>JAVJGG010000074.1:22730138-22787841 GCA_035590195.1 Aviceda cuculoides | reverse complement strand
CCCTTCCCCCGGCGCTGCTGGGGGGGTGGTGGTAGAGAGAACTGGGAGTGTAGTTGGGCCAGGACGGAGGGAGGGGTGGGGGGAAGGTGTGTTAAGGTTTGGTTTCACTTCCCATTAACCTTGTTTTGATTTGATTGGTAGTAAATTAATTTTTTTTTTTTCCCCAAGTTGAGTGTGGTTTTTGCCCTTGACCATAAGTGGGGAGTGATCTCTCCCTAACCTTGTCTCGACCCATGAGCTTTTCTTTATATTTTCTCCTCCTCATCCCACCAGGGGCCGGGGGAAGGGGGGAGGAGTGAGCAAGTGGCTTCCTGGTGCTTTGTTACCAGCTGGGCTTAAACCATGACACTAAGTTTGTTTTTTGTTGTTTCCACTTCAGTTGTGCCTTATAATGTTTTTTTATTATTTTTTTGTGTTTGAAATTAGTGGTCAACTAAGACGGAATGTAAATCACATACAGACGAAAGGTTAGAAGTTTCAAAAAGGTCGCTAGTTCCAAAAGAAATTAATGGAATCATTATTTTCCATGTGAACGAAAGGCCTTTATACAAAGCAAATAAACTTCCTCTGTTACGGTCCATGAGCACAGCCTCAATAGACGCTTCCATTCATATTGTTGGCACCATTTTCTTGTTATTGATTCAGTGACTAAATCCCTCCTCCTCCTAAATACCCCTATTCTGCTACTCTCCCAACTACCTACTTATTTTACCATAAAAACAGGGACCTTTGTTGACACTGGCTTTTACGGGAATAGGCCTAAGATTTATTTTGGTATCATATTGAGTTGTGCATGCTAATCACTTCACAGAATTTAGCCAGCAAAGGTTTTTTTCCAAATTGACCAGATGTTACATCTTACTGGTACAGAGCCAGTTAACCTGAACCAGTCAAACCGTAAATTATATAAACCAATGAGGCATGCTATTAGGAAATGCACCTCCCTGGAAACCCCAGCACAATGTCTTTTGAATTTTGATGTATCAGGGTCTGGTACAGCTTCTTTTATTCATAAAAATGGGTTGACTGAAATTTTGGCATGCACGTGTTTCAGACAGTGTGGACTGTGGCACCGTTCTGCGGCCATCTGCACAGGCCAAGGACACTCATCCTACTTGATCCTCAAGGCAGAACTGTGGGCACTCATGAGAGCAAAGCCTGCAGCTCTGGCTGGGGGGTCTGCACCATCTACCCCAGCAGTGGCCAGTGTCTCCACCCAGACGGAGCTGCTGAAGGGAGAGGCTGCAGTGCAGACGGCAGACAGTGCCTGGACCTTTCTTCTGGGACATGTATAGACAGCTGACCTCCCTGCAAAAGGTGTGCCCAGGTGGAGAACCTCCTGCAGCAGGTGGCTGAGCTGCAGGAGGCAGTGGGAAAGCTGCGTAATGTCAGGGAGGCTGAGAATGGGTTAGGTAGCAGGTTCCAAGCACAGTCTGCAGTGGACCCACCGCCCATGGCCAAACAGGCAAAAGCTCCCCCACTGGCACACAGAAGGGAGGGGAGCCAATAATGCAGAAGAATGGAAGCTTGCAACAGCAAGGACCTGCAGGAAGAGGAGACTTCTGCTGAAGCCTGAGGTGCCCTTGCAGAACCACTTCACCACTCTGCAGACTAAAGAGGGAAGATCTGTCATATCAGGAGAGACGCTGCAGCTGAGTAAGGCAGCATGATCTGCTCCCCGTGTAACAACCAGCGCAACTATGAAGAGCTGACAGGTGATATTAGTAGGTGACTCTCTTCTGAGAGGTACAGAGGCACCCATTTGCCTACCTGATGCACTCTCCGGAGAGGTGCACTGCTTACTGGGGCCTTGTATTGGGGACGTCATCAAGAAACTACCAAGCCTCGTACAGTCCACTGACTATTATCTGCAGTCTGAGGAGTATGAAGGATTACAGAGCCCTGGGAGTGGCAGTAAGGGACTCTGGAGCACAGGTAGTTTTTTGAACACTCCTCCTGGTCAAAGGGAAGGTGTCTGAAAGGGCCAGCTGAATCTGGTGAATCAACAAATGGTTTTGGGACTGGTGCCACAGCCAGGGTTTCAGCTACTTAAATCATGGGACTCACTTCAAGAAACCTGGTCTACTGGGGGCTGATGGGGTACATCTGTCAGAGAAGAGGAAGAGCATCTTTGGTCATAGGCTTGCCAAGCTGATGAAGACAGCTTTATAATAAGTTGCAGGGGGAGGGGAAGGAACCTCAATCCATCCCACTCCCACCTGTTTGATGCCAATGCCAGCTATAGATGCCCAGAGCCTGGAGAGGGATCACAGGTCAGCTGGAGAGCAGCACAAAGGAATTCCAGCCACTCCAGCCAGTAAGTTAGCTTCATTGGGGGCCCAACTTAAATGTCTCTGTCCAATAATGCACATAGCATGGGCAATAAACAGTAAGAGTTAGAGACTTGCACACACCTGCAGGCCTATGATCTCATCAGCATCACGGAGACATGGTGGGATGGCTCCTATGGCTGGAGTGTTGGAATGGAAGGATAGAGGTGCTTCAGGAAGGACAGGCATGGGAGATGAGGAAGGGGTGTCACCCTCTACATTGATGACCAGCATGGAGCTCTGCCTGGGGATGGATGAGGAGCCAACCCAATACCTGTTGGAGGGACAACTCAGCAGGGCATAAGCAGTCCAGGAGGTTGATGATAACTTCCTTCTCCAAGTGATAGAGGAGCCAACAAGGAGAGGTGCTGTGCTGGACCTTGTTCTCACCAACAAGGAGGGGTTGGTGGGGAATGCAAAGCTCAAGGGCAGCACCATGAAATGGTGGAGTTCAAGATCTTTAGGACAGTGAGGAGGGTACACAGCAAGCTCACTACCCTGGCCTTCAGGAGAGCAGAGTTTGGCCTCTTCAGGGATGTGCTTGGTAGAGTACCATGGGATAAAGCTCTGGAGGGAAGAGGGGCCCAAGAAAGCTGCTTAATATTCAAGGATCACCACCTCCAAGCTCAGGAACAATGCACCCTGGCAAAGAGGAAGTCAGGCAAAAATGCCAGGAGGCCTGTGTGGATGAACAAGGAGCTCCTGGACAAACTCAGACACAAAAAGGATGTTGAGTACTGTGTTCAGTTTGGGTTCACTACAGGAAAGACATTGAGTTGCTGGAATGTGTCCAGAGAAGGGCAACCAAGTTGGTGAGGGGCCTGGAGCACAAGTCTTGTGAGGAGTGGCTGAGGGAGCTGGGGCTGTTTAGTCTAGAGAAGAGGAGGCTGAGGGGAGACCTCATAACTCTCTACAGCTACCTGAAGGGGGGTTGCAGTGAGGTGAGTGCTGGTCTCTTTTGTCAGATGGCTGGAGATAGGACGAGAAGAAATGGCCTCAAGTTGAGGCAAGGGAGATTTAGGTTAGATATCAGGAAAATTTCTTTACTGAGAGGGTTGTCACACATTGTAATAGGCTGCCCGGGGAAGTGGTTGAATCACCATCCCTGGAGGTATTCAAAAAGTGCATAGACGGGGTACTATGTAACATGGTTTAGTGGGCATGGATGATGGTTTTACTCGATGATCTTGATGGTCTTTTCCAACCTAAATGATTCTATGATTCTATGATTCTATCAGCTTGATAAATACATCACATACCTTACCCCTTGTTCCAAGTGTCTTAACATTTGTACCTGAGGTGAAACCAGGCCAACATGAATATCAATTTGCGAGTATTAGATCTTGGTAGACCTTTGATTGCTGATTTAGAGAGAGTAAGATTTGCTTGTTGACTAATTCTTTTCAGCTGCTCAGAGACCCTCTCCAGGAGCAGAGATGTTTGCTTTGTGGCATTGGTTACTCATAGACCATGGTAAAGTTCCTCTTGAAATTATGCCCCAAAATGTTTTAATTAGTTCTTTATTCGATAACTTGAAGAGAAGAGATGACAGATGGTGTTTTCTTTGCCTAACATGGAGGAGTTGTTTGTGCTGGCATAGAGTAAATGGTATTTCATTACTTCTCAATGATTTTGTGTGGTTTTGAATAAGAACAGAAAGAAAAAGGCCCTTGGTGAGTTTCACTGCTCCATTAAAATATTCTTGCTCAGTGATACTGCAGCCATTTCAGTAAATTCCTGGGGAATTTTTGGTCTAGCTTTTTTACCCTCTCCCCCAGACATTGCAGACAGGATACACGGTAACAACACGCTTGATGTCAAATATGAGGTCCTGGTTTAACCCTGACTATTTATGTAGATTTTACTCTGAAGGTGAAATAATTCTGCTGTGACAGGAGCTCTTGCTGTGGTCATTGAGAGTTGTCTAATCCATCGTCATGGCCAATGTTGACATCTGTCTGAGTAATACTAAACTAGTGCACCCTTAACTGTAGACTATATCTTCTTCACTGAAGTTAATGATTCTCTCAGCTTCTTTATGGCATTCCACCTTGTCTGTTCTAAGAGCTTCTGGTGCCAGTACAGCTTGGAGCTTTTAGTGCTGAGAGCATAAAAGGTTGAAAGGCAGACTTGCCATGAAGTTCCTTCCATTCCTTCATTTTGTCAGCCCTCATTTAGTGATGAAGGAATTGCAGCAATTGAGGCTAGATCTCCCAGGAATCTTGGTCATTCGCACAAATGTACCCCACAGTGCCTCATTGGAGGAGGCAGTAGTACTGCTGCTGGTGAAACAGGTCAAGAGCCCTTGGAAGAGGAGGATGCATGGGAGCTGATCTGCAGTTGGGATTCTGTAGCTAGAAATGATAATAAAAAGCAATGGCAAACTTGTGGAAGGCTGAAAGCTGGAGAGAAAAGAGATTATGAGATCTTCAAGAAGAGAGTGCTTAATTCAGAAAGGAGTCTCCTTCCAGTGTATTTTAATTCACTGTAGTTAGTGCAGAGTATGGACTTGCATTCTTAAACTTGCCAATACACTAATATGTTCTTACAAGGCATTTCTGTTTTAACACCGGCACTGCATTATTGACCTTATCAGTTTTACTTGTCAATCACTCTAAAATCACATTCTTCCCTGATTAGTGACTACTTACCCTTTTTGAACAATTAGTTATTACTTCCTGCACAGTTTGTCTGTACTTCATTGGTGGTCTTTTGATGTGATTCTTTCTGGTTATTCAGGACATCCATTCCTGTCCTCCAACTTAATTCTAGAAGGCTTCCCACTTTTTACCTAAAAAATACACTTTTGTCAGAGGTGCACATGCTCTGACATACCGCTCTTCGCCTCGTGTGGAGAGTAAGGAGATTAAAAAGTTAGTCCTTGTCAGCATTGGGATTTACAAATAATGGTTGTTGCACTTGCACAAATCACAGTATCTGTATACGCAGAGTATCCATGGATACACTTTAACTACAGTAAAGAATTTCTTGTTACTTCCATGGATGTAAATACACAGTGTTCACAAAGCATTTACACAAGACGTTAATGCCTTGAGTTAGTCTTTAATATGACCTGAAGATTCACTCATCTTGAAGGCATACTTGCTTCAAGTTCCTGCAACAGCAGTCTGTAGATGACAGCAGAAAGTTCCCAGATGATCGAAGGACTAGAGAACCTGCTCTATAAGGAAGGACTGAAGGAGTTCAGTCTTTTCACCACGGAGAAGAGAAGGCTTAGGTGGGATCTCATCACGTTTTTCTGATATTTAAAGGGTGGCTAGAAAGAGGACAGAGGCTCTCTCTCTATACAAGAACAGACATGGAGGGGACAGGGGACAATGGGTGCAACTTGCACCGGGAGAGGTTTTGTCTTGGTAAAAGAAATACATTTTTCAGAGTGAGAACAGTCATTCACTGGAACAACCTCCCCAGGGAAGTGGTAGAGTCCCCATCACTGAAGGTTTTCAAGATGCAAGTGCACAGAGCGCTAGATAACCTCATGTAGGCTCCCTTTTCCATGAAAGTTTGGAGCAGATGATCTTTTAAGGTCCCTTCCAACCTGGGCTGTTCTATGATTCTATGATTAATGAATAGATGTTGTAAGAGCATCACCATTATTGTGTCAGTAAAACAGACAAGTGTATATGGCATCAGCATACTCATTCCTTACTTTCAACTGAATGTGATGAAGGGGTCACTGCCTCATAGTGGTTAAGAACTACCGAGTTCATACACAGAATTTTTCCTCAGTTTCTTCTGACAGTAGTCAATTAATTCCCCAAAGTAGCCTTCTGAGAACTACAAATAATAATATGTGGTATTCTTTTGTCAAAGATGAACATTAAACCTAAGCTTCTAGAGTTTCAAGAATATAGTTACAATATACAGGACAGTAGAAATTAGAGATAAACTAAGTTATCTACTTATGGTTCATGAAAAGGTAACGTTATTGCAATGTACATTCAGTCCAACTCATTATGTTTCATAAAGAGCAGGTCAGTAGTTCAGTGCTGTTAGACTCCTGAACTTCCCCTTGCTCTTTAGTTGTTTTGCTTTCTCTAGAAATATTTCACATCACATATGTTTTCAGAAATTCTCTGGTCTAAGAGGTGCTGTGAGAAACCTAAGATGACTTTGCGAGATGTCAGAGGAGTTAGTTATAAAGTAGTTAAAGTTCATGTTCTCAGCTCCTGAACTGTCTCATCTTGAACCGTAAATTCTTTGGGGAAGGAATTAACCTGTTTATATAAGGATTCATGTTTGTAAACATCTAGTACACCAGCACCAGACATACAGAAATTCTGGTAAGTTCTTCAGAGTCTGATTTACTTCAATAGCTTTAATAGGCTGAACAGGAATTAAACAGATGCCATGGGAAACGCATATTCTCATCCATTCAGAGATGGTAAACACTTGCTCTTCAAACAGTTCTCTACCTCTCCCTCTCTCTTATTCTCTCCGCTTCACCTATTTTTTTAGCCAGAGCCTTTTTCAGATAATAAGCAATTTACTTGCCTATCCAGTTATCATTTGTTTCACATGCTAAGACTGGGAAATTTTTTACGTAATCTGTTTTCCCAGAAATGTGGTAAGGGCCATTAAAGATCTTCTATCTCTACCTTGTATTGATTTGTGTTTAAATTGTTTTGAGAGGTTTTTTCCATTTTATTGTGACTCTGGCAAACAGCAGTAGTTAAGCTGCTATATACTTGATAGTGCTTCTCCTTAGCCCTTAGCATTTGCTGTTTTGTAGGTTGAACTCCTCGAATGTGAAGAGGCCCTTACTGTAGGTTTAGAAAGCACTTAATTCATCTTGATGCTACCTAATGGGTTTCAAAAGCATTAAAACACTCGTTGGGTAGCTTTCTCATCTCTTCAGGTGTTGATCTGAATCCATTTCTATACAGAGCTTGTGTAACTGGTTTAACTGGAAATAACACATGACTGGTTTGTCTTCCCTGTATGAGATACTGTCAGTGAAGGTTGGTCTTTTGGACCATTAAAATGCTGCCCAAAGAAGGGGAAGTCACAGAATTCTAGTTCCTTTTTTTAAGGCAGTTTTGTAAGAAGGATAGCAAGTTTTGGTATTTTGTACAGGTTCGGTAAGGGCTCTGTGTGTTTGTGTGTGTGTGTCTTCACATCCTCAGAACAGAATACCATTTTTACCTCTTTCAAACAGTTCAAATACGGCTCCCTTTTTAGCAAATGCTTAAGTTTCACTCCCATCCCCACATTTAAAGGTAGCACAAATGAGACTTTGTTTGTTTGGATTTCTCTGTAAAGTAGTTTGACCTGAACATATACAGGCCTCGACTTTGCATAGTGAGTTGTGTAGCCCTTAATAAAGATCTTTGAACTTCCTTGGGTTCCCATAGCTGCTCCAGAGAAGAGCTGGAAAACCCACAAATGTATTATTCCTCATCTGAAAAACAAACTTTTCTGCATTGAAAAAAATAAGTGTGCTAATCACTAGTTGTGTAATTTTCATTCTTGATGGGAAGATCTGCAGGGAAGTTTAGGGAGAAAGGCAAGGATGTGGCACTTCTAATATACTCTTTACCTATTGCATTGTTATCCTTCAACAGCCAAATTAACTACTGCTTTCAAATAGCGTTATCATTGCAGCGTTTCATCTAGCTGTTTTTCTAATTACTTGCATTAGGTCATGCTTTTCCACCATGATGGAAGGACTCATTGCCATCAGCAGGAGGATATAACAAGTTACTGGAAAGCAGCAGATGGAGCTCACATGTGGCAACAGTATGCAAACCTCGCATTCAAAGGCTCTTTGGTGACCACAGTATGCATGGCAGTCAGGTGTGACTGCAGCATGTGTAGCTGTACCAAAGGTGGCAGCAGTCTAGTCTCATACCAATAAGGGAGAAGTATTAGCAGTCATAGACTGGGTGGGTGAGGCTTCCATAAAGCATGGGTAGCTAGCCTGTGCTGAAGCCCTCAGCATTGACACTGCTGTGGATACCGGCTTTAAACAGATTAAAGCTGGCAAAGCTTTTCCTACTCTCTGTGCTCTCACACTTCTGATTAGACTGCGGGCATATGCAATGGATTGTGTGTGAGTACAAACATACGCATGACCCCAGTGTCACTTCCAAGAACTCCACTGCCGGGTTGACTTTCAGAGCTGCTAATGTGGTAATGTTATGATAACCACAGAATTGAAAATGCTGGCAGGATTTCCGGGCATTTAGATTCCTGCTCTTTTATACTGTGTCTTTAGATGGTTCTTCATCTAATCTTACTACTTTCAGGATTTCTTGCAGATCATTATGCAAGCTAATGATGGATCTCTTAAATAAATTTAAAGGTTCCTAGGTGGATCTCTTAAATATATTTTAAAAGGATCATTAAATCGTTTACTCATTAACTGGTGTGAGGGGGAAATAGTGAAAGTAGAGGGAATGTTCTGGATTGCACTGATGGATAAAGGGGACATCAAAAGACTAAAACCATTCATGGGTTACAGATAAAGTCTGCTGTATTCAATGAAATAAGAAAGCCACAAACTAGATGGAGTAAAGGAGATAGGGACTAAAATTCCTGATAGGAGCAAAATGAGGTCACTGTTGCAGCAATAGAAGTATAGCCCTGGGGGACGAAGGCAGGTGTGCAGACGGTGGGGCTTCTCCTGCCAGAGCACTGATCTCCAAGGGAATTGTGCCCTGGGCAACCTGGGGACAAGCAATGCCACAAGCACTGGAGCCCTGCACCACAATGACAGTGAGTATCTAATGCACCTAATGTAGGACCTTCTTTCCACATTGATTTTTTTTGTGGGAACAAGGACTCTAACACAAAGGGATTACCACCCACTTCAGTGTGTCCCTTTCACAGAGGTTACAGAGATCCAGAAAGAAGTCCCCTCATCTGCTCAGGATCCAGGCTAACAGGTGGTGATGGTAGCACCTCCTTTTGCCCTGTGTTCTGCATGAACAGGACTGGCATCCTATCACCAGAAGATTGACCAAACTTCCAGGCCACGGGCATCATCGGTGAGAGCATTTTCTGCTTTTCAAGTTCAACTCCTCTGAAGCCAAAAATACAAAAGCCAGTAAAAAAAATGAAGCTGGAGAAAAGTTTGATCTGTACTTGTGATTAGGACATTCGCTGACTGTGACAATGGGAAGGAAAAAACCTCTTTTTTTCTCTCTGCTCCAAAGACTGGTCTCTTTTGCTAGGCAAAAGGAGGCCGTGTTACAGAGCTGAATCTGGCAGCCTAGTTCTGCCTGTACCAGCTGAGAAGGGATGGAGACTGCTCTTGAAAAGAAAACAGCATAATTTGTTGGTTAGACCACGCTAGGCAATAACTGAGACCATGGTTGCTTCCATCCTCTTTAGAGAAGGATTTTGTTTCTGGAATAGGCTCTAGATGCTGCTGCTGTCCTCTGCTTTGGCTTACTGCAGGCCTTAAACAGTTATTGACACCTTCTCATCCAAACCGTGCTTGCAGGGGAACTACAGTGGGATGTGGCCAGTCCTCCAAGCCAGGAGATAACACACGTTGTCCCTCTGTTCAGGCTATGCTAGTAATGTAGTAGATTAGTAGATAAGTCAGCTGTTTGTTTTGAAATATTTTATTGTGTCATGTGAAAATAAAGAGTAGTATACGGAGAAACTTACCCTTGAGTGCCAGCTCAGGATGTTGTAACAGAATTATCTTTAGCCTTTACAACCTATTTGTTACTGAGGGCTTCTTTTTAATGCAGTAAGATGACCATAACAGGAATTTGAGGCACAGCAAAATGCAGACATTAAATTAATTGCCCTCAGTAGTGGTTCACACATCTTACCCTCGGGAATAACATTCAGAAGTGGCATTAAAGCAGACGAAAACTTTAGTAGCAACTACACGCTTTCTCCTCTGCCGTTCTAGGTCTTCTAAATGAGACTATCATATAGATAATGAATGAAAGAGCTTTTCTGGGACATATGTGAACACCACTTTGAGCTGTCTCACTGTAACTTGGCTTCCTTTCTTGGCTTTTCCTGCACTAGGTATTTTTCTTAATTTCCCTTAGTAGAGACAGTGGAATGGTGTGCCACACATAATTAAGTACTTCTGCCAGTGCTAGTAAGAATGGAAGTACACCACTAAAAGTCAAAATTGTAGGTAACACCATCACGATAAAGATACCATAACCATCTTTACAGCTCCTGCATGTCTGCAGGTGGTGTAATGGTAATGCGGTCAAATGTTTCACCTATCTAACAGATGTAGGCGATACCTCCTAGGGACAAAGCTTAGCTTTGGTTTTTTTTTCTTTGAGTTACCTCCAAAGACTTGCATTTGGCTGAAGGCAATTCTAAATCAAGATTTATTTAACAGGGAAGTCAAGGTGGTGGATAAGAAGGCAATGTATAATAACAATGCAAATGTTAGCTGAAAAGTCAAGGTGTAAGCCTTGAACAGATATTGGACATGTCAGTCTTCTCTCTAACCTACTCACTGTGGAAAAGAATTATCCAGTGCCCTTTCTGAACCACAGAGACAACTTAACTAGAACAGAGATTCTCTAGGAACCTGTTCTAGTGTGTAACCACTCACACATGGTGAAAAAATTATTTCCTCTTAGCAGAGGGATATTCGATACCATGTGACTCACATTCACTTGGTATATAACCTCGGGGAGCTGGCTGGTGAGGAGGAGGGACCAAAGCTCAGGAATGGGCTGGGCATCAGGTTCTGGGTGGTGAGTAATTGCATTGTGCATCACTCGCTTCATATATTCTTTTATTAGTATTACTGTTGTCATTATTGTTATTTCTCCCTTGTGTTGTCCTACTAAACTGTGGTTATCTCAACCCATGAGTTTTTACCATTTTCTTCCAATTCTCCTCCCCATCCCACTGGGGGCAGTGGAGTGAGTGAGCAGCCGCATGGTGCTTAGTTACCACCTGGGCCTAAACCACGACAATAATACACTTGGTTTGTGCAACTCTGCAGTATTTTTCCCTTGTCTCCACCCTCAACTTTAATGTTTTAATTAGCAGAAAACTTGGGTAGGTATGGAAAAGCACAAACCTTGCAATGCTAATTGATGGCTTTGACTTTGATCAGATTAGGAGCTTCAAGAACACATGTAGGACCTTCACAAATCCAATTATACAGTTTAACATGCCAATAGGAAAAGTTTGTTCTCAACATAAGCCTCACAGTCACTAATTCTGACATGAACCATGAATCTATTCTGTATTAATTCTAATAATTCTGGTTAGTGTAACAGCAAATAACATCTTATTTATGAAAAATGTGTCAGATTTTTAAAAATTAATTTTTATCCAACTAAGCTCTTTGTTTCTCTGGTGGAGTGAGCTAGAAGGTACTCAGACTGCTTATGATTTGGTCCAGAATGTAATTCTTTCTCCTGATTCTAAATTGATTACTTCTGTATCTTCACCAGAAGCTCCTTTTTTTCTTATGAAAGCTAGATGGGTGACACTTGGCTGACCTCTTGACACTGACTGTTGTAGGGATGTTTCTACCTGCTCTGCCATTGTTGAGCTAGGACATGTCTAGTGGCCAGAGCAGAGAGCATTGCAAAAAGTCCTTAGCTGCTGCCAAGAAATTCTGTCCCAGAAAGGACATAACCCTGTCAGCCTTGCTCTGATCCTGAGCTAAGGAGCCTTGCTCCAAGGGCTAATGAGATTAGGTATGGCAGCCTACTGACATGGGCTTCCAGATTCAACCTCATATTTTATTTGCAGTTCTAGGGCATCTTACATGGATGTACAAGCTTTTGAACTTCACCATTACAGTTCCTTACCTGGCATACAAAGGAGAATTATGCTCTTTCACATGTAGGAATAATTAAAAAACTATTCCGTGCAATTCCACTCCTGAGTCCTTGCTGCTGAAGCTCATCTGCCTCTTTTCCTTGGTATTTGGCATAGCTAATATCTTTTGCTTGTCTCAGAAGATGACAGCTACACAGTTGTCTGTTCCTGGGTGCCAGTCCAGGGAGGACATCCTATCCAAATGCACACTAAAGGCCTCAAAGATGCATGCAGATGGGGCCAGCCCTATCCATACTGTGTACATGGAGTGTCCTCAGACCACACAGCTATCCCGCCAGGCGCTCCCAGCACTTGCCCTGCTCCTGATTTCTGTGAAGCCACCAGGCAGCCTTTAGACAGGAGCCCTCACACATCCTTGCCACTGATCCTCACGGTCCTCTAGGAAAGCAGGAAGGGCTTACAGGCAGTATAGCACAGCATCAGCCTTCTCACTCTTTGCAGCCCTCACAAGGAAAGGAGACCAGCACCTGCCCCTACAGGACCAGCCTTTGTGGAGAAGGAGGCTGGGGAAAGTACATATAGCACCTTGTGAACCTCACCAAATAAAATGGGATGGATGTCAGCTGTAGGATGGGTATAGTTCTGCCCACAGTGTTTGGCTAAAGCTTTTCTGAGGCACTCAGTAGCAAGCACACAGTGGATCCAGCCATCTGTCCTGCCCTGTGTTGTGTAGCCTAGTAGGCACCCAGAGACTTCACTTGGTAGAGTGTTTGTGGGGTGGTGAGGAGGAGGGAGGCATTGTTCAGCCATCTTTGGAAAGTGACTGTTGCAAAGAGAGTATTGCAAAGGCTGGGCGTAGCTGTGGCTGACTCCAGCGTATGGGGCTCTCTAGGTGACGGTCTTTGTACATGTTGTACACTGCAACAGCACAGGGAAGGCACAACCATCATTCCTCTAGTACAATCGTCAGGAGCTGGTTACTCCAAACTCCCTATTGCAAAGTTTCCATTTTGGGGAGAAGTTGAAATACGAAGGTATTCAGCCTTGACCCCTTACTGTCCTCTCCTTTCCACCATGGTGCTACGCAACAGAGCCACAGATGCTTACTCTGGTTGCAAAAAAAGCTGTTTATCCAGGATAATTTGGTGCTCTATTGAAGCTCAGTACCTTTTTAGTACCAGGCATTGCCACAGTGCTGTGACTATGCTGCACAGACTGCTGCACTCAGAGCTGGCTCACTTTCTCAGGTCAAGCTGTCTTCATGCTGTTCTTTGGGCTGCTTTTGGCCCATACCTGTCCAATACAGGATGTGTAAATAACCTTGGGAGAACCCAGAATCTCCACAACCCTGCTGAAGTGTTTCCACCACCAGGCTACTCTCTTTTTACTCTTGCTCTTTCCATGGAAATATTAGCCTATGGTGGAGGAAGGAAGGAAGGTTAGTTTCTTGCCTGGGAATCAGGACCTCAGGACCTACAAG
Organism: Aviceda cuculoides; assembly: GCA_035590195.1. Classification (NCBI taxonomy): domain Eukaryota; kingdom Metazoa; phylum Chordata; class Aves; order Accipitriformes; family Accipitridae; genus Aviceda; species Aviceda cuculoides. The sequence continues at coordinate 22,774,278 of JAVJGG010000074.1, read as the reverse complement.
TTGTATCTCATGATCTGGGGCAATGTCATACCCCTTAACTGACCCAGCAGCCAAGTAATTTCCGTATCTATCTACAAGTTAGAGGATGACAAAGCAAAGTGCAAGAGACTGAGTTTCGGCATCAAAGAACTGAAACAAATGGATTTTCAGGTGCCTTCAGGAGTGACAGTTGTTTTCTGAGGTCTAAGCAACTACAGTACCAGTTTAGGTAGTCCAGTGTTTCTGGTTGGGCAGCTCTTGGTATGTCCCTGCCAGAAAAAATTAGCTTTGTGGATAGCCCTTCATGCTCTCACCACTGACTTGAAGGGAGCATGACCCCAGCCCCTTAAATTGCCTTGTTTGGTCAAAGGCTTTACAATGCTTATTTTGGAAGTTCCTTACAGAAGCTGAATACCTAGGGGCCTCATTGTTCTCAGGGAGAGGCATATATGTAACTACAAATACTAAACAAACAATTAAACAAACAAACAAAACAAAACCAGATTGTAAAACACTAATTTATAGAAAACACAAAAAGATGGCAAATATCTTGCTCAGACTTAAGAAATACCTCAGGGTTAAAACTGGGGATATTTCTTAGTGCTAGTATCAGGAAAGAAATAAATCAGCCTATGTTTGACCCAGGCTTATCAGCAGTGGTTACTGGATAATCAATTCAAACATTACCTTGTTAGTGAACAGAAATATTCTTGTCACCCTCTAGTGCATTCTAAGCCAGATATTACTCAGATAACATTTACCATTTTGCAATATTATGTTGACATGAGAAACAGATTTTTTTTTTTTTTTGCATAACTCCAAACTGGTCCTGCATTCTGCTTTTTTCTGATAACTTAAGAATAATGATAATAAATTATTTTTCAGCATAACTTAACTGATACAGAACTGATGTTGAAATATTTTCTTTGTTTATTTTAGTTGGTTTTCTTTATTTTTCACCAGCAGAGTATTTGTCTTAAAAAGGCCCTCAGGCATATTTTGAGACTTTTGAATTTTGAGACTTTTGAATAGCGTCTCTCTGAAGCCCTGTTTTCCTGCAAAGGGTGGTTCTTTCAGCCTTCTTCACCCTGTGTAGCACATGTTAGAACATGGCCCTCAGCTATGAAACCAACCTGGTATATATTTAAAATTGTCAAGTGCAGCAGTTTCTTGCAGTAATAATACTGTGTTTGCCTTACTAAACTTTATACAATTGTTACAGTACCAACAGAAGTTGTCTGTTTAAATAAATACTTTAAAAAAACAGAATAGGTGCCTAACCCTATACATGGATTTCACCACCTTCTCATATACATTGCTGTATAAACATCGGGTTTTCTGCAATCATATAAAAGTATATATTTTAATAATATTAGATAATGCTATATGACTGGTTAAAATTTCAATTTAATTAACAAGTTAGCTTAACATATGGACAGTAATTGTCATAATTGCTCTAGCTTAACATTTCTGATTTTTGTCTGACTTAAACTAGAATGTGCAGGACAGTATGAAAAATTTATACAGCAGCCCTTTGAACCAGTAAACCATTCAGTACAAGTGGAGTCAGCAGGATGGGGGAGATTCAAGTCTGTTCTTACGTTATGTGCTGTTTACCAGGTTGCCTTTAATGACTGGAAAATTCATTGACATTAACTTTAGATTCTGCTTTTCCTCCTGAAGAGTGAGTGTGGGCTGTGTGATAGAGTGTGATGTTACTTTTTATATTCTCTGTCCTATATATATTAAATACAGTGACTGTTTCTAACGATGGTGTTTCTGGTGGGTTTTTCCTTACTGTTTATGGTGGGGGGCCTGTTTTGTTTTGTTAACGTGCTGTTGGAGCAGAAGCAGATAAAGCAAGTTGCAGCAATAAGCACTGTTCAGAAAATAATTTTATCTTTGACATTGTTTTTCTATGGTTACTTTGTAGTTTTAGTGTCTTCCCTCATTTACTACTTTATCATTACAGTTTTTGTGCTAGGAGCTATATAACACTCAGCTCTGCATCTGTGAATAGAAATTACATAATTAAAAGCAGGCAGCAGCACATCCCATCTACACATTCACGACTGCTTTAGCTCCCTGATTTCTCAGCTGAAGTCTGTGTGCATTTGCTGTGCAGAAACTCAGCATGTCCAAACGTGGCAGGTTTGCTGTGACACAGCTTCTCTCTGTGGCACTTTGGGCAGTGTCCATTCAGTACAAGTACAGTACTTTCTGATGTGCTGTTTTGATCTGCTTGTGCATGGAAGGTATTTGCCCAGGTTTTCTGGGTATCTGCAGCTTGTGCTACAACCAGACAGTCAAATCTCCCCCATCCAGAAGACAAAAATCCACTATTGCTCCTAGACATAGCTTCCAAGCAAGAAAAATCATACATGCAAAAACATTGAAAATGTGGTAGACCTAGATGCACTTTTCTGTTTGCTAGGTGGGTAACACCTGTTTACTTCTGTTTACTTAGGTGGGTAACAAAACTTCAAGTAGCAGCATTACTTTTCTCCCTTTTAAAATATTTTCTCTTTGACCAAAGGTGTGTTTACAGGTAAAGTTACCTCAAGCAACTTTTTTCATAGATAGGACCTTTCCCTTGCAAACACAGCACAGCTGTACTACTTGACTTTCTGCAAGTGAATGGTCTGCAGTAGAACTGGTTATTTCAAATGGAGGACGCGAGAAAGTGCTTCGCTGAACTGTGGCCAGGACACTTGGAGCATTTCAGAACTCAGACTTTGTTCTCTTTATTTTGATATTTTTGTCAAATTCAAAATGTGCCAGTTGTGCATCAAGTTTGTAGTACAATTGAATTGTTCCAGAAGAAGCAACCAATAATTGTCTGATATATTCAAGTAAGTCTTTCAAGAGATGAATAAGAACTTTTTGTGGAAACATGCCTAATTTTAAAATGAGCATTTTAAACAAATAAGTTTCATTTGCTTTAGACCACTTGTAGACATCTTAAACATATTGTGATTAGTTTGTTTTTAGAGGAAAAAAAAAATCTTTCTTCCTGATAGCAAAACTTGCTGTCCTATTTTTAGATGAAGGATATATGATTACACAACCATCTGTGGTATTCTGGCATTGGAAAAATATTGTCAACCAGAATACCCTGAAGCACTGGGGTCCTCTCTTTGCAGTGTGCTTGGAATGCAACCGCCTCTAAATCAGATTGCATGACTCTGTAGGTAGGAAGACCTGAAAACAAATAAAACTTGAAATTAGTCATACATACTTTCTTCAGAAGATCAAGAGAGCAAGTGGGGTTGATAGCCCCCAAAATAAATATTTTTGCAGTCATCTACTTTTCCCAGCATAACTCAGGAAGATTTGAAAAGAAATGTAGGGGGAAAAAAACATCTCTTCCTCACTGTGGCTAGGCAAAGTTGTTAGATGTCTGGCAAAAGCTGGAGCAATTCTTCCAGCACCATTATTCAAAACCTCTTACTTTTGTTTAGCTTTCATTTCAGGTTATATTAATGGGTGCTGGTAGAAGAATTTTCACTATTTGAAATAGAATTGCAAGACAGACCAAAATGTCTGTGCTTAAGTAAAATGTTTGTATGGCTAACCTAGTAACCAAAATAAGTATCGTGAACTAAAGAGGTTGGTGTATATTTATGTAGATGCATTGTTATCATGATGTGAAAAGTGGCTAATATTTATCTCTGATTTACCAAATGGAAACTTGCAAGTAGATACTATGCTCTTGAGGCTGGCAAATGAGATTGGACTTTTGCATGTCTTTCTCACATACTTGCCAAGCTGGACAACTTCCTACATAGCTGTTGCCTTTTTGGAAAATACTTAAACTATTTCTTGGAAAGTGGTTGAAGGTCAGGCAGAGTTTGTTCTGGGTTTTACAGTATTTATTATTGCATAAGAAGGTTGTGTCCTACTTCTCATGGAGGTTTGGCTAAAGACTACTGATGTGATGGAGGCACACTTACTGACACAAAAGAAACACGGCTGGTGACAGTGAAAGGCAACACCACATACAGGTCCCTGTACCTGCTATGCATTCGTATTTACACTTGGGAAATACATACTCTAGAATGGTCTTTAAAATCCCTCAAATATATCCACACTACAGGAATTTTGTGGCTCGAGATGGGGTCTCTGATGACATAGCTTTGAGATCATCCTGCTCTGTAGCAGGGGTCCTCAAGAGTAAAACCAAAAGGTGACAGAAGATGATGGCAGAGGCCCTGAGGATACAGCCACAGGGGGGTAACAGGAGGCCAAGGGTGGAAGCACAGATAACAAATGGTCAATTACTAGTCACTAAAGGAGTGCAGCCTGGAGAGCTGGGGAATCTGGTTGTAGGGAATGACAAAGAACAAGGAATACATATCCCAATATGGTAAAAACACAGGAGAAAAAAGGGAGGTGTCAAAGTTGGCCACAGCCCCTAGAAGAATGGGAACAAAGGAAGAAAAGAAAGAGGGGAATTACTCCATTCTTGTCTTCCTCCCCTAAGGACACCACTGCTACTTAGTTACAGCAGGTTCCCCTCAACTTGGATAGATGAGGGCTGCTTTTTGTCTTACTATTCAGCACATTTTGTCTGTGAAAAGTGTATTTACTATGTCACTGGATAAATTTGGACTCTACAAAGCACGGTGTGTGCATGTGTGTGTACACACGTGTACATGTGTGTCCGTTTTCTGCTCCAACCTGCCTAGAGAATGATTGATACCACGGCACTGAGTCAGAATAAACTCAGATGCAACAACTCACTTGAATGAATGTGAGAATTTCAAACCTCCTCTCCACTCCCACCCCCAGTTTCTTCCATCTACTCTTAAAAATCTCAGGCCGTCGAAACATGAATACATGTATGCATTTATGTACATGAATAGTCCCAGCAAAGTTAAGAGAACAGAGTGCTGCTTACTCTCCCACTAGCACATTTGATGGAAAACAAATATCTCCCTTTATCTGCATGTTTATTCTTGCCTTATTTGGCCTTTGGATTTGTTCCTTTCTTGCTGCTTCCTGCCCCACATATTTGCACATTACACAGAATGGTGCAGTTCCAGCCCAGTAAATTATAATTAGTTGAATTGCTAGAGATGTAGTTGATTCAGAAAGTAATGGTCCTGCTGTAGAGAAAAATATCCAGTTAAAATAAGGAAGAAAAGTACTAGGGTACGTATTAGTATTTCTGGTTTATTTTCTCTTCTAAGGTTAGGGTTTGTCTAATGCTCTATTTTTGTTCAGCATAGAATTAGAAGAGCTGTGGGTGGAGAAGAAGCAGTCCATACAATGATGTGTGGATACTGTGGTACTCATGGGTTTTGGCAAAATATCTCATAATTAATTGAAATTTTAGCTTAAGAAATGGTGTGATTTGGATTGAAGACTGAGAGCTAATAATTAGAAAAGTACTGACTTGTACTTTTGAGCATTCTGGCAAAAATTAACCTTTTGATATGGTTTGTTTTATGGCTGTTAAAAGGTACTGTGTGCTTGCACACTAACTGCTGTCCTACATCATCACGGTGCAACAGAATTACAGTGCTGCAGTTCTGAGACCATCCCAATAATCTCGCATTACATTTACCCACAGTAGCAGTCCAAAGTAGCCTTCACCTTTCTCTGAAGTCAGTCTGGAAAGGCAGTCAATAAACTGCCTAAAGTTCGTGGACAAAAGTGAAGCAAAAGTTGCTACATTAACTCCAAATTACGTCATTAGCAGACTATAAACCTGTATCTCCAGTCTATTAGAAATGTACATGTATGGTACTCAGCTGGAGGTGGTTTCCCCTGTCCTCTTAAAATTGTTATTGCTAACAGTAATGCAGAGAAGATGTGAATGAGCATGAATATGAAGGCAATGTGTAGCACAGATACTCAGTGGAAAAAAAAAAAACAAACAAAACAAACTTTGGTGCAGACCAAATTCTGGGAAAATAATTGTTTTGTGAAGTATGCAGGCCAGGCCCTCTGAATGATGAAATCTGATAAATTGTCACACATGCCATATGTTATGGCCTTGGTTCAGAAGATCCCCAGAGGCAAGTTTTGAGAAACATATCATTGCAGGACTGGACGAATTTCGCTCTTTCCTGTCCTTACTGAGTTCTCAACAGACACAAAATGACATGCAGAAGAGGGTCAAATTTCACAGTGGCTTTAGATTAAAAGCCCACCACCACCAAAAAAAAACCCAACAAAACCAAAACCCCACAAAAAAAACCCCAAACCAGTAAAAAACTTTACTGGGAAACATAAATGTTGGGGCTTTTCATTTACATACATCTCAGAATTAATGGCTTCTTTACCAGAATTTTCATTTTGTGTTTTTAAACAGCATTGACATTTTCATTACAAATGATGCATTTGCTTGTAAATTCACAAATGTTAACTGAAAAGGTTCTACAAAGGGTCAACTGGATGAAAATAGAGTGAGGAGACACTTCAAGCGAAACATAGATGAGTTCCTGGCTGAACATTAAAGAGAAAAAGCCCTCTGAGGTGAGGTGAGCCCTCTGAAGTTACCAGTTTTAAGATTTTTATTTCATTTAGAACGTCCCAGATTTGCTCTCAATATATTTATGCCAGACCAATATTGAAAATATGCTCTGTCAAAACCTGAAGGGTTGCTGGTGGTCTCTGTGTAATGTTGGCCTTCAGGATCCAGGATTTTCTTTGCATGAGATAAACATAAAACACAGCAGTGCTCCTGCAAAGCTAGATCAACGGTTTTATCCCTTTCAGAAATTACGCCTAGTCCCCACTTTCACAGTGCTGACTCAGTGATGCTCATATTTATTAGATGCTCTTAACAGTATAAGTATTCCATACGACCAATATCTTTAAGGAATAATTTCATATAATAACCCAGAGTAGAAGTTACTTCTCTTTCATCTCCTGTTTTTACTTACCAGCTGCCACAGATGTAGCCCTGAAACCAATATGATTTCATAAAGGATTTCCAGAAAAACAATGACGACTTCTACTCCCACAGATGTTACTAGGGAGCAAGAACCAATCTGCAGCAAATAACATAGATTATAACTGAACTTTGCCTTTGACATCTAGCTGCACAATTGCATATTTAATCTGAAATACCTAGAAACATCAGGCTAATTATATTCCTATGAAGAGCAGCATGCCAAAGTTAAAGGAAAGCCTGTTAGAAATTCGAGACGGTTCTGCTTCCTCCATACCTTACTCATTTCCTGCCTCAAGTTTCTCTGTTGCAGACTCTTCTTTACACTATCCTCTGTGTAGTAGAAACAAAGCGGGAAGCACATAATCTCTTGACTGTAGAAATGGAAATAAAACTTGTTTTGTCCTTTGCTGTAATTTGGGTACAATTGGTGGGAAAATGTGGAGTTCAGGGATTCTAAACAGATGTTGGCTACATCATGGTATAAAGTAATCAAAGCTGCAGGTGAAGGAAACTAGTCAGACATTCATTCAGGTCTTGTCAGTTCAGATTTAACTCAAAGAACTGTACTAAAAAACAATATAGTAATTACTATATATTGTAAAGGAAATACTGGATGGAAAGTTTCTGCTATAACCTTATTTTGTATTCCAGACTGTTGGGATAAAATACCTTAAAGCTATTGGAGCATTCATAAAGATGAACCATATAAGAATTTGGAAAACTCCCTTCATAATTGTAAATTGCTTTTTAGCAATTCATTCACATTGTAGTAGAAGCCAGTAAGTTTAGTTTGGTGTTAATGCATAGGTACTAAATCAGATCTCAGGCCTAACTAGTTGAGTGCACTGTCTCTTACAGTGACTAGATGCAGACTTGTTTGATAATTGTGCAAAAAGCAGGCTGGTAGGAAGAAGATTTTTCTGCCACATTAGGTCTTCCTTTTTATCTCAAATAGCAAAAGTAACTGAACTTCATAAAGTGAAGTTAAAATTTAAAGAGACACTGTTTCATGGTGGTCCTCTTATCTGCATGAAAGTCAGCTCTGTAAACCTTCCTAAATTCTTGGCTTCACCTTTGAAGAAGAATGCTTACAAAGCTGTCTTTAATGAAGTTCAGTAATAGCTGGGTTGGCCCTAAAACGAGGAAAACCACACAAAGTACTCCAAGCACTTTAAAATTTACAGAACAAGGAAAAGCTAAGTAATTGACATAAACTTCTTTAATGTAATGTAGAAAACACAAATAATTCTTCATGTCAAATTTTCCTCAGGGAAAGCCTGCAAAAAAAGGACTTTTTTTCTTTTAGCTTTACTAGATTAAAGAACATTTTTTATTTTATTTCAGGGCTGAACGTACACTTTCACATCTACCCATTGTTTGGTACTGACTGATCCCTTAAACATACTAGAGGACCAATCTTCAGGATTAAGCAAGAATGATTCCCAGAAACAGGTTTACACTTCTATATTCAGTGAAATGCATAATGAATTATTGTCTTTTAATTGTATATGAATTACTATAATTGTCCTGATTATATGATATTAAGTAGCTGATGTGCCAGAGTTAATGGGTAGAATGCAAATGTTACAAACATACTTCTGAAAGGTGATCTGAATGCTAATATGAAAGTAAAATTTACTTTTGGACAGATAATTATCCTGGTGGTTACATGTGCCTCGACAAAGCATGAGGCAGCTTGAATGCTACCAACTGAGCCCAGAGAAACTGTCCTTAACCTGTTAAGTGTCACGTTGTGTGAGTTAGGAGCGGGCGTGCAGATACAGATCTGCTCCTATGTCTCTTCTTCAAAGGGAACACAGCTACAGCCAGCATGTCAAGTGGTTTATGTCCACATGCCTGTACTACTTAGTAGAATTTGGACAGGTGAGGGTTATTTGTAATAGTCAAGTAGATAAGAGCTCCAGCGCCAACAGAAGCAATAGTTTTTATACATAAACTTGCTTTTCAATGTTTGTAACTTGGGCTCGTACAGGATTTTGGCAGCTGGTAAGGCCACCTGAGTTGTCTTTGGGACCTGTGTTTGGTGCTCCTCAGCAGCCTCACAATAGAGAGTTCTACCCAGTGATCTGTCCGCTGCGGTCATAAGCACCTAACCCATATGTGTGTCCCTGTTGTGAGCTCTTGCATGGTCTCATGCTGCAGAAGTAATTTGAAAAAAACCTAAACTGTGGCTTTTGCTAGGCACCTCTGTAAGCCCCTGGGATTAGGGGTGGCTGGCAGGGTCGAGCAGAGAGGACCTGGAACAGGTAACCCTTGGGGGCATCTGGGGTCATGCTCAGCCCAGCACTGTGAGCTGCAGTTCGGTCCGTGCTCATCCTTCTTGCACGTGCGGGAAACCACAGGTGGTCCAGGCTGAAGGGTGAAGGCGGGGAACTGCCTGTGCTTCTTGGCAGGGCATCTGTCAGATGATTTTAGGGGGGGAACTGGTCTATTACCCGCGTAGGTGTCTTAAAAGAAACTAAATTCCGTATTTTTAATTAATCATTTTCTTAAGGCAGTGAGCTAAAGTGAAAAATTAAAATCGTCATTGAAACAACATAATTACTGTAGGTTGTAGAAATAATAGAATCTGGATGTAGCAAGTCTGATTGCATCAGTTGTGTTTTGCTCGCTGTCTTCCCCCTCACATTTGCTACAGTTAGCGCATCTTACCATCACTTAAATCATGGGGTCAGCAGTCCAGAGGCTACAGGCTGCAACTGCTTCTTCTGATGCTGTTATTAGGTTACATGCAGCCACGAAACTAGTAGTTTTAGCACAGCCCTATCAGAGTGCAACGAGCAAACAGTCGTGGTTCAGAGTTTTACATACTGGTCTGCTTATACCCATGGAAACCAGTGCACTTAAAAGTACATCAAATGTTTCAAATAGGTTACAGAAAGAGAAAGAAAACGATAAAAATATTTGAAGTATAAAGCATTGAAGCCTTTGGTTTATTAATATGGTATTGCATTCCTGTTATTGTTTTTCCATTTATGTAGAGAGAGATTGCTATAAGGGAAAAAAAACACCTATCAAATCTTGTTCTTCCAGATATTATTAAAAACAACTAAAATTTCCCATTTGAAGTGAAAACTCAGTTAAGATGTGTCAGGCAGCTGTTCTTAGAGATCTCGCATTTATGCCTGGGCAGCCACAATAGAGTACACGTACCTAGCAGGGGATGAGACGAGCGGCTTCTCTGCCCATTGCCAACACACTAGTGAGAGAAACCCAGCCCAGGCCGTGAGCTCACTAGTCCCGCTAAACCCGTCTGGGCTCTGCGCAGCAGCCCACGGCACCACTTGTAGCTGTGGCTGTGCTGACAAAGGGGAGGCAAAGGGGAGCGGGGCTCGGAGGGGGCACCTTTGGGGGGGGCAGGGTGCTGCTGCCAGAGTCCAGGCAAGCATGGCCAGCCACCACCTCCGGAGTCGCCGTGCAGATCTCCCCCCTGGCCTTACTCGCGTTGCGGCCAGCCTGCACCCTCCCTGCCAAGCATCTTGGGCAGGCATTTGCCAGCTTGCATCGGGCACGGAGCTGCACTGAGCCCAAGCTGTGGTGTTCTGTCCAGAGCGAGGATGGAAGATGTGGCTTGCTGACTGGGGCTACCTGGTTCCTAATAGCCTGAGCCCATCAGGGCTGGGCTGCACACTCGAAGGGTGCAAAAGTGTGTGTGCAAGAAATGTATGCAGACCATGCTCCCCTCTCTTAGCCTAGGTGACCAACGTCCTTCACTTCTGGACACTGAGACCAGGAAGGTGCAGGGGTGTTGGGGTAAACATGAAGATCCCAGGAGGCAGAGCAGCTGGAACCAGGATATATTAAAATCAAAAGTTTTAGATCATTAATTCCTCAGCTATTCTATGTTTCTCACTAAGTATTGTTTAAATTACTGCAAAGTGGAATGGAGGACTGCGCAACCTCATCCCTCCCTTAATTTATTTACCATTAGAGTCTAAAATCTTGCACCTATTTTTCACCTGTTGTTCCGGTTTTTTTGTCTCCTATATAGGAAATGAAAATGTTTGCTGGTGATTACTAGTCTGGAAAGGTCTCCCAAGAGGTTCAGCCTTCTGCAGCAGTATGAACTACCTGCATGGCTGTAATACTGCTGGGAGGAATTTGTGCAATTTTTTTGAGTGTATCTGTGGTTTTCCAAGATGTCCTGCAGCAGTGGCCGAGCTGTTAGAACATACTTCCTAACATTAAACATAAAGCCCCCACCAGGATTTAGGCTCTTTGTCTCCTGCCCTAACTCTCATGGACCAGGAAACAAGATTTTTCCCCTGCCCCTTTGCAGCTGCCTTTTGAATACTTCAGGAGAATTGTCATGTTCTGCTCACATTAAATTAAACAGTTCTGTTTCTTTCATTCTTTCCTCACCAAGCATATTTTCTGTATCTCTGGTTATTCTCACTGCTCTCTTGTGGATTCCCTCCAGCTTCTCCCCATCTTGCAGGAAGTGCCTTGCCCAAAACTGGATACAGCGGTTCATCTGGGGTTTTGCAAATGCTGACTGGAGTAGAACAAGTACTGTATGAGCCCTGTAGGTTATGCCTCTGCTTATATATTCCAGTACTGCGTTTGCTTTTCTAGCAACAGCAGCAGATTAACTCCCACTATCTTCAGATCCACTATGACCCCCAGATCCTCATCTAAAGAAGTACTACCCCAAAATTTGTCTATCTGCCTAAGCACTGGGTGACATTGTCTTCATGTAGTACCTTCTTCCTATTGACCACCACCTGCTTAAAAGGAAAAAAGATCAATTTTTTAAGATAATTTTAGGTGTTCACGATGTTCACCAGTGCCACTGCCTGTACCTTTAGCTCAGGGCCTAAAATCGCTTCCTAGTTCAATATCCTAGTTGCTGCAAATGTTTTGCACAAAGACAAGGACTTAATATATGCCTGTGTTTTTGTAGTAAACAGCTGAGCACTTTTCTGGTATGGTTCTCCAATTTTGCTCCCACCCAACAGTATTTCATCCTGACCTGGTTTGCCTAGTTTACTTAGAAACAGATCACACATCAGCCAATGTCAAAAACATAATGAAAGGCAAGATTCATGGCTTCTATTGTTTATTCACAAGCTTTTAACTTTATTGTGGAGGAAATTAGATTGGTTGGATGCAATTTCATTCTCAATGAATCTTTGCTGACTGTTAAAAAATTATTTGTATAATATCAGTAGATCCTTTTGTTTTAAATTTTCAAACTTTTAGTATTTTCTCTTAAAACTTTTGTTGCTCAGTTAATTTAGTTGGCTAAGGCAAACTTCTCTTAGCTTGCACAGCTTTAAAGTACAGGCCTCTGCACAATACCCTGCAGTGTAGAACAGGATTTGGAAACTTCTGTTGCAAGGCATTGCTGACTCTAGACAAAGATCAGCCTATCCAAATGATTTTAAGGAATAGACTACCAGACACAGGATAAAACAACAGCCAAATCCTATACCTCAGGACCAGCAATAAGAACAGGCTCTTAGGCTGTTAGCAAGCAACTCACCCAGGGAGAATAACAAAGGCATAGAAAGACTTGGTTACATTAGTCAGTGTAATTACTCTGAGTTTTGACTAGCAGTAGTGACTATTGTTATTAAAGGCTATGATAGGATTTTTGCAATGATGTCTTGGAAAGCCATGAGTAACTTAAACTCTTGAAGTGGTGAGGGAATATGTTACATTAAGAGTAGACTCAAAAAGCAACAAAAACCAAAATGTATACAACAAACGTGTAGATGTTCCTGATAAGTCAGGGCTGAACATACAGGGAGGAGGAAGAACTCTTGATGAGCCTGGAAAATGTTACCACTAGAATAAAGGAATATAATTCAGGGAAGACTTGTGGGCTGAGGCAAGTATTGTTAGCTATAGCAGATATTTCATAATTGTAGAGATTGGAAGCGTCAGTAACCAGTCTTTTGAATCGTTGTAGTAATAGCGTGTAGGAAAGAATATCAGCAACCGTTGCATGCATCTTCCATACTTCCGCGAATTAAATCACCATGCCTTCAGTGTTTCACAGTCACTGATGTGTCCCTGCAGCACTGCTATGAAGGATGTAGGTAGAGTTTTATAGAGGAGTTGTAACAAATATGGCCCATGAAGTGGCAGGAGGCAGGGTGAGGTGGGCGGTTACATGTTTGGAGTGCCAAAAAGTATGCTCCAACATGGAGCTCCAACATTTGCATAAGAAATCAGTGAACATGACCAGTTCCCCATATTCTTTTAGTGTCACACTCTGGCCTTTGGGCTACTTTTAGCACACACTTTCAACTTGCTGTCAGAGAACTCTGCAGCTTCTCACATTATACAACCTAATAATCAGTATTGTCTCTGCTTCCATCTGTATAAAGGAGGCACAGGAAAGCTAGAGCTACATTTTCAAAAGCAACTTTTTCCGCTGGTGTATCTGGAGCTATGGCTGCGAAGGACTTAAGCAGACCCACCTCTCACAACGTCTGTAACTGTTACCGGAGGGGCCGTCCTGCTGTCCTGGGGCTCAGTGCAGCCGCCGCCGCCAATGCCGCATATCCTCCTGGCTCTTCTGCAGCAAGCAGCACGGGCTTGCTGGTGCTGGGGCCTAGGCTCTTCTGGTGCAGCCGTTGACTTTCTCCCTCGGGGATTTTGACTCTGGTTTTACAACTGCTTGCTTTTACTACAGTCAATAATTTTCATGAGTGCTCAGAGAGTGCTGTGTGTGTCGGATATCAAGCTGGGACGCATAGCTCATTCATAATTAGGCTTTCTCTTTACTTTTTCTTATGAGAGCTGGAGAATACAGCAGTAAATCAAGAAAATAGCACAGTACTGGACATACATGACTGTTCAGGTTGGTGCATGAGGCACATACTCCCACAAATGCTATGGTCCAAGACAGTGACATATGTCATTTTGTTTATAGGAAAAAAGAAAAGAAAGATATTTTTAGCAACTGGTAGAAGATAAGGGAGTTCTGAGTGCACTGGATAAAGTAATTTCTCTGACATACTACTTCCTTTTTGTTTGCTTTATTTCCAGTAGCATCCACATATTCTGAAAATAGAATGAAATCAGAAAATCAGTTTGTAGCACAGGCTTGGTGTGGAAATGGTGTACTTTGGGGTAGCACAAGTTGAGGCCCAACAGATCAAAGGTGAATAGCACAGTCCCAATTAGTGACAAAGACACACCTCCAAAATACTGCAAGAAGCCAATTGCTACCCAGAGACATTTCAGAAGTCACCCCTCTCTCAGGCACAAATAAAAGGCACCTGCTGTGGCCATGAGCTACTTTGACACACTGGCATACTGAGGGTACAGCATGCTAGCTTGTGCCCTCTAAGATCCCAAATTACCGAGAAGGATCTGTTCTCTAGCACAGGAATTGGTTGTGGTGCGCAGGAAATTGTGAGGTGTCTAGTGCCGTTCACCTTTCTGCCCGCTCCCAGAGGGACAGCAGTCATTCCTGTCCTGCTCCTTTGCCTCCTGCCTGTATTGTAAAGCAAACTCCTGGCTCAGAAATAGGCAACATGAGGCCCTTAATCCGCTTTCCTCTTCCACACTGAACTTGCATAATCCACAAGAGAGCCAGGCCAAATCTGGTTATTTATAATCCAGCAAAACTCTGGCCCGCTGTCTGCATTGCCTCAGAGGGGGTTTCCTGAAGTGCAGGAGTGTGATGTTCACCATCCTGCTTCTGGTAGTTTGCTTTAAGAATAATAGTGCTAAAAATCATCTACATAAAATGTAGCAACATGGTCTACTTTAAATACATATTTTGCCTCAGATATACCTACCACACTGTGTATAGATAGTTTTGTTCATTATAGTGTAGAAAATGTTTGAATGCTTTTATTATATGAGTTAGAGTATTGAAATTACGTGTTATGAAATTAACATCTCTGCCTATCCCCAACAGTTTGTTACTGCTGTGAGGCCTCTGGGGAAATGTTTTTCTTGGTTTTGCATGGTATTCCTAATCTAATGCATTTCTTAGTGTTTTCTGGGGTTTAAGGCTTTAAGGTCAACCAGAAAACAGTGTATTACTCTCTAAAGGCAGGGGGAGGACATAGGTAAATATTCTACCAGTCATTAAAAATCCAGTTACTTAAAGGCACTATATCATCTCAAGAGGGAATTTATGCTTATAGGGATGGTGTGGTCACAGGGTTTGCAGGAAGAGGTTTGGTGCTTCATGTGTAATTCCAAGAGATACAAGAAAGCCCAGCTTTCTAAATTGGGTTCACATTACCACTCTGAAATTTAAAAGAAGGTTGCATGATTCTCAGAAGTAGGAGCAAACCTTACCTGCTATTGGACATGATGCTACTGCACTATCTGCAAACAAGGTGTTGTCTGTTTTCATCATGATACATAACTTCAATTGCTGTTTGCGTTTCAGAGATTAGTGTTTACAAATACAGTAGGCAAGTGCGTAGAATAAAAGGGTATTGACTTTGCAGTAGGGCCCTGGCAGGCATTACTACAAGAGAAGAGAATTGTGTCCCCCTTGTGCCTTCCTTGTGGTCCAGCAGAACAAAGACACCTTTCTGATGCCAGTCCCAGGTTCTCTTCACCTCTCAAGCACATTAGAGCAGTGCAAAGCCCATTAAAGCAGTTGGGGAAAAAATGAGTTTTCAGGAAGCCTGCTATGACGCCTTTCCCTGGGCCATAACCCCTAAGACAGACCAAAATTATTCCCTGTCCAAAAATTGCCCAATAGCTGATTAAGTGTGGTTTACACTTACAGGTCCAAGAGTGTCCCAGCAGATGAGCTGTACTTCATGTGTTCCTCCACACTAGAGCAGTACAGCCTGTGATGAGGGAACTTCACAGCACAATCACCTTTATAATAAAGGAAACCTGTTAACAATTAGAGCAGTGGCCTCACTTAAAATGCATTAAGAGATTTAATGTCTAGTCAGTAGCAGCTAAGCACCCCAGAAAGGAGAGAAAACTTGAGGGTCACCTTTCAGCAGCCCCAGGGGTGTAGAAGAGCAGAGGTGGTGTCCAGGGCCAGAGCCCACCTGAGGGAAACTCGCCTGCACTGAGCACAGTTGCACCCTTCTGCTCAAAGCCTGTGTGTCTGTAAAACGTGGTCAGTGACACTGCCCAGACTGTGAGAGCTGAACTACGCTGTTTCAGTCACTCCGCTGAAATGTCAGCTTCACAACTGCATCAAAAAGATTTGGGTTAACCCTGCGAACCTGTTTTTGATCTTGTTTATACAGCCTAGGAACACCAGTGGAACAGCTCAGGATTTACAGTTGTGTGAGATCAGACGGATGGCTTACCGTTTCAACATCCCCAGTGTTTTGGCATGTAATTTATGTACGCAGTGTTCTTGGATTCTACTTCTACCTAATTTCTTGGAAATTAGGATAGCTACCATTAATCATAGAGAAGGATTTGATTAAGGTCCCTCTTTTGTATCACAGAGAGTCATTCCCTACCTTGCAGATCTTTGCTGATCTTGCTTTCAGGGACTGGGGTAAAACCACTTCTCTCATTTTCCTTCAGAAAGCTTCTCCCCAGCCTCAGGACGTTGTGTGCTATATTATCATGGATTATCAAATACACCTGGGGGATATGAGTGGGTAATTTAACTCTCACAGCTGCTAGATGTGGGCTCCTGTCACTAAAACTTGCTTCTTTGTGACTCTTTGGACAGAGGGAACTGGGAAAGTGGAGAGGTGTAACATTGGGCTTCGGCAAGATGGGAGGAGGGGTGCATAACTGTGCCCTCCCCTGCCGGTGCCCAGCTCCTTCCTTCTGACTTCAGATGTTCAGATCCTTCAGTAAAAGGACAAACAGCAAACAAAACTCAGGGAAGAGTGTCCTGTTTCTGCCTCTGCTCTCATGTGTGATCTGGCAATGCTGTGAGCTTTAGCAGTTACAGCAAATTGCAAGCCTGCTAACTCGGGGGCTCCCCACTGAAAGAACTTGCTCAAATTGCTCTGATTCCTGTATTTCAGAGTGAAAAGCATGAAATACATCTTTTCTCACGTTGTCGATCAAAGCGCACTTTTAAATAGTAGCAATTTTGCACTTTACATAACTGTTTTCTGCCATGGTTAACTTTCCAGAATCTGACAGAAACATTTCCTGCTGCTACGGTTAACTTACTGATAACTTACTGCTGTTTATTTACTAACACAATGTTCAGGCATCCTTTTTATACCCTCCTCCTTTCCTTTTTTGGAGGTTTTTTTTGCACCATACAGCCCTGTCCTCACATAACCTTCCTGTGAACATCACTGCCAGCTTGGGTGGGCTACCAAGGAAACACAGAGAATTTGTTGGGCTTGGAAAAAAATACAAACGGACTGCTAATTTGTTAGAGGCTACAGGTGGTTTTGAATGGCCGACTGAAGTCTGTGCCGGAAATATTACAGCTCCTGAGCCTCCTGGGGGACTTCACCAGACGGGGCTCTACAGTTGTGCTAGTGACTCATGGGCAGAAACTCACCTCTGAGCAAACGGTAGTGAGGAAAAAGTGACCAAGCCAAAATGAGTCACAGGGAAATTAAACCTCCAGAGGCCAGGCTTCTTTGAGAGTCTGCTAACACACTTAACTCTAGCAGCTGTCAGTACAGTCAGTGATGCAACTGATTGCATAACTGGTGGGAAAGTAAATCTAGATAGAGCTGTAAACCTGTGTCAGTTTAGTCCTAAACTTAGCAGCCTCTAGGACTTGCTGTCCTGTAGCTTTGTTGTAGAAAGTTGGATGGTCAATGGTAATCTTGGGTACAGAGAATTTTATTAGGAGCTTAAAACACACTGAAATTTCCAGCTGAGAAATGCATCTTTGAGAAGACGAGTTGTTGAAAGGAGAAATCATGGCACAAAGAGCTTTCTGGTTCTTATATTTGTTAATGGGAATCTGTTGAGATGAACTGAAGACTCGAGACTGCAAAAGCCACCTGCGAATATGTGAAAAAATGCACAAGAAACCTGCTCAGCACTTTCATCCTGAGGATGTGTCTTGGAAGAAAGAAATCCCTAGTGCTGTGACTTCTTGAAACTTTCAGGATCTGTTCTAAGTTACATAAAGTAAATTTACCAATAATACAATTATCTGTCTGGACAGATTCATGGGTTTAACTCTGGACACGTGCAATATGAATTTGAAACAGTGCTGTGCAAACAGGATACTCTTTCTTTGTGTAAAACATCAGCTGTTGGTTCACATCTCTTCCTCTGGAATCAGCAGCTGGAAAATATTAGATGAGTCACAAGGAGTTGAGAGCTTTGAAAAGCAGCATGCTCCAAGTGACATACAGGGTGAAGTCTTTAAACCCACAACTTAAAACACCAAATTGGAGCCTTCGGAGCGGGAATATAGTTAACTGCTCTGAAGTGTTACAAATCGACAAGCGGGATCAAGCTAACACACTCGGGCAGTATCAGAAAGGGCAAGGTAGAAATGAATACACAAAGAGCATGAGCATCCTTCTGACTTTTTTTTTTTTTTTAAGCAGCATTGATTTTGCAGTGACACTGCTTCCTGAGATAATTTACAACAGACTACATAGCACTTTGAGCTCTGTCCGTACCCTGACAGATGGTAGCTCAGAGCTCTGGATGCACTTACAAAACATTTTAGACAAATAGGTTTAGGCAGCCAGGATTGTCAGTATGCTAGTAGGTTACCTGAGGATTTTAGGTTATGTTTACATAGCAATTAAACTATAAATGCAGGATGTATATTCTTCTTTATTCTGCAACATAGGTAGGCAGTATTTGAGAATCCAAATATTGGACTCTTTCTTCAGGAGGATGTAAACTACAGCATGTCTTCTGTGTTTTACCATGTTCCCCCACTTAGCCTGCGACAAGAGACATGGGGTCTAACTGTGGTGGCCATTGTGTGAATGTTGGCAGGCATGTCCCTGGGCAGAGGCAATGACAGGGTCTTGAGGCCCAATTTGGGCTAAGCAGGCACAGCTGAGGCATCAAGTCATGGCGCTGCTCCCCACACAGCTGGCCAAGAGTATCATCTCCTGAAACATTTTTCCCCAGTGGGGCTGCCAGCCTGCCTCTACTCCTGCAACTCCCCACTCACAAAACACGGGGAGAAAACCCATGAATGATTGCCCTCTAATTAGAGTCAAGTTTGCTTCCTGTGTGTTTTCAACAAGATATTTCAGAGCTCTGTGTCTGAAAAGGAAAATATTTATTGCAAATTGGAGTGTAACGCTCATGTTTTGTCTCTGCAAACCTTGCATCTCTTGAAGTCTAGCTCAGAGAGGCACAACTTTTTCTGGATTTCCTATTTCCCCTTAATTGCTTGCTATATTCTCTCCATGTTTCTTTTTTTTTTTTTTTTTTTTTTCTCTCCTGGCCTTTCCTTTGTCTCAGGGAGAGTGTAAATTACCCATGTTTTCATGGCTGTAGCAGCAAAGCCCATGTAAGTTCCTGTATTTCTGCCTTTACTTCACTGGAACTGAAATGAATCTCAGAAAGCAGGGATGTGAGGGACCACAGGAAGGGGTCTCATGCCTTAGCACATAGATCATAGCCCCCTTGGACACAGTCTGCAGGATGAGTAAAAGGTAAGTGAGGAATGCAAGTCTTGTGTGTATGGTTTTGGAAATATATACCGCCTACACTGTGTTTGCCAGGGAAGTTTTTAGGAAGCCATAAAAAGCAGAAATTCCTGATTCTAGTCTATCATTATTTCATGATAGGATCATCTGGCTTTGAGGTACTGGTAATACAAATAATAACAGGTTTTTGCCAATGTATTCTGAAAAATCTCAGAAGATGAACATTGACAGCCTTTCCCTTGGCACCCTACTCAAGCACATTCCTATCCTTCCACCTTTGAAAGTCTTTTCCAAATTTCTAGGTATTACCTTAACCTCTTTTATGATACTGAAGACTACTTTATCTCACTCTACCCCCACAAAGAGCAGTTCATTAGATTCACTTCAGACTAAACCAACCCATTTCTTTCAGTTACTCCCCATCAGCCACAGTCTGTGCCAATGTTCGCACCGTGCTTGCTGCATTCCCCTGGACTCTTGCCACTGTGCACCCATCTCCTCTGAGCTGGGGTGCCCAGGTACGATGTCTTATTCCAGCTGTAGCCTTGCTAATGCGGAGTAGTGCTAAATTATTACCTCACTTGGCTTGCTGGTTATACTCCAGGTTATTCCAGTATCATGTTTGCTTTTTTTCTCACAGGAACATGATGCTGTAAGACAGTTGTGGGCTCATTTTCATTCTATTTAAATTTGCTTTTTGAGTTTGAGCTTCTTATCTGGAATATTGTGGGTTTTTTCTTTTGTAATGTGGTAGTACAGCTTTAATAGTGGAAATTTAATTGGAGTCTGGCATTAAAGTAATATTGATTTAAAACTGTTATTGTTCTTTTACATAGGCTTTATATGCATGCAGACAGAATTTAGCTAACTCCCACTGAATAAACTTATGAATATGAATCAGGTTTTTTAACCCACCTCCTCAGGATGTTGTTGGCAGCATAAACTCCAAGGTGTAAGGGTTAATGTTTTCTTCATTTGGTAATTAGCAATGCAGGGGGTTTTAGTACTGGAATTTAACTGATAACACATGCTGTTCTGCCCTACTTTTCATATAAAATGTGATGCTCGTTGGTAACAATAGCTAGTTCCTAATTAGTGATTTTATCTGGATAGCTTAAAATGCTTTGTGAAAAACAGGTAACCATTATTATTCCTATTTTGTAGAATTCACCTTTGTTTTTTTCTTGTTTGATTTGCTGAGGGACAAAGATAGATTTGCCAGATACTCCATGATATGTTATTACAAGGTTTGCAGTCAGAACCAACGTTTCCTAAATCAACCTACTTGACCATGATGCTTTAAAAATACTCTTGCTAGTCTTTCTATTGCGCAAATAATTATTTAACGATGGGGTTAAAAAGGTGGCTTATCATGCTGTGCTGCGTCAACTGACTGTGAGACACATTCACTGCTTTTTTTTCCAATTGTTTTAATCAACTCTTCAGCTACAGCAAGCCTCCCCACCAACCTGAGAAACGCCAACCTGCTCCATTCCCCACCCTTGCCCTACCACCACCTCTCTAGATCAGCTTTTATGCTGCTGATTCTCAGATCCAGCTCAAGGACAAAATTAAATGCTGTCATCCCAAGGATGAGAGTGGTAGAACTACTTTCACCTTTGCTCTTAATGCAGCAAAGTTCAGTTGTGCCGTGGTTGCATCCAGCATCCAGCTGGGAGAGATTCCCAGCCTCCTCCCCAGGCCCTGATGTAGGGGTGCTAAGGTCACCATCGACCCCATCCCCTTGCATGCACGAGAGAGTATCATATGTACACCAGACAGGAGCAAACCTGTGGTGCATGCAGCTAATGTCTCAGTCAAACCGTACAGTTTCTTCAACAGATGTCTAGTAAGGATTCATGGAGCATTACAGGAAAGACATGTATGAAATCCTAGGGGCATTCCTTAAAATGGCCATACCGTTGTTTTTTAGGTATGGTCACTCTGTAACTTTTCTGTCTTTTTTTTTAATCTTATGAAGCTGAGACTACATATGTGCCACAGCCACTATTGCTGATGCAAAGGTGTATGTCACCTTTGTCTATTTAGGAAGCCTCTATTAATCATAATGTATACAAAATCATCTTTGGCAAATTTCAGTCTTTAGAATGTTAGCGTATTATAAGTTGTTTTATACAGTAAGGAGTCTTTTGTATTTATTATTAATAAAAAGACCTGTTATTTCTGGTATTCAAGAATGATTTCTCAGTTTTTGTAGTTTGATCAAAGACCCTAATCCACAGATCCTTATGTCTTTATTAAAATGTGGCATGTTGCTGTGAAGATTAAAAACCAGTGCTGAAGGTCAAGCGATCATTATGTCAGCAGCTGCAAGTTCCAAAGGAGTGTGCAACCCTTTTAAATATCTCAGCTTTAAAAGGTTTTCTGGTGCAGCAAATTTAAGTATTACTAATAATAGGGTTGGGATTTAAAGGTCTTTTAATCACCTTTCATATCTCTTTTAGAAATGGTTCACTTAATTCCCAAAGCCAGCGGGCCACACGTTAAAAAAATAAAAGCAATTAATCATTACTGTAATTCTATTAACTATTTCTCATCATTTACATATGTATCTAGATGTGTAGATATAAATATATAATGTCTATACATATATACATATACTACAGATAGATAAGATAAAACTGCTTTAAAATCAGAGAGTTAACTCTAACGCAAATATATTGCCATCTGTTGTGTTTCCTATGGTGAGATCGGTGGCCATTTGGATCAGGTGCTGTGTGTGCATGGTCAGCTTTCAGCGATACAACTGAAGCCATCAAACCAAACTCAGTCCCCGTGCAAATTCACTCAGTGGGATAGACAGTCAGGGCACATGGAATTGCACTCATTTTGTCTCATGACTGGAAAACTTCACAGGCAGACCTACTTCTGGTATTAACTGGTAGATCGCTGCTTGTGATTTAAAAAAAATGCTGCTCTATCATCTGTTTTCTATGCTAAAATGAAACCAATGTATGTTCTAAAACTTAGAAATAAGGATATTACTTTTTCTCCCAATAAAAGTATTTTTAAACAGAGGACTGTATCAACATTGTTTTAAACTATATTACACACACTAGGAAAATGGCCTTTTAATTCAGTTTATCAGAGGTGGAAAATGAAATACATTGTACTGCCATGCATAGCCCCACAGCCTCCTCCTGGGATTACTAAAAATGGCATCAAGTGTCATGTCTGACCCAGCCACTCAGCAGTCTTGAAAGCCAAGTACATGACTACCATTGTCCAGCAGCTATCATTTCCCAGATCCAGGTCTGGCATTTAGGTTATCTTAATAGCTATTGTTTAGCAGACAACAAAAAGAATCACCTTTTATTTCACCAGATATGCCCCTCAAACCCCTCAGAAGTCACGTAAAGAACAGGTGCAAACAAACAGAAAAGGAGCCCTCCCCTTATTGTAACAAGGAAATGAGTCACCACAGCTACCCTTAGAGCTTGCATATTTATTGAACAAATCCTACTAAAATAGCTAAAATACATTGGGTACTTGTAGTGCATTATTAAAGATCACATTGTTACAAAAGCCTGCATTTTCAGCAGTACACAACTGCAACTATACATAAATGCCACAACTGCTGAACATTACTTCTTGCTCTATATACAGCACAGTAGATGTATCTAATCTATTGGAAAATAAAATGTACAGGAAAAGGGATACAGCAGGTGGAGAAAGGAAAGAAAACTATAAGTGCATTGCATGCATTGGTATTTAACAGTCAGAAGCTAAATCAGTTCAGAACAAGGCCTGCCCTGTGAAAGGAAGAGCTAAAAGACAGTTATATAAAAAATTAAGGTGGGCTTTCAGACTGTGTCTAACACAACAACACTCCATGAGTAGATGATACTGTTTAGTTTTGTGTTTTGTGTTGTTTTGTATTGATAGTAGTCTGGGAGCAAGAACAAAAATGTAAAGTCCACATGTTGACAATACTGTGGAAATGTACTCTTTCCCCTTTAGGACTTCTCCTCCCAGAAATTTTCTGTGGTTTTCTTACTATATCCCCTATTTTATGGATTTGAAGAGGACATTAAAACTTGTCCCTTCTTTAAAAAAAGGCTTTTAGAAAAAAAAAGACAAAAATAAAAAGAGATTTTGAGAGGTTGGTGGAAAATTATTGCTCGTCTTTATACATTAGGTGGATAGGAGTCAGAAAGGAGATTTTACTTAAATTACAGTTTTGTGATTGCTCCCACTATAACTGCATGTTTGTGAGTGGACCCTGATACAGAATCAGTTCCTCACTTGTACACTATAAGTAGTTACTCACCTACAGCACTGAATAAGAAAGCCACACTGAAGACACAAGTAAACAAGTCAGTCCAGTCTAAAGAACAACATTCAGAAAAACAAAGTACCAACACCTTCTCAGAACATGGAAATAAAAAATAACTCCATCAGAGCTACCTTGCCAAGGAGCATATTTAAAGTCCAAAATAGCACCATTCATCAGTGTCTCAAATCCCGTGGCAGCATCACAATCACTTACCACAAGGAAACCATGAGTTTCATACTACTTCTATACATCAAAAGAGTACATGGATAAAATATAGATATACAGACAATCGATGAAAATAAACTACTAGGCTTGTTACATCTAAATGAAAAAAAAGGGGGACTCTCAGCCTCTGCAAGAAGCAGTTTGCTATGGTGGAAATGGAGAGAACTGTTTACCGGTTGTGTGAGAGCAGTGGAGTTTGAGTAGTGGAACATATTGCTGTGGTAGAACCAGGCCTGAGGGCCCACCTGTAATGTTTGTAAACATGGATTCACAGTGTGAAATTCTGAAAGCTTTCACTTGAGTCAGAATGTTAAAAACTATTTTTTATGGTACACGTTTGTCCACTGTTATTCTCTAAAGCAAGGCTCAGAGTCCCATAGTTTCTTCTTACACTTAATGATTTACACAGAAACAATTCCCAATATATGACACCATGACCTCATCAAACCCATACACCATATGTAATACAAATGAAGAAATTATGACTAAAAAGAGCAGAGGTGATTGATTTGGGTGAAATGGTGTCCATAGCCATCTACTGGAACCAGGCATGCCCCTTCTGCCTCACTTTTCTTCTTGCGGTTTACTTCCTTCGAGATGGGGAGACTTCCCTGCAGAGAAGACAAAACAGTATTAGCTGTGCCTCAGTGAAATCTGTTCAGTGGAGTCCTCCTTTCTCCTACCCTAAGCTTTCCACAGTTCCCTAGCTTTAGTTCAGAAGTAAACATCTACTAAACACAGCTGCATCAACTATAAACACTAGTGCCATTAGAGAGCAAAGGATTGTCTAAAAACCAGGCAAGCCTTGCAGCATCTGAGAAAAACTCTTCATTGGGGATGAATGAGTGTGCCCCACCGCCCAAAATGTGAAAGAGCTGAGCCAACAACTGTCCTCCACTGCTGAACTGGAGAATTTGGACGTTTATTGCAGCTGAGGAAAGCCCACCATGCCAGCAAAGTTACAGGGGAAGAAGCTAAGGAGCAACAACCATTTCTGCAGCTCACCACCAGCCGTACATCCTTACACTATTCCTCAGAATTATTTTTCTCGCTCCTGCCAAACCAAGCCATTTCTGTGCCCTTCATAACATCTCAGACAGCTCAGGTCTGAAATGGCACCTGCAGGTGCTGTGTGTGCAGTAGTTCTGGCATACAAATATGGATGAAAACAAGCAATTACCAGTTTTGCACACGTGAAGCACAGAAGGCAGACACATAGTTATGAAAGATCATCTTATTATTAAGAGAACCTTTTACATCTTAGACCTCTCATCTTTTAAACACCTTACAGCTTAAGCAGCTAGCATATGCTAGTAAGTAACTTTCCTATAGTACTTCATTGAAAAGAGCACTCTGAACACACTGTAGTGTGTTACTTGTCTCTGGAGGAGTAAGGAGGTGGTGTGCCATATCAGCCAGATGCCTCAGATAGGTTTTCGTCTTAACCATTCACTGGCTAAAGTCTATGCCTGTTCAGCAAAGCATTTAAATATGTGTTTCAGTTTAAGCCTCAGAGGGAAGCCTAAAGGCTAAGCATGTGCTTGAAGTACTTTGCTGATACCATGTCACTATGGGATCTTAAAAAGAATTTGTTTAGCTAGTCATATATTGTAAGTTGTGGAAAGAATCTGTGGGTTTTGTGTTTAAGAGATCAGAACTGTAAGGTGGTTTATTGCTATTATTGCTTAGGAAATGTTTGACATAAGCAGAATGCTTCTAGTTTGTTTAAGAAATTGAAGTTATCTTCAATTTTTCTGATGCGAGAGTTGTGAATTTCTGAATTAGGAATTAAACACATAGCAGTCTCACAACTACCAAACAAAGTGCAATTTTCAGCAATATTCCTTTCTTCACTCTTCAGAGCCATAATTTTCACTGGAATGTCCATATTTGCTGCATTTACTTGTGCTGGAAAGGAAGCCACCCCATGGCTCTCCCACTGTCTTTATCACAGTTTACAGGACAACTTCTGCTTTCAGCTAGATGAACTCCTCCCAGGGTTCTGCACTGCACATAGCCAGGAGCAGTTTTCAGGCTGAACATAGAGTAAAATTCTTTCCTAGTGGAAAATGGTGCCCTCTCCCCTTGGGGCATCAAAAAATGGAGAAACTGGGCAGACTTTGGTCAGTACATACGTAGAAGGGCCCTGCAACCCAGGGGAAGAAGTAGGAGTAGAAACATATTTTGCCTTTGCTAGAGCCAAATTGGGGATTTTGCAAGAGACAATTTCAGAATGAAAAAATAACTTCTAGATTTTAGTGACTGCACAAACATATTTCCTCACACGACTCTAGAAAATTCCATCCTCATGGTAATATTTTTCTTTTTTTGTTGACTAAATTTGCTACTTGTGTATGATTACAGGATATGAGAAGAAAACTAGAAACTTACACATGCAAACAGGCACACCACACAGACCAAAGGTCTGGGCAAATTTCCAAAAGCATTGTGTTGGGCAGTTCCTTTTCAGCTGTGAAAACAATCCCAGTCCTGAAATTCTGCCATACAATCATAAGATAAAAAGTCCCATGTGACCCTTCTAGGTCTGGAAATAAATTGTCTTTAAGAAATGTATCCTTTTACATTTGTTGGTTGCATGAAAACAAAAAACCACTTTTAACTGAAATAAGAGTTTCAAAAAATCTATTAATTTTACTTTATTCTTTAAGTAGTTCAAGCTGTTTAGCACTGAGTACATAAAACTGTTGAGCTGAAGGACTAAACACTTTCTGCAGTCTTCTTCAGCAACTTACCCTGATTAATTTTATAGGACAGATGAAAAAAATTAGATTCAAAGACACATAGTTTCTGTTAAGTCTGATACTCTGCTGGAAGCTGGAATGTGTGCAGCTAATATTCAAGCTGCTTTTGAAGATCAATTGTGAAATAAAATTTGGAGCTAGCTCTGAAAACTGGTCCTTGTAAGCATATGCCAAATCTTTTGAAGAATTACATAAAGACTAGGTAAAAGTCATTGTATTTAAAAAGCAGGAATCCAATCACTTTAAAGGAAAAAAACTATAATATTTTTTGACTAGCTGAGAGACAATTATCCCTCTTAATAAACTTTTTTTAAGCTAGGTACAGCATAAAACCATGGCTATTCATAAATCCAACATAATGCAGCACTGTTACTAACTATGCTGCACATAGTTCACAGCTTCATTCCTGTGTTTCAGGAGCAACTTTGTTTAATGATGAATGACAACCTAATAAAAGCTGCTAAATTAAAATTTTGAATAAAAAACATCTAGTTAACACACAGCTGATTCACAAAATTAGCAAATTCATTTAATATATGTGTGAGCATATATAGCACATTCATCATAATCTAGCATTGCTATCACCCTACTCAGCTGAACTTTTGAAATACTTTGAATGTTAAGAATGGCAGTACTGCCATACATGTTAATTTAACAATTGGCATGCTGGCACATGAGTCTGCAAATAGCAGACTGCAAATAGCCCAGCTATAAATTCTAGAAGTTCCTTTATAAAGAAAAATTGTGGAAAATATAGTGTTATCCAGATGGAATAGCAGAGTTTTGATAGCAGGGAGCTGGAGTCTAGATAGTAATTGAAACTTAATCAAAACAATTATCCATGTGCTCTGTCCTTTACTTACCTGCCAATTCCCCCCCACCCCACCCCGATTTTGAGTCAGTAATGAAAGGGAATATGAAAATAAAACATGTACATTCTGTGGTTCTGAGTAACTGTTATACTTTCTTACTCAATTTTCATACCCAGTTTCACATTTATGAAACCAGCAATGGTAACAAAACAAAATCTTATGAATCTTGTCTGACAAGCAACATCTTCTGCATTTATGTTGGGGTACTTCTTGTCAAACTGATGAAAACTGCCATGCTTTGAATGCTTGTTACTCAAGCCAGGTAAAGCACAAGCAGAAGAACTAACAAAAGAAAAACAACACCACCTCCTTCCTCCTCCTGCATTATCATAGACTTTTTCATCTTCATTGATAAGAGAGAATTGACAAAATCAAGCATTCAAAACTCAGATGTCAAGCTTGTAAAATCATAAGACAGGCTTAAGAAATATTGAAAATGCCTTGAAAATTAGTATGTTTTCCTTCTGGTACGCAGCCAGCAAGAGTCCACATTTTTTGCAAACCTGAGGGCTAAAAACATAATTTTAAAATGAAAGCTAAAATCTTCAGTTAACTGTCTGTCTCAAGGAGCCAAGGCTTTAAGAAAAACAGAATACCATGAGATTCATGATGAAATCATGAGAGCTGGCTAGTCTCTTGAAGCAGTCATAAAATAAAATCCATTGAACTTTCAGTGGGGTTGTTTTTTTTTTTTCAAGAAAACTTTCACCTTAGTAAACTGCTTATTAGATGAAAGAAATTACATAAATAGCTTTACCTTTGGAAATCCCCCATCCCCTCGGCTGGTTGGAAAGATTTTCTGGCTTACCCAAATCATTAACCTTGGTTGACAAACCTGTAGTGACATAAATATATACAACTTCTTACTAACAAAGACAGATTCATTAAATGCAATCAAATGGTGTTCATGTGACAGATCACATTACTAAAACTGAGAGTCTAATGTCCGTTGAGCTTGGCCCCTAGATGTAGCTGCACTGTATGCTCAGTATATATTTTTGAGTACCCATGACAACAAGATCTGTCCCTAGAGTATTTTAGCTGTATTGTTTATGGCAATCTGCATTCAACAGGATTTTTAAAAAGACTATAGGATGGATTTTTTAAAATCTCTAAGAAATTCTGTATAAGAGCATGTCCGTACTAATAAACTTACTGAGGACATTGTGAGACCACATGCCCGTTCTTTTCTGCCAGAAGTCACTGATGAAAGACTATTTAATGAAGTTTATTACCTTTGCTGATGACTGCAGGAGACAAGGGCAACACACCTTTGCTAATCCTTTCACAATGAACTGTGAGCTAGAACTTATTACTTTCTAAGATCATTGACACAATTATAATTCTGTGTTAGCACCCTCTATTTTAGACATTAAAGGAATTCCAAAAAATTATAAAAGACATACAGTAAAATAGCTGGCAGCGGCGTTTAATGGTTAAGGTACTGGCCTATGACTGCTATAGGAAAATTTTCCTATGGAAAATGGGTAAGATCCAAAGCCAGCCACTGACTACAGTGGGAAGCTACAGTGAATAAATGCCAGGCTAATACATCTCAGCTATGGTGAATATGAGCTGGAAACCTCCTGTGCTTCAGTTCCTCAACTTCAGGATGAAGATGAGAGCATTTGAATTGGTCAGGTTCAAGGTGCATGTGACGCTTGAAGATCTTAAATGTTTTTTTCCTGCTGGGTCTGCCTCCTGGGCCTTTGGGTTTTGTGAACTGAACTTTCTGCGCAATGCCTGAATGTCAAAATGTCAATGTTTTGAGCTGAACATTATAAATTACACCATTCAAGTTTGTTTGCACTTTGGGATCAAAACTTGCCTTGCCACTTAAATTCCTGGTGGACCAGCTTTACTCACCTGTTTACTATTGTATTTATATTGAAACCTGAGAAATGTTTTCATTTCTGTGGAGTTACATGTTGACTACTAGTTGTCACAGCTGGACTAGATGTAGGTTGGAGAAATTACCAGATTACTTCTTTCCAAGAGAAAATCCTGAACTCTGCTATAAAGTAGGAAACAAGAGCTGGGAAATTTAAAACACAGAGCCTAAGCCAGTGCCTGCTCTGATACATTCTCCAATGATTTTCTGCAGTGCAAACTACAGTGCTTTCTACTGATTAAAGCATCAGATTTTATGTTGTATTTTAGATTACTATATGATCTCAGACAAGCCAGTTATGCTCTCTGGATATAGCTGATGTAGAATAACTAATACACAGCACAGGGCACTCTGTGAATTCATCAGTTAATGTTCACGTTGAATATGTGAGACACTTGAATGAAAGATACCAAGTAACCCCTGAGCTCTCCTGTTGATTATAGCCTACAACTATGCCTTGATTTTATTATATAGTCATATTTTTTGTATGAAAACTCATGGTGGGAAACAGTGATAGCTCTTCAGCTCTACCACAGGAATGCATGCTCAAACCACCAGAGTACACAAAAATGTGTATTTTCCTGTAGGAGGAAAGAATAAGCATCAGAATACAGTATTACTCATTATGATGAATATGAGCTTCTATATTTTCCATGGAGTCTGAGATGTATTTAGGTTAACCTATAGGCCTTGTCATCCCTATTAATAATTTAATAGGAATAAAATAAGCACCTGCAGTTAAGTGACAAATAAAGGATCCTCAACTTAAATTCATAAGAACTTTAGAAGGACTGCAATTTGAGGGTGGATTTTGGGAATGGGGCAGGAGGAAAAATGAGTAAATTGTAAGATACACTCACAACTATGCTCCGGGTTAAAAACAAACAAACAAACAAACAAAACCCCACCAAAACCCACCATCACCACCAAAAAACCCTACACAACCCTGCAGCTATCTTTCACAGTAATTTTCTGTGGGGAAAAATCTAGTAACATCCTGTTTTCTTAATATCTCTTCAAAAACAACTACTGTGGCCAATATTGGTAGATAATAATCATGTGGACCTACTCCACATGTAGTAACTGTTTTGCTATAACTGTAGCAAAGTCCTGAATGGGCAGCCAAAGGACTTTTAAGAATCTGCCTTGTGAGCAATGCTGAAAGGCCAGGGAATCATAGTTTGGATCCTGGCTAAGTGGAGGAAGATTCTGGAATGGAAAAAAGATGCCAGTGCAGAAAAGTCCACTCAGGACTTACTACAATCCACCAGGAGGGAAGAAAAAAAAAAAAAAGATGTCTTGCTGTGCTATATGCTTTATAAAATGCAGAAACTAGTTAGATGTTCAAACATACTCATAGCTAGGATGTTAGAAAACCACAGCAAGAACTTTTAGTCAATTACAGCAGCTAGAAACAACCGATATCAATGTTGCAAGATGAGCTATAGAGAGACAAAAAATGCAAAGCAATGCTCCATTGCAGAATAGGATGTAAGGCTTACAATATTCCAGCTGTTAGCAAACTCTTCTAAATAAATGCTTCCATTGATATACACAATATTTTCATTTCTTAGTACTTCCTGTGTGACTATTACATGAGTACAGGCTTGGCTTAAATAACCAAAGTATCAGGATGCAGAACAGAATTACTGAACTTTAGGATGGACTGAAAACTAAATTTAATGCAAGTCTACACAATGCATAAGAGTAGTATGCTGACTCAAATTAATAGCATCACTATTTGATAATCATTAGGGAAAAAAATCAAGCTAGTAAACTTCATCCATAAATTATCAGAGTGGATAACCCCTAAATTTCTGACTAACAGCATTACTACCCTCGGAAGCCTGCCTTCCTGGCAGAACATGTGACACACAAAACTACTTTGAGAAGTCAGGGGGAAAGAAACTCACTGATCTGGGAAGTGCTGTCTGAGACAGTGTTCTACAACAAGTAATTCTGCCCGAAACATCAAGGCCAATTTGAAATAAGGCATTATGATCTATGAAGAATATGTTTTCAATTCTTTATCATCCACCCTCTTGAAAAGATACAAATAATAAAAATTAAGATTAAAAATTAGAAAAAGCAAAGGCGGAGGAAAATAAATGCCCAGTCTATTTATCGGCTTTTACAGCATCCAGACTCGAGAACTACTTCCTGCCACTTTTTTTTTTTCCAAAACCAGGATTTTTAGAGTAGAGTCTTGTTTTCTCCTCTGCCCAACAAATGGAGAAACTTCTTTTTTGCTATTGCAAAGGCTCTGTTTAACCAGCACTTCAAAACTGTAATGCCTCTTCTTCCATTTTAAGCCATGTCCTCTTTAAAAGCAGTAGTAGGGGAGAACAAACTTTTGCCCAGCTTTAAAACAGGTACATAAAATAATTTTAACAGAGCTGGACTAAAGCTACCGTATCAGTCACATCAAATGCTAAAATTAATTTCTTGCTACCCACTCCTCATTCCTACTCACTAAAAGCATCTTTCCAACATTCAGATACATCCATCAAGAGGAAAAAAAAAACAGATTTAAGGCATGCTAAACTTAGTAAAATGAGCACACTCCTGTTAAGTATTCCCAAGGTTTTTATACTTAAGAAACAAGCGAGAAAGCTCGCAGACTTACTTTTTCTATCTTTTTTTTTTTTTCCATGTGGACTACACCTGAATTCCTGTTCATCAAGTCTCATTCAAGACTTACAGGAGTTGAATTCAACTGCAGTCTCGATTTCCAAACTACAAGAAGAGGACCAATTGATCTGAGTACATCAGCAACCACCTTCTGAGAAGTTTCAGATGACTTCTTTATTATATAAACCAACTGAGGGGGAGGAGGGGTAATGAAAACAAAAAGGAAATTACGGGAAGTACTCTAGAAATTACTAATTCCAAATAAAAGGTGACCATCTACAGTAATTCTGCGGTAGCCTACCTAGGAGAGGAAAAAAAAAAAAACCAACAGGAAAAGCTTTACCATATGGATTAGCAGTCTAATAGCAGACACAGGTGGCCATGTGCTGAGGAACAGGGGAGTAACATGATAGAGGTACATGTTGAAGAGAAGGAAAGAAAGAGGCATGCTCAGCAGTAAAACTACACTTGTGCAGTTGTGAGGACTGAAGACCCTGTGTGTCCATAGTGCCTAATCCAGAACAGAGAGAGGCCATCCTCCTACTGCGCTCTCCTGGGGATGGGCTGTATAGACAGAAAGGAACGCTGCTCCTCATTTCTGTACCTATATTTCTTTAAAGTAGTTCAGGGATTTTTCACCACCATTGCTCTGTGTTGCAATGACACAAATCAATGGTATTAAGGCTCCTAGAGGGCAAAGTTGTAGATTACTTCCTTTGCAGCTAGTCTCAACATCACTGAAAGTGTCTAGCAGATTTTCTTTCCATACTCTCTTGATGCACCTTCTTTTGCAAAAAAATTATAACATAGCTGCCTGCTAAGTTGAAACAGTTATAACTTTGCAGTTTTATCTAAGTATCTTAGTTACCAGCTGGTTTCAGCTGTAGTAACTTTTCCCAGCACATTTTACCGTGCACTTCTAAATCCCCCAAATGCCTCCCAGTGCAGTAAAAATTTCTCTTTGTAACCAAAAGCCCACCATCACAATCCAGATGCATAAACAGAAAATCTTACTGCACCACTGCTTGAACACCAAATAAATCACTGTTACAAAAAAACCTAATTAATTTTAAACAAAACTGGAAGGAAAGCTTGCGCTAGGATAAATGCATTTACTTCAGTGCAAGTGGTAAACCAATGCTCCCATCTGCATTTTTAACACTGTGAGGAGAACATTATTAAAGCAGATAATATTAATGTCCACCATGTTCCAAACCTAGCATGCAGGATTTAATAAACACAGCAACTGTCAGCTGGATGGTTGCTGCTTCTCAAGAGTTTAGTTGGGTGGCAGTCTGCTATCAATCAGCTTTGTGTTCCTAATCTTCTGGAGAGGGCAATGACAGGGCTACATCAAAAGGGCTCATTGCTCCTCATTTCAAAGAGTCAGTGAAATTTTGATGAACCTTTGTTACATTTAAGAAGCTGTACTCACAATCAAACAGGATGCTGCTGTTGTGATAGGCTGACTCTGAAACAGGCTCAGCGAGGAAGCCTTCACTATTGAAACATCAGAAACCACAACTTCCCCAAGTTAAAATACAACTTAATTACCTTAGCTTAATTATTTAAATATACTGTGAACATGTCATTTAGCAGGTGTGAGGCCTGCCAATTTTGTAAACATGATTGCTTTTTTTGCATGGCGCTGCATCACAAGTCTGAGCTTCTGGTTGAGGTACAGTGACAGTTATCCCAAATAACCTGCCTTCACATTTTCAGTATACTGTCAGGGCAGCAGGTTTTTCTGTCAGCCCTGCTTTCCACATCAGTGCCATGAACATTCAGAAATCACCTGGGGGCAGTGGGGGGCAGGAATCATTTACAATCATTTCATTTGGTTAATTCCA
This sequence comes from Aviceda cuculoides, assembly GCA_035590195.1. Classification (NCBI taxonomy): domain Eukaryota; kingdom Metazoa; phylum Chordata; class Aves; order Accipitriformes; family Accipitridae; genus Aviceda; species Aviceda cuculoides. The sequence continues at coordinate 22,740,337 of JAVJGG010000074.1, read as the reverse complement.
CATAGCAGATAAATGCAGATAAATGGTTTGAGAGAACTGATGAAGAATTACACAATCATTCTCCTCCTAGCTGGGATTGTTCCAAGTGGCCCACCATTTTGGTGAGACTTTACCTGCCATTACAGTAATTATTAATACGTGGCAGTATATCAGCAGAACATGGCAGGACAACAGCACACCTGAACTTGCCTTTGACTTGTGTGCATCAGCACCCTTTGCTGGCTCTGCCTTTTCATGGGGAAGATATTACTGCTGCTTTTTATTCCTCCCCATCTGATGACTCAAACTCACAACCACATAAAGATGAAAAAGCCTAAATGAGACAAGTACGCTTTTCCTTGCATCCCCCTCTCCACACTGCACATGAATTAGCAAGTTTATTCATTAGGGTTTTTTTGCAGTCCTTGTTCAATTTCTGTCAGTTTCACAGAATAGGATGTCATCTGCTCCTTCCCTACACAACATAAGGAAGCGACCTTGGAAGTAGTTTTTCTAGATTTTAAGTACAAAACTTCTCCTATAAGCCTATCCTCATCTACTGTTTGTTTTATTGGTCTTAAAGCATCTATTCTCCAGGTTACACTGAATGGTCTGCTCCTATGTGGTCTCATACCTTGGCTCACCTGTATCAGCTTCTTCAAAGAATTCACTTCTGTCCTCATCCATACTATACAGGTTGCACCTTTTATACATGTCCTTACAGCATCCCATGACATATGTAAGAAAATTATCTGAGTGCCTGTGCAAAATTTGCTAAAACATGCTTTTAAGATTAATGGGCTCTACCACTGCAGAGCCCTTTGCTGCATGAAAGGATGCTGGTAGATACTAAGCACTTGGAGCAGGCACATTTTTTCCCGAGCTCTTATGTGACTACTGGCCTCCAAAACTGAGCGAGTATGGCGTTGAGGGGGGAAAACACAAGCTAATCTAGGTTGAGTACATAGTCAGCACACTCCTGCCAAATGCTTTAGCTGGTAAGAACCCTCAACAGAAAATTTAGCTGTCTTCTGGCATACATGATTGAATGAGGTTAGTTATAGAAAACACTTTCCCTGGAGAGGAATCCTCCCTGCACCACCTGAGCATAATGCAATTTTTAGGCAGAGAGATCAATTTGCACTTTTCTGCACTAGTCAGGATGAATTTAGCTTGTGTGCTATAAGTGCTCTCATGCTGCTTTTTTAATTCATTAATATGCAAAACCCATTGCAAAGCACTGTTAATATTTAACACGCATATGAAGAGTAAAAGAAAAAGAAATCAAGTGGTACACTGAGAATGCTGTCATAAATGTTCATCCAACTTCTGACTGAATTCATGAATTTAACAAAGATGCTCATCACTAGAGTATCACACTCCTTGAAAGGAAAAGAAATGCAATTATTCCAGAACAATAACAAGAAACAAATGTCTATTATATGGGAAGTTCCATTAAGCAATAAAATGGCTGCAAACTACTTGGTTCCACCAGCAAATTTCTGTGCATGGACTCTGAAACTGTAAGACGTTACAGAAATTGAAATAACTAAACGAGCCCTCCAGAAAACCAAACTCAAACCCCAGTGCAACCCAGCACCTTTTCCACTTCATTTTGACTGCCTCCGCACTACAATGGTAGCTTTTGTTATTTTACTTAACATGCACACACAGAAAATCAACAGTAACAAGCCTGAGAATTAAAATAGTATTTGAGTTTTCAGATAGGAGTTTGTAATTTACTCTTCAAGTAAAATAAGGTAATGAAAAGTTTAATTAGTAACTATTTGTATCTACACCTAATGGTACCTGCAGAACAAGATGCAGAAACAAGTCTCTTGCTGCAAAGTCAGGTGAACACACAACATGGCAGCAAAATTCAGGACCAAAGGCTGCATTGTTTAGTTCTTCAGTAGTTTCATACTCAACACTGACAAATTACTGGAGCAACAGAGGAGGAAGAAAAGCAGCATGGCTGACCAAAAGGTCCATTTAGCCCAGTCTCCTTCTCCCACCGAGTTTTGATCTCAAGGGAAAGACCAGCAAGAACAGCTGGTGGCTAGTGGGGAAACCCAAAGAAAGAATTAAGAACAGCTCAGAATAATGCTTCTCCTGTGTGCTCTCCCAGTTCCCACCTTCCAATTTTGGGGTATACAAAATGTATACACCAAGCTGAATCCAAAAACATGTTTCATTTTTTAATTTCCTATAAATTTTCTAAATTAATGGTCTGAATGCTGTAACTTACAGAAAACTTAATACACTACCTTGGTCTAAAACCACTCTGTTTGTTTGTTTAATTTTGTTTAAATTTCTCACACATACCAGAAAGATGACCAGAAATCCAACAAGCAGTGTTGTTCTCCAAGTGGCAGCAAGCTCACTGCCTCTGCTGACTGCTTTCCTGCAGAGCCCAGCCACGAAAGCCTTTTCACTCATGAGATGCCAACCTCTTGCCCAACCAGCAGATTTCAGGCAAGTATTAAATGCCCCAGTGGTACTCTTGGAAATGGGAGACAGAACCACATTGTACAGCCAGTACTTACCTCATTAAAAGGGATGTAACAACCACAGCTGATGATATTGTAACAGGTGCTTGCATTTACCTGCAGCCACCATATTACCAGCTTCTAGTACCATTTAATGTAGCTTAACTGCTACTCCAATACAAAAACACAAACTGTATCCTGTATGTTCTGTAGGCTGAAAGTAATAAAATATCTGAGGGCTCTGGGACTCACCTAATGAGGAGACACACAGGAAAAGAATTTTTCCTGCCAAATTTGTTTCTGGGTTTTGTTCATGTTGCCTTAAATAATTATTTAGCTGAGAAATTAAGGGTAAGGACATTTACCAATATTTCCACAGGATTTTCTTCTGCCAGCAGGAATAGAGTTATTTAAACTCATACTCTTTCATGACGGTAATTTATTACAGATACAGTCATGTTAAAACAAAGAAGGAAGATCTGTTCCTCTCTGACTTCCGAGTAGCTCTGTGGTGCCAATGTGTGCCTTCTAAACATCAGCGCTGTAAGAATTCAAGAGTTCTTTCTGATAAGGTACATACTGCGCCAAGACTTATACCACTTTCAGTGAGAATACACAAATTTCTTTTAACTTTTTTCAACTTACTCCCACACAGGTATGCTACACTAGTAGACGGACAGTACGGTTAGTGTTAACAGAATTAATCCAGAAACACCTCTTCCTGCAGGATGAGAAAATGCTACCTGTTCTGAGGGTGTTGTTTGTTTTTTTTTTTAATGCAGTATTTACGGAAGGAAACATCACAAATCCTCCCAGGAACATCTACATAGGGATTCAGTCAGTAGTGCTACCATGAATTTGCCAGACCAGCAGTCTAAATTGAATTTCATGTAATACTCAAACAGTGATTCATAGTATCATTCTACATTAAACGTTTGAAAAGAACATTTTTGCACCTTTCCAGATTACACCCTCAACCAATATGGTTTAATGAGGTGAATAAATATTTGAAATAAAAACAAAATACAAATATTTAAAAATATTTTTATTAAAATATCCTGTCCCAGTCGTTGATACCAACTGAATTATGTTTATGAAGTTGTTCTAGGGCTATTAAGTGTAGTCCCTCTCCCCTCTCTTTAGCCATACACACAAGGATCAGAGCTCAGGTGTGGGGCAGCAGTATTCCGATGCAAAAAAAAAGATTGTTGGTGAAGGCTTTAGATCCCAAGACTTAAAAATCAATGTCATGACTAGTATTACAAGGTGTATATTAGTTCTTATTTCTGATTTTCCAAGAATTCAGCCTTTGTGAAAAAATTTCAGTAAAGGTTTGTACTGGACGAAGTATTATGTAAACCTCCAATTCCATGTGTCAACACAGCTATGTTCAGATAAAGTATGCTGGTGCAATTACAAAATTGTAGCACCCAGAGCATGCATGTTTGTGACTGGGTAGCAACACATACATATGGAGCTTTTGTCTTTTAATGTGCACATGAACTGTACCACAGAAACACCCACAGTATCTATAGCTTTGGACAAAAATTACTTTTTTCAAACCCCACTGCAAATTTTTCTAGTCATAATCAAGTAAAGGTGGTTCTTCTGCACAGTTGAACAGCTGACTTGACAGAAGTATTGCAAAAAGTGAGTTTGTATTTCTGCTTATTTATTTTGTAAGCTGGAAAGACTTTAATTCTCCCTAAGTTTTCAGGAATCAAGTAGTGTTGAGCAAACCGCACCCAATGTATTCTTCATACACAATACATAAGCATAACAAAAAAGCACAATATACACATTCAGATGGCCCAAACTGCTTAGCTTTCATCCCTCTCAATTACTTCTGTTGACCAAATTCTGCCCATGGCTACACATGAACAGAAGAGGATCTGATATAGTCCTGCAGCTCCCATGCAGTTCTGAACCACCATAAAGGAGATTCCAGTTGCAGCACCAGACCTGAAGTATGAGTTTTCTCATGCCAGACCAGGAGCTGCATTTGTCCAGTGTGTATCTAGTATTAGGCTGGACATAACGTCTCATCCTAGTATCTCATTCTTCTTACTTCTTGGAGCATATATAAGATTCAAAAAAATGCCTGCCTCTGCCAGACCAATCCCAGGCTCCATTCTCCACAGATAATCCTAAAGTTACGAACAGTTTTTCCAGCTAAGGTGAAGTCATTTTATAGGCATAGAAAATTACAGGATGTGTAAAGATATCTGCATATAACTCACTGGAAAAAGGTTTATAATGGCGAAACTGGGATGAAATCTTACATATAAGCTTTGCCTCATAAGTATCTTCACCTAACTTAAATTATGTTATACTTCCCTATGAACTGCAAAAAAAGAAATGGGATGGTGATTTTTTTTTCTCTTCAACCAAATGCAAGTTGTAATTTTTTCTCTCTGACTTAATGAAGAAAAGCTTTTCACCCAACAGTTTCTCTCTGAAAGGTTATCATTCCATTTTTCTCTTTTTTCCCCCTAGACTATAAAATACAGAGAACACAAGGGATAGAGTAACCTCAGAACTGATCCAGTTCAGGCAAAGATACACTACAGGAAGTGTTCAGCCCAAATGACCTCCTTCTGGGGCCTTTTTTGCTTTGGGATGACACAGCTATACTGTACAACACCTAGCCTAGAGATTCCACACCACTACTGCTTAAGAAGAAAGCCATCTAATCATGGTAAATCAGAAGCGAATTAACAAGCTGCTCCAGAGTTCTTTCATTTGTTTTCAGGTAGGTCAAAACTAAATTATCAAGGATGTAGCTGTTCACCGATATAAACTATTATTAGTGTTATTAGTTTAAATTCCTTAGCACCTGCACTGCAAACTCTCGGAACTGAAGTCCAGCAATGAACTCCAATGTGAGCAGGACAAAAGGACACATCTCTGTGCTTTAGAAGCAAACAAACAAGACCACTTTGTCAAGTGTCTAAAATGCCTGTTTGATTTCTTTCTTTAAAAACAAACATTTACCATTCAAAAAAACTCTTTTCCTGGTTTTGCTAGAAGTCTTCTTTGAGGTCACAGAAAACTGGAATTAAGACTTCCTTACTCTTGCTCTTCTGACAAGATCCTTTATTTCAATGACTGGATCACAAAGACCAAATAAATTTAAAAACAATTCTTGGTTTCTTCTATTTAGTTAAACCTTTTTTCCCCTTAATTAGCACTAGAATCTAAATTTGTATTTTATGACAAACAGCAATTTCCATGAAGGTGGTATACAAAAATTCTAGCATTTCAAATGAAAAGAGCCATTAAAATCACCTTGAGATTTTATACATTGCACATAAATATAAAAGGTTTTTTCTCCCTTTAGGTGGTCACTTAAGGAAATATATTATACACAAGTTAAGGACAGATACCCAAATGGCAGGTCTTCTTGTATAAGATGGCTCAAAATGTCCATAAGTTAAAATTATAAGAAGAATAGAAAGTACACTCTTCTGCCTTTGTATTTCTCTTTAAATTTTTGATGATACTACTATACAGCTCCAAGAAAGATTAATTAACCAGGTATGAGGAAATCCTAATTCCAAGTCTAGGAAAAGGAGAAGCAGCATTGGAAACTAACCTGCTGAGTTATTTTCTTTTACTTGTAAGCAGTTTAAGAAACATTTTATGGAATGAGAACATTAAGAAACTAAGAAGGTAAGAGAGTGAAGTTAAACCAAGAATTCATTTGTTCTCACTCAACAGGTTTATTCTAGTCACTCTTAATTTCCCTGTAAGCTTCAGTAAATAATTTATGAACTTGCAGTTTAGCAAAGGAATAAGCAGGCCATTTTTCCCCATTTTTTACGGTTTAGTTCAGCCTGCTGAAATGTAACAGCTAAATTTTCACTGACCAGCAAGAGCAGAATAGAGCCTTTGCATATGCTGTTACATTAAAAACAAAGTAAGCACTTTTACAATCCTGTATTTCAGTGTTGATATGTAAAGAATTCTTCCTGCAAATCAGAATGGCTAAGCAGACACTTGCATTAAGTACAAGAAACATGCCAAAGACAAGTTTGTCCACCGCTGCAAGGAAAGTATGACAGTGGTCTGACTTAAGATTACATTTCGTGTCACTGTGCCAAAAGTGAAAGAAAGGGAAAAAAAGGTGGTGGTAGGGGAAGAGATTCTGCCAAGTACCACACCTTAAGCAACCTTGCAAGTTGGGGCAAAACCTAGTCTTTCTTACATTGAAATTCTGATCACCAGTCACAAGAAAAGTGGAATTAGGCCTTTTCATAACAAATAAAAACATTTTCAAAAAAAGCCAAATGAGATTTTTATTTATGTTACACTGCAAAACAAACAATAGGACTAGACTAAGGTGTGTAACTACATTTTATTTTCTGCATTTCAATAGTTCGAAGTGGCATTTTATATTCTGGCCTGGAGACTGGCTTTACAAAACTGATTTCATTGACTACTATAGGAATCTTGCTAGATTTATAGAATCATCTGCTGGTAAAAATCAGTGGCTATTTTATGCCTAACTAAACCTAAAATAACCTTTTGTTCCATAGATAGGCATATATTGCACATAATAGCCTGCATACCATCTAAAAATGTGGGCTGATTGTCACCTTGGTGTTGGTAGGAAAACAGTTCCCTTATACAATATTCTACAGTTGTGTGAACAAAATGTATTTTAACATGGTTTCTATTCACAGTTTAAGTGAATCATTTCCCTTTTAATTCCCCACCCCAACTATTCATTTATACACAGATGAGCAAAGCATTTTGATGAAAAGTAGGTTCCAGAATAGACTAAAACTCCAGAATTTGCAAGTTTATTTTTGCAGATAGGAATGATATAAAACACAGAGCCAAAAAGAAAAAATGCTTTACTTACATATTAGCTTATTTTAAACATCCTTTGATCCTCCTCCCTCAAATCAAAACAACCCCAAAGAACCAGACAAGGATAATTTAATTAATGCAATTAATTTAACACTATCTTAAGAAGAATATGTCACCAAGAACCTCACACTTTGGAAAATATTCTGTGCTAATGTACACCCTATGCAACGCTACTTCAGATGAGTTATTGCCCCATACAAATTAACAGATTTTTGACCATGTTATTATCATGTAGCACCCAAAATATATCACATTTATGTCAGTACATGTATTCAAACATGCTCCTGTGATAGCTGCATCTTCAGTCAAGAATGCTATATGACTACACATCTAAACTAATTCTGCCTATTTTATGTACTTTTTCTGTAAAAAACAATTTTCTTTGTCCTGCTGATTCCTTCTCAGTCCTTCTCAGAGAGTACTATATTTAAAGAATATTTAGATGTATAATACTTCATCCTTAAAATTAGGTATTTGTCAGTAGTAGTATCTCAGTATAACAAATGGGCTTTAATCAGTAAAAACAGAAATGCAATTAGCACTGAAGTAAATGTGTTACTGTTGAATATTGTTCAATAAATACATTCCAACTAAATGCCTTTAAGTTCAGTTAGGCTGAGGCCTAGCCTTTTTTTCTGGAACAGATTTGTGTCACAAAGAAAGGCTAACATTCTGAAAAAAATACCAAATATTAAGAAAATTTAGTTTGCATCTTATGTACTTCCCTGACAGACTAACATTAAATCTGCTTCACTTACTAAGTGCAATGACCTATTTCTTCTTTTTGGGAGGAAGGTGGCGGGGCTGAAATTATTGGATATTTTTTTGTCTGCATGTACTCCTACACGTGTTATGTGTATTTTTCATAGTCACCTAAACACTTCTTGTTTCAATTAAATAAACCTTACTGCACAAAGAAGATTTCAGATTTTTATTCAAAAAATGAAAGAAAATCAAAGATACGACATACGGATGTTTTCAGAGTACATCAGTCATTGTATGGCAAATCCTCATAGCCTCAGAAAGTATGTCTTATAAAGGTCGTATTTATAAATGAGTGTTGGGGATGGGAAAAGAAGGTTTGTATTTATACAAAAAATCACTAATTCTTTGCTAAAGCAACTAATTCTTACCATTTTTAGATTCTGTTAAGTCTTGGGATTGCAGTTTCTCTCAAGTAGCACAAGGAGAACAATCTGAAAACAATTTAAAAAAAAATTAAAAAAATGAAAAAAAAAAAGTAATTCCAACTGTCACAGTATTTAATAGTTATTTTTTGCCAGCATAACAGTGGGTGAGCCAAGTATAAGCTTCAGTGGTTAAAAGTCATGCAAATTATTCTAACCACATGTACGCTTATATGTCATGCGTCTCTGCACTTCAGTGGTCTGTAGGCTTAAATATAGGACAAAGGAATCCCTGGTACCTGGATTTGCAGAACCCTATGCTATTCTTAGCACTTGGTACATCCCTGAATAGCACTATACCTAATGGTTAACATACTTAAAAATCAGTCAAGAGGACAAAACCCCATCACCCTATGCTTACTGTAAAGGTGGTCCATTGTTCCCAGGCATACAATAAAGTGTGTTTTTTTTCAATCAAGAAACAAGTATAACAGTGTCAGGCTTTCACAATGTAATGGCCCAGAGAGTGGGTATTTTTGGAAATGGCACTGCATTACATAACCTCCAGTTTTCTCTCTCCCTGTTCCACCCCCCCCCCCATTTTAAATAGGGAGAGGAAAAAAAAGAGAGTAGGTCCTACCTCATTTAAATGGTACCTTAAATTACCACTCTCTTAATTGACTGAATTTGTAGCTTACCTCCTTTATCAGTTTTCATATAGTGACAAGAATTAAAGTTCTCTTCTATTGATTACGTATTTCTTACCTATAGTGTGTATGTATGAAATGTAATTAGGTATGAGTCATATGTTTACACACAAACACACACATACATACTGGATTTAAAACTGCGAACTCATATACCTATAAATGTACACAGTAACGATTGAAAGAAAGCACATCAATAAATGTTCACCAAAATACGGTTGGTTTTGTTTTTTCTCAAAAGAACCACCCAAAATTTAACTGCTGCACATGCAAAAATGCAGAAGACTGTTGCAAGAATGACTGCTTTCTAAAAATAAACCCCAGCAGCCTGAGAGGAATCCAGTGTCAGGGCGGAGAAGAGGGAGATTCGTTTTACAAGGGAGAAGAAAAGAGATGAAAAACCAATCCTAGAGCCTTGCATGCATGCTAAAAAAGCTAAGTGCATTAGGTTCAAAAATGCATTTTGGTGTTCACTGAGTGTAAAAGCGAGAAAAATGAAGCAGCTTTAGAAAACCACTTCTCATCTCCCCTTGCATGTGTGCAGAAAAATCCCCAGCCCAGAAATCCAGCCTTAAAGCATAAAGACAAAGAGTTAAATACATATACTGCACGTTTTCTCATCTTCTTTAAGAAAGCCTGTTTGGAAATGTGCACCGAGAGGGGGAAAGGCAAGCTGCAGCAAAGTCCAGCTAAGGACAAAAGGAAATGAAAACAAACAAAGAGAAAGAGAGAGAAAGAGAGAGGATTAATTAAAAAAAATAAAATTCTGTGGATTGGAATTGCATATACTTACAGACAAAAGCCCCCGCTCCCTGCTCACTTTCTGTCCTTTCTACATGATCTGAAACACAAATGTGGATTAAAAAAGGGCAGCATGCTACAGAGGGAAATTTATAGTTGGGGGAGTGGAGAGAGGGTAGGGGGTGTGGGGAAGAATGACTGCACCTCTTCCAAAGTGCAGCCTTGGAGAAAAAAAAAAAAAAGGGGTGGGGGTGGCTGGGGGCAAGGCTCTGTGCCCCGCC
>JAVJGG010000074.1:22712256-22727152 GCA_035590195.1 Aviceda cuculoides | reverse complement strand
ACAGTAAAGAAGGAGTAATCGCCCTGGCGCCCAGGAACCTTGAGGCTGGTCTTGAGGGGAAGAAGAAATCTGTTTGTCTGCTTGCTTCACAGGACCTTCAGGGCCTGATATCAAGGGGAAAGGAATGAATATGTGACCCCCTCGGTCACTGAGAATGGCTGTTTGCCCTATAAAATGGTGTTAGTTATGCTAACCACATCACCAGGGGTTGGGAGCAGGGGGTATTGATGACAAATGCTGAAGTGGACTGAACATGCCAAAGCTAGTATAAAGCATGTTGGATTTTTCATGGCATTTCCTGAAAAGTTGTGTAGAGGAGAGAGATGAGCTCCCAGCTGCAGCTGCAGTGACTTTCTCCTTCCCCTTCTGCCTCAAACACCTGTGTGCTCAGCCTCTGTAGTCCTTTCTCCATATATATCCCCGCCTCCACTCCCCATTTGAGAACTTACCCACAGCCTAAAGTTCCTACCAGAACCACCAAGAATGGGTGTAAACCTCCATCTGAGCCCTTAAAGCCTTCATTTTCTTCTCAGTGGCTTGGTTTCTTACCCCAGGTAAGGTGCTGTGCTGTTTGTACTTGACTGTATCTGGAAAGTCCTACCTGTTTGTTGCCTGTGACAAGCTAAGTTCCTAGGATCTGCTCAAAGTCTGCACTTTTTGGTTTGGCTGTAGTGTCTTGAATTTCCTTTCCCTCAGCCAGCTTCCATTAGCAACTCTGATGGAAACTGGGAAATGAAGGTTTAGCTGGTAAGAGGAATAAAAGGGCAAAAGCCTGCATGGGAGAAAAGAAGGAGGCAGTCAGGCCCCACTGTGGGTCAGGAGAGGTTCTGCCACTCCTGGCTCTTGAAATGTAATTACATGTCCAAGGTTTGTGAGACAAAAGCCTAACATGGAGGATGTTGACCCCAGGCAATGAGGTGGAAACCAAGAAAGGTTAAGAACCAGTCCAAGCAAACTGTTAAGATTGAACTGAAAATATCTTTGAAAAAAACTTTACTGAATTTACTACTCAAGAAATACATCAAAAGAAATAAATTTTTTGATTGTGTCTTTGTTAAAGTGGTGCAGAGCATTAGGATGCTGAGAAACACCAATAGGTGACCAGCCTATTAGGGAAAAATATTGCTCTTTCTAAAATGCTACATTGTGAGGAAGTGGAAATCTTTTTGCACCTGCAGCTGGGACCTTCAGCCTGACTGTGAGTCCAGTGCCAGCCTTCTCTCTTTTAGTCTCTAATCACTCACAAAAAGCTTCATTATTACAAACATAGCATTCAGGTAAATTGGCATGCTGTCTTCAGGAAAACAGGTTTAACCCCAAGCCTGATTTTATACCCTGTGGTTACCTAAACTAGTCTGATTTTTGTTCTGCAGTCAATTATAGATGGGGAGGGAAAGTTTGTTCCTTTTGCTCCCTCTCATCTGTGACCATTTCCTTTGATTCTTTTCCCCTTTATTTCTCTCTTTGGCCTGACTTATAAACCCTAAAATGGATAAAGCCCTGACCTACAAAGCATTATGATTATACAAATAGCCTAAAATGGGCTTGCAAAGCAGACAGAGCAGAACAGGCCCTTACGGCTGAGGGGAAGGTGAAAGCAGCAGAACAAAGATTTACTGTTAATAAATCAGCGGCTGGGAAGCTCCATATCTTGCAATTAATAGGCATAAAATCTGAAGTTGTCCTTCCCAGTTCTGACAGGGAGCTAAGAAGCTATATCTTGCACTATGGGCCACCATTCCCACTCATCTTCTCACGTCCATCCTTCAGCCATCCAATTCCAACACGGTGCACAACACGTGAAACTAACAAGGCTCTGGTCTGGAAATGAGTCGGATTCAAGACTGCCAGAGGTAGCGTAGACAGCTGCCTGCTCGTGTAATGCATTGGCTGTGGATTGCCTAGAGCACCTGAAATAAGGTGGGAGGAAGGCACATGAGATGCTGGGTGAAGCTGATGGTTTGGCAACTGGAGCCAGTCATGCATGCAGCTCATTGTAAAACCATCCAAACCCCCAAATTTGGTTATACTTGTTTGCTGCTTTTGTGAATATGCAGCTTCCATTAATGGTATCTGCACCACTGCAGCACTTTCATGGATATATCCTAAAAGCACTACAGAGCACCACAAAGAAACTTGCCATGTAGGCATAAAGGCACAGGATATAATGACAGCTTTCCTTTCTTGCAAGTTCTTCTGCCTCTTGCACTATTCCTACCCTTAAGTTCTTTTTATCAATAAATTAATTCAAGGAAGAAAGTGGATAATTGCATTGCTGCATAAAAAAACCCAAACAAACTTCAACAGATCTTCATAGCCATTATGGGGGCAATGTAGATTATAAAATAGCTGTTAGAAATTTTGTGTGATGTTTTTGTGGCAACTAGATTAAAGTTAGAGGGGAAGACTATTAACTGACTTTTTAAGAGGATGTAAAATGTGGGTTCCATTTTCAGTTTAGTTTTCTGGGGGCTGGATTGAGAGGGCTTCTTTTTTCTGCTTATCTCCAAATCTATGAGAATTTTGTTTTCACTTATTTTTATTACTAAACAAAATGAGCTATGCATAAATAACTGATGAAACCGACTTGTCTGGAAGATTTCCAATTAAGATCAGTTTGTCATTAAATAAACCAAATGTTAAGGATTTTTTGCTGGTGCTCCAACAGAGGACAGCTTGGATGGAAGAACTACACATCAGCCTCTATATGAACATGTTCACTTTTAACAAACTGAAGTTCGTCACACTTCCAGAATGGATTATTGGTTCACCTGTTGCAGTTCCTCTGCAGTCATGACTAACGCTGAACACTTGACAGGAAGATGTAAAATATGCAGAATACTTCAAAAATATACCAAAGGAAGGAAAATCGTGGCGAGGCCTGTACAGTTAGGTTAGTCCTCTTGAGTTCAATGAAGCTACCTGAATGTGTACCCTGCTGCGGTTAAACATATCAAAGTTAATGTGAATGTGTAGATATGCTATAATTCTAGGGGATTTTGCTATGGACTGGGATAAAGTGTTTTTTCTCTTAGACCAGACAGAGAAATAATTTGAGAATCTTGTAGAAGAAAAAGCAGTGTGATCATGATTTGTGCCTACAGAGAAAAAAATGTAAAAATGGAGCACATTACAGCTCTGAGACATGGTGAAGTGAGCAGAGCTCAAAAAGCAACAGCAAATGGTAAAAGCAGCTGCTATAGAAAGGAAGAAAAAGATAGCGGTACTGACTGTGTTCATTTCATTTCAGTCAATAGCAATACGTGATTTCCAGCTTTGCAGTTGTGCACTTGGAAAACAGCAGCCACAGTACCAGTATGAGACTAACGGTTCAGGAAAGTCCTGTTTTGCACTTGCAGAACAAGGAACATAAAAAAGTGGCTACAATGGCCTGCTTGCCTGGTACTTTTCCCCTGCATATGCTCTTCCTGCATCTTAATTCAAGGGTGCTCCCTTGAAACATACTGCCTCTGTGATCTGGTAAACCCCAGCAAACCCTAGTCATGTTTAAATTATAGCAGTTGTTAGACTGGCTCTTAAAAATTGTGCCTATTTGTTCTGTATGAAAAAAAAAAATGCGGTGTCTCATTTTATATCTCCTACCTGAGAAGTCCATTGATTATCTCCTAATTCTTAAGTTTGAGTAAAACAGAATAATGATTCCCTAACCAGGGTTCACAATTCCCATAGGTTTTACAGGAAGTTAGGGTTTCTATTGTAGAGTCAGACCCAAAATGCAGATATGGACAATTATCCGAATTACTGAATCATGTAACAAAACCTAGAATCTGTTGGTCTGTCTAATTTGTCTTTTCAGAGTGTATGCTTTTTACTTCTGGGACATTTTTATTATTACCAGCTCCAATCATACAAATATTTCTACCAAAATACTAAACACTGATAGATCAAAAGACGTATTCGTGGCCAGTGGATTAAATTTTGAAGAAACCTTGCATAGTAACCAAGAATTGCATGACTCAATGTTTAGGACTTGGCTTGACCTTGGCCTTGTGTTTTCCTGTAAAATCAGTAAATCCTTCAGTTGTACAGCTGGATTGCCAGAATATTCAAAGAAATATTGGCATAAACAGAGTATGCTTATTTTAAATCCATGAGAATTCATTTAATTAAAAATGCAAACTACAGTTCTTCTATTATGAGCCATATATTCAATTATTCTCAGCAATATAGTGAGAACCTGCAAGATTATCTTAGTCAACACTTGATGAGTTTAAGGCCAACTTAAGTTTAGCTATAAAGGTGAGTTTAAGTTTAAGTTTAATTTGACTAGAATGCAAGAGTAGAGGATCAATTGTTGCTAGTTCACCAATCCTTGAAAAGCAGGATTAGAAGATAGGAGTTTGATGTGAATCAGTTCTGTCAACTTATTTTCAAATGTCTGGATTTTGATTTTTTTTTTTTTTTTTTTCCTCACTACAGTGGAAGTAAATACATTCAGTCAAAGAAATTTCATTCTAGATGAAGCACAAAGACACTCAGGTTCAGCACTGCCAATCATGCTGAGAGTTTAGACTATCTGGGCACACTGTATTACAGCAACAACAATGTGATTGTATTAGAAAACAATTAAATATCCCTGGAATTTCTGCACCCAGACCTGTAAAGCAGGGTCTGTAAAAGCAATCATGAAAGGCAGCACAGTTTGGGTCAGACACAAACTAAGTATTTGTGTTTGGAGAACACAAACAAATAAAGGGAAAAAATCCACCAATGTACCCAACAGTACCTAGGGAATAAGTCAAATTGCTACAGCTCAGGGACCCCTTAATCCTGTATTATAGGCCATAACATTTCCTTTAGAGTTTTTCAGGACTTGTATCAAGAAAATGTGAAGCGGTGGAACTGATGGGTATGGAATTAATTACATTTTTTTGGCTAGCTTCATAGGCTTAGAACAAAAAATTACATTTTCCCTTTAACCATAATGAGTTATAAATTCCTCACTACAGAAAGAGATGGTCGGAATTTGATTGCCTCACAATTCTCCTTTTTTCATTTATTTCAAAGCATTGCACTGTGCTTTCTATCACAAACTGTATAATCATTTACTTTTTTCCTCTTTCAAATGCCTGCAGGGTATATCTGGAACTTCGCTTAAAGCTATGTTGTTCTGCTCTGCAGGAAAGAGTCACGACTCTGCACCAACAACACGTCTCATTCATTTTGGAGAGAGTAAGCTTCAGTCCATTATATCTAATGATGGACTTCATCTAATAGTTCTCTCTTTTTTTCCTGGTATTTCTCATAATAGTAACCAAGGAACCAGGCAGTAAAACATTAAAGTTAGAAGAAAAAAGATCCCTTTAAAATTGGTGAACAGAGCTGCTTCCTTAAAGACACTTTCTTTTCGTGTGTCTGTGTGTTCGCAGAACTCTATTTTACTACTTGGATTGCCTGTGATTCAGCAATCCCAACATGTTATAATAAGAAACTACGCTTTTGTAACAACAACAAATTCCTAATGACGAAGTCCTTCCTAGGTTTAGCAGATCAGTTCAGTTATGCCGTATTTTACACTGATGAATGAAAATCCAGTTCTGACCCTGAAGAGGTAATTACCCTACCTGGCACCTGCCAGATATCCTATGTAGAATATCAGACATGTTTTTCTTGTGCATGTGTTGTCTTCCCTACACACCTGCTTTGCCACTATCAGGGGCAGTGTTGGGCTAAACGGACTTTTGATCTGAGACCAAAAGACTGCAATCACTCTTTCATACTTACGTTACAACAATAACCATAAAAATACAATATGCTGCTTCCTTCATTCTACTAGCTTATTTTTAACTGCGTAATATTTTTATCAAGTATAATTGTGGTTTGTTCTTCTTAAAACTAGCACTTCCTCCTCTTGAACAGCTGCAACTGAAGTATTTAAACCATGTGCAGGAGGTGGAGGACTGGGGGCAGAAGGTCATTGTGTGCCTAGGCAGCTGCATATTACAATCCAGAGTGTAGTCACCTCTGCAGATGGCAATGGTTGCTTGCCATTAACAAGTTAATAATGCATTTCAAGTGGCTTTTGGTGGAAGCTTTCTTGGTTTGTATCTGGCAGTACTTAAAAAGAGCTTTGTTCGTGATGGTCCTTTTGGTGTTGTCTTTTATTAACTCAGCAAGTGTATTCTGCCATTATGTAGAGCTGTTGTAGAAGGAAATCTAAACTCTGATGAGTGCTCAAAGGTTGTTATTTACCACTATCAAAAGAAAATTACACAGCTGAGGGGAATTTCCACTTAAAAAAAAAAAGCAAACAAAACACTCTTATGAGAAAGTTTAGGATGGAAATGCAGAAGAACAGCCTCAGAACTGTGGAATAATATTTGACAAGCAGTAGGAAAGATTCAAGTTAAATGTTGGCTGTTAATGATGTGAGATTTCCTGCTTTGGCCCCACTCAGTCATTCATACATAGCATGTCTGACAAGTGTTCTATCTTTGTGAACCCTCTGTGATCACATCACAGAGTTTGCATCATTTGCAAAAATGTGTACTCAGAGCAGAACCCTCTCCATCAGCAATAGTGAAGGGTTCCAGAATTTTAAAGTTATTCTGAGTGTTATTTTTATGAAGAACTAATAAGAAACACATTTGAAAACTATAAGCCCTTTAAAAAAACCCTTCAAAAATATTAGACTTTCTCCCAAATGAAAAACATACTTCCATTCGAAGTCCTAAAACTCAAAAATGTATTGTCAAGTTAATTTCCAACATTTCTTCATGAAATGCATCTTGTGTCAGAGACTGCACATAAGAAACAAGATCAGGCTTGTAATGAAAAATAGTTACTAATCTCAGCTAAGAGGTTGATGCAGAATTTTCAGTCCAGCTGTGGACTCCATGAAGCTGGGGTGCCCTTCACGTCTATGGTTTTGTAAATAGCTAGTTTTAATCATAATTTATATTTTAAAAAACAAAGGCAGAGTCACAGAGATGCAAGCTAGCAATAAAGAGTTGAAGTTTTTTATTGTGGATTTTCCTGTGTTGTCCAAAGGCACTTTCTTGATTCCTGTGCTGCCAATGAAGGGGGGACAGACAGCACACAGGGACTTGAAGCAGTGGAGAACTGCCAGAGGCTATGGGCATGGCTGCCACCAGCCTCTCCTTGAAGGATTCTGCAGAGAAGGACAAGCTGCTCTGCTAAGAGGCTAACATGGGAACAGCTGTTTAAACAGAAAAGCAGTTTTCTAAAGTGAAGTAACCAGTGGAGACCACAATGAGAGGGTCTGAAGTTATACACCTACAAAGTCAGTTGATTTGTAAAGGCAATGAACACATATCATCCTTCTTCACTTCATTAGAAACGACGGGGTTTTTCTGTCTTTGAAAACTGGTGCATATCTTGACCCAATTGTGTCTGATAAAGGATTTAAGATCCTGATTCTAATTAACGGTTGGGCACTTTATGCATTTCTAAAGCATACATGACTGACACTCACTTCAAGGTCTATTTACACTGCCAGAGAGGTAAACTGTTATCTTGCATATGGTTACTTGATATAGCTGTTTGACTGAGACTACAGGTTTGGCTGGTAAAGCAAATAAAGTTGATGCAATGAGTGCTGTTTGGCGTTTGACTGGGCACTAATAGTGTTTTGATTAAAAAGTGAGAGAAATTCAAAATCCCCATGGCCTGGATGAAACCCCAGCTAACTGCTAGCAATCAAAACGTAATTGTGCACAAATAAATGGCTGTGTACTGAAAGGCAATGTGGCTATTGGCCTTTCACTGCTTAACATAGATCAGAGATTTCGTATCTAGAACTAGAAGAGCTGCAACTAAAGTTCGCAAGGAGGGGTGCATAACATGTATAACACCAGCCAAGCAGAGTGATCAGTGCTGCATCTCATCATTCTCCAGTGTTGACAAAGAGATACAGGATTAAGCCACTTTGATGACAGTCACAGCTCTGTCTAAACCTCAGTCAGGAGAGTCTCAAGGAAGATTCTGGGTATTCTATTTAAATATTAGTATGGGTTGATGTGAGTGACTTCACCTCAGAGAGCTCAGCTACTGACACACCTGGGTTACACAGACAAGCTCACCATCTACTCTTACGCCTGTTGGAAGGAGAAAACTTGCAGTACAGCTGACCAGGGTGGTATTGGTAGACTGCCAAATTCACCATGCCTACCAGAAAGCAGCAACTGCTGGAGGAAAAAGATGGCAGCTTTCCACTAGGCTGTTCTGTCACGTTGATGAGAGGAAATGCAAGGAATCCTGGAGGAGTGGGGGAAGAAGCCCTGCTTACCTCTCCTTATGCGACCAGTAAGGCCACTCTCCCTTTACAGCAGACTGGCTAACCAAACCCAGTCCCAGCATCTGGCGTGCAAGTTGCTATAGTGCAGGAGTCTAGTTATGAATGTAAATGTGGCACTAATTCAGGCAAGCCTTATAGCCTGTGTAATGTAAGGGGTTCAGATGTTTGATTGTAATAGTTTTTTCCACTGCTATTATATTTCACTCCTTTAAACCAATCTTTGTATCATTTTTCTTTTGTCCCTATCACCAACTGATGCCATGCCCAACCATTTATTGATTTTAGGACCTTGGAATGCCATATATAATCTTGAAGAGTCCACTTTATAGCTTAATACTGAACTAGCTACTTAGTAAGGACCCTGTCACATCCTTTTGTTCTTTGCTGATTTTTGTTTGTTCCCCCTCTTTTTTAAAATCTGACCTCAAGCTGTCAAAAAAAAAAAAAATTTCATCTGTTGTGCTCTTTATTGACACTACAATGCAGAAGTATCAAAAACAATGTGAAGACTAAGATGTTAATATCATACTGAAAAAATGTTTGCATGTTTATTTCTAAAAAAAAGTAGTGCTCTTCATTTTTCTCTGTAATTATATTTGTAACATTTATTGTAAGGGTGCAGTTCTGGCACTGTGCTCATGCTCTACTGTGGTAGCGTCTGTGATGTAACTGTGAAATGACCCTGTCACTTAGAGTAGCATGTTTTTCTTTGTGTTGTCTGACTTGGTGCACTTTTATTATTTTCTTCAGAGAAAGTGTGTGGTAACTGAACTCACTGCTGAAATACTTTGAAAAGTATTTCAAGTCGATCAAGTTGATCTTTTGATAAAAAACTTACACAATAGAATTGAGTCTGAAGAATTTTGGCTCAGTGCCTTTACTGAGGTAAAGAATGGCTGGTGACTGCTAAAGTGAATAAGCAAAGCTGAGGTTTGAAGGGTTACATTCAGTCACACTTATAGTATCACATAATATTTTATTGTTCTGTAATGTTATACTGTTTAACGTTTTAATTAATGATCTGGATGATGGGGCAGAGTGCACCCTCAGCAATTTTGCTGATGACACCAAGCTGGCAGGAGGGGCCGATACACCAGAGGGTCCCGCTGCCGTCCAGAGGGACCTGCACAGGCTGGGGAAATGGGCCAACAGGAACCCCATGAAATTCAACAAGGGGAAGTGCAAAGTCCTGCACCTGGGGAGGAACAACCCCAGGCACCAGCACATGCTGGGAGCCACCCAGATGGAAAGCAGCTTGGCAGAAAAACACTGGGGGCCCGGTGCACACCAAGTTGAACATGAGCCAGCAACATCTCTTGCTGCAAAGGGGACTAACAGTGTCCTGGGCTGCATTAGGGGGAGTGTTGCCAGGAGATCAGGGGAGGTCATCCTTCTCCTCTGCTCAGCACTGGTGAGGCCATGACTGGAGTGCTGTGTCCAGTTCTGGACTCCCCAGTACAAGAGAGACACAGACATACTGGAGAGTCCAGCAAAGGGCCACGGAGATGATGAAGGGACTGGAGCATCTGTCCCAGGAGGAAAGGCTGAGAGCTGGGTTGGTTCATCTCAGGGGATCTTGTCAATGTATATAAACACCTGCAGGGAGGGTGCCAAGAGGATGGAGCCAGGCTCATGTCAGTGGTGTCCTGTGCCAGGACCAGAGGCAATGGGCACAGACTGAAACACAGGAGGTTCCCTCTGAACATCAGGAAACACTTTTTTGCTGTCAGGGTGACCAAGCCCTGGCACAGGTTGCCCAGGGAGATGGTGGAGTACTCCCTCCTTGGAGATATGCGAAAGCCGCCTGGGAATGGTCCTGGGCAACTGGCTGTAGGTGACACCGCTTGAGCAGTAGGGGTTGGACGAGGTGGCATCCAGAGGTCCCTGCCAGCCTCAACCATTTGGTCACTCTGTGAATTTCACAGGGCACATTTTGTTCACTGTTGCACTCACCAGTTAAACTGCATGCAGCATCTATATACCAGAACAAAGAACTGAAGGTATTTATTCGATATTTATCTATGTTATCATGGTTTTTTTCTGCTCCACCACAGCATCTAGCTGCCCGTGATGAAATACGGAAGGGGAGGGTGCTGAGACCCAGTGCAACACAGTGATACACCCAGGTAAGTACTGCAATT
Source organism: Aviceda cuculoides (assembly GCA_035590195.1). Lineage (NCBI taxonomy): Eukaryota > Metazoa > Chordata > Aves > Accipitriformes > Accipitridae > Aviceda > Aviceda cuculoides. The sequence goes on along the minus strand of JAVJGG010000074.1, from coordinate 22,716,733 downwards.
ACAGTTCACGAAAAATTGGAAGAGTTAAGAGTTATGGAGAAGCTTCAGAAAGAACCAGGGTGGCATTTGGCACTGATTAACATGTTATTTGTCTCTTCAGTCTTTTGAATGATGGTCAGTTTTGTTGTCTTCTATCTTTGCTCCCATTGTGTCAGAAATGAATACAACTGTACAAAATACTACAGAAAATACAAACAGTACAACTGTGGGGCCTCGGCAGTAGCAGCTTCTGAAAATGTGACTACAGCTGCCTGGTAGCAAATCAGCAATTTGGCAGCGCCTCACAAACATGACTCAACAAGCTCCTCAGCTAAAAAACCACGTTATGTAAATAAGGTGTGTCAAGTTATGAAGGAAGCTTTTGATGCAATAGTTGTCCAGTGCTAAGGACAGATTTTTGGAGGATTATCTCCCAATTACTATCAAGCTGGCTGATAGAGAGTTAAGTGTACCTCTCTAAGAGGTAATCTATTACAAGTAATTACTTAGACGTGTTTTTTTGCTTAACAACAAAATGTTCTCATCTTGTTAACACTAGCTTAGTAATGGATTTCCTATGTTGTTCCTTCTTTGCACAGAGTTCTTCTTTTAATTCTCCACTGCATACACACATTCATGTGTCTTAAATGACTTTCCATTGAGATCCGCACCACCTAAAAAAGTGTTAGAGCTGCCATCACCTTGGGTGCTGTTGTCCTACTGTCCAGGTTGTCAGTGCATACATCTGCACATCAGCCACACTGGCAGAAGCTTGTCCTGTCAGCTGTTGTCACCTGCATTCAGCCAGCCAGAGGTAGGCTGTAGGGTCAGGAAGGAGGGAGGTGGGCAGGTCAGCAGCCTTTGTAGCCTTGGCCTACAAGTGTTTCACCTGCATGCCCCCTACATGGCAACCGCATCCCACCCACAGTGGTGGGGTTGTGCTCCCCAAACACCAGGCTGTGGTCCCTGTCCTTGTGACTGGGGAGAAGAAGGTCTTAAAGCTAAAAAAGGCTTCAAGAACTATTGACACCGTTTAATCCTCTGTGACCATACATACAATGTGAACTGTGGACAGACTGGATTTCATTATACATTGATTGTGTCTCTGTGTGGGCATGCATCATGCAGGGCGTATTTATGATCTGACCATTGCATGAAACATGGTCATCACTAAACCACGTTACAAATCAAGCTTATTGCCATTTGTTTTTTTTCAAATAATATGCATAGCCCTTTCCTTCTGGGACACAAAGGTTTGAACCCACCAAAAGAGTACAAACACAAATCTCCCTCTGAAGGACAGTGCTATAGCAGAGTTGAAATCGAAGAACAATCTAATGCTTTTAGGAAAAAATGCTAAGAAATATTTATTTAGTATTACCACAGCTTCATATACTATTAAATAAAAAAATAGGCTAAAACTTAATTAAAATGTACTTCTTTTTTCCCCCTTTAGATTTCTGCAATTTGTTTCTCAGTTACTTCATAAAGCAATTTCTGGTGCATAACGGGCTACCATTGGACATCACCTTGAGAAACGCTGCTCCAGCATTAGGTCAAAGAAGGCATTAAATACAGCTGCAGTTTGTGAGTGGCACAGTACCATCGTTGCATGTTAATATTGCTCTCAGTCCACTTAATGAGGACACTGAGAAAGATTTTATGTATTTGTTTAATATTGTTCTATTTGACAATTGCATCGGTTTTTTTTCCTTTGAATTCATAAAACTTCTTAATACCAACATATTAGATTAATGGCTTCTCTTTTAGAAAAATATTTAAAGTAACAGAACAAAAGCTACATAGCCTGTATCAGTATTTGTGGCAATGGCAAAAATTAATTTCCGCATCTTTTTCAGATGGAAAAATAATTAAAAAATTGTTGGAAATGGAGTTTGTGGAGTTACAGATTGGATCATAAGGCATACATGACTGACCACAACAGGGGAAGCATGTCTTCTTTTCTGCAGATGCTATTATTACATACCAATCTCCTTTATTGGTGCTAGAATTCACAGTATCTTGAAACTAGCATGCCTAAAATGAAGCACTGGCTACAGATATGTCAATTTAATCCCCATCATCACTGTAAAATTACTTCATTGAGTACATGGCATCCAGTCACTGCATTTGTTCTACTGCCATAAGAAATACACTTCAGAGTTGAATTCTGCATTTTTCTAGCCTGAGGAATTCAGAGACAGAAGTAGGTCACAAAGCACACTAGCTCAGGCACGTTGTAGCTGCATGTGCTTCCCAAGTATCTGCTGTCCCTGACCTCAGAAATTGAATGATGAAGCAATCAAAAGCTGACAGCTTTTAAACATTTTAAAGCATTATGAAGAGAAGGTATAATTGCTGGTGAGGATAAGACTCGTGTACATCTGCAGCAAAATTTCAAGATTGCAAATAATGCCTCTGGTTAGTAGCAGGGATACTGGTCTCTGAAAGCTGCGTGTAACTTGGTGAGGTTATTCCATTTGCTGTAACTGCAGTGGAAGGGGATGTGGCAGGGAAAGAGCACTACACTACAAGCATCTCAAGCAGAGAATTCCCTCAGCGCATAAACTGTCAGCAGCAAGTCAGGTGTCCTTAGTCAGACTCTATTTTTACTGTTTGGGGTGTCTGGGGAAGAAAAATAGCAACCCACCCCCCCCCAAAACAAAACAATCCAGCAACAAGAGCCCTGTACAACTGTGAAACAGGAATTCAAAGCAGTTGTGGTACAGGCTGGTACATTTCACCTGGGATAAATGCAGGTGCCCTAACCAGAAGTGGGAGCCCAAGAAAATGTAGATGGTGTGAGGAGACAGTTTCTCAGTGTTTTACTGGGAAGTGTTGTGTACAGGTGCCAGTTTATTCAGACCTAGCTTATATGTTTAGTTTTCTTTAGCCTGATGTTACACTGCATAGTCTAAACATGCTAGAAATGCCTATATAATAATTGGACTAGTGAGGTCATTTGGGAGGAGGTGTGCTTTCAGCTAGATTGGTGATAGAACTCCATAGTGGACTGCAGATAAAGTGCAGAACAAAGAAAGGGGACGTAGAGTGAAATCGTGGTTGGTTCAGTAGATATTGAAGGGAAGGGGGCAAGCTGAGAAGATTTTCTCCACAACCTTTGTAAGCAAGGATTCAAAAAATATCTTTTTAAGTAAAATATAGGGGCTGGGGAAAAAAAAAGAAACTGTTTGAAATGGAAGCATACTTCATGAAATATGACTCTTAAGGTGGAAGTAATGGACAGGTGTGAACCACTTCTGTCCAACAGACCATAGAGAGCTAAACAGCATAGAGAAGAGAGAAAATAACGCTGCCCTTCATTTAGTTTCATAAAACTGGTATTTACTTATCATGAAACTTCAAGATACAGAATTAACCATACCACTCCTGGTATATGCCACTTTGAAAACACTGTATATACCATTTTCCCTAAAGAAGTGGTTATTTTAAATCCAGACTACCCCAGTTCTTTCAGTCTTAACAATCCAAAATCATGTCTTCTATGTAAGTGTTTTCTGGAGCGGCACTACCTCATGCCTATCCTACAGAGACAACAGCTACACAACTTTAATAATCAGAAGCATCACTTTTGTTCATCTCAGTGGTAGAGGCCTATAAACAATCTTGATGTTTGTGCCTTTTCAAGGCATGTGGGATGTTCTAAAGCCACATTGGCCTTACTTGTTTCAATCTGTGTAAGGGCTGCATCACAAGAGCAGCTGAGAATCACAAAGTGGCCTTGAAACCATCATCCTGACTTGTATGCTGTTCAGAGCTAAAAATCTTTTGGATTATGTCACCTAGACCCAAGCCTTGACTTACATGAATTAATTTAGAAAGCACTACAGACAATATATATAGTATTTTACTAAGATACGGGGAGACTGTCGGGCACTACATTGCCAAGACTCTTACCCAAATCCCTACTTAGCTGGCAACAAGAGAACTGGCAAAGTGGAAACAGAAAAACAAGGATTTCTATCCATCATTCCTTCATATTTGCAAAGACTATGTCTCTGAAGTATAGACCTCAGATTTTACACCCAGTCATTCCTTGGCCTTCTGTTTTAGCCTTGTAGAACAGCTGACAGCTGTGTAAAGTCACAGCTGTGTACAGTCAGTTTGTAAGATCAAAAGAAGCCATCAATCATCTGTGTGTGACAGAATAATACAGTATTTGCACTGAATCCATAGCTTTCACTTAAGCTGGGGGATTTCTATTTGTAAGAATTCCAAATGACTTAAAACACTTAAAAGTTTCAATCCATTGTGGTTGTTCAACTGCTCATTTATAGTAAAAAAAAAAAAAAAAAGATGGCAACTCCCTTTCATCACGCAATGGAATAAAAAAACATTTTTTACAATGGGAGTTTTCTCACCATTCATATTATGGCTTAGTTTTACATCTACCTTCCTGCTCCTTCATAGCTACTTCCAATCCAAACGTGTGCCTTCACAGACCTTACCAATAATCTAGGTAAGATGCACAAGCAAA
>JAVJGG010000074.1:22645423-22709021 GCA_035590195.1 Aviceda cuculoides | reverse complement strand
TTTCAGACTAAACACTACTGAGCAACAACTGAAAACATCAGGGTGTTATCAACATTCTTTGCATACTGAACTCAAAAAAGCACTGTACCAGCTACTAGGAAGACAATTAACTCTATCCCAGCTGAAACCAGGACAGACAGACACTGCACAACCTCTCTGTGTGAGCTCTGTCACCGCTTGATTGTCCTCATGGGGAAAAAGTTTTTTCTTTAGTTTGATCTGAACCACCCATTTCAACTCATGCCTGCTGTTGCTTATCCTCTTGCCATGCACTACTGGGAAGAAGCTGGCTCCATTTTCTTATTTGATTGTTTACTCAGCCCTAAGACATCATATGCATTTTACAATGGGAAAAGGAAACCAACAGTGTCAGAATCATAATTCCAATGTGGCAGCAGCAGGAGAACCCACACTTCTATCAGCTGATAAATGAAAAAATATTTTGTCAAGCAATATTACAGCATGCCATAAATTTTACTGTTGAGCTCATACTAACACGTTTTATCTGAAGGCTGTGTGATCTGTAAGCTTCTGAAACATTTTTAGTCAACTTGAGGACTTTCAGTTGTTTGTGTTGTTCCAAGACTGTGGAGTTCAACAACAAAGCCATGACACTACAGAAGAGACAGTTTTAATGTCAGAGGAGAGAACTGATCTTTTTGGAGCTTCTCTAGATAAAACATTAAAACTGGAATCATGCTAGAACCATTGTTAACTACAACAGATAGCATTAGCCTTCTGTAAGCAGGTGGCAGAGAAAGACGATTTTCAGAGATATTTCTATAGATTAAATACATTTTTGGAAAAGCTCACTGTTGTGACTTCAAAGAGTAAGTAGCTATTAATGGGACAGCTCACGTTCAGAATGAGCCAAGACTGGAGATCAAGGTTGCAGAGGCAGAGCGAGCAGGAGATAGGAGGCCCTTTGCATCAAAGGGTGGCATTTTCACTCCAGTGGAGAAGTGCTGATCACAGCTGGTCTGCTTGGGACACTCTCTGGGATGGCAAATGGCAACATGTAGCCAGACGTGCTAGGAATGAACACAAGTTTCTGGAACAACATCTTCCACAGAAGTGGTGGGAATAAAGGGCATCACCAACATTTAATACAGAATTAGATACATTTCTGAAAGAGATTATGTGTTGTCATACCTGACACAGCAAAAGGCTAGACTCAATGACCCTGGAGGTTCATTTCTCTGACATTTTCCTCTGCTCCTTCTCCCAATTTCTCTATTCATTCCTTGTCTTAAATTTTTCAGGAAACTAGAACACCTATTATTTCCCTATTTCTTATTATCAACTGACAGAGATATTTAAGGGCAGGATGGAAAAGCATAAAAGAGTGGGAAAGTGACCTGGAGAAAAAGGGAAGGATGCCACAGCTGGCAAGCATTATTTCTGAGACATCTACCATTACATGGACTGCCTTCCTTCCTGAACTGAAACAGAAGTGTTCACAATCTATCAGTATCTCCACTACTCTCTTTCTGGGTTGTCCTTTCCAGAATGCAAAAAAAGAGGGACAGGTTGAACTCAAATGGCCAGGAGGTGGTGGTGAATAGAAGGTTGAATACATTTCCAGCTGTGCCCTGGAGTAAAGGACAAAAATCACACATTGAATAGACTTTTACGAGAGAAGTCAATGAAAAGATACATAAGGTATTCTATGTAGAACAAGGCACGTGAGTTTTTAGGAAGCATAAAAGGTCTCAGCCATAATCATTGATTTACATGAAGCCACCATAAATATTTGAAAGTGTATATTATACTTGTGTTTCCCTGAAGTAAATTCCCGTTTCTTTTCCTCTCCTCTGAGAACCGATCTCTGCTAAATGAAACAATCCAGAAAAACTTGTCATAAGAGTTTGTTATGTACCATTTCTGGCAGTAGTATTGGTGTTGAGGTAAACCAGCCTGTACTATAGGAATACACAGGAACTACAGTGCCTTCCCCAGTACACGTAAAGGCACCCAATAAAACTGTGGACCTCTTCAGTTAATGAATCATTTGCATTTCACCTTGGACCTAATCCAAACTCATTTAAGCTGGCCAGATTCTTGTTGACTTCAATAACTTGGGATGAGACTTTTAGCAATCATTACATTTTATGTATCTGAGAGAGTTCTTCTCTTCTCTTACAGAACTGCAAGCAAAATAAACTGATTTCCAAAATAGGAAATAGCAGATGCAAAACCTACCTGAAAACAGTATAGCTTGGGGAAAATAATGATTCCTTTATCAATAATATTTTTGAAGAAAGACTTTGTAGAAACTTTGTAGAAACTATGTAGAAACTTTTGTAACTGTATTATGAAAGGTTAACGAAAATGTATTGCTTCTATTTCCACTTCTGCTGAGAAAAGATTCAAATCAATTTAGAAAGTTTAGGCTGCAATAAATTAGAATCTGAATCTTAGAAGCCAAAGAAGAATCATTTAAAAGACTATAAATTCCAGCGAAGGTAGGTCAAACACACTGACAAAACAGAAGTTCTTTGGTAAATGCACATATACTGAGAAATATACATACAAATATATTGACCAACCAAGTGTACCTAAAATATTACTGTGGCAAAATTTGTTGAAATTTACTAATATGCTGAAATCAGAGGCATGCATAAGGACCTAACAGTTTTTATGAGTTTGGAAAATTCTTAGCATAGGTCAAAACTGAGGCCTTTACATAGACATTTCTCATTTTGCACAAAATCAGCTTGTGAACAGCTTCAAAAAAAACAGAGTCTGTGGGGCCTTGAAAATAAGCTTTTTGATGCATGCTGTAAATACACAGTCCAGAAGTCCTCTCCCCCCCTCAGTGGTCACTATTCATAACGATGGAGCTAATCCATGAACAGGGGCATTTCTTGGAATTAATAGTGGTACATATTGCAGTGTTTAAGAAGCTCATTCTTGCAGAGCAGATGGATACATCCTGAGTAATAGCAAAATGCCCACATACATTATGAAGTTACTAACCTGGGTATTTGCAGTTCAGTAGGAACACTGCCAATAATTTATTTAACGTACTCCTGAGGACAATGCCCTTAACTTCCACATTTGCCTAACCCTGTAGCAGTGTCTCTAAGCAGGAGTGCCAAGTCTCAGTTCTCTCTGTATTTATTCAATTTTGACATGTGGGCCACACCAGCAACTTTTAGCCAAGTAAGTACATTGTCAGGGAGCCAGGAAGACATACATACCTCATCAACAGTGCTGTGGCAACAGAAGGATTTTACAGATTCAGATATCCAGTCGCAAAAGTTTTTTCAATGGTACAAGTTATACTCCTTAGGCACCTCGTCTAGGGCATACTGGGAAAAACACTGCTTTGCTACAATCAGCTATGGTACTTTCTACACATCTCACTCTACCTACAAGCCTTCTCAAATGTACAGCAAAAATAGCAAACTTTTAACCCTGGCCAAAAGTTAACATGAGAAATGGGTGGAAACAGTAATCTCTAGTGGTACGCACTTCATCCCAGTCAACAACCAAACGTTAATAAACTAGATTTGTGGTTGGGAAAATACTGGTATTTTAACCATATATACTAATAAGCATCTTCACTACTTTTGCTAATTTTTAATCTTTTAGTTCTAAAGTATTTGTAAATATAATTGTGACTGAATGGTCTAGCCCAATCTATTAGTCAGTCTGTTTCCTGGAATTTTCAGGTGATTTATAATGCCTATGATTCCCCTTTTGAAGTGAAACTTCCAGAAATGGTCAGCTTATTCACCTCCCTTTGAAGTAAACAAATGGTATTGAGGTCAAGTGCACACCTCAGTAAGAAGAGTTTAAGACATCTTGGCTTCTATGTGTATTCTTGCTCCTGAAATCTGCAAGCCCACATCTGCCCGTCTCTGGAATGGAGAAAAGTTCCACTCTGTAGATGAAAAATTTGGGACTAAGACTAAGCATGGTAATTTAATATTTGCTTCAACTTGTTCTATTAGGAAGATATTTTCTGCGTGTCTTAGAGCTCACAGGCTCATGTACATTAACATATACATTAAAATACGGAGCTTAGCTACATCTAACAGCCTGATATAAAAATTATGCAAAAGGGATAAAGAGAAAAGGAACTCATAAGCATGCCATAATACCATCTGGAATGCTACTTCCTTGCTTTATTACCTCCAAGCACAATTCTGTTGTAATATTTTTCTCTTCAATGAAGCATATTTCAGGAATTTCAGATGAAAATAAGAACAATTTGTATAGGAAACATGCCACGTGAACGTGATTTTCTTGATTTCTTTTACAGCCAAAGAGGGTTTATAATGGACCTCATGCCACCATGCACGGTACAAGAGGGGGTTGTGAGTCGTGGAGGGGCTGCAGCAGTGCTGTGTCCCAGGCACCTCCACAGCAGGGGTGGCTGGGGAGGGAGATGATGTGCTGCTGCTTCAAGACCGCTGGCCCTTCCCCTTGGCAGCCCGCAAACGGATTGCTGTAGCTTAACTTCTTCCATGAGAAATGAGAGGTGGGTTTGTCTTTGTATTATGCAATAGAGTGAGAAGGAGAAAGTTTTTTCACTTGAATCTTTGTTACAGCGAGAAAAATCTCATGCTTTCTCTTGGAGCCTGCCCCAGCAATTCCACGCCGTTGCTCTTTCAGTCAGAAATGGTGTGAAAACTGGAAAGGGCTTTCTGGGCCCCTCTAACAGTGAAAAACTACGACCTGTTAAGCTAAAACTTCAGCATTAACTTCAAATGTTAAAGTAAAAGCAGCATGTGATATAAGGTTATGCTTATACCAAACAGAAACTGAAATACTGCAAACTTAGTCATCTTTGCATTCAGGAGCAGTTTTGAGGCTATTATTTCAAAACTCAGGTTTTTCACCTTTGTTGTGAAATAGAAAGGTCTAGTCCTTAACCAGCTGTATCACTTTCTATTTATGGCTCTTCTGCTAATAGTTAACACAGAGTTGCCGTTTCTCATCCTGTAGATTCACTCTGACGTTGCCACTATATTGTGAAGTATGAATCTCCCGTTACCTCGTTTTCAGCTATAAGACTTTATTTGTTCATCACTATGGCAACTGCTGCCCCAGCCCAGCTTAATAGGGTGCTTGTCTAGACAGAATTAAACGTATCTGCACTTATGTGTGTCTGGTTTAAACAGCCAGGTGTGCAGAAGGTGCAGCGGGGGGGAAAAGAAGGAATAGAAAAGGAAAGAGTAAAAGAAGAGTAAAAACATTTCAGAAGTCACCACAATGTATGTGAGGCTTTTAAATTCTGGAGGTCTTTGCTGGGATGCAGTGTTAAAACGTGCTCCTCACTCAGTATACGCAGATTTGTAGATGTACATGAAAGAATGCCAAAGTGACTTCTAACTGACTTGAGTAAGGGCCACCACCACCTGTGGGCTCCTCTGGGAGCAGGGATATCTCTCAGGAACAGAAGTCCATTTCATGGTTCCCGTGGAGAAGCATGATGTGTCTGGGACTGATCAAGGTCAGCAGGTCCTAGCAGGCACCTGAGGAAGGTCTTACTTCTGATTCAGATCTGCTGGTTGGATCTTAGGGAAAACAGAATCAAGCGCCCCAGCACTGTCCATCTCCCCATCAGGGGAGGCCCCTGTGGAAGGGGACAGTTTTCTCACAGGCAGTGGAGCAAGTGAACTTGTGTAGACCGAGACAGTCACACGACTTCAGCTGGGTGCGGTCCATGTAAGCAGAGTTTCTTCACCAAGATATGGCACTTCAGTCACCCTGAACCTTACACAAATATGTGCCCATTTCAGCAAATACTTTCCATGCAATAAAAGAAACCTATATTTTCAGCATTAACTTCACCGTGAAAGAGGGCACAGCCTGATGGTGAGTTAGGATGTGGGAGAGAGAGGCTTGATTTTCTGGTCTTCCCCCCGCTCCCAGAAAATGTCTCAAAGAGCATGCTATAGCATGTTTGGGGATGCTGAACCATCAGTGTGTATTTTTTGGAACTGTCCTTACTTCAGGAAGTAAACACAGACTAGAGCAGGTGCAGCTGACATCCAGACATTGACCAACTTAAGCCTCCCCCCAACCAACATCTAAGCAGGCATCCTTCCACCTCTCCTATTCCCACTGTGCATGATACAAGCAAATACACACTTAGCCATAACAAATGAATGTTGAGGTGTTATTCTGGAAGACAGAGGGGAAAATAAACCTGAAAGAGGCAAGAGTTGAAGTAGCTTTCCCGCTACTGGAAGTGGGAAGTAACAGCATGAGTCTAGCCCTTCATTCCTATTTATTATTTTCTGTAAGAGGTTGAAAAACATAACAATCTAAACTAAGCAAACATATTAGGTGGTAAGAACAGTGAGAAGGCAGGGGAGAAAAGCAATAAAAATGAATTAGGAGGAATCAGTCTTAATTTTTGCTGAACTAAAAACCACCTAATTATTCATACTGCTTAGCCAATGGCCCTAGTACTCCTAGGTGGACAAGATATAATTTTCTTGCTCACATATGAAAGATAAATACCATGCATTCATTTGTCATACCCAAAATATAAAAGGTGTATGGCACTAGGAGCTGCATATAACACTTAGCATCAGCCTTGGAAATATTCTGTGAAGTTAAGTATAATTTCCAGGCAGAGGTGTCTATGGGACTAATCACCTGGATTTTTAATCATTATCTGTTAACTAGGGATTATTTTAATATTTAACCCCTAATTGTGCCCTTATCATAAGTTAAAGATAGCAGAAATGTACGTAGGCCAACATATAAACTCTGTATTGCAGCCACAGTTATCGAGTATATCAGCAGATAAAAAACACTATCTCTTGATATTTATGTTTGGGGTTTTTTTAATTAAGAGAAAAATCATTGTGGTGTACATTGGCAGGCATCAACCTTCTGGCTGGCACTAGGTGACAGAGAAATACAGAAGTGTCCAGAATCAATTCAGGGACGATGCCTGCTGGCAAACAGGGTCATCACAGAAAAGCTAGAGATGGGTGTGGCAGCTATCTGTGATGCCAAAACACTGCTTGTGTGTTATGGGGCTGACTGGTTGCCAGAACTGTTCAAAAAGTGAGCATCTCCCTTTGAAGAGAAGACGGTTAAGATTGTTGGTAGAGATACATATTCAGTACATTCCCAATACCACCTTGTCTAGACAGACTGTTACTGAATCCATGAGAAAATACTCTCCCAGTGGAAATACTAGCCACTAGCTCCCACCACTGAGTCCTTCTTATTTGGCACACTTCTGTATGGAACAAGGAGATGCAGTTTGCCCTTTCTGAAACAAACTGGGTAGGCTGAGAGCAAAGACTGAAAGGGCTAGTTTTTAAGAAAAACAACATTAGGTGATCATGTGTCCAGTTATCTGGCTAGGTCCACTGCAACGTAGCCATTTGCCCCTTTTACAGCTATCCCAAACTTGTGCTCACAAGATCATGTCTTGTGTTCATATGTTGTATGTCAGTATCCCACCCTAACATCCGCAGAGTTATGCTATACCCTTCCATGTGCTTGGCCCAGCATCATTCACTTTGAAGTATTTGATCATTCCAGAAAGGGATATTCTTGTAACATGTTCATTCATTTCATAAATATGAGGAAATGGTGAGCAAAACACCTATACATTATATTTTCTAGTTCAAAAATATCATTACAGTTTCCCTCACTAAATGTTCTATCTTGAAAAACAAGTACTTTTCACTTGAATTCACTACATTACAGTGTACAACATAGCACGATTTTTACTGACGTGTATAATTACATTATATTGATCTTTCCTATCCAAAAGATCCCCATTATTTTTACACCACAACAGCACTATGCCAGCCCAGATTTCATTGTGGGGTGGGCATTGACCATCTATTTGTCATACAATACTAATAAATCTAATGGCTTGGTATTAGGAAAATCTCTTATCTACTGAATGCTCTACCAATGCCTTAAAATAAGAGTGTCCATCTGGTATAAGTCACTCTAATGCAACCAAATTAATTACCTGTAGCTGTTTGGAAATGCTTGAATTCTCTGAAACACAATGTTGTTTTGCTTTGGGATTGCAATTAAGCCCATGACAAGCTTAATGAGAGCAGTAGCATATACAGGGGTACAGTTGCTAGGCATCTATGTGCAGCATCCTATCAACTTAGTCCCAGCAGTTACCACAGAGAATTAGCTCAATACCTTCTGCTTAAACTTCTTGAGTTTCCTTTGTTTAAACACTCTTGGGAGAACAAAATATCTTCCTGAAACGTCAAGTGCCTAAGCTGAAGCATTACTTGTAAGAACTTAATATTCTCCATCAGGAAGCCAGATTGCCGCTGAATGCCAGTAATTGATCTAATGTAGAAGGGACTGTATATGAGTAAGGATTTAATCTCAGTGTTAGTATTGCCCCTAGGAAAATTACCATCTGTGTTTAATAAAAGATGGAATATGATTTTTGTGTGAATGAAGCCTCATGTTTAATGCTCAGCATCACTTCCATTTCTGAAGCAAACTGAACTATCAGGATACTTCCCACTCTTTGGCAAAAAGTGCAGATGAAGAAGCATAGTTCAAATACCAGAAGAATGATGTCTATTATATATACAGATGCTCCAGAAAGTTTATTGTTTTTCTAACCAGAAATTATGTCCAGATGTCCAAAGGTGACTTTTGGCCTCCTGTCAACTAGTTCTCTCATGGGCTTGCCAGACATGCAGAAAAGCTGCCTGTGCGTGATGGTGCCTGTGCTCTGATACCAACACCTCTGTGCACTGGAAGTACTGGATTCATACTGGATTTAAGCATTTGCTTTGGAATATTAGGGGCGTGTAATGCTGAACTGGACTGATAAAGAGTGTTAGAGAGTGTTTGTATTGAATAACAACTAATAAATAATTTTTTGTTTCATATGTGAAATATGAATTTAAATAGCTGCTGGTTTTTGTGAGTCATAATACCACCACCACTGCACATTTGATCGCATAGTGATGTAAATGCAATTACAATCACTGCACTCTTTAAAAAGGATGTTACATTTGCTGAAAAGATAAAAGCAGTCAAATAATTTACAGATTATAACAGGAAAAACAAAAAAAATTCTTATTAGAAATCATAGAAATCAAACACATTGCAAAGTTCTACAGCAAAGCAGAATTTTTTTTCCTTGATTCACTGTTGTAATTGCCAAAAAAGTCAATGTCCTCAACATTTTACAGCTTACTGGGTAACATAAAAAAACACCCCCAAAACCCCCAAAGAACCCCAAAACCCAAACCAAAACACCGTGCTTTAACTCTTTTGACTATAAAAAGATGATAATTTCTGGTTTTGCCATATCATTTCCATTTCATGGTCCTCACTTGAGTGGACAGAGCTTTCTAATATTTGAAGAGAATTTTCAAGCTAGGATCTTATTTGGCTTTGCAGCTTTTCTGGTATACTGTTGTATATTTGCTATTTTTATTCTTCTTGGTGCACTTACTACTGCTTTCATCTTGCCAAACCCTATCTAGGAAGGATCACTAAAATGGCAGCTAGGCTAAGTGGCCTAATGGAAGGTAGAAGGGAGTTCTGGGTGCCTTGATAATTTCTCTGGTGTGTAGTTTTATCAGGTAAATATTGATAAAGTTGTCCTGATAATAGTCACAGGCAACACCACTTTTTACCAGCATAATGGGAATTTATTTCAGTGGGACAACTATTTAGCCCATCAGTATGTTTTTACTGACAATCTTGAGCATATGCACAACGTATTTAAAGTAGTTTTTGGAGACTGACTTCTTATTTCTGTAAACTTTTTGCAGTTGCTCATCTATGCCTCTATTGTGCTTATCTTGAAAAAAACAATTCTCAGTTGGAAAGTCTGTCACACAAAGTGTAAAAACATAAAATGTCATGCATTTTCCAGCCAAAGTAGTAAAACAGTACTTGGTATAGATGCTACTTGATTGTAACTAAGAAGTATCACCAATGTTATCTATTTCTGCTCTAAGGTAGAGAGCAGCAAATCTTCCAAAGTGCAGATCTTGGGGTCTGATTCTTGTTCCAGCCGTAGTCTGACAAAACCTGGGAAAGAGAGAAAGTGCTGTGCAAATGTAATTGAAAGCGGAAACCAGTTTTTGCTCATTATTTAGCTACAGCTGTCACTGTAGTATGTTATGGATTTGCATGGTGAACTTTATCTCAACACATATGAAACAACACAGTGGCTGTAACTATCTATATCTAGTCTGAGGGCTGCCAAGGGCTGTGACAAACACACTTCCAGGCTATGCTACAATGCCATAGGTGTTGCATGCCAGAATTGGAATGTGTGGTGTTCTCACCTGTGAGCCAAATTCTGATTCAGCCTTAATTGTATTAAATAAATTACATGAAACACACATACAGAAGAAAACCTGCTCTGTGTAGGCCACATAAGCCCTCTCCAGGGACACCATGGTCTATGGGAAAGCCAAAATAGGCCTTCTCATCCTGCTATCTTCTCATGATTCTACTGCCATCTCCTCTGGAGAAGAAGGTGCTGAAGTTTAAATATTCCTCCGGCAGCAGAACCCATAGGCTGAATGACCCTTCTGGCATGTTGCTTGCCAGGGTAGACTGAGCACACAGGGTAGAATCTGGCTTTTATACTTCTATTTTAGTTTCAGCAGCAACATTGATAAAGCATGGCAACTTGCCCTCATTCCAGTTCAGTAGCAGCCTTGTTTTACAATGTACTTTGATGTACAGTAGTCTTTTTTTGCTATCAGATTGGGAGACAAAATAGTTTTGCAACACAGAATCTGATAATTTATCTCACTCTGACTTAGGAGCATGAAGGTTGCAGCTAAAATGTGGAATTTGGTCATTACATACTGGACTTTTTACTGGAAATTTTTTTTTTTTAATTGGTGTTTGAAACCTGGTGTGATAGGTGTCTTTGTAATCATGCAGGTTTGTCTCTGCAGCATCAGTAGCAGTTTGGCCTTTCAGCATAGTATTTATGGAAAGAAGGGGGAAATGCCAAAGGGAAGAAACACTGAACCATGAGTATAGATGGAGTAAAACATGGAGTAATGGCTCCTGGATCTGACTGGCTTTCAGAAATGGAATCATAAGCTTTCCCAGTTTTTCCTGAGTCAGTGCTGTTATAGGATAGCATTTATATTCAATATTCACTGAGAAGTTGAAGACATTCCCCCAGAAAGGTGAAGACTGAGACCCTGATTCACTGAGCTAATTTTCCTTGTGGGAAAATTAAGTATCCTTAAAATCAAAAATGATGAAAATATGTTCCTGAGGAGTAAGCTCTAATCAGTAGAGCTATTGCAGACCATCAGGTAACTAAACCCAAACTGGCTTTGGTTTTGATAGAGAAATATCTTACTATTTAGCCTTTCTGTCTAGGAAGGGATTTGAGTATCTGTCAAATTAGATCTGAACCTCCTTAACGAGTGACCACAGAACATCGTATATCAAAATTCAGACAGATTTGTCATTTGAAGAACATGTAAAACCATCGTAACGGGAAGAAATTAAGATAACAGAGACCTTCTTTCTCTACTGTATTAGCAGAACCAGGCAGAGATGCAACCAACAGGATCTCAGTGTTACCAAAAGGATTAACACCAACAGAATGAAAAGACCTTCAGATCTGCATGAAAACACCAGTGCAAAGTGAGTGCCTTGCCCAAGTGTGATGAAGAAAGAGTTCTAAGAATTAAAATGCACCTTTCTTCATAAGATGGCCGGACAGTGCAGAGAATGTGGTTTATCCATTAACTTTGTTCATGTGCCCTTGTCATAGAATCACAGAATAGTTTAGGTTGGAAAGGACCTTTAAAGGTCATCTCAGGTATGCCCTTCACTGGACCAGGTTGCTCAAAGTCCCATCCAACCTGGCCTTGAACACTTCCAGGAATGGGGCATCCACAACTTCTCTGCATAACCTGTTCCAGGGTCTCACCACCCTTATTGTAAAAAATTTCTTCCTTATATCTAACCTAAGCCTTGCCTCTTTCAGTTTAAAACCATCATCCCTTGTCCTATCACTACAGGCCCTGGTAAAACATCTCTTTCCATCTTTCTTATAAGCCTTGTTTAAGTATTGAAAAGCTGCAAAAAGGTCTCCCCGGAGCCTTCTCTTCTCCAGGCTGAACAACCCCAACTCTCTCAGCCTGAATTCATAGGAGAAGTGCTCCAGCCTTCTGATCATCTTTGTGTTCCTCCTCTGGACTTGCTCCAACAGGTCTATGTCCTTCTTATGCTGGGGACCCCAGAGCTGGACACAGTACTCCAGGTGAGGTCTCACCAGAGTGGAGTAGAGGGGGAGAAAAGTTACTAAGAGAAATGCTGCTCCATAGGACACCACCACCCTGCACCCCTAATAACACCACTTCATCAACATTCAGGCCTGATTGCACATTTTTATATGTTAGTGAAAGCCACTGGTACAAAAGTTGCAGTTAAACACATGGGGAATCCTGAATATGTGAGTGTAGGAGAACAGAGAATCTGGGAAAGAAGGGTCTCCATGCAAGGCTGGTCAGGCAGGATCCCACTCTCCCAGCCCATTCTCCCTCTGCCGCAAAAGGCTTCTGTGCATTTGATTTCAGGAAAGGGCATATGCCAAAATTGACTGGCCTTCTAGTAAGGAGGAAACAGTGGATGAAATGGAATACGACACAAGAGTGCATGCTGACGAGTATTTGCACCTTATTTGCTCACGTAAAAGAAATCACTGGAGTCATAATTCATACAAAGCATCAAAAAGCTAGTCTACCTGTAAGTAAGCAACCATGTTGGCAGCTGGGATGGAGACCTCTGTCTCTGCCCTGGAAACAGCAGTCTCTTTCACCTCCCCAGAAAAAAATGCTGGTCCTGAAACCCCACAGACATATTTGCACAGCCTGAGGGAACTGTGCCTAGAGATGAGGTCCTGCATGCCTTTTTCAAAGAAGCAATTGCAGGGCTTCATGCAGCCAAAATTGCTACTGGAACGGTTTTGCTTACCTGAAACCTTAGCTGAGCGTTAATTCAGTCGTTGGAAGTCTGCCCTCTGAAGTCTAGCAGACAGGGGATCAGATTGTCTGTGGAGTCTAGCTCCCACTGTCTTTTGGCAGAGTGGGGTGGCTGATAGACTTAATAACAGCACCTTCAATCTCTTTCTAGTTGGTGGCCCAAATGTGGGTTAGACCACTGGAGGTGCTTGCCAGCTGCTGTATTGGGAAATTTCACTTTGTCTGCTCCCCTCGCTGCATTTTTGGTTCAGGAGGGAAAAATTGTACTGAATCTGTGACATCTGGACCTGCTGGGACTCTTTCTAACACAGAAATATATCGAGGTAGAGTGTCCACAACTTTACTGAAATACTTGGGTGTCTTAGAAAATATACAGAGATTACTTCCACACAGTTAGAAGACTTCTAGGTGTCTTCAGGGGCCCTTTGCTGACATCCAATACTATGAAACCACCGCAAATTTTGGGCAGTGGGTTTTAAAATTATATTCTGGTGATAGATGGCAATGAAAAGTCCTAAAAGTGAACAACATGACACAGAGGAAAATGCTTTTGATCTCGTTAGACCTATGCTAGACCCTTACATGGGACCTGAGTGTGAGGCTTATACATAGGACAACCAAGACCTACATCACACCAGTCTGTTCAAATCTTCTCTGTGGTGCAGAGACTATTTCTTTGAATGAGGGTCAAATAAACACACTTTTGCCGTTGGATTTGCCTTCCAGCAGATACAAATACATCATTTACTATTCTATATGCAGCAGTTGTGCTGGGGATTAGTCTCATTGTTCTTTACCAACACTTGCTGCAAATAAGAGGTTGGCAGAGTTGTTCTCTGCTGCCAGGCCCCTTGCTCCTCACCTTATTTCATTATTACACATGAGTCCCCTGAAACAGCAGGAGATTGCAAGAGGTCAACTAACTTTTGAAGACCATTGTCCCAGAGCTGTTGTTAAATAATACCTACTTGTACAGCTTACTGTACATGGCACCATACAGTAAGCTATATATGTAGGTAGACTTAAGCGAGCAACATGCTCTTATCTGCAACACTAACATGGTACTGCCTGATCCAGTATTCAGTTGAAAACAATTTATCTGCAAAGAGTTTTAGATTGCAGTGGGATTGCTGCCAGAGCAGAATGTCAGCTCATGCATCAGAGCCATGAATCCAGTGCGGCTATCATGAATCCTTGCTGGAGGATGCCCCATTAGGCTTTAAATTTTGAGGCACTGCAGAACTGCCAACTCTTTCTTACTCACCTTCAATGAGATTCATTATTTTGTATGTTGCACTTTTTTCATCATGGATCTCAGTAAAAAATTTATGAGCGATTCCAAAAATCCATAGGAAAGTCCCTCACATTCTCCTCTTGAAGATAATTTTATAACCCTGTGTAAAAGAAGCTGGCAATGAGCTCTTCCGTAAAGGAGTTCTGGATCATTTCTTTATTACTGGAAATATAGTCAAGGGAAAAAGAGCCCATCTGGAGTGTATTTTTGCCAACCTTCCATCATATGGTGACACACAATTGCTGACATCTACATTCTTGCTTAAATTCTGATATTTCTTTCCTTCTTTCCCTCCATTAAATTACATCCCAAGGAAGAATCGATGTCTGAACTTCTGTGGAACAGTAATATTTAACATCAGCTTGTGATTCCATAACAGTTGGGTTTTTTTCCCTTTGGATCTTAAGAAACAATGTAGCTTTCAGGAGCACAAGACTAGTGAGAAGTGTTGAAGGTAGGAATGCTTACTCCTGGTTTTGCTAAACAAAAACCAGTCTTCACTCTCTCAGGCTAGGTCAGAAAGCTAGACTTATCAGAAGCCATGCATTTTGAATAAAGCTTTTTATCAAAACCTTGACCTAAGAAAGTTATTTGTAGAGAGGCCTTTGTGTCGTTGTTAGTTGGCAAAAAGAGTTGAGAACCTGTCAGTTCAGCCGGTGGTTCAGGTACGGCCTAGGCGATCAAAATGTGCATGTTGGTCACGAAAAAGAAGTGACTGGAGCGTAATGGTCTCAGCTGGGTGTAAATTTAGCAGAACTGGGGCCTAGCTAGCCTAAATATTTTTAAGACAGGTAAATGCAGTGATTATGAAACATGCTGTCTCCTAGCTATGCCCTCAGGAGGGGTGGTGTACCTCTCATTCCCCAGGCGGAAACACAAGTCAGCAGCTTCCACATCAATAGACTTCAGCTCTGATTTAGCAAAATCATTCCCAGGTGTTTCAGTTTTCATTATATTACTACCAATATAGTCAACAAGACTCTCAGTTACTGCCAAATCTTTGTTTAGAGTCAACCAGGCTTGCATGGTCCAAGGGGAGTCCAGGGTTCCTAGGAGAATCCTAGGTGTGACAGGATACAGCCTCAGGGAACAATTTTGATTCAGCTTTACAGGGAGAATAATTGCCATCGGGGAATTCAGATGCTGTTAGAAAGTCTTGTGTTGAGTCCTGCCCAAACGCAGATGTCCAAGAACACAACAGCTGCAAATAATGAATCACAGTCATTTCCAGTGATACCCGTGTGATTTTTTTTCCTCTCGGATTTGTTTTGTGAAGCTCAGGATCAAAGTTGGGAAACTTACAGAGAAAGTGGATTTGAGGAGAACGTGAAGAAAAAGCACTTTCTGAAAGTCCAGCAACTCAAAGGCAATTATACAAGATTGCACTACCATGTGAATCATTGCAGCTGTTTACTGGGAGTAAAGCAGATGTACAGAATGTAAGTACGGGCATAGCGTTTCTGTGCTTTCATGTCTGAGATAATTTTCACATTCCCAAATTAATATACAGTGTGCTCTATCATACTGATTCCCCAGACACACTTAAGAGATGGAAAGTGCTGGATGAATATAAAATCTTAGTATAAGTTAATGTTTCAAATAGGATCAAAGCAAGAAATTTCTCAAGGACCCTTCAGACAGAAAACAAGAACTCTAAGTGTATAGCTGTAAAAAGGACTCCCTTAATAAAGCAGTCATACAGTCCAGGCAAAGGTCCCTTCATTTTCTCCCAGGAGATCCAGATAAGAGTATGAAGAAAAAGGAGAGTACAGGTAAAAGGAGCAAAGTGGGCTAATAGAGCAGTCCCTAGTTCCAGGAATTTTTGTAACCTTCCACCCTAATGCTAATGCTCTGTGCTGCCAAAGTGTTGGAGTAAAGCAGTTCTGTAAATGTTTTGCTCTTTTCAGTTCTTCACAGAATTATTATCAGCAGAACAAATAGTAATAATGTTTAGCCTGCTCCACTCCTTTTCTCCGGAGAAGATAACACAGGGAGAGCCTTGAAGGTATCTCGCTGCAAGGAAAACTAACTATATCTGGAAAACATGTCTATTTTGCATATGGACATGAATTCCTGTGGGAGGCAGTTCCAAGCAATGACGGGATCCTTAACATGACGAACCAGTGTATTGGGCTCCCTGTCTTCTTGTGGATCCTGTTGTGGCCGTAACTTTGTTAATGCCCAAAGCTGAAGTATACAGTTGAAAAAATTCTTGGCTATCTTCTGTTCTTCTTTGCTTTGTAAAATTGGTATAAGCTTCTGCTGTAACACCATTGACTGAAACAAAAATGCAGTTGCAGAGTATAAAGCTTTTGCTTTTATGAAACCTCACGCTATTCTCCATAAAATAAAGGACTCATCAAGACAAGTTTACATGCAATTTTAACTCTTCCATTCTGTGTATCTATTATAAAAAGCCAAGGTTTTCAGGAGAGATAGCATCTTTTATTAGCTAGCCGATACAGTTAAAAAAACTTAGATAATCTCACACAGTCCCTTCAGTAAGGCAGACAGAAGCACAAAGCTCCCTGCCAAACAGATGTTGCAAATGATATGTGCCTGCCTCACTCTTCCTATTGCCGCATGGGCAGTAATATATCTTGCACTGGATTGCAACTTGCTCCAGACGAAAAGTGACACTTTATCTCACAATAACTTTTTGGAATAAAGCAGTACAGAAGTGAAGAGTGTTAAGCATTCTCTTCTATATTGTTAGTATCTACTTCCAAATGTGAAATACCTGAATCACAGATTACATATCAGTCTATGGTTCAGTTTGTCCATATACATAAAAAGAAAAGGAGCTATTTAACTGAGAAAATAATGATCCCTTCAGACTAGCAAGACACCATCTATCCCAGTAGCCACGGGGAGGGGAAGATACCTCAGCACTTTGCAGGTTGGTTATTAAAAATATTATACCATGCTTTTGCGGGGAAAGGAAGAAAGAGCCTTTCTCAAACCTTTCTGGAATTAAAATTGCACTTAAGTGTTTACTAGATTAAAATACCCTTAAACCCAGTATTAACAACAACAACAACAACAAAGTCATGAAAACACAGAGGTATATTCTAGGAATGAAACTGTCTTCTGTCCCTTGTAGTACGCAGTATAAAACTATGCAAGCAAAGATCTCCTACTCAGTCTATCATTTCTAAAACAGTTTTTCAGTACAGATCACATATTCATACATCTCAGCCCCACCAACAGATTTAACAGTTGAAGTGTCTATGGCCCCCTCCCATCCTTACTGAGGAGGCAGGCAGGCAGGGAATATTGAGGATGACATGAAAGAAAAGGGGCAATGTTCTACCTAGCATAACCTTGTCCTTGACATGCAGAATTTCCTCTAGCTGAGGAGAGGCTCTGGGAGTGGTTCTTTACCACAAACCATCTGTAAGCAGCTGTTCTGTGCCTAAAGCAGGCAGTTCTTCTTCCAGCTCCTGTTGTAACTTGTGTGAGCTCTCCTGCAGAGCTCATTAGGGCACCTGGTTGAGGTGGTAAATTGAAAGAAAGTTCCATCGTTTATTGGAAGCCATAATTGTAAACCTGAAATTAAGGGCCTGGAGGTATTATAGAAAATCTTCTAGCTGCTTGAAAAAATCTATTAGTCAATTAGGAAGGGCTGCAAGATTGCTATTTCAGCTAGTTTTCCTGTATAACTCATAAGCATTGCCTGTCAAATCCCAAACTCTTCACTCAGGCAAACTCCTGCTGAGCAAACGGAATTATGCCTGAGGAAGGACCGAATAAGGTCTTCTGCAGTTAACCCTGTGAGCTTGCACTGTAGGACTAGTTGTCATGATAGTGCTACCTATTCTCATTGAATCTGACAAGGTGGAATGAGCCACAGAGTTTATACACTGTTACACACTGGTCCAGGAGCATTTGTTTAGCCTGGGAATTCACTGGTCACCAAATATTCACAATGTATACAGTACCTGGTCAAATTTGTGTTTGCCTTCAGGTCACCTATAATTTGCACACTGTTATTTTCCATCATTTGTGTTCTAGGTAAAGATACAAATACAAATGCTTTTTCTGGTAATGGGCTTTTTTCATTTGTGGTTCTCCTAAAACCAGAACACTATTGACAACAGCTTTGCTTTCCTTAACTGCCTTTTATGGATCCCTTAGAGGCATCCCTTGAGAGTTTCTGGATCACAAAGCTGAAAACCATTGCTACCTTAATTATTTCCTTTTAAGTGCTGAAGCTGTTAACACAAGTAGTCCGCAGGCTAAGTAATTTTTTTTAAATTTGATAACCAAAGGCTGGATTCTGATGTTCTTACTTGCCCTTTGACAGGAAGCTTTTCTCTAGGTCTACTCCTGCAGTGAAGTACTACAAGATAAATAAGAGTATTATCATGTAACTTCAAATTACTGGTCTTCCTTATCAACACTGATTTCACAAGACAAGTATCAGCTGTATTCTCTTGGAGTAGTGCAGGACCTTGAAAGTGTCCTGACCTGGATTTTACTGGTACTGGGTAAATTCCCGTTATTGTTTCTCACAAATGAATTACACAGATTGTGTTTACCCTCTGTTGCAGGCACAGCCCTGTGTGTTATTTTTATGTCTAATGCCACCATTTGCTCAGGGCATAAAGAGACGAAAATAAATAGGCTGAAATTAACCTAACACACTTCAACTTTGCAGGCCCATGTGAGTGCCAGAAGTAGTAAATGGTGAAAGAAAGTATATCTAAGTGGTTTGGATGTAGAAAATTCAGCTCAAGTGCTCTGAGAGAACTCAGTTCCCATTTCACCCATGTAAGAGGTGTCTTGATCACATTCCAATTCAGTTAACTGCATGAAGTCCAATTCTTCCTTGAGACATGAATGAGATGATCTAATATCATTGCAATGGGCATAATGTAAAATCCTGAACAGACTGACCTCTCTGACACCTGAAACCATGCATCTGAATCATGAACATGAGATCTGCTTAACTTTTCTGTGCATTTTGAAGGAGTCAGGCTAATTTCTGCACTGGTCTAGTGCTGTTGAGGACAGGAGTAACACTGCTATGTGTCAGTTAAAACACAATCACAGTATTCTCTTTCAGTGGCACGTGAAAAGAAGTGTAAATACTTCAAAATAGAAGGCCTAAAATTGTACTTAGCAACCCAAATGAGTGGCTTGATTTTCAAGTCAATTGGACAATTGAAAGTTCTCATTCAGCTGTTGCTATTAAGCATCCTAGAAAATCAAGCTGCCAATTTGTATACAGCTTCACATACAATATACAGATGAACATGTGTATGTATATGCATATACCCATCGTTCTGTTCTTCCTGTCTTTACTCAGCAAAAACAATGTGTCAGAGAAAATGCAAGAGAAAGCATGAACTCAATAAATGGCAGGATGGGAAGAATCAGAATTTATAGCTCCACATAACACAGATGACAGTCTGGATCCCTGGATACCCCATACTTTATTAGGCTCATGGACAGTAAAGAACTAAGTGTATTCTAGTGCAAGCAAATTCCCATTTGCTCATTCTCATGGACCTTGCATATATTGCCTGTTCTCTCTCTTGCACTGTACATGACATTGAGTTTGCAAAACTCCTCTAGAAGTTGATTTTATAACAGAACCTTCTTATATACATAGCACATACACAAGAGATAACCAGAGTGGAATTCATGCCCCTGTTTTTAAATGTCATTCATGCAGGCGTCTACCTGTGAGCTAGGTGTCTGTGAAGTCCTGGTCAATTCAGTCAGTAGACTGCAACAAGCTATCAGTCTGACCAAAGATAGGTGTGTGCTTTAGGATCAGATGAATCAATTTCTGGTCTCCAGTGACTAGGCAGACATAGACAACATGGATATCTAAAATGAAACAGGACATACATCACCTCCAACGTTTCCCTACTTAAGCTTATTCCCGTCTTCATTCAGTTGTCAGAAATCTTTGTGGCAAGTCAGCCGTGTTCTTCTTGTTCTTGAAATCTTGTTTTCTCTTGACTTTTGTGTCTCTTTCCTCTCCTGTTTGTCTTCACAAGTCTCTGATGTTCTTGCAGTCTGATCCCCTTGCTTGACCTTCCACGTTTCCCACAGAGCACTGTCGCAGGTTCCATTCTATTCTCCTTTACTACTGTATTTCTCAGTTATCTTGCTTGCAAATGCAAGCCTAAGAATCATCTGGGCTGTAGAAAAAACATAATTTTACCCCTTTAGCCTAGAACTGTCTCATTCTAGCCAAATCAGAAGTGCAGCAAGTTTTCCCCAGTGAACATTGTCTTCCATTCAAGCTGTATCTGGGCACTCACATTCAAGTCCTGATAAATGTCACGGGTATTCTTTTCAATAGCATATAGTATAACTGGGCCCTGACCCATGATACATATACCTATATAAATAACAACACTTTTCACTACATGTAGCAGCAAGCAGTGAGAACTCAGCCCTGATTTGCCTTTTTTTTTTAATCTAAAGGATAGGCCCATAAAAATAACAGAAGGCCAAATTTTCTTATCATGTCTTTGCCAAGAATGAACTTTGTAGGGAGAAATGTTACGTTTCCAAATTATCACTGGCTGCTCTACAGAAAAATTATGCAGCCTGCAGAAAGATGCAGAGCATGTAGAAAGACTGCTGCACACACCAGTGTGCTTTTTCTAAAGCAACAGTTTTTGGATATAGATGACAGAATTCACCCTCATTTTAATGTGGTATGCCTCTGGTTTTCTTGTCTCAACAAGCACTCAGAAGATATCATTTTTTACATTCTTTCTTGGGGGCTTTGGAAAAAATAAATTCATTCCCCACCAGATTTGAATATATTCTTCTCACTCTTAGCTCTCCCACTTGAGTCCAGCATGTTTTGAAGTGTGCTTTAACAACAAAACCACACTGTTTTACATCTACAGCTGAGAGGAAAAAAAGCTGTTAAAATACTTCATTTGGAATGTCCTATGCCCTGTGTCCCTAGCTCTTAATTCTGCTTTCTTTCTAATATTCTTGTTCTAAAGCCTGTTCTCATCAATAATGCTGCTGTGAAATGGCTATGAGCCAAAACTGGGAAACAGTACATATTTGTCAAAGTCTTTCCCATTTCCTGGCTGCCATTATAGTAATGTTCCTGGTATAAATGCTCAGACCAATGGAGGATGGGGAGGGAAAATGATAGGGTATGTTAGCCTCCTGTTAAAAGTACTCATGCTAACACAGTAGCAGTAAGAGCAGCTGTATCAGATTACTTATTATACAAGCAGGCATACTGGCAAAACCATGTGATCTTTCTTCTGTGGTGTCATATAATGCTTTAAATCTGTACTTTCTATAAGTCTTCTGCAAGGTTCAAGCTTCTGTACTATTCTTTAGGAAATGCACCTCCAACAACATCACCTCATTTGAAATTTTACTGGAATCCTGTTAGCTTGGTGGTTAACGTGAGTTCTCCCAAACACTCTTACAAATGCATCAAATTAAAGCATGTGACACGGATACTTCACTGTGCAACACATAGATTCTTCCAGGCTTCCCTCTGCTACCACTATGACTTTGCATCTTTACTACCTAATGTTTCTCAGCCACTTCTTTGTCCTTGACAAAAAATGAAAAGCAAAGACTAACTAACCGAGGAGTTTTCTAATGAAGGTAGTTGGAAGAAGGTTTTATTCTATTATCTCTCTGCTAACAATATTCCACATTTTCCATATACCTTGATTACTCATTTGATACATACACTGCCCTAATCCTTGCTTTAGTAATTTACTTCATATCTGTATTACCAGTAAACTTTTTCTGTAGAAATATTGTAAACACACATATTTTCTTTCATGCCTATTTTCACTTCTACCTCTTTTTACTTCAGAAATGTTAAATTATAAGACTAAGTAGTCAATGTGTCTATTTTACCTATCAGAGAAGCTTAAATGTGTAAATCAATTTCTTCATGCTAGGGACCACGTTTTCCTACAAAAATAATAGTAAATTTAAAAGGAGGGGCAAAATTAATTTCTGATTTAGCTACTTCTGAGGAAAGCAACTTAAAACAGACTCAAAAGTGGCAAAATTCAATGGACTCAGAAGTGGAAGGCCTTCAGTGACATGAGGTGATTAACCAATGCTGTGGACCAGCCCGTGTCCTTGCTCCAGTCTTGACCACCAGGAAAGGACAAGTGCTGGCAACAGTGCCTAGCAATACAATCAGGCCATCTGCTTGCGCACGTCAGGTGCAGGAGGACTGCTGCAAGGCATCTCATTTGCTAGGCAGCGAGGTAACATATGGTGCCCTCACACCAACACCTGTCCGATATAGACCTGCACCACCAGGTGCATTTCCTACTCTTTGTTCAGAAGGTGCCGGTGCAGGCACGGGTTTGGGATGCACTAAAGCAGGTGCTCCTCAGGGTTCGCTCCTCCCCGCATCAGCATATGCTTCGCCAGGCCAAATATCACTCCATGAGGTAGCACAGAGCTGGGCATCCTCTCCCAGTCCTTAAACTGAGGCGTTAGGAAGTACTGCAGGTGCAGTGGGATCGGTTGCACACTAGGTTGTGATTATCCAGTAGTCTCTGCTCTTGGTTATTTGGAAATGTCATGAGCTGAGCAGCAAAGAAAATGCCTAACAACAATGGGTAGGGTGCAGGCAGCACCCATTTTTTTTCAGATTCTCCATATCTCCTGCTTCAGCCACTGCCCCCTTCGTATCAGGCAGAAACACTGGAGTGTCATGGGAGTAAAAGGAGAAACAGGCAGCACAGAGATTTACCTGCAGAAAAATCTCTAAGTGAGGAGAGTGGAAGATCAACTGGAAGTAAATATTGACTTGATGCCTGTATAATCATACATCTCTCCCTTCTTTCAAAACTCTAGGGGAGAGAGAAGCAAGTTTGAAACAAATCTCCCTGGCAGTGCAGCTGATGCCACTGCCCTGCTGTCATTCAAACCCCATCATTGTTAATCATTAGCAGAGATGAAAAGGTTAGCAGGGGAGAGACAGAGAAACAGAGCTCAACCCATAAATAGCACCTGCTTCCAAGAACCACCTAATGACTGCATCTTAGAAATCAGGGAGAGGCTGTCCAAATCCATTAAGGCACTTAGCATACGTATGTATAACAGACCTGTCATTTTGGGTTAGGGAGAGAAGAGAACAAGACTCCCAACACACTGGGAAAATATATAAAATTACAGTTTCAGTCAGACTGTGCAGTTCATAGCCTGTCAGCTTCTCCATTTAACCACCATTTTCAAGATATTATTATTCAGCTGATGAATTTGCTCTGAGTTTCAAGTCTTATCATGGAAGATTTTGGAAAAGAGCAAGCAAGCAATCTTTCTTTCATTATTCCTTTCTTCACAAGCATTTGAAAACAAATTCGAAGCCATTTTAAACTTCAGTAGTGCAAGAGAGTACCTAATTTACAGTAATAGAGTAAGGATTAACAAAATCAGGATGTGGGCAGCAATAAGAAGACCTAAAGAAATGAAGCAGTATGGAATACAAGTATACATTTAGACTGGAGACTGCAGTTTAACGCCAAAATAAATTTCCATATATTGACATGGTGATGGGTAATGGTGAAGACAATAAAAAAAGTGAGCATAGATTAAAAATATCACCCATAAACTGGGAAGCTGGGTTTGATTTTTTTTTTCCCCTGCTTTTTAACACATGAAGCAAATTCACTTCTGGTGTAGCTCTTCAGAAAATGCTGGAGCTTCTTCAGGAATTAATTTGGCCATTATGCTGCAAAGCTTGCTCAAATAAACTGTTGCACCTGTCAGCCTATCCTGGATATTTGGGAAGTAATGGAAACTTGAAAAGAGGTCAGTGATTTTTGCTGCACAACTCTGAAACAATCTACAAGTACTTTTCTCAGATTGGTGTGCTAGGAATGGGGAATATCACTTCCCAAATGTGATCGAAAACGGGTAGTAGCCCCTTTGCATGTCCTACTGAAAATGTGCTCCTTAACTCATGAAATTACTATGGATAATTTACCATACTACAGTTTCACTCTCGCCTAGGTCAGTAGTGTCCAAAGGTTCCTAACATGTGGTCACCAGTTAGCAGCCAATGTAATACACACTACCAGGCTCAGAAAGCAGACCAAAATAAAATTGCTGTGAAAATGAATTTTCCTTGAAGAACTGCTGGTGCATATCTATGTTTTTTGAGGGCTATGCCTGCAGGACCCCTGACTCCTCTGGGGAGAAACTAGGAATGCTTGATCTTAAATGCATTCCCTTCTGGATCCAGAATTTACGCCCAAGGCTCTCACCTCACTTGGGTCCACAGACCCATTTTAAAGGATTGTTTATGTTGATGGGGATTGTGCTTCGGCATGCACAAGCACACAGGTTCCACATGGCACTCCCCCAGGGGCTGCAGGCCAATGCTGCTCCCAGTGCTGTTTCCAAGAGCAACGTAAACCCACAGATACTTCACAAAAGATCATACAAATGAGTAGCATCTATCAAAGAGCAATGACAGGTAAATACCGCTTCTATTCCTATTGCCAGTCTGTGCAAAACAGAAGTGGAAACATACTATGTGACAGCTTTGCTGACACTGCTCAATTTTAAAAGAAAAGCAACTGGACTTTTTACATAAGGACACAAAAAGCTCTTAGTTTAAGGAATGTATGGTATAAAGCAAGGTTCTGAGAACATTTTTCTCTGCATAATGCCTAGTAGGAAAGACTAGCAAAGTTTGCATAATGGGAACTTAATGTTGTGCTTGAATGTAAACTGTTACAGCTGTTAGTAGAAAACCACTACCACTAAGAATTCCCTATGGTATACTGTCAGTTTACTTTTTAGGGTTTGTTGGGGTTCCTCTTTTTATGTTGTTACTCATTTTTCAAAAGCTACCTATTCCCTCCAGAATAATTTTTCCAGTCTTTCTCTATGCTTCTTCAACAAAGTCCCTGGCCAGTCTAGGGTTTGGATCCTTTCATTCTCTCATCTAGTGTGTCTTTCCCTCCCCCTGCATTGTCTCTTTTCCATCCCTTTTTCTTCCAGCTAACAAAATAACACTAGTCCAGAAGCAATCTGTAGTTCCCATCCAGTGGAAATCCTCTTTATTCCTTCTGCAGCTCCTCAATCAGGACAGAGTCTCTTTTTTAGTTAAACTGACTTTCTCAGTGTTCCATCAAAATCACTGGAATTTTTGCCCTTACATGGAGCTAGGACTGGGCCAGCCCTGATGTACGCTGACAGTAGCTGCCCACTGGGTCTCTGAATTGGTTGTTAAACATTTTTTATTCTTGGATTATTTTCTTTGCACTGATTTAAAGCCACTGGTGATCCACAAAGGAGGGCCAGCGGGGTGAAGGTGACCGCCATTCCTCAGGGAGAACGATCATTCGTACAGTAGATTAAGTACTGTGCTTTATCTGCAGCATGATGGAGAGGGTCAAAGGTGCTGGCAGATAGCTCTGGAAGTTGGCATCCTGTTTTGTCAAAAGCTGTGAGCTCTGTGAAAGCTGAGATCTCCTTCCTGCAGAGAAAAATTATCATTTTCCACCACAGTGTCCTGGTACTGAGAAGTATCAACAAATGAAACAGCAGTGAGATGGTCCAGAAACTACTCCACAAGTGGTCTGCATTGACTCTGCTTTTTTATGTTGTCAAAAGAGAAGTAATTTACTCAGCATTTCCTTCCCATCTGCATCTTAGAGCTCTCAAGCATCATTTCTCTGTGTGTCTGTCTGTGATATGAGTGATAAGAGGCAATGTCACCCAACTCTTCTTCCTTATTTTTTTTTCCTGTGATATACCATCCAGGAATTATACTGTGAGGGAAGTAAATGGGAACAAGTACATCAAATCAGAGGGCAGCTGTAGTACTAACTATTTCTTTTCCTTATAGAGTTCTTGGCTGGCTTGAGTTTGCTAGAGGCATCTCTTGAAATGCAGCAGCAACCAAAGTTTATGATAGCGGATCATACTAATACTGTCTTTTTTCACAAGGATAAGAATAACTTTTATTTCTGCCTAAAGTTGGCAGTGTTTCTAAACTATTCAGAATGTTTGCACTGAAGTATTTACAGTAGGTAACAATTAGAAGACAAAAGCCCATCATGCTATGACATACTATAACAGATTGTGATTTCGCATACATGGAATAAAATTATTTAAATCTATCCAATCAGAAGCACTTTTTTAACTGCTATCCTAGGTAAAATTACAGCACATAATTTTTCTTTCCAACCATTCAGTTCCCAGAACTCTCTATATCCAACAGTCTCTGCGAGGGAGTTCAGTACATAATTTAGCAATTCCACATTTGCAGTGATGAAAAGAGTGAGATCTCTCTTACACTGAAAAAAATGTAAATTATTCTTGATGCATGTTTACTCAGACTGAAGGACTTACTTCACTCCCATAAGTTACATCAAAGCATCATCCACTGGGCTCTTCATAACATGGTGCACTGTACCAGGAATTCAGCATTAGACTAGAAGAGCATCAGTAAAAATAACAACTTCTTCACAGCAGACCCAGTCAGACCCCAGTACTAGACTGACTGCATGTAGATATCAAGCAGCTGCCTCAAGCTTGACTCAAACAGGCCAGAACAGGTCCTGGCATGAAGAGAAGAAATGTTGTGGAGCTATCCAGGAAACTGAACTTGCCCTCTATCTAGTTTATGTGGCAAAAGGGAGCATGCATATGTTAGGCTAGCTACTGTACATGAACACACTAACAACAGCAGT
The DNA here is from genome assembly GCA_035590195.1 of Aviceda cuculoides. Classification (NCBI taxonomy): domain Eukaryota; kingdom Metazoa; phylum Chordata; class Aves; order Accipitriformes; family Accipitridae; genus Aviceda; species Aviceda cuculoides. The sequence goes on along the minus strand of JAVJGG010000074.1, from coordinate 22,682,094 downwards.
GGTAAGAAATGCTTTCTTCCATCCTTAAGCCAAGAAAACTGTGTCATTTCCTCTTGGACCAGAGCCTTGCTGCCATGATTCATCCTCAGCTCTGCTTGGTTAGTACAACCTAATGCACCTTGAGCTACACAGACGCAGAATAAAAAGCTAAAGAATCAGACACATTCGTGAGAATCCTGCTCTACAAAAGCAGAGTGAGACTCATCCTGGTACAGTGAAAGTGTAATTTCAAACAAAGTCCTGGCAAAAGTCCAGCAAATTTTTCTTGAGCAGATTGTTATGGAACCATGGAAAAAGTCAGGGGAAGGTCTTTTATGACAGTGACCAACTCATTCACAGAATGGGTGAAGATATTTAATATTACTCTCATGTTTACATCCATTGTCTAGCTATTCCAGTGAGAATAGTGTGGACAGATGAAATCTGTTCTTCTCATACAAGGGAGTCTGCATTGCTTACTAAGCCTCTAGAGCTTAAGATGCACTTTTTTTCCATAAACAATAAGTTCAGTTAAGAAACAGCATTTTGGATTCTGCTCTCTTTGACTCATCTAGTGGATCTGAGTCCAGTCAAGTCTCTCTCCAGACTGGGGAAATCTGAATTTTATCATCTCCATGAGTCACTACCAGCTTTCCTCACTTGACTCCAGAGTCACCCAATTTCAATGTTTTGGACAAGAACCAATTCAACAACAATGTGAAATAAAGGGTGGAGGGTTTTTCTGATGCAGTGCCTGTCTGTGAAGCAGGGTTAGTCATCTAGAGGCTGACAAGAGACTTAACAAGAAAGCTGATGTCCAATTATTCAAAGAAGAACACTGAGTACAGCCTGTTCCAAAACAAGCAATGTCTTCCAGGCAAACTGATCACACTTCCTGTCATTTTCATGTAGTATCAAGGATGTCCATAATTTGAATGAGATCAAATTATGAGTTGAGTAACATAAAGCATTCTTTATAGCATGACTTTCTGGAATGACAGTTACCGTGCCTCATTTGATGCAGTATGTGTTTTACCTCTAACATTTTTTTAAAATCAGGAGCATACCCTTCTCCAGCTATTGAGATCAGCCACTGGTACACAGTCAAGAAAATCTCTCTGCAGAAGTGCATATGGCTCTTCACTGAATATACAGAAGGTCTAGGTAGACAGCTCTTCTGACTTAGACACAGAATAGAAGCAGGTAATTGTCACAGGTATGTGGGATTGCTCTAAATCAAATTTCTCAATTGCTAATAAATATTTAAAAGATTGTTTCTTTTTTTTTTTTTTAGTGCCATATTCTCTATAAGAACAGAATTTCATAATGAAGCCCATTTATAATATGTGATGGAAATCTTATTTGTATTTTCTGCCAGAGCATTTTCAAAGATACGGTAACCTGAGGAGAACCTTTGCAAATCAGGCAGAGCCATCCAGTCAGGAACACATCTGAGTCACAGCCATGACCCTTACTGGAAATCTTCTGTCATTTCCAAGGAAGGCTAGAAAAATGTCCCACCACATAGCCCCACAAAACTTATTATGGCTTGATGCTGCACAAACCAGGAATAAATGGACAAGTTGCCATGGCACCCACAGCAGTAGCTGATGATCTAAAGTGGATGTGTTTGTATGTACACAAGTGATTCAATATTGTATCTTTTAAAGACATGTTTGCATTCTAATAGGATCTTGCCTGATGTTCTCATGCTAATATCATGCCATGCAGAATCATGCTGTATGAATGCTGTTCATCAGTGTCAGCCAAAGCAGTCAAAATCAGGATTTAGAATTGCCTTAAAAATACATTTTGCTCTTATTAAGTTCATGCATAATCGAATAGAATGAAAGAGTAATCCCCAACTAGTACCAGTTCAGATTTATGTGAGGTTTAAAAAGGATAGCTATTAAAATGAAGCAATTGGCTTTAATTGTTTCCAGTCATTCAGCACGGAAAGTCTTATCAAAACATCTGACAGTGGCTACCTTGACTTAATTTATTTCCTGAAATTAAATATGATTCACAAAACTGAAAAATCTGGTGATTTACAACCAAGATTGATTTTGTACTAAATCAACTGTACTACACAGTTCTTTAAAAAAAAGGAAAAAGAAGAAAAAAAAGAAAAAAAAAAAGAAATAGCCAGTCAAGCAGTAAAGGAATCTGTATTTAATCTAGCTAAGTAGGTTCACATCAATTTAACAAGCTGTACTACTGGTAGACCTATAATAAAATCTTCAGAATTGTTGAGTCTAGATGTAGGTTCCCAAATGTCTAGACATTTTAAAAAATGTGATGTAGGCTCCCAGCTCACTGCACTGATTGTCTTACACATAATCTGTGTGTACTTTCCTTCCTACTCAACCCTGTGGCCCCAGAGTAAACACCTTGAGATAAATTTACAAAAGGATCAAGCACCTATTCTCAAGCCTCTAATCCCCACTTTCTAATTTTAAGCAAAACACTGTGCTGCCTGAAAGATACCTACATATCAACAGACCTGTGTTGTAAAGTGCCTTTTGGTGAGTCTTTAAGGAAGAAGCAGCTTCAGTTGTACTGGTGCAGCTCAGGGAGGGCCGAGACCTAACACACGGTTTTTCATTCCTCTGACTTCACCCTACCTATTTTCTTCCCCCGTTCCTGTATCTGCAGCGCTCTCACACAATGTCCCATTTTCAAACAGCTAATCCTACGAAACAAACTTCAGGTCACAAGCTCCAGCACTGCTCTCTGACAGCACAGAGGCTGTACTTGTGGATCAAGGCCAACTGTACTGCTGTTGTAATAACCTTAATGAAGAAAATCAATCTTCTTTAAACAGACAAGTGCCATGCCTCCTATACCTTCAGCTCTTGATTATTCATTCTTGGCTTTCTCCTGGCTAACCTGAATCCTGGGCTTCACTGTATTTTCTCCCCTGCTCATATTGGCAATCAAGTAGGGGGAACATCAATCATAAAGAATAGAAGTAGTCAGGAGACCCTATGGTCATGACAAATCCTGGTAAGACCTCTCTATTGCTTTGGTGAATCTCTCATTTTTAAAGATGAGTGTGCTGTAGTGGCTATGAAAAGCCAAGCACAGTGGGTGTGAGATAACTATCCAGGCTATGTACAATAAGTACCTTTGCTTACGTACTTTGAGCAATGGTTACTATACAAGTTAGTTTACTGGCTGGTTACTATCCTGATACTGAGGCTTCCTTCAGACTGAGTAGTTTTCATCCTGCAATTGTTGCTGACAAAAAAAAAAAAAGGCTCATTCTGGCACTTTCTTGCTTCTCCAAGGAAGTGCCCAGGAAGCAATATTAAAGCAAGGTGTCCACTAGGGCATCGTTAAAGAGCTTTCTGGGGCAATTGATACTCCATTATTCACCTTGGCAAACAACCGTTTCCCGAATACTGAGTTATCATCTATCTGAACCATATTCCAAGCTCAACGATGCCTTCATTGGTGTGTAACACTGTGACTGAAACATAGGGTTTCCATCCTCTACTGCTTCACCACAAGTCAGCTGGTGCACCACCTCCCTCAGCACAGGGCACACAGCATTGCGTTTTATGCCTGATGGAGGCACCATCTGGACAAAGTCTAGATTTCTTCCCACTGTAGCAGGCTGGTAAGCAGAGAGCTCTGTACGTCTTTGATTGGGAGTTGTCACATTACTGAGGATGAAAAAAATCCTATCAATCTAAATATAAAATTAGTATTTAGAGACACTTTTAGGATAGGTATGGAGAGGTAATCAGCTCTTGGCAGATTGTAGAGCTGTATTCATGGTAGATTTTTCCCAGAAAGTGATGTCTAAAAGAGGCATCCAGGCAAAATTTCTGAAAAAAATTAAGTATTAAAGCTTCTTTACTTTTATTAGTATTCTCACTCCAAAAGCCAACTTTTAGACAACTTTCAGATTTTTGCATTTTGTGGAGAGGACATATATCTCCTACAGACAGGCTTTAGTGTCCTACTGAAAGCAAGCGTGTGCCCTAGGAATACCTTTGTTCTGATTAGTCCCTGGTGCCTGAGGCTTATTTTGCTTTTTCTCTTCAGCTGGAGAAAATAGGAGCTAAGGTTTTACACAAAATGGATATAAAACAAGGTTTACAAATTACAGTATATAACTACTATATATGTGAAAGGAATACTGATATTCCTTCCTCTTTTTTCTTTTCCCCTCATCTCTGCTCAAAAAGCTGCTCAATAGCAGAGATACTCAAAGAATCCATCAAATGATGGGAGCAGGGAGGATGTTGGGAGAATACCTTGTGCAAATATTTTAATTTGGTCAGCATTTCCTGGAGATTTTTATTCCAATGAAACCATAGAAAATGAAAATTTTTTCTCAGGTTTTGTGTGTTGAAAACTGGCTTTGTTTCTTTCACATTTTATATTTGAGTTTTAAAACAGAAACATATCAGCAGAAAATATCTTGCCAACAGTAAAATCTTTCAGCTTAACTTTTTGTGGAAAGTCAATTTCTGAGAAAGAATGATGGTTTTTTGACCAGCCATTCTTAGCATTGATCATCCCCTGCCAGCGTGGAACATGTTGTCAGTGAATTATCACACAGAAGAAAATTACTTTCTCTCCTCACTGTAGTAGTCACTAGGCCAGCTTGTCTCAAACAATATGAGGGACACCATTTATTTTAGACCCAAATTGATCTAGTCCACCGCAAGGCTGATGAATATACTGCTGACAAAAGAAACACTGAAACTGAGCTAAAAAAAAATATCTTACATGTACTGAAGAAATTCGAGTCTACTGCTGCTTGAAATACGTCCTTTACTTTGAGGTTATGTGCAATGTTCCATGTGCAACACTGGAAATGTTGGACATTCCAGCCTGAGCAGGTTGAATGAACTGAGTTATGGTCATCCATTTAAAATCGGGTTTATGGCTCGTAATGAAAAGGACTTACTGTAACACTGCTCATTTAGTTCCCGTCAGTGAAACTGTCATTTTACCATTTCATGGCTCTGTCAGGTCATGTCACAGCCCTCTCACTTCAGGTCTTCCCAGTGAAATCAATATTTTACTGCAGCCCAGGCATTAGCAGTGTTCCACCAATCTTTTGTCCCACCAATCTTATGTACCTAAGCACTAGTCAGCCAATATATATAATTAAGTAATTAGATACAGGTGGACTATTTGCCAACAGAAACAAGAATCCCATTTAAAGTCCTGAATTACTACGGGCCAGGTTAAGGGATCTGAAAAGAAATGCTCACTGTATGCTTATCACTTGTTCTCCCCACAAAAGCAGTTGTGTAAGGTCAGAGTAAAGCCTTGGCTCTGCCTCCCCAACATACTGAGCAGTGCAGCTGAACAGGCACAGTTGGTGTTTTCCTGCTGATTAGTTGCAAAATTTGATTCTGATGGATAGCAGCATGAGGGGATTTGACTCAGCTTCATAATGCTCCTAAGGTGCTCTGAGGTGACAGGAATAATATGATACTGTTTACTTCAAAATACAAGACAGGTAAAAGAAAAACACGTATGCCATAGCATCATATGTGTGGTCTTATTCCAAAGCATGCTACAGCCATGCAAATAGATTGCAAACAAACAAACAAAAAAGTGGCCATGCATTATTTAGGTAAGAGACAGTAAAAACCTAACCTTCACCAGTGACTGCCTGTCATGGGTGTTGGGCTCAGAGCCAGATGTGCACACATCTGCCTTTCCTGCCAGTAAAATATGTCTAATTAGAAGTTAGCTGCTAATCTCTTCAGTAGGGTATTTAGAGGCACCGTATAGGCCTGGAAGAGTAGCTGTGGAAGATACTAACAAATGACAAGCTGTTTGCAATAGGAAGATTAATGTACACATTTTAGGATGTGCTGAAGTTTCTACTCTGTCTGAACAGAACTTCCAAGTTCTTCTGAGCCTCCTAACACCACTTTTAATACTGGAGAAGGAAAACAGAAGTCACCTGTAGTGGGTAGCCAGCCTGCTGGTGTGAACACTTCCTCCCAACAAAATCCACACAGAAACACAGGAGGAGTTAGCCAAAAGAGTAGCCACTGCACTACCTCTGTTGAATTGCAGTGTTTCAGACATCATGGGCAACACCTGCAGAGGGGCTACCGAATCTCATCCCTCCTATAGACCAAAATACCAGCCACAAAGGAGTTACCCAGCGACCCTGTGCTTTAACACAGAGGGCTGGAAATGTCACCTCATCAGTCATTCCACATTCTGCTCAGCCGCAGCCCCAACACAGGCCTGGTGTGGGTGAAGCTGATTTCATCTTTACAAGGGAAGATAGCTTCTACCCTTAGCCACAGACTGGATGGGACAAAAGACACTCTGCAGTGATCCTTTGCTCTTGGTGTTACTGAACCATCTTGGGCTTTGTGTGCTGTTTGGACAACAAAGCCTCACCCAGAGATATGTCTAACATGAGCAAATGAGCCTAAGCTTGAAATATGGTAAAGTAGCTGCCTTGTGATAATCAGTTAATCAGTTTGTTATTCTAAGCTTTGTTTTTTCTGCCTCAGTATGGCAGACAAAATAGTAAAAATGAATGTTTGACTTCTATTTCTCCTCTAGTAATCTGCAGCTTAATTATACCATTCGGTTGTTAGCACCCTCTAATAAGACTTAAATTCAAGAGAAGAGAATATGACAGAGCTGGATGAAGAAGATACAACTGTGAAAGTTCATAGTAGAAGAAGCCATGGAAAGTAAATGAACATGTTTCTGATGGCAGAAGTGGCCTAAACCTCTCCCAGGAAAACATAGTAATTAAGGCTTAATGCATAACATTTATACTGAGAAAGGAAAAATGCAAGGGATTAAATAAAAACAGGCAATGCTGCTTGGCAAGAAGTATCTTGAATTTTAAAGCATATCCTTGAGATAAGCAAAGTGGTAGGAGCTAATGGACAGAACGGGGCTCCCTGACTGTCTGGCCCCATATCAGAAGATAGCCGAGGCTTGGCTTTTTTCTGGACACACTGCAGCAGTTTGAATTGCTGACCCACTTGGATGGAACAATTTGCCAAGATGACTCTGTCCCACAAGCCATCATCTGTATCTTGTGATTTAGTCAAACAAACTTTCAGTTTTGCCAGAAGAAGACTCACAGGGGACTTAGCACAAGCAGTCTGGGGTGGTGCTCTGATTCATCTGCAACACAAGCTAGGACAGGGAACTCTCTTGTCACCTTACTACCTGCTTGAAACAGGACAAGGAACAAGCTTACTTAGTCTGGGCCACCATCCTAGGAGGCAAAGTGCTGGAGAACCATAAAAATCATACAAATCCGGAAAAAATAGGACTAGGAGGCACCTCAAGAGATTATCTAATTCACATCCTACCCCTAGCACTGCACTGCTTGCTGTCACCAGAAATGTGGCTGTGAGAAAGGCTTCACAGAAGAGAAAAATGTGAAACCAAGTGCATACATACCCACTCACAGCAATGGCGAAGGAATGGGAGGCTGAATCTCATTTGCTACATATTTATTTTTGCCTTAGACTGTGTAGCTTTTCTAAGTCCAGTCTAAAAATAAAGTCAGAATGTTGGCTGATATTACAAAGAACTTGATGAAAGGACTACAGAGCACTGTTGAAGAAAGAGTGATAAAATTATCCTTTTTTCCCACTGAGATTTTCAGTCTATTCTTAACTCTGTTTATTTTCCCCCTCTGAAATGTTTTAATTACTGGAGAAGCAGAGAACACTTTTGAAGGAGAAGCTGAAAAATTCCATGTGTTTCCAAAAATTTCAAATTGTACTTCTGGTTTCTGGGCAGTTTCCTTTATATCTGGGTATGGAAACAGCACAGCCTTAGGACAAAGATCCCTCAGAAAATGAATATCTAGTTTTGGTTTTCTTTATTCTTTCTTTTTTTCCTGTCTTCTCAAAAGTACTTGTTCCAAATGCAATGTTGTAAACTCTCAATAGTATTTTTCTTCAATATTGCAGTATTTTCATAAATACTTTCAGTCTGAAAAACAAAAAGAATTCTCAGGCAGCAAAGACACACTGTATCAGAGTATTAAAGCATGCAGATCTCCAAAAAAACCAAAGCAGCAGCTAGAAACTAATCACCGGTTTCTTAAGAACTATAAAGTGACTAAAGGCAGTTTTGTGCATTTGCATCATTATTCAGGTGTTCAGTTCAAAGCTATGACTGCATTTGTGTTTTTGAAGGGGTTTCTCAATGTCTGTATCTGTAGTAATATGCTAGAATAGCTTGGGGTGGGGGGGGTATGCTTTTCAAACATATTTGTTTTATTTATGAATTAGACACCCACTGTTTACATTTTGTTTTCTCTGGAAGCATCTGTAAGTATGGATAAGACAGTGGTTCATGTCATACATCTTAGATGTTTTCTTCTTCCTTGGCTGTGCAGAACTGGGCTACTTGAAATGAAAACTTTTTCATTTGTGAAGAGTTTGCTGCTAGATGTCTTCCAGTTTTTTCTCTAAAAATAGATCTTCCAGAGCTGAGTCATGGGTCATGCTCTGATGTAAACAGGGACCAAAAAGCACAGACCAGCACACAGCATTGCAACAGAAGAAAAAGTTTCAGCAGCACAGCTCGGAAAAGATGTTCACACTACAGCTTCCATGAGTCACAAAACTTTCAGGATTACTTCTTTATGTGCCTTCCAGCACAACAGTCATAATACTGGCACATTCAGTCACTCCTTGTAGGAGCTGTAGGGTGACACCTGTATCAGCTCAGAGCTATTTTGCAGTGACAAGTCATGGGTTTTCCTGCAGCCTGAGCAAAGGGATGTTGTTTTGAAGCAAGAGGGAAACTATTAGCCTCTTCATCGATGACCTCAAGATGCCTCCGATGATCAATATCAGTCAAGAAAACTTTGTGGGAAGGTGTTTTTTTCATCTTAAGCCCTGACACAAGAAACATGGATGACTTACTGTTTTATAGCTGCCGCCCAACACGTCTCAGTTTGGAATCCAAAGCTGGTTGCATTAGTCATTGATTACATCAGTCAACCTTTTCTTCAAAAGGGCAGCCTATCAGCTTTGTCTGAACGTATGACTATAGTACAGAGGGGACCTGATCTGGACTCCCACGCATAACCTGGCCACCCACTGCCCACTCAGACACGGTGGCTGCCGACATGACAAGGCAGCCACATGCTGTGGCATGGTTTGTAAGGCTGGTCCCCAGGTGCACAGCACAGCCACATCCTCATTTCAGAAAGACATACATTAATATAACCAATCTAGCTAGTTCTTTGGAGGCAGACTGGGGAGAAGACCATACTCGCTAAAGATCTGAATCTATGAACAATAGCTGAAAAACTTTTATATGAAAAGCTCACCCTGGTCCTTCAGTGCCAAGATGAGCAAATGAGAGAAGTAACAATCCTCCAGATACAGTTTGTTACTGCTTTCCAAAGATGGGCAACCCAAATAAGTACATGCCCATAGCTCGTCACTTTGCTGTTGGAAAGCCAACTGCTAGTGCTAGCAGTGGTGGATGTCTACCAAGCAGTCAGTTGTGAGGTTTACTCAACAGTGGTGAGCATTAGTAACATAGTTGAGATGAAAACTGACTCAAGAGAATGGGCTTTCTCAGCTGCCCTGGGCCACCAGGTACATCAATGAACATGCCTGTGTTCTCCTTATCACAAGAAACACAGGAACCACAAGGGAAACAAGTCCGATGTCCTGCAGGCCTCTCTTGATTACAAAGCTAGATTCACCCATATGCAAGGTACCAAGATGGGGCAGAGATTTTCCATTTAGCATTTTAGAGAGACAAACCTCTTATTTATTTCACATAACACAGTTCCCACTGTGATATCTGCCCTCTCTCACCGTTTAGAAAATCCCATTTAACATCTAATAACACCTGAAATTGTACCAATAAAAAAAAAAAAAAAAAGAGAGACCACCTGGCAGAAGTGTAGTAACACACTTAGAGGTGGCAGGCTATCTGCTGGGCTTGCATTTGGCAGTCCTCTCCTTCCATAACATTAGTACCTTTGCCTATTAAGTCCCCGTGTGACCAAAAGGAGTATGGCACAGCTGCATATCTTCTCCAGGGGATGATGGGGAAATACTTTGTTTGAAGGAAGTTCAAGAAATGTCTGCATTATATAGCTGATAAAGGAAAAATAGATAAGAGTTTCCTTTCCCACTGTGCCCATATGTTGTCCTAGAAAGGCTATTTCAGAAAATCTGCTACTTTCTGATTCTTTTGTCATTCTAAATAATGCCTGTACTGACACACAGTCTAACCAAACAACAGCAGTAACTTTAAAATAATCAGAAAAATTTTTAAAAATAATTTTCATATACCAGCTGCTTGTACACAAATAATCATTGCAAATGTAAAAAGAGCAAATGTGTGTCAAACTTTGCCATGGACCAAAGGACAGGTTGAAGAATCAGCTGTGGCTGTGCAGCTGTGCATGACAGCAGGAAGTTTTGATAAGCCTATGTTCTATCAAAACTACTTTTGTCCCAGATCCACAACATATGAATAACTAGCATTCTCATCAGGCACTTGACCCAGTCCATCAAGGTACTTAGTGACATTAAGCCCATTTTATTCAACACTGTCACCAAGGAAATGTAAATGCACTAAGTGGCACGTTCTGTGTTCAGGTGTTAGCCATCCTAAATGAAATCTTGTCAAGCCATGGATGAACTAAAATGATTAAACTTTAGGATAAGGCTGGTTAACTGGTTAATTTACATTCTGAACAGCTGTTTACAAAATCACATTCTACATTTTTGAAGGCACACAGAAAATATAAGGTATAATTTTTTCCCCACTATGAATTACTTTTTGGCTGAGTTTATATCAAAGCCACAATAATATAGTGTCCGATTAATCTTTGAAGCCGGTGATTGCAAATATACTATCAGAATATAGAAAATGGATTCACAGAGACATTGAATAAGGTTGTCTTGAAGTTATGAGAAGAAAAAACTCCTTACCAAACTTCTGATTTCTGGTTATGAGTCCTTAGTCATGTATGCGTGTATAGTTCTAACAACATGTGGCTATGAGTGCATAAAATGGCATTTGCATTGATATCACCAGTTAAGAAAATCAAGTCCACAATTAGGACAGAAATAGATTTTAATTACAAATGAAGGTTATATAAGTGTAAGTGCAGATGGAATAATTAGAGCCTTTTTAGTGAAATCCTGAATGCTTATTCATGAAGCCATAGAGAGTTACAGCAACATCTGGTTTAATAAGAGAATAGAATATTCTTTTCATTTATTCATAAGCACCTTCTAATGTGAAAAGGAAACATGGCTCTGAACTGAAACACATGTGAAGAGCACACACTGCAGTGTTCATTTCTGAAATCATACTAACATATTGCTTACTGATGCATGAATGTTTTAAAGTGAGGTAGTGATAAGCAGTGCATAAAGTAGTAAATGAATTAATTTAATCTTTTAAACTGTGTCTCATTTTGTCCAGGCAGTACTGTGCCAAAAAAGGGACAACATGTTGAAAACCAGCAGACAGCACGAAGATGGAGACCACCGCTTTACAAACAGTGCACTAAAAGATGTCCTTTAGAAGAACTGTTCACCTTTTTTTGCTGTCATTGATATAACTGTAACAAGACATACTGTAATTTATTTTTAGCCTCTATTTATGACTATAGCAATCTGCTTTTTTTTTATATATATAAAAAAGGGCACATCACTTCGGCTTACAGTTTCTGTGATACTTTGATTACAAGGCAAAATCCTAATGTTACACAGTACACGACAAATAAATTTACGTGATTTTTTGCTGTTAAAGGAAGACATGCCCTTAATCAGAAAAACAGTAATACTTATGGTGTCATTGCACTACCACAATTGGGAATACCCCAGAATGACTGTGCCCTAGAAGTACATGCTAAATATCTCATGGAAGGAACAAGGAAATGCAAACTGAAATAAAATTTCTCTATATGTATTCTTCAATGGTAAAATTAATTTGGCATGTGATTGTACTTCCTGTGTGAATGCAATAAGCACAAGAGGTCTAGGAATATAAGCTATCTTTGGAGCTTAGTTTGGTAAAGAGAACTCAGAGTAAAAGTGTTTTCCATTATTCTCTCTAGATGGTGCTTTCTAAGTGGCTCCCCAAACACATATGTGATGTTTTCATTTTGAAACAATAAAAAAGAAATGCTGTATCTCGGTTTTGACTTGTAAACTAAAGACTTGGATTCCCTGAGAAAACAAAATTCCATTCCACAGAGTGATCTTTTTCAGGCTGTAAATACATTAACAGACAATTTCTAAACTTCATGTATACACTTCATTTATGCACCCTCTATATCCACTTCCTTAAAAAATGTCCTATGAAAAAAAATGTTACATTGACCCTAGCAACGGGCACCGTAAGGAAAATATGGAGTATTGTGAGACTAATGTTAAAAATCACAAGAGCTAGCAAGAAGAAACACTGTCTTTCTGGAATACTACTATCCCAAGCAAAGTTTTTTTATAATAATTTTACCTTCTTTTCTTTTACATTTTTACTTTTTTTTGCTTACAAAGTTATTTGAGAGCTATTATTTAATAACTAAATATACTTCTTGCTGCTTTTTTTCCGTAGTTCAGAGACCCCAGGGGTTTCCACAGGTTTCCACAGGTGAAAGTGATGCCACCTAAATACAGCTAAAGATAATTAGTTTCACGCTACTTCATTCTAACTCAGCTTAGTTAAAGAGAGCAGATAGATCCTCCTAAATCTCCTGCGCTCCTGTACACAAATTCTGTGTTAAATTAAGACAAAGTCATCATAAGACTTCTTAGCAGTGTAGGTAAAACTGAATTTTGCCAACTTGCTGTGGGGCAGAGTGGGGCTCTGTCCAGGACACAGCCTGGGAGCAGGAGAACCACACAGTCTCTGGTTGCCTTGGCTTGCTGAAGTGGGGCTGGTGGTCATCACAGGGGCTGCAGCATCACTCCAGCACATTGGCAGTGGGCAGCCAACCCTTCCAGAGCCCTGGCACAGACAAGGCAGCAGGGTGCTGGGCATTCAGCTTCCCCAGGCAAATTATCTTCTTTTTTGCATATGCCTGTAACTGGCTCTGAAACAACGCTTCCCATGTAAAAACCACATACCCATTGGCACAGCAGCTTGTTGGATCGGTCTGGACAGATTCAAATCCAGAACCAATTCTAAGCCACAGGCAAAATTCATTCCAAATAAAATGGTCCCAGTGCCACTGTAAAAAGATGATGAGGAAGTTGTGAATGGGAGAGATTTTAGGATACACTTGCCAGACAGAAGAGTTTTGTTTATTTTACTGTTCTGGGACATCAGGTATCATTTCCTTCTGAGCAGCAGGTTACCTGCATTTGGGGATCCATTTGGAAAGATCAAGCTAGAGAAAAGCACCCACATTTTCTTCATGCTGCAGCTTTATTAACTAAAAATGTTTCATGAGTTGTATGCTTCGATTGAAGAGATCTATCTTAGTAAAGGCATAAAAGGAGCATAACGGTAAGAAAGAGCAAACTGAGATATGATTAAATTAGTCTGATGCTTGGTAACTTGTTTCAGCGAACAAAAGGAGCCCCAAGTTTGCATCTAGGATTCCTTGCTCCCTTTATGGGCAGCAATTATTACCTTTTATACAGACGTAGGCTGGCTGCACACAGAGGCACACAAAAAACCAACAACAAAAAAAAGGGGGAAAGCAACAGAAAGAACTCTTAGAAGTTTTTGCACAAAAGACTCAGAAATTCTCCAGATTTCTATCTAACCGAGTCTAACTAAAGTGGCTGCATTCTCTGGCATACCAGTTCTGAATGATTTTAGTTCACTTTAATGACTAACAAGGGGGTGTGTGTGTGTGTGTGTGTGTGTGTGTGTGTGTGTTGCATTACATAAGAACATATTGACAGTGAAAGGTCACCTATTACCAGTTTCCAGGGTGGCATATCTCTTTAAGTGTATCTATTTTTAATACCTTCTGCCAAAAAACAATAGCTGTTTTTACCATCCAGATAATCTAATGTATTTCATCAGATACCTCCAAAGTACTAAAAATGTAAATGACCATAAAGTTCTCTTTCTCAGTCTCTCTCCTGTTTTTCCCAGGATGAGTAAGGACTACCTTGACTATTTCACTCTATGCTTAGCACATTGTCTATGTTTGTCTGAGCTGTGGTTTTGAACATGAAAAATCATTTTAAGATAAAATAAAATAAATACTTTTACATTTATGTCTATGAGAAAACCTGAGCCATTTTTTTTTTCAGAAATGGGTAATCTAGTACATGTTCAGCTGCTATGGAAGTTCTGCCTTCATCACTTTTAAGCCTACCCCTATTTCATTGATTAAGCATACTGCAGTTGTTGAAAAACATCTCTTTCAAGGGCTATTTCTGATTACTAATCTGATGAAACAAGTGGAAACACTACCCTACAGAACCGTTATTTCAAAAGGAAATTAATAGAAAATAGGCAACAGAAAGTAAAACACCAGTGTAAATTCATCATAGTGATTTTTGCTGTGAAGAAAACAGGCTCTTGTATTTCATACTTGCTGGAGCTTTATCAAAGTCTATAACATTATTATTGGATATAATGGCCAACTGGCTTCTGTCTTCCACCAGTTTTGTATTTGTTGCATTATGTTCACTGGAATATATTTCCAATTCATCATGGTATGGGATGACAGTCAGCGTCAATGAGAAGCCATAACCAGTGCCCTAGAGATGATAAATACATCTCGTGATAACAGGAGCCATGTCTGCCACCAAGTGAGTAAAAAGTGGGCATTTTTTTCATTCTGTATTATTTTTGTAAAGTAATCAGAAGGTAGGTATGACTAATAATGTGAGAAATTATTGGTGCCAGACATTCTAAAGCACTTTTAATGTTTCTGACACCATTGCCTTTGTTTGGACTGAATTGAATGGAGAGAGTATATTTTATCCTCACTAGAGCTACATATTACTTGTATTACTATCTACTTTCCTTGCCACAGTTGCTTTCCCAGCATATCTGTAGATACCATGATCTCCATGAGAGAGAAGACTGCATGACTCAGGACTCAGCATTCAGATTTGAAAGGAAATAGCACAGTTTTGCCTGTCTATTTATTCTTGCCCCCACTCAAGTGCAAAGACCTATACTATTCTAGCACTTCCACTGCGTCCTGCAGTCTGCTGGAAATAGAAAAGGCCTGAGGAACAGGTTTGCCATATGTAGGGGAGACCCAATGTACAAAGAATGAACACACTTTCTTTTTTCTATAGAAATACAAAAATAATCTGGGAGAGCTGTTTCTGTGTCTTTGTCTCATTACAGCTGGGGATGCCAGGGATCCAAAACGTAAGCAGCTATGTGGTAGTAGCAGACCATTTTTCTTAGCTTATTGTTAGCTTGCTTACAAAACTCAAAATGTCATTGCATCACCTATATCCATAGTGTTGTTTCAAGAGAAAAGGTGGGTTTCCTTTATGACAATGGATTTCTAGTTCCTACAGGGATGTTAGATGCTGACTATTTTTCCTAATAATCTGGAAAGGAATGTATTTGGGAGTGAAAATACTTCCCCAGTTGCTCTCAGGGGTTTTGTTTTGTCCAGACCTGCTACTTGGAAGACGGTTGTTTTACTTCTGGACTTAGAGTTAGCTAATTGTACCAGATGTACATAATGTTATTTTCCAATTGTAAATAATCCCTCACAGATTCTTAAGATGGGTTTAGGTTTACAGAAAAATTTGTTTAGAAAAGTTTAAAAGGAAGGTGGAAAAACATTACTGAATTTATAACCACAGCTCATTTCAAACAGCCTGTCCCAGTGCTATGCTAAAATACAGACTAGACTTGCTGGCTGATAAGCCTCTTATCTGTTGCTCAAAGACTTTTATAACAAACTAAATGTTAAGTAAAATTTTAATTTATTGTGATCACTTATAAAGTCTCCAATCTTGATAACACTGATAATGAACATGCTACATATCGCAATGTTTGATAAAGTTTTGACACTGTTGTGCCATCCTTCTCTGGAAAGATTATCACATTTTTGTTCAAAACACAAGGCTGACGAGTTGATACGAGTCTAATTTTATAGATGCTATAAAAATCTAAAAATACTTCCTGTTACTGATACTAAGAAGAACTTATTCTGGAGCTGCAGCAAGACAATCATCTGTTCATTCACTTCATTGATGGTGAATTCTCATGAAAAAGGAAAGTGTCAGTTGTACCTGAGGTTTCAAAAGGCTTCTGAAGTCCCCAAATTGGATTGAACCTTCCACAATTAACATGGCAGGGATGACACAGAGGTCTATGTCCTGTATTTCATCCTGAAGAATAAACATGGAAGCTCTGAACGTTGGCTTCACAAACCAACACTGCAATACTCTTTGTTCCAGAACCATGAAAGGCTTTTCTGTAATCATAGGTAGGTGGAATAGAAAGGAAAAAAATGAAATAGCAATGCATTTAGAGAGAAGGAATTGCTCTGTCTTCCTGTCACATGCCAAGCTTTGCTCTTTGCTTTGATGTTATCATAGCACACCTTTCATCCTCCTCTGACAGTAGTAGAATGATGAAACTTCTTGAAACTTTGTGGAAAATCCTTTTTCTGTGCATGAAGTTACTACTTGTTTCACCCATGGCTGGTTAAAAAGAAGGCTGTTGTAAGAAAGCAACTGAAAGCAAATTGTTCTTGTTTTTCATAGAGCAACCTTAGATGTGTTTGCCTTCACTATCTTGTTTTATTCTTTCCAGCAGAAGCAGTTTCAGCATCCAGATCTTCTAAGCCATGTTTTCTTTTTCTTTTCTCTTCACGGTTGTGCCACTGCTACAGCTTTCTGGCTCAGAGCTATCATTTTCAGCACTAAGGGTTACATTCCCTCTAGCTTACATCAAACTATAAGTTTATCTACACTCAACATCTGCAAGCTCTCATCATCCTGACACCATTGGTGCCTTGGATAATGGCAGTCATATAAATACAACTACTTCTAAACTGTAATAGCACAGTTTATGCCAGAAGTCCTCAGAAATATAATGTTAATACAAATGAAAGAGTAGAGTCCTCAGTGGAAGTGTTGCCCACACTGATGGTGATGCTGTTTTCAAGAGGTAAAACCAGTGCCTCCTGAAATTCTGACATTGCCTCCAAGACATGCCCCAGAACTTGTCTAGTCTAAGTGTTTTAGCTAAGCACTTATAAGAGAAAAAACAAGCTAATTCACATTTCTTGTCAGGTGAGTAAGTGAACTTCGGCACTTTTTCAAGCCACTTAACTGGAGTTCCCTGAAAACAAAGAGCATTCTTACACCAAAGCATGCCCTTTTTTGCCTTTTTTCTTATTTAATTCCACAGAAGCAAACAAAAAAAAAAGGGCAGTTTAGAACATTTTTAATAGCCTCGTAGCCAAAAATGATGATGCCTTTTCCCCACTGGATAAGCAGGAAACCCATGAAGATTTGTCTGAAGATGATGAGGAAAAGAAGCTGAACACAGAACTGAGAGCCTAAATGTATCATTGCCGTAATATCACTGGCACTGCTTCAGCACTATAGTCAAGGAAAAGCCCGAGTTCAACAGAAAGAAAATTAATGCCTTCCAATACAAGCTTTGTGGAATTGTCTTACCAGTTCTGTAATTTATGAGCTGGAAAAACAGTAACAACCTAGCTAAGAAAGCATCAAATGCAGCTTGCTCTGAAGGCACTAGAAGATACAAACAAACAGGAACAGATTGAATTGAGTTTTGCTTAAGGAATTAATGGATAGTTGGAGGAGGTAGAAAAGGGAGGTTTCATTGATCAGAAAGAATGCAAATCTATGCAGCAAGAACTGAGAAATTAAAAATGAATTTTAAAGGGACAAGTTGATGGTCTTCAGCACAGTTTTCAGGCCAGACCTCCTTCCTCAAAGAAGTTGGTTGACAAAATCAAAAGAATGCTGGATACATTTGTAAGACAACTAATCCTTGGAAAAATGAGGCTTGATAAACAGAACTAAAATAGAAGATTTAATGAAAATGCCACTATAGCAGAATAACTCTTCCGGCAGCTATGAGACAGATACACTCATGAAAGCTGTAATGAGTTTGATGAGTAACTTGCTTTTAATCAGCCAGCTTTTGCATGATGACTTTTTAAAATATGCAATTTGGTATTAACACAAGCAAAATTTTTTAAGTAGCAGCTGGAGAATATGGCAGGAAACCTGAGGTAACAGAAACTTCAAAAATACTACTTGTTTGCATATTAGTCAGTTACTAGATGGTTTAGTTTATCCATATCTTGATTACATATTAACTGATGTGTTAAATGCCACATTTGTTCAGACCACCAAAAGAAGATGATTAGCATTGTGCCAATAATTTAGCACTTTTAACAAAAAAGCCTAAGAGTCTGCTAGGATGCAGTTCCTCCTCTGTCCAGAGGCACAGTACTCATGACACTAAATGTCTTCACAATCCATTCTTCCTTTGCTGTTAGAGATATCAGGCTCAAAATTAATTTTCTTATGCAGTCACTTGAATTTTAGGCATTTCCAAACAATTTCTCATCAGGGAATGCAATATCTCAGTCAAGAAGTGTCCATTTTTTGTCTCTTCCAACTGAATTTCTGCGCAGCTCTAGTTAGAAACTACAACAGGGCAGCTCTCGTGTATGTTGCTATCTCCATCTAAGGTAATCATGTCTGGGCACTGGTCTGTGCAGGAGAAGTGTGCTCTCAAGCATCCCTGGGACCAGGATCTCAGGAGGCTTAGGCATGCTGGTTCATTCAAAAATCCAAAACAGTTGCAGGTATGAGCTGGGCACCAAGTTTCTCTGCCATGGCAAATCTGACATTCCTGTGTACCTGTAGAGAGGCAAACTGTTATGAGGGGGAGAACTCCAAAGTGGCAGACTACAGTAGCTACAGCAGTTAGAGACCAACAAAGGAGGGCTTATAGAAGTGCAGTTTGGGACTAGAGTGCCTACATTTTCCCCTAGCTGTGCTACAATCACCTTATCTTTTGGGGATTTTCCAACTGAAGTACCATTATTGAAGATTCATTATAAGTTCTGATGAACAAATGAACTGAATAGTCTTGACACCGTTCCATCTGACCTACCCACCAAGAGTGTCTATCAAGTAGCTTTTCCGGTCCCAAGTCTTGGAACCTAGCAGCTTTCAAGCTTCCCGAGTCTGACCAGATCCTTGCCTGACCTTTCTTGCCTCTCATGTCAATATCTCTTAATGACCTTCCAGGGTCTTCTGCTTCCTTTTCTCCAGTCTTGGCTTCTAGACTGACTTTCTTATCCCCTCTGACAGGTGATGCCTAAAGAGGTCATCTTCTCTTAGACTGCACTCTGGAAATCCAGATTTGGAAACTTACTTGTTTGCACTACAGCCAGCTCAAGGTTCTGTTGCCCTTCCATGGGAATGAGAAATCACCAGGGCTGAAAAGGCATGATGCTATCCCTGCTTAACCCTTAATGAAATAACTACTTTTCCTGATGGTTTCTCCTTCCTGTTCAAGAAGAAAGACATAGTGACAAAAAGAGTTTATTCTGGACAGTCTTAATGTTTTAGAGGCACGGAAATACTCCAAATCACCAGAGAAGTATGCAGATGTATATTAATCCCTCACCAGTTCGTTAACCAAATCATACTTTCCAACACAGCAGTTTGTAATTTGACCAGGTCCTTCTTCAGACCACACACCCTGCAATCTAATGCAGTCATGTTGGCAGTAACATACTCTTTTGCCAGACTTGTTACATGGAAACTCCTTCCTTTATAATCAATGTTCTCTCTTTAGTTTACCAGTAGCATCCCAGTGGTCACCTGCATCCCAAATCAAGACTGAACCATATTGCACTAGATAATGAAATAATGCAGAGAAGCAGGCAGTCCTTGTCCAGAGGTGCTTGTCATGTACTTCAAGCAAGTCAAAAGCAGGGAGAACTGGGAGGGGTGACAAGCAAGCCAGGGGTAGGATTGTGCTGTTGCAGTGACTCTGTGTAGATGTTGGCTTTCATGTCATTACTTTATGTAAGGGGGAGTGCACAGGAGGAGCACCAAGGACAGTTTGCTTAAGGAAGCTGTAGTTTTTCACGGGAATCTTTGTGCCCACAGGAGTGAGTAATTCACTCATGCACTCTGCCGAGCTTGTTCCTCAGGACACAGCTTTCAGCACCCCTTCCACAGTACTGACAAAGCAAGAAGGTCTGGCACTCCCATGCTGGGCTGCATGAAGAGGAAGGGTTTACTAGTCTAAATTTTGGCTCCGAGTAGAACTCTCTCTTTTATTTACACGTACACTCAAATATTAGATTGCTTCAGTAAATGAAAGAGTACAATGTGTATTGGTGTGGATGTGATAGAGGTGACAATTAACTGCAATACTTCAATGCAGTCAAGGGTAAACAGTGGTGAAAAGAGTTTATCTGCTTCTAATTTCCGCAAGAACAAGTTTATCTAGTTCTCATAAATATCACACAATGAGTTAAACTCTTTTTTAAATTTATTTATGTCTTTAACACTAACACAGTAGTAGCTAAATAATCTATCGCAACAGCAAAATAAATTCACAAAGATAGCTGACAATATAGTCAAGTTTTTGAAAAATGTGGGTTTGACAGTTTAATTTAAAGGATTTGCTATTTTCAAATAGACACTGAAAAGAAACTATCATTTTGGTGATAGTAGTTTTCTTAGTATTTTTTTATTGATTAATATGTCTTGAACAGAGTGATCTCTGATATTTCAAAGGATTCAAGTTACTCATTACCATTAGATCACTATGCACAGCTTTTTAAAAATGTACACTTTTTATTTGACACAATCCCAACTGGCTTAGTGATAGGTCATGATAAATCCTAGCACATTAAATCCTGAAATACAGCTGGTTAAATACAATACTTTCTGCAAAGGAGAGGTCTTCTATTCATTCATTTACAAGACTGCAAATCCAGGATTATATTCAGAAAACAAAAATGAGACATACCCAAGGAGATATAATGGCTTGGATTTGGGAACTGGGTAACCAGTAGCAACTGGTTTATCTTTTCTTTCAGTGGTGAAGTAGCAATATTTGTTCCTTGAAATGACTGCTTGCAAAAGAATCAAAGAATACAAGTATTGCAAAAGAAATCAAACACAGTAGAAAAAAATCACATACTAGGAATTAGACAATAAACCATTAAGAAATCCAAAAGCATCAAGTGCATTTCCCCACATGCCATTCCTACTGCAGTAGCATAAACATCCCTAGTTCAACAATAGAAGTGTTCCTTATGACACAATAACTGAATTTACAGTGATCTCAGTTCTCAAGTCATGATCTTAAAAAGCAGCTTTAATACTGACAGTAAGGAGACCTATAAACACAACTTTATGTTGTTTTATGAGTGTCATAGTACTGTCCAAGGCAGTGAAAGATACTCCAATACTGTAATTCACAACTTCACCCTTGATATCTGGCAGCCTTTTAGCCTCTACTGAAGGAAAATCCCTGGAGACAAAACATCAACTTGCTTACCTTCTTTACAAATATGACACTACTACAGCAAATTGTATTTTCCCTTAAAGCATAATAGCAATGTTCATTTTTGCTTCAACTCACCTAGGTCAAGAGAACTATTTGTTTACAAATATTGATAAAATCTTGATTTTTATCAAAAACCAGAACTACTATTAAATGTAATACTGAAATGGCCATTGAAATTAGAAGTGTTAGACAATATGTTTTGTTGAGAGATTCTTCATATGTTGACAGTTACTGAAATGACATTAGTTGTGATTCCTATCACTATGTACAAATCAGTCATTCCGGACATTTCACTGTACTTCACCGTACCTAATAAAAGAATACAGCCCTAAATTTGTTGACATACACAATTTGTTGCTGTGGAAAGGAAGAGGAGCACAAGCTGGGGCAGAGGTAATAAATGGAGTTTACATATACAGAGGTGGAGCTAGGAGATGCGGGAAACAGTGAGCTGCCTTTGGGTAGAAAGATGTTCAGGAGAACATGGGACAGGAGCTCTTATCTCCTCTCCTTCCCAGCTCAGACCTCTCTTTCTCTTCTGGTCCACTACTCTTTCTGTCCATTTGCTCCTTCTCCCTGCTTTTGGTCACCTTCCCCTGGCCTTTATTCTTTCCCCTTCCTTTCCTCTCCCGCTTTCCTGGTGCCTGCTTTGTGCCAGCCTCAGGCAGGGTGCCCCGTGCCTGCAGGCAGGGTGGGTGGCTGCCTGCCGGAGGGTCTCCTCGGCACACTGCCCATGGCAGGGAGCTGGGGCAGCCACACTCTGCTCACCGCACAGCAGCCGCGGCGGGACAGAGCGTCTTCCACGCTTGAAAGCCAACAGCCAAACTCTGACAAGACCCTACTGTGTGCCTGAGAATTGACTTATCTTTTTAGGTTTATCATTTCTCTAAAATACATTTTGCAGTGACGGCAAAAGGCACATTTTGGTTGTAAGCACCCACCCTTCCTGCCAAATTTCACAGCCTTGCTTCAAAGCATGGGTGTGCAGAGCTCCAGTGGAATGACTGTATTGCTTATATTAACACGGAGGGGAACATGAGTATTTTTGCCTCATACAGTTCTCAGATATGGATGAACTTTCTAAAATGTTGAAGCCTGAAGATTAAATGATACACTAATGAACACAGGGTTTTGTAAGGCAACGTGCCAGGCGAAAATAAAGATAGGCTTCAACAACTTGCCCTGTTTAAAACACCATGATCTGATAGGAGCAAAGATACAGCTGAGAGGAAGTGTTTAGAAGAGGGCAAGTGTAATGAAACAAAATTAAGAAATGGAAAATCTATAGCAGGAAAAAAAATCTTCCCATCATTGAAATTCGATTAGCCATAGAATATCGTTCCTTTGGGGATGGTGTAAGCCACATGACTCATCACCTAGCCTATAAAAATAGGTTAAAAAAATATTACAAACATATGTCCTGCTGAATAACCCTGTGCTCTCAGAAGGATGAACCAGATGACTAAATATGACTTTTCCATCTGTAATATCCATGAACCCAGGAGAATTTCTGTATTACTGTGCTATGGAATTTAAGACTCTGTGGTTAAACAAACCAGAAACCTCACTGAAAGACCTGGTTCTGTCATGGATGCTCATGCCAATTAGCACCTTCATCCACAGCAGCCCTCTGTCCTCTGAATTCCCCTCAAAATTGTATTCCAAGGGATGAAGCTCATGGAAAAGAAGAAAAGAAATGTGAAACATCTTGTATAGCAATCCAGAAAATGTCTGAATTTCTTCCCTGGACAAAGGAGATGGAAATGCTAGAAAAGGAAAGGAAGGAGCAAGCACACGATCTGCTAGAAACCTGATCAGAAAATTATGGCTAGTCACCCAGGTTAGCACCTTATCCTGCAACACTGCATCTCCTTCCCATGAGCCGTGCTACTGGCTCAGAGGCCTTACCATACTGCTTACTCACTAGCAAATGTACGCCCCCTCTCTCATCAGTGGAGGAATCTTTAATGATGATTCAAGAAGCAGAATTATTTACAGTTTAAATGGCCACACAAAGTGTCATCCTCAGAAGCACTCCTAATTGGCATGAGTAACCTGCACTATAAGAAAGGTCAAATACAAAGTTGCTATGGAGAGCTCCCTGCAGCAGCAAAAGCAGATTGCTCAGCAAGACAGGAGTCAGAAGTGAGGCAAAACAGAGGGTGATAAGAATTTTCACATTCAGTTATAAAAGTTCAAATGCTATACTTCCTACAAAGAGGGCCCCTTGTCTCACTGCAACAGAATTGAAATGACAGAATTTTCAAAGCAATAAACTGCAAGAGGTTCAATAAAAAGAGTGCAAAAATGTGTGTTGGTTGGTAGGCAGAATGCAGTTTAATAAGTGGATCTGTTGTATATGCTGCTTTTATTAAGCATTTGTAGAATTGGTCATTTGAAATGAATCATGCAGGTGAATTCTAACGCTTAACAGAAAAAAGAGTATTTCAGTTTCCTTCTAAGAGTGATTATTTTGGATTACCTGGTTTAAAATTCAGAACCAGTATTATAAGTACTGACTCCTGAAATTACCATTTTGATGTTACTTTCAAATCACAGGGACTGTGAAAATCTGGACCTTTGGTTTTCATCAAACCAGACACAGATATATCAGCTTGTGGTGAAAGCATAATTTCTGGAACACCAGTTTCTGTCTGGCCCGTCCTCTGTCATCCAGATTCAGTGGGGACTAAGCAGTGTCCCGTGACTGGGAGTTATGGCTGGCTGTCGGATGCTGAGCATGGATGTGCCTCCCCAAAATCTAAACTTTATTTGGTGGTAAATGGCAGAAGCTGGAACTTCTTGAAAATTGTAGACTATCCAGTTCATACTCTTCTAAGTCTCACTGATTTAATGGATACAGGAGTTTGAATTTGACAGCATTCAGATATTTCTGATGACCAGAACTGCTGTTTCTCAAAAAATCTTTCCAATTCTAATGGCAACGTCCTGGCCTTTCCCTAGCAATGGAGTTGTATGATCAGTACTAGCTAGCTGAGGATCTTCCTGAAGCCATCCTTCTCCATTTGTTCCGCTACAGTATAATATTGAATCAGATGCCAGTAACTGACATTTACATACAATCCCATACATTTGCTTTTATTTTGCAGAAGTTGTCAACTAATTATACAGCTTGAGTTTCAACAGTTAACATACAGTAAAATTTTGCATTTAAAGCAGGAATTCAGCCACTTTTGTTACGCATGAGGAAAGAAGTATAACTTTCATAATTATGACATTCTCCATTTTATGAAATACAGCTAGTGAAGCAAAGAGCATAAAAGAAAGGTTGGGAGATATTGTTCTTTCTTTTTCAAGGCCAATGAAAAAGAAGAAGTTGACAGTGATAAAACACAGACAGGGAGAAGTGGAGATGACCTGAGGCTTGGCATGTAAAAAATGAGAGGGTGCAGAGGCAGAGGGATGTCCATTGTCTCTGCGGGGGTATCTGGCACAAACCATTACTGTGAATGGTGTGGCCTAACTAAGGTAACAAATTATGAGACCCAAGACTTAAATGTAGCCAGAAACAACAGAGTTCATCAGAGATTTATCATTGTGAAGGAGCAGAAAATGGGTAGGTAACCCAAGACTGAGAGGTATCTGCTAGCGAAGTGGAGCAGAATACCCTGGCTTAGATGGATTACCTCTGGAAGAGTGTAAGGACAGAAGAAAGAGAGGAAGAAAGATACCAGAGGAAAGATATCACTGAGGAGGAGATTGGCTGCACTAAGGAGAAAGAGAAAGTGAGAACTACGAAGCCGCTCTTCCCAAAAGAGGGTGGAGAAGAAGAAATAACAAAAATAGGCAAGGGAGTAACAGAAGGTGGCATAAGGATGATAGACAGAAAATCACAAGAAAGAGGGCCAAATACAGAATGATATGCAAACAGAAGGAAGAACATGCAGAGGAGGAATTTCATACGAACAGCAGAAGAAGCAGGTTTACATGACTCCTGAGAAGAAATTGATGGGCTGTCCCCAGAGCAGACTCAGAGAATGGGAGAGTGGGCTGTCTGCCAGGATGAAAAACGTGGGCATGCCTCTGAAAGCATCATCACAGGAGTGGAAGAGAAGGCAATGGGATGCATGACACTGACAGATTCCTGCTTGAATGACTCGGACACTTATGCACAACTGGAGAGGACTGGGAAAGAGATAGGGGGACTTGGTCGCCAGTCCAATTCTTCTAGTCCTAGAAGAGACAAAAAGGTGGACAAAGTGTCAAAAAAAAAGTACTAAAAGGTATTTCAGAGAGAGAAAAAATACCACAAATGCCTAAAAATGAATGCTACTTCATGGAAGAAATTTTCTGACTTCCTTCTCTTTCTCCTGTATTCAGAGACACAAAACTTGAACATGTTGTTCTAATTAAAAAAAAAAAAAATACTCAAAGTGTGTAACTTACAGAAGGCATCTCTCTTGCTACAAGCACTCCTCAGGATTCCACCCACCAGCTAAGCACCTGGGCTGAAACAGGAACAGCAAACTAACACTAGCTACAGGGACTCCTCAAAAATAGCTTACTCCACTTAGGCAGTTCTCGCTGATGAATGTTGTCATAAGTGGAAGTAAAATAAAAGTCTGTGAGTCCACATCTGTTTTTCAGGCCACTGTCTGAAGTAAGTCTCCCAAGCCTCAGTTTTAAGACAGTAATTCTTCTCAAGTATGCTGATTTTTGGTATTGTGTAAAGTAAACAATAAAACTGCCATATTTAAAATTTTTTTGCCAAAAAAAAAAAAAAAAAAAAAAAGAATCCATGCATGCTTCTGTATTATGTTTTCTGGGTTCTTTCTCCATCTTTGAAAACACAAGATCTGTTCTCAGTTTCCAGAATAGATTGAGAAAATTAAGATGATGGGTCTGATTAATGTTTCTGATTAATTTCTAAATTGGCAAATGAGAAACTTCATCTTGTGATAAGTTTAATCACTTACTGTTTTTAATCACTATTAAATGCCAGCACCAGATATTGACATTAAAACATCCACTCTCAACTTACCTTACTTGAGAGGAGTAGAAACTTTTTTGAAAACCCAAAGTATTTTTATCTGATCCTACACAAAATATGTTAGATTTAGCGGTGAGAGAAAGGGATTATTTTCAATGCTGATGATAAATGAAGGAAGACAACTCATTTATGAAAGAAATGTATTGTGTGTTGTTGAAATAGAAGTCATCTTCTCAAATGATGTAATAATCAATTCCTTTTGAATGTTTGAAAACTGTTTGGGAAAATATCATCTCTGCAATAGACCTCAAGTTGAAGTCCTAATTATTTTAATATATATATCATCGAGCATTCACTTCCCCTGATCCAGTTAGCATGGCCCACATTTTGGGAAACCTAGGTTTTCACACAAAAATGAAAAGCTTTCGTCCAATGGCTGTCATGATCCTCTATAGTAATGAATATGGATAGCAAAACAAAAAGATAAGGAATTATTCTTTTGACTGTCATACATATTCACAGGCCTTTAGTACTTACTCCACTCAGGCACAAGAAGATTATTAACACTCTCAATATTATTAACTTTCCTCTAAATAAGCCAGCAATTCAATACAGGCAAAAACATTTCTCAGATTGACTAGATATGTTTGTGTGTTGTTAATATTGTGTATACAGAGAGGAAGACACACAGAGAGATTTCCATTCTGAAATGTTTAGCCTCAGAGATGGACATCTGCTACCATAATGTTTTACATCTTACTAATTTAAAACAGAAGTGTGACTTACATCTACATGTGAAAAAACACTTTGGATGTTCCCTTTTCAGCTGTTCCAGCCCATCTGCAGTTGCTGGTTACCAACATCCAGGGAGATACCTTGCCAAAGCACAGAACCGCTGGGAAAGAATTATAATATTCTACTAATCCAAGTATGTACTTCTCCTTGGAGACCGTATTTTGAAATCATATTATTTGCTGTTTGTAAAAGTCAGTCATGCTCTTAGACAATTTTATTTCCCTGGGGTAAAGAATTAAGGATTTTTAGAAGAATCCACAGAGTGTAAACCAAGTCCAAATGTTCATTTCAAATTTTGAACATTATCAGAATCATGAATATAATTTAATTGGGACATTAATTATTTCAGTGCTTTTCCCTTCAGTCATTTGTGACCCCCTGCACAGCAATACATACCAATAAATGAAAATGTCATCTTTTGTGAGCTGCATTTCATGATTTTACAATTTTTTTTTAAAGTATTTTATTTACATGGAATAGAATGTATTTACATGGAAGTTTTGTTATTGCATTCAGACTCTACAGCAATTCCTTTCTCATGAAAAAGTACTGAAAACTCCTAGAATATTAGAAAAGGCTGCAATGTTGGGATATAGTCTCCTAACCCCAATAAAGCAGCAAGTACTGGAGATCACTGGAATCTGCTAGGAGTACCATCAGGAACTACAACATGCAAAAGAGTGGAGTGTGTCATGTACAGTCAAAATTTCGTCTCAGCATCACTATTTGCCTATCATTGTTGAAGGTTTCTGTAGGATGGTTACATTGCTAACAAATCCCATGCAATTAAACAAGATGAAACTATGCCATCCGTTGCTTTGCTCTCAACAGAATCTAGTGGAAAGACAGCAGTATTGCCAATGGACTAGTAATTTCACTTAGTAGGAGATCTCACTCCCTTTCTCTCACTCCCAATTCTCCCCTCCCCTTCCATCTTTCTCCCAGTGAGAAGACTAAAATGACCTTTAGAATAGCACAAGGCTCTGCCATAACCTCCCACAGTAAATTGTGCATTAAGGAGATAATACACCCAGGATGTGACAAAGAGCCTTTCTTTTCTGATGCTTTTCTTTTGAAGAGTAAATACAGAGCCGTGTGAGGAAACCAGATTCCCAAATTCTTTGCATTCTAGAGGTTTGACACAAGACGTTCTGCAGCCTGTCCAATTTTTCCTTTCCAGCCATATATTTTCCATAGGGAAACCACATGACATAACATGTAATAAGAAGCCTTGAAGACATACTGTATAGCCTTCCTCTAGGTTTTGCAAGGAAAATGCTCAACAAAGCAGCTAGTTCCTAGGCCTGCCCCATTCCTGCCCAGACATGCACATGAGAGCTTACTGAGCCCCACCAGCATGGAGAATGGAACTGAGAAGAGCGCAATGGCACATAACAAATGGGTGCTGAACTAGTAACTTTTCTACATTGCAGTATCAGCTTACAATAATAATTTAGTCACTTCAAATAGGTGACCTCACTACTGGAGCCATGAAAGTGTATCTGCCTTATGGAAACATTCATTACATATCATTAGATCAGGGGTAGCATGAAATAAGTTGCATTCTACTGAGCTCTGATTTTTGCCATCCATTCAATTGCAAAAGCTGTAGAAAAATTAATGCCACAGTGGGTACATATGCAGTTGAGGCCTGCATAAACAATAACCTGCACCCTGGGAACAATAAGATTAAACCAGGGTAGTTATGTACAGAGAATTTTCATCATTAAAATAGAGGGGATTATAGAAAATATGAAGACAGGCTCATCTCAAATGTGCAGTGAGGAGATGAGAGGCGACTGTCATAGCCTACAGCAAAAGAAATTCTAACCGGATATAAGGAGAAAATGTTCACCGTGGGAGTGTTAAACAACAGCACAGGTGCCCCAAGAAGATAAAGAATATCCATCCTTGTAGATGTCTTGTCCTTAGCTAGGCCAGGCCCTAGCCACCTGATCCAACTTGGGTATGAGGTTGAACTAGATGATCTCCAGCAGACCTGCCCAAGCTGAATTTTTTTGTGAAGTTAATATTTTCTACACAAAGACTCTTCAACAAGGTTTAAAGTCACTTTTCTATGTCAGTTTGATTTTAATATCTATCCTTACCAAAATTTTACCAACCAGGAAGCAAAGCATGTGAAACTAGATAAACTTCCTCAGGTCCAAAGCACAGCTCATTACCTACCAGACCCGGCTTCTCTTCTGACCAGAGTCAGTTCACATTTTTTTCAGCCAATTAGAAAAAATAAATTTTGTTGCCTTGAGGACTAGAACAACTTTGCAGAGCTTGTCGTTCAGGCCAGGAGAACCAGGAGCAGGATTTTGCCACCCCTGCCCCTTCCACACTAGCAGTGGCTTTTATCTGCCTTTGCCCAAAACTAGCTTGGCCAGGCACCAGTCTTGGTTACTCAGCAAGATAACTGGCACATGCTACCAACACATATATCCAAGACTTCATTCACTGAACAAAAAGTGCTAGGTCGAAGTGCCACTTAGGCCAGATCTAATGGACCCAATTCTGCTAGCACAGGCACGCTGATTGTGTGCAAGTGACAAAGAGCAGTGAATACAAATAGCTTCCTCAGGAGGGATGAAACATTACTAGCAGAGTCCTTAAGGCAATAAAAAGTCTTTGGTCCTATCTTCCCTAGACAAAGCTAGTACTGACTACTTCTATACTGCTAAATGAATTGGTGCAGAGCTCTTCCTCTCCCTTTGTGCTCCTCCTGCCCTTTAAAAAGGCCAGTCTTAGCCTTTCTGTGCACTTGGAACAATTCCTAGACTGCACTCTCCAACTGCTCCCGGAATTTGTCAAGGAAAGCCAATGTTTACCAAAGTTGTGTCAAGGAGTCTCCTAACAGGCAGCATGGGCAACTGCAGTCCACTTGAGATAATGACTTAGGCCTATTTGCTAGTATAAAAGGAGCTAGCTTGCCTTGGATATATTATTTATCAAGGCCTTGTGTACGACATGCTCTGCAGAAACCTCTCACTTTTACCATTCTTCAGAGGTTTGCCAAAGAGCTGTGTTTCAACTCACAGCCTGGATTTTTCCTTCCCTGTACCATGCCGTGGTGCAGAACTCAGCTCACAGGTAAAATTTCACATAAATGCCACAGCTAATAAGTGATGAGACAGACCATTGGAAACAGCCAAGGGTTCATTCTAGCAGGATATTGTATAACAACCAATGCAGTAGCAAGTGAATGATGAATCATATTATATTCATAAAATATTGTAGGCAGCTCCTCTTCACAATATGATCTAATCTGTAGCAGGAATCTAGAAAATTTAGACTAGATGAAGGTACTAAGAAGGTGATTCAGCTTGAAAAAAAAACACTTCAGAAGGCAATTTGAGCCAAAAGGTCATACCCAAAGATGGGTATTTGCTAGGAAACCAGGAGGAAGTATGTCCCAGGGAGGTATGACATGAGCGAATGACCTCCAAGTGCAGATATTACAAGTAAAAATCCAATACTTATCTAAGTTTACAGTACAAGGAATTTGCTTGGGAAGAGCATGAAGGAATGAAGAGTGTGAAGCCCTACCCAACACAGCTATACTGACAAAAGACCTTACAGGAAAAACAACATTTTTTCTAAAGAATAGCTTGTTTCCCCTGGGGGCAGGTGAGGGGGAGGCCACTGTGGCTTTGCTGTATGTATAAATTGTAAATCTTTGCCTTTATAGCTCTAAAGTAATAGACAACACCTATGTCTTTTCATTCCTGTAAAGCACTCCTTTTGCAAACACAGGTTAAAGGTTAACCTTTTCTTGTTAAATTCTCTAGACTTTTGTGTTTTAAAAAGAACCTTTCAGATAAAATGCATAGTCTGTGTGCATTTCTGAAGTTGTCATCCAAGCAAAATTCTTTTGGCATGGCCAAGGCATGACCTTTTGAAAGCTATACTATAGAACAAGCATATCTTTTTCATTCTCCTTCAGATCCAGGTAGGATATATGTTATTTACTGCATAGGAAACACTATCATATAAGCAACCTGAACATGTTGCTTGTACAGGTTTGTAAGCTTCGGAGTAAAAATTAATAAATCAAAACTACAAGAAACCAATTGACCATGTTGTCTGATAGTTAACAAAACTGATTGACATCTTTTGGAAGGGTTTGATAGTTGCCATGTATCTGCATACAAAAATAGTCCCAGTGCTGGCATACCTCACTGCTGGTAGTGTCTATAACTGCTGGTTCAGCATTTTCCTCCTCTTGTAAGCATGCTAGCCTACCTGCACAAGCCTGCCATTTGAGCTAAAACAAATTACTCCCTGGATTCTTGGTCAGGGTACTTTGAGCATGTTATTTAAAAAGCAAAAAAACATTTTTTTCTGCTGACTTATTGAAAATGCTCCATATAAAAGATTAGGCTTAACTGGAACAAGTTTTATTCTGGCCAAGTATTTGGCTTGGCATCATGCAGAAGGCTGGGTAGCTATTGTTTTACAGGGCCCCTGAACAGTGACCAAGTTTATCTAGCAATTGCCTTCAACCATCTGCCAAACATGAAGCCAGGCAGAAATGTCTTCACAGTCTTGAAACAAAACTGTAGGGGAAAAAGTTGAAAGAGGACTGCAATGAGGAAGCAATTAGGCAGAACTGCAAGGGTTGTGCATTTCAGCCAGGCATGTGTTCTTTTATTTATCTGGGTTTATAAATTAAAATTACAAGAGAAGCCAAATTGTAAAGAACAAATTGTACATCCTTAGTACTTAAGTTCCACAAATACGTAATTCTGGATGTACTAGAAACACTGATCCTGGGACAAGATAAGTCAGTTAAGTATGCTATAATAAAAAAGGAGGAAAACAAAAAGGAAGTATAAATAATGTATCTCCATACCACAAAAGAGCTGTAGATCATCTTAAGCAATTGTGATCATATTGGCTTTTCATATTAGATTCCAGTTTCTTTCACTATATTACTTATAGGACAGAAAAAAAAACTCTACAGGATTTTAATTATCTTTTATAAAGAATATGCTAGTTTCAAATTAAGTCTTGCCTATATTTATACATTTAAATAAAATACAGCTGTGCAAAAAGCAGACCTCTGCTGCTCTGTGGCAAAAGCCCCTCCCTTCCATCTACAGGCACAAAGGATACATCTATCTTGCATTTGTAAAGGATGCCCCAAGGCAAGGTTCAAGACCACATGTACAGCTCATAACAGCCCCAGGTGCAGCCAGAGGCCACTTTATGAAGCACACTACATGCCCAGGCTTGGTGGGTTACTGGACATCTTAATATGCACCTTATAGCAGACAGGCTCCCCATGGACTGCCTGCAGGCAGCCAGTGCAGCAGTCATGTGGATTAGAAAGAGAAGTCGATCCTAATGGTGGTGTTCACAGTCTTTTCTGACACCACTCACAAAGCATGACATAGATAAAGCCATAGGATTCAAGATTCACGTGACTGCTATTCCACTGAGCAAGGAAGAGAAAGATGTAGAAAGTTTCACCTGTTCCTTCCACCTTGGCTTCTTCTACCCAAAGCACACTAGTTCAGAGCAATGGACTTGCAAATGAATCCACAAGTGAGGCAATCGCTATGAAGACAATGGGAAACTACAATCTCATGCTCACAGGCATGACCACAGACAAAATACTCTACACTACCGTGGGCATATGAGATAGTGGATAAAGGAGTCCCTTTCTTTCTAACCAGCCCAAACAGATTTTGTGAACATCCTGTCTTGTACAGACTGTGTAAGATTTGGGTATAAGAGCGGTTTTTTTCTTTTTCTTTTGTCATTCCATTTGTTTTTTCCAAAATATGGCAAATGCTATAGCCTGATCTGCAGCGCACTGTCTAGGTCTTTGGTGTTACACAGTAATTCTAAAATAGCAGATGTTCTATGATCTGTGTTTCTCCATGTATATCTTTTCTCATATTTGCTTAATTAGATTCTGCATTATTGTTTTCCCTGTTACCACTTGTTCAAAGACAAGTAAAACCATCTAGCTTGGCTAGTCTGTTTTCCTACCTGAAGATAGGTGTCGAGAAGCATTAGGTTTTCATTCCTAATACCACATTAAGATCAATGACTCACGAATGCCACATTTCCATTTGTGTAAACCTGTGAGTAAACGTCAACGCCTAAACAAACCAAACCAAAAAAAAAAAAAAAACCCCACAGCAGAATACAGAGTGGATCACAAATCTCTGACTAATTTCTCCATATTCCTTGTTCTAAATGTATAAAATTCTTGCCCTTTTTAAAATTATTACTTATTTGGTTTATACTCATGGCATTTGATTCATCCTCAGATTCACTAGAAATAGCCTTCTCTCCTTGTTTAACAGAGGAGAGACGTTGGTCTTTTAGCTCACATTAGAAAATGAGTAATGCCAATGCTCAGTATCTCAGTCCTTGTGAGTTCCCACTCCTTGTGGGTGAAATTCATCTTCATGAGTGGGGAGGAGGGGAGAGCAGATCTGCACCAGAACTATGCATCATTTTAGTCCACAGAATAGGGTCTACCAGGAGGTAGCACGAAGCTGGCATTTAACCCTTCCCATCAGAGACTGACAAGTCATCCCTAGTTTAAAGCCATGAATCTGATGATGACTGTCATCCCAGAACCTTGTCCCCATAAAGATGCAGCAGTCTGCTCACAGCTTTCATGTTACAGATCCAAGCCTATGACTCAGACCCATAAAAGGATTTAGATCTCTGTAGTAAGGCATAAACAGAACTTCAGTCAAAACATGCAAGCCTCATGACTTCTGTCTAAACACACTGGTAAGCAGATCTTAAAGACACCTAAAATTTGAGGCAAACAGCTTAAGGGGTGCTTCTGGTTCAGCTCAGCATCTGTGCAGACATGACTCAGAAACATCTGAATTCACTGCCTGGCCCCCTCCAGCTAAGTCCATCAAGGCTCATGGGTGCTCCCTATCTCAGTCCCAAGGTGCTGAGGTTAGCAGGCATGCTCAAATCATGCCCAGCACACTGCAACAGCATCAGGCTCCACATTAAGCACAAGAGCAACAATTATGACTGTGTTCAAAACTATGGTCAACCAACAGAAAGCTGGTGACAGCACACATATCTAACAACGGCATACTCGGGAGGTGTCCACTGGCATATTTTGATGCCCCTTGCTAAGATTAGGGTACACAGCTCCTAAAATGAGTAGTTTACAACACTCTTTTACAAAACACTAAATTTTGGTTGGCTCCAGAAGGGATAAAAAGTGCACTGGCACCTTGAGGACTGAACATAAGATCTGTCTTTCAAAATTAAATTCTGAAAGAAATCACAGATCTGGTTCTTCAAAAACTAGACTTTGGTTTTCTAACCTGTAGACTGCCTGTTACGACTTCTCACCAACTGAATTCTTGTTCCTGTCTCTCAAATTTCCATCAGCCATCACAGCTTTTTTTTTAAAATTCTTGCCTTCTCTCACCCCCATGTACAAATTACACATATAAATTAGTGAACTAAAAAGTGAAATGAGGAATATTCACTGATAATCAAGGACAGATTAGAGACAAATATCTCAAAGAGACTGTAATAAAGAGCATCAGAAAAAAAGAATCCCATATATGTAGTGATACACTCAACACCTGCTTTGAGGCTAGTAAAGACTGAAAAGTTAATATGTAGAGAATTTTTTAAAATAATTTTGTAGGTATTTTACTGACATTAATTATAATTTGCTTCTACGTAGAAAGATCTCTTGCACATGACAATAATGCTACCTGACTGATAAACAAAATTATTATTTTTAAAAATCTTCAACAAATTTAAATTGTCTCTCAGTTAAGTACATGGCATATACAAAATAAATAATGATGGGGTGTATATTACTGGCTGGAGTGACATACTTATAGTTTGATTTTATTAACTTAGTCTGGAGGACATCCCAGACAAGTTTACAGGCTAATACAAGTTTACATCATATAGCATGAAATACCTGCACAACATACAGCCTGTACATGAAGTTATCCACGTTTCACGGCAACAGTGAACAAAGTGATCAGCATTTCAAATATCACAGGAATCATCAATGTAATTAGTCACTAAGGAATGACTAGTACACATAACAGAGTGTACTGAATAACTAATGTTCTACAGTGCTAATGAAAAGCACATCTATAGCTTATCTCATGATTAATATAACAATTAATTCAGACACCAAGCCTTCATTCATACTAAAAACAGGACTGTTAAATCAGAAACTACAGGTCAGTTCTGTTCTCCATCACATCAGCTGATCTGAGGAGCTGTATAATTATAATCAGGAACTGCATAATCATAACTCATGGTATAATTTTATCCAATGAATCAAAATATTTTTTGTATTCAATTAATTTGCATGCTCCCAAGAAAAGCAGAAAACATGAGATCATTTACCTGTTACTATTAGTCCTTTCCAAGAACTCTCGTATCATTATGTACCAACCTGAGGTACCCTACTTAATCACTGATTTCATATACCACAAGTTATGTCTCTTTGCAACAGCACTTTCTTTCTTAGCTTCAGAAGCATCCTATATCACATTGACATTTTAATGGCTATGTATCCCATGGATCATAAATTTATAAGAAATTAGTAGTATAATTTAGAATTATTTTTCTCTTTAATGAAATTTGTCCAGATTATGTTAATGTTTTGTCATTTCATGAGCATCTTGCGTACCGCTCCACTCAATGAAGTGGTACAGATAAAATTTGAATACATTTTTAGTGCATCAAGTTTAGATGCATTAATATGACCTCAATCTCTAAAAAAATCTTTAACAGTATCCAAAGTTGGGCACCCAAAGTTTGAATCCACAACTCAGACTTGCTAGTCACCTTTGGAAAATAAAATTCCGTTCTTTTTATAACCACGTCTGCTGTTTTATTTTATATTCAATATAGTTTAAAATCAATTTGTCTTTCACCAATTTCCACTAAATGAAAACTGGATGACTACTAATGTTATCTACCCAGTTCTGTATTTCCAATAGCCAGCAACACCCAC
Source organism: Aviceda cuculoides (assembly GCA_035590195.1). NCBI lineage: Eukaryota > Metazoa > Chordata > Aves > Accipitriformes > Accipitridae > Aviceda > Aviceda cuculoides. The sequence continues at coordinate 22,645,894 of JAVJGG010000074.1, read as the reverse complement.
CCCAAGTTTTTGCTTTCATAGAATCAATGAATCACTTAGGTTGGAAAAGACCATCAAGATCATTGAGTCCAATCATCATCCATGCCCACTAAACCATGTTACATAGTACCCCGTCTATGAGCTCTTTGAATACCTCCGGGGATGGTGACTCAACCACTTCCCTGGGCAGCCTATTCCAATGCATGACAACCCTCTCAGTAAAGAAATTTTCCTAATATCCAATCTAAACCTCCCCTGCCGCAATTTGAGGCCATTTCCTCTCATCCTATCTCCAGCCACCTGACAGACAAGAGGAGCACCCACCTCACTATAACCCCCCTTCAGGTAGTTGTAGAGAGCGATAATGTCTCCCCTCAGCCTCCTCTAGACTAAACAACCCCAGTTCCCTCAGCCACTCCTCATCAGACTTGTGCTCCAGGCCCCTCACCAACTTGGTTGCCCTTCTCTGGACACGCTCCAGCACCTCAATGT
>JAVJGG010000074.1:22624555-22635267 GCA_035590195.1 Aviceda cuculoides | reverse complement strand
CTCTCAAGGGAACACTGTAATCTTGTCAAGGTCAATATCCTCCCCAGGCCCCTTGGTCCAGCCGAGGCCCTCTACATCTATATCCTCAAGTGTCTACCATTATCTCCAGATCCTTGGGTTTACTTATGCTCTGTGTGTCACAGGACTTGAGTTAAAGGTGGGGGGGGCACCTAACCCTGGAGCCATACTAGTTCTTTGCCCAAGACAGATCAGCATTACTGCTGACCTTAAACTGTACGCAGTTTCAATGGCTGCTGCACAGCTTTCCAAGCAGTAGGGAACTGCCAGAATGCTGCAGCTGTGCACATTTCCCACAGTGTGCCTTCCATCCTGAAGCAGTCAGGAGACAGGACCCAGGGAAAACTGTGTGCTACCAGCCAAGCAGAAAACTGAGTAGTCAGGGGCAGAACAGGTACATAAAATTTAATGTGTACTGGACCACCTACAAAAATTTCAGGTCTATTAAGCTATATCATTCCCTGTGCTTTGCCACCATTACTTGCAAGTGACCTCACTGACCATTTAGAAAGAGTTCTGGGTCAGATGCAAATCTGCTCTGTTATTATATTTTATGCATCATTACTTTCTCTGTTTTTTATAAATTTTTTTTCCAACATGAGTCTCCATGAGAAGCGCTAAAGAGAAAGACAATACCAGACTGTGCTAGGGCAGATCCTGTCAACCTCATAAACCATCCCTGAGAAGTGCAATACTCACCCGCAGTACAGCACAGAAATACTTTGTTTTCATTATAGCTGATTGTGTTTGTTCAATTAAATTAAAGCACACAATAGTTCTATCTAAATCAGAGCTTTCAGCTTTGTTTGCACAAGCAAAGGAAAACCTCAACCCTTTCAACACAACCAAGAACTACCTATTCAAGCAGAATGTCCCAAAAGCAAACATTCTCAAAACGGAAACCAGAATTTAAAACCTGTTAAAACCTTCAAGTTTCAATGCAATCTGTTTTGTGGACCCATTTTTTGTGCAGAAATTTCTTCAATACACGGTCTAGACGGTAGCCTTGACAGGCTTATCTTTTATTCATGGAAGACGAGGGGAGAGCAGGAAAGAGAGATGATCTGGCAGTTGCAGATTTCATTGTACACCCACACACTTCTTGTTTCTGTTTTGATGACATCAGTGTGTTTTGTCCTTCTGCATCTATATCCATCACCATATGTCCTCTGTTCACACACATGATCCTCAGGGAATCAAATAGCACAGTATTCCAAATATCAGATATTCAGATTTCCCAGTGGTCTGTCCCTTGCACCATACACACACTCCTTAGGTGCATGTCCCCACAAACAGAAGAGATGCAGGTCTTCACTCGAGTTTTAGCCCTCTTTTCACAGACCATGGGAACTTGGGTCTTTGGGTCAGTCTGTCTGTGTTTAATCTGATCTTATGTTGTCAGTCCTGCACAGTGCTGATGCAGGCAGTGCCCAGCCTGCACAATTCAGAAGCTAAAAGACTTCCACTGCCTCTCTTGATTGCTGCGGCAAGGAGAAGGGGGTATTTTTATGCCCTGCAAATGACTTTCTTTTTTCTGCCACAGGAGCCAGTTGAGGCCAAGCCATGCGCCAAAATCCTTCTGTCCTCCCTGTCATTCCTCCACTGACCAAGGGCTAACTCTTCCACAGAGGAAAGCTGAGGAGCAGCAAGAACGAGGCTCTAAGCTAAGCAGGAGGAACACACCTTGGCAATGCACCAGCAGCCTGCAGTCGTCAGAGTGCCATGTCCTCCGGTCTACCTCAAGCCACCCTTACACTGAGCATAAGGAAATGGAGGAAAAACAGAGAGGCACATTCTTCTGTGACTGTGGGCATGCTTCCTATCTTGACGGGGGCCTCGAGCTCCCCCTTGGGAACTACTTCAAGTTTCCATTGCTTTAACAAAACACCAACTGGATGCATCTCATTGGTCTGGTTCCTAGGCTTAAAAAAACCAGGTCTGCTGTTAGCCATGATTTCTAGCAGAGAAGTGATATTTTTGAAATAGGAGGCAAGGAGATTCTAAGGGAAAAACAGGATACCTGATTATTCACCTCAGGGAGAGACTGAATAACGCCTGGTGGTAGTAAACCTCCGCATACTGCTGAGAGAGACAACTGTGGACATGGGTGGAAGGTGGGGAAATGACTGAAAACACCAGAGAGAGGGTAATATAAATAATTTTGTATTCTTCCACTTTATGCCACACTAGAAATTATTTTCCAGTTGCCACATTCTCAGGCATCAGAGAATCAGGAAATTCAACCTTCTCTCCCTTTTAACATGTTACACTTTGGCAGCTCACAGCAGTTCATTTGGCAGGCATGTGCACCAAATGTTCCTTTCAGTCTTGTAACAGATGGAGTACATTACACACAGGACTGTATGCCTCACGTACAATATCTAATACTTGAACTAGGAAAGGACATCCAGCAGATCTCACTGACCACAAAACTGCTTTCATATCACTGGAAGGGAAGAAAGTCTATAAATGAGCTAGAAGTAAATATTTTCTCTGCATGGTAAATAAATGGGTAAGCCTGACTCTGCAGCCTTTGTTTTCATAGAAGCAAGCAATTTATTCTTGCATTCATATTTTACTTTATATATGTCCCACCTGAAATCTAAACCTAAATAAATAAATAAATATCCTCTGATCTACTTACATTTATGGTACAATTCTTGCAGGAAGAATAAGTACCAGATCATTTTGCTAGCTGTTTGTTTTTAGTGACTTTCTTTTTATGTTGTTATATATCCCAAAATAAAGTATTAGCCACACAAAATTGTCAGGGACCATAGGCTTTTGACTGAGTTACAGATTAAAAAGTTTTACTCAATTCATAGATCAAATCTAAAGTTACTGGCAATTTCAAGTACAACTTAGAGAAGATTTTCAGAAATGCTCCTAGCAGACTGCTGGTTCCTGAGTGCCCACAACAGATTAGTTGACAGAGCTAAAGAAAGCACCTTTAAAACATGGCAGCTACCAGGTGCATGTCTACTGCCAACTAGGAAAGAACAGCAAGAGGGTAGAATGAGAAAAAATAACAGAAGGATAAAAAATTAGAATATAAACATGGATGGGTTTATTAATTATGTATTCAGAAACTGAAGGAGGGATTCACACAGCTGTGAATCACACAAATCTAGAAACTATCCCTGAGTGTTTAATATATATATTAAATATGTATGTTAAATTATACAGAATATTACATAATATATATTAAACACTCATTGGTGGTTTCTAACTTGCTGTGTGATTTGAGGGAGGATATTCACTGCCTCTGTCAATTTCAGAATATGCCAGATGAGGATAAAATATTTGTTGATATCACTGGTCCGGTCTGAGGACACCCTGGTATTTGAACAGCAGCCATTCATGTGTATAGTGTTACAGTTTTTATCGCTGAATTATAGATAGTGCTGTCAGTACTTCAGCTACTCAAACAGCCATATAAGCCATGGACAGAAAATCTTCTCTTATGCACTGTGGAGCTGTGCTGAAGAAACAGATTATGTGTCCATTTTCCACTCTGTGATCAACTTTGTCTCATCTAGAGCAGGGTTGACTGCAGTGACAAATTCATTGTAACTTGTATGCTGCAGTGTTAGCTGCTGCTTAACACAGCTTGTCAGAGATCATGGGAGACTTCCTCCCGTCTCCCAATATACCTGGGAAAGAGTTAATTTCTGCATTTTTTAATACATCTATATATGATTAACTGCTTATTGATATACATTCTGATATTAAATAAGTCTGGTATATAGCAAAAGATAATGCTTCATTTGTGAATATAACAATGCACTGCTTGACCTGTCTGCCCCCAATTATGGCATGGACAAGTGCATATCCAGTTAGACAGTAAATATACATACACAAACAGGCTTACAGCATAGAAAGGTTCAACCAAGTAGTTGACTCTACTTGTTCTCCTCTTATTGAAGATAACAATATTACACCTACAAGAAAACCTCCAGAGCCAAATACTTTTCGTCAAAAAATTCATTTCCTGCTGCCACAGAAACAGTCTTAAACTAAGCAAAGCAGAGGTACAAAGTTAGTATGCAGTGAATTCTTACATTCCAACAACTTATCAAGGCCATGGAGACAAGATAATAGGCAAGGGCAAACAGCAACTCTTAATTCCTGGAAAGAGAATAAGAATTTACAGAGAGGAATACTTCTGTGTTCACCCAAGCCTTATGTCTTTGCTCCAAGTGCAGATGGATTTTATTGTAGGGAAAACAAACACCAGTAAAGCATGTAAGTTTACAAATTTCTGTAAGATACAGAAAATGCTGTTTACAACATCAGTATGTAGATGTATTATTTCAGTATGAATGTATAACGAATTATTTCAGGCATGAAAATTCAGTCCTGCTTGAGCACTTGCTTGCACCCACAAAACAAGTTAAAACAGAGCAGGCAAAAAAAGAGGCGTAAAAAGCATAGCAGACTGGCTGTGACAAGTGCAGGTCTTCCCTCACACACAGACACACATGTCAATGTCTTTGGTTCTGCTATGCTGCTGAAGCATAGGGAAAGTACAGTACCCCACGGTCCTGGACCACTCTTCAGGACAGGGGTTTTGACTGTAGAGCGGCATTGGTAGAGTGCTGAGGACTGTGGAGTACTAGGCATGACTGGGGCCTCATGGGGCTTTTATCATGTTAATAATGACAATATGGACAAAGGCATCGATGACAATACACCTCTAGCAGACAGAGCTGTGCTACCAACAAAAATGCTGCAACGGATAAATTATCAAGCCTGGGTTGCCTGAGCATTTTGCTTTTTCTGGGACATTTGCATGCATACAGTCACTTTATCTGGCCTTCTTCGTTCACTATTTATGTGCAAGACATCTGTCAGTCTAAGCAATGCGATGCTGTTGTGCTCTGAGGTGAGCTAAGCATATTGATTTCCCTATACATTAGATCTAACTCCAGAAATAAAAGGATAAACACATGCAATATATATAGAACGCATAGGAATTATCTACATAGTTCAGTGACAGTAGTCCAGGACTTGCTCTGCCCACAAATATGACTTGGCAAGCCACAAGGCAGATCCTCTCTAGAAGCCATAGGAATAGACTGACACTGTGTTGTGCCTCTGCCCTGCTGAATACTCTGACTCATGGTCATTGTCTCAAAGTTAGATGACATATGTCACAGATTAAAAAGTGATCACTCTGCCTATCTATCACCTACCAAGCAGCAGGGGCAAGAAAGACAGCATGTCCCCTTTCAGCAGCAGCAGTCCACAGCCAGAACATTGACTTGACCTGACGTGAATATGGGGGAGCCAACAGCTGGGGTACAGCACAGGCTCTTACAAGACTTCTAGTGGAAACCACTGCATCTAGCCCAACTATGACCGAAAGGGAACCCGAGTTCCCTAACCTGAGTTCCCTCCCTAACCTCAGATAGCCATACTCCTGTTGTTTGACCTATCTTAGAGCATTGCAGTGCTTTGCAGGCAAACATGTGGGTATCGCCTTAAAATATCTGGAAGAAAAGTACACATAATTAAGCACACCTTTCCGATATGCATCCTCCTGTTTCTAGTACACTGAACATAAACTTACAGTGTGGATTTGCTGTGGGATTATTACTGTACATAGACTGAAATCTGACCCTTGAAACAGTAAGCATCTTAAAAAAAAAATTTTTAAAAAAACAGCAAACAAAAAAACCAAACACATCAACAAAACAGCAGTAGGTTTAGCCAATTTTCACTCAGTTACCAAAGCTGTGCAAAAATAGTAATTAGATACCTGTACTTACACCCACAGACATGAACACAGTGTAAACATTTTTGTTTATGCATGCTGAGGGTCTCAACCATCACTTAGAAAGAAGATTATTAAGACAATAAAAATATGTCAGCTTTTGGGTTGGTTATTAGTCCTGAAGGCCTCTGCTAAAACTGTGAACAGAGGTGAAGCAACTACAAGTTTGAACTAGATCATATCAGACACCATCTGCTTTCTTTACAGTCTGTATTTCACTCTTTTTGTTCTCCCTTCTGTTTGATTTAAAACACATTTCTAATACTGGTCCAACCAGTGCAGCATTCTCAAAGAACTTTTCTCATGATATAGAAGGTTTCCACATGGGTGAAAGTAATGAAAAAGTAATTAATTTCCAGCTTTGGGGCAATTCACAGAAACCTGCCTAGTGACTATGCAGGTTTGTAAAAACAAATCATTTGAGTTCTCCAGGCCCTAGGCTTCTTGACAGGTTATGTCTTGGCAGGCATCTATTTCATCTTTCCAAATATTTGATAGAATTTGCATGGCTTTTTGACAGCTAAACTCAGTGTTGCTGGGAGCTATTATTCCACTGCAGCCCTGCTTCATCCTCCTCTGTCTGCCCAGCCATCCTGTGTCTGATGTGGGTAAGGATTTTAAGACCAAATGCAGCTGCTTCAACAGGAATTCTGCACTGTCTCCAAATCTGATACCATTCTTTTCAGCCCACACAATGAATAGTTTCGGCACAACAACTTTATGGTGTTGACTCTTGAAAAGAGGATGCTGCTGTTAGGTGGCTACAGCAGTTTTAGTTACCAGTTGTCTGCCCTACTCTCCTGGAGGTCACCAATACACAACAGTGACATCTGAGCTCTAGGTGAAACAGCTCCCAGATCATTGCAGTTCCCAAACTGGACTACTGGTTGAACCTGGACCAAGTATTTATATTGCCACTGTAACAGGCTGGAAACAGCAGTGGCCCAAGTGGCTTCACTGGTCATCATCCTGATGTTCTTTTCCATAAAGGTGGTGATCTCCAGGAAGGGGCTGGAAAACAGCTGGGGGCAGTATGCCGCCAGCACTGGGACTTAAGCCTACTGCTTCAGCTCCCTATGAAAAACTATGATTGTCCAAAAAAGACAACTGTTCATTTGACCTCTGCTCCCACTTAGTAGTAATAAATACCCTATCACACATTAACAAACTCTTTTATGCTTCTTTTTCTTGTTTACAAGACCTTTGCTAGATTCCCAGTTGGTTAAGATAATCATATTACTTCAATGGCCAAGCAGCTCCTTCCCATCTATGTCTGGTCCTGGTCCTAGAACAAAGATCTTCAGTTTAGACCTCTCTGTTGTTACCCACATCTTACTCTCACTTACCTTATTGTACTGCAGTGTGGTCTTAATGTTTCCGCTTCCAAACTTGAAAAAGTGACAATGGATTTGCATTTTAATCACTATCACTTTCTGAGAGTGCATGGGACTGGCACTCTTTGACTTTAATTAGTTGTCTGTTGGATTTTTGATGACATTTAACAGCATAATCTCTGACCTGAATAGCATGAGAGCTGCCTATTTGGAAAAACGGCTCTTTTCTTATGGGATACTGTTACTGCTTCTGCCAAAGGCACTGCTCCACCTGGAGCCCTGAAAAATAAAAGAAAGGGAATGATGACAGATGTTTTCTTCTAGGGCCTAAGCTCCAGGACATCTTCATCTTCCAACTAAAACTGCCTGGGATTTTTAGACCACTGCAATGGGTACTGTTAGACACTGAATTAAATCTCACTGAGCTGGGGAAGTTCAACAGTTTCCCTTCACTGAAGATAGTTGCATCAGACATTAAGTATATTTTCCTGCTAAAAACAAAGGCAAAAGGAATCCTCTTAGCTATAGGAAAAAGGTATTTGATATGTTTTTATTCAAAGCTTGAATGGATGCTGGACACTTCAGCTAGAAAAGGAGTGAGATGCTGATAAAGGAAGAAAAAAAAAACTAGACTTGCTTGAGGCCCAGAAAGAGGTACTAAGACAAGTTTGGTCCTAAACTAAAAGACTGTGAAGAGGAAATTATTGGATTCTTCCTCTACTCAAAAAATCCAAATTCTCTGTGTCATTGCAAATAAACAAACCAGCACAAACAAACCCAGCTCGATGCTCAGCCTCTTTTTCTTGCTGGCATATCCTAAAAAGCCCCAAATCTTTTCTAGGTACTTGGACCAAAAGGAAGGCAATTATCTGTCTAATGTCTTTCAGGAAGAAGGAGAATTTGTGTGGGTAGGTCTATTCCCTGCTGTTCTACATTTGTTCAAGTTTTGAATGGATGTATTCTAGTTAATTGAGCTTTCCATAATTTGTTATTTAGATAATTGCTAAATTATTTAATTGTTAAGTAATTGTAGGGTCTAGATCTGGAAACGGGTGGAAAAAAGAAACAGCATGGTTGCCCATGGAACAGTTTCAGTCAGGTATTTTACTTTTCTCCCATTCTATTCTTTTTTCCCCATCTCTCAGGAGGATGGATGGTATTCCATAATTTGACCCCAATTACAACTTTGCTCCAGTTATCTAACTTTTCCCTCTCTTACTATAACCAACATCTAATCATTACGCGGGGACAGCTGGAAGCTTCTCCTAAAAGAAGGGGGAAAATGAACAAGAGAGACCATGTTTCATAGCCCACCCAGAAGACCCAAAACTTTCTCTCTTCAATACAACTCCCCATGAGCCTGTTTTGTAGATAAGGCCAGGGTCCAAATTAAAAGAAAAAAAATAAATTAAGCATAATTAAGGAAGCTTTACAGAAAAAGCTTGGAAGTTATCTTAGCTTTCCAAACTGTCCATTACTGACTCATACATGACCTGTATCAAACTAAATATCTTTGTTTAAAAATATATATAATTCTCACTATCAAAATGATCCTTTGATTCCTCTCTATCCATCATTCTCTTCTCCACAATGGTGGGTTGGCCACATGTTTAGAAATCACTGAAGTGGGATGCTTACAGAAGAGAAGGGAGCTTTTCTACCAAACAAGTGTCAGCAAAAGAGCTTCTTCCTTTCCTACAGAAGGGGAGAGCCAAGTATATAATTACTATGGATGGTGCATGGAACACACTAGTCTTATACTTCCCAGTTTTTATTTTTCATGATAGACTTTCGGTATCTTATTCTTCTATGTAATTTCATGGTTTGTGCATTTGAAGGGGGAAATGAAACTTGAATTCCATCACAGGTGTTGTTGACTGATAAAGATAGAGAATAAAGCTAGCTAGCTAATAAGTTTAATTGTTTATCACTAATGTTCCAAGCCTCAGATGTTGTGATAATTGCAATGGATGGTCTGAAGTGCAAGAAAGAGATGCCATAAATGACAAGACATGAAAATGTTACATCGATGTACTTAAAGTTCTACTTCAATATATCCTATCTACTTTAAAAAAAAAAATACTCAAAATGTAAAGCTTTTCTTCAAAAAGACCTATTACAGCTGGAATTAGGCTTCATCCAAAATACCACGTACCTCACTTGATTTTTACCACTAACAAATACAAGAAGATGAATCTGAGAATACAAAATCCATAGAAAGTGAGTAGTTCTCAGGGAAATGTCTCCTCATCTTGTTCACATTTACTCTTTATTCAAGTAGAATCACGTAAGTTGTCCCTGTGTGTCATCTGGTTCAACCTCTTACCCAAAGCAGGGCTAGCGTCCAAGTCAGATTAGGTTGCTCAGGGCCTGGCCTAGAACATGGAATCTCCAGGGATAAACATTACACATCTTCTTGGGGCACTTGTGCCAGTGTTTAATCACTCCCACAGTGAACGGGGGTTTTGCCTTATATTATATCCAGTTAGAATCACTTTTGCTGCAAGTTGAGACTGTTGCCTTTTGTCCTTCAAGCATACACCCCTAAGAGCAGTACGGTTTCATCCTCTAAACAGCCCCCATTTTGCAGCTGAAGACTGCGGTAAGATCCCCCTTTAGTCTTCTGAAAATTAAGCCAAACAGACCCAGCTGCCTCAGTCATGGAGTATGTTATGTGCTCCAAGCATCTTCTGCTGACCTCTCTCAAGCTTGGCAGTATGTTTTCTGTACTGGGGTCCCAAAATTGGATACAGAAGTGCAGATGTGGCCTCATAAGTGCATAAACAGAAGGGAGTAATCACTGGTGGTTGCATTCTTGCTAATGCAGCCCATCTTTCATACATAGCGTTCATCTTACAGTGCTGCTAGTACTTAATAGTTGTCTCTACAGGCACTCAGGTTCCAAACAAGCCAAAAAATTACATTTGTGTAAAGCCCAGCTGAAATAAAATCTATTATGTCACTTCTTTAAGAAATTATTAACCAAATTTTTAATGTATTACCTTTTCAGAGATTGTCTGATGAGCAGAATGCTCATCTAGATGTCTGAATCAAAAGATCATAAATCCTTAAACCATGTAGCATGCTGCAGCCACCTGTCTAGAAATGTTGGTCAGTGTCATAGTGTTGAAAAAAGTTAAACAACATATTTCATGCAGGAAAAAGAAAAAAAAAAAAAGGCTTTTGCTGGTATATGTTAGTAAATTTGCATATAAATTGCAGCTCTGTTAGGAAAATTATGCTGGCAAAATCTTTCTATTGGACATGAGTCCTGTTTGCAGGATACCTTATACAGGAATGGAAACTACTAAAGCCAGCCCATCTCCCAGGAGTTTGAAACTGCTGACAAGGCAGTCAGGCTACTGGTGGCCAGAAGCCACCCAGCTACTGTGCCAGCCGCATTTCTTCAGAGCAGAACTAAATTACACCATGCTTAACATCAGTTTCTGCGTACACTCGGTGTCAACACCCAGGGAACAACCCTGGTGGAAAAACGTTTCAAAAATTCATGTAGATTAGAACAGCAGAACGGGGGCGGGGGGGGGGGGGGTGGCACAAAGTTACTTAAAAAGTTAGAACACAGA
>JAVJGG010000074.1:22609560-22624455 GCA_035590195.1 Aviceda cuculoides | reverse complement strand
GGGGGTGGCACAAAGTTACATAAAAAGTTAGAACACAGAAGAGACTGCAGACCCTTGTGGAGCAGAAACAGGTATTTTCCACACTGAAATGTAACTTGCCCATGAGAACAGTTCAGTTACAAAAAATTCACTTGGAGCAACTGTGCAGCCTAGATTAAAACTGTGAATTCACAGAGGAATTTAGTTTCCATGGCTGTCAGTCCAGTATGTTTAATGCTCACTAACTATTAGAAAAAAAACCCTAAAATTTTTAGATATAATATTAAACAAAACGCTATGGTCATCATGAAGAAGCTGGATATGGATGGGCATGGATGACGGTTGGACTCGATCATCTTGTAGGTCCTTTCCAACCTAAATGATTCTATGATTCTATATTTAAGAGAAACTGGAATACAAAGCCAAGCAGCCTGAACTGTCCACATTTGATTAATTCACAGAAAAATACCCAGCTGTATTTCAGTTTCAGGCTTTATAAAAACAGCCATTAGCACAGCTACTTATTCATCTACCAGAACAACTTTTGCACCTACCTGATAAGAAATTGGTCAACAAAATATACTGTAAAAATTGCTTATGATTCCTAAATAGACTATGGAAAAAACAAATCCTAACTTAATGACTCTTCTCAAATTTACAGTATTCCACTCATAACAGAAATGCATTTCACTGAATAGATCCTCTTTGAAACACTAAGGTCATATATTGTCAAATAAATTGCTTCCTTAATTAATTAATCAGTCAGCCTGTGAAAAAAATCCTCCAAGAAATACTACTACAGTCTGCTCAAGTAACAAATTTAATTTCTTTTGCCTTCTTATATTCAACAAATAATATATGTGTGTGCAGACAGGAATGTCCCCCAGAACATGGCCTGTTAAGTGAATATCCAAAAATTAGAAGTATTCACATCAAAAACATGAACCTAAGAAAGAATGAAATTTCTTAAGGGAAGAGAAACATACCTGGTGCACAGGGAAAAGCAACACACCATATCATGTGACCTTTCTTTTCAACGAAAACTAATATGCTTTTTCAATGTCATATATTAAATACGTGCAAAGAAGTACTCAGAAATTTTATTGATAGAAATTGCTTAGCAATTTATTTCAAATAATGGACAAATACAAGGAAAACACAAATCCTTCACAATTAATTAACAGAAAGAGAACATATTCACTGAAAAAAGGATTTGAATCAAATTATTGTCTTGCATCTCCCAGTTCAAGTTTCCATGACAACTTTTTTAGCTCATGAATAGCAGCTTATGAAGTAGTACCGAAGTATGATTCAGATGTACTCTATATTTTATATGAGTTTATAAAATAAGAGCCTCAGTAAAGAGAATAGAAAATACACACTTACGACATTCATTTTACAAAGTACATCAGCATACATTACAAAAGACACGACAACTGTGATGTGACTAATTATTTCAATTTAAACTCTTGACTGCTGGCAATAATGGCAAATACTGAAAAAGCAAACTTTTGCATTAGTTGAGGTTCATCATTCCAAATCAAGCCTATGTCTACAAAATATTTCATTGCTATAAATGAGGCTAGTCAAACTTATTTCAATTCTGAACAAGTTTTGCTTGCAACTGAAGTATCTCCATATGTAGTAGGTCTAATCTTGAAAAGTGCAAAGGAACTAGGACTCCTTTTAACTTCAAAGAATCAGTATATGAATGAACAGCAGTAGTAGAAAGTGCAACATTCTCATTATGTGATCTGAGTGTTAAATGAAAAGCAAAAAGTTTATGGTAAAGTAGCTTTTTTGTTCTTCCACTAACTGTGATGCCATCACATGGAAACTATTTTAAATAAACATATGATTTGGGGGCCTTTAGTACCTTTATATCCAAAACTACCCACCTTTTGAGGATGTCAGTATTAAAAGAAATGAAGTTGATACAGCATGAGGCAAGGAGCTTTGCGATATAAATAAATGAGCTGGACTTCTTTTTCAGGATAAATTCTTCTTACACAAGCTCCATTCTGTAACTGAGTCCATCAGTTTGAAAACCTCCTGGATTAATAGGGTAGATTTGAAAGAAAACATTTGTAACTATCACAAAAGAAGTGTTCGGCTTTCCGCAAAGGACACATCTTTTTTTTCTGTCTGCTGAAGTAGCTCTGGAGACAGGTGCAGAGACACATGAGCTTGCTCAGCACAGCTTATTAACTCAGACTCAGAGCCATGGTAATGAAGCTATATGATCTGCAGGCCAAAGCTGGCCCACTTCCAGGCAACTTTAAGTGCAGTCAGAGCAAATGTATTAACTTTTTGTATCTGTCCATAAAAATGTACTCACAGCCAACATTTCAGCCTCAGGTATTCATTCTGGTTACCTCCATTTTTTGAAGCTCGGCATGAGATACACCAGGAGTGAGTTTTAGAGGTGTTAAGCAATGTGCAAATTTAGGCATCAGCCATATTAACCCCCAGGAACAGAGCTGTTCCTCTGAGTTTACTGGCCACGTTTGAAAGACTAGCCATGGTCAGTGGTTTTCAACCCGAGCACTCATGCATTATTTCTATGAAAACAGGTTAAGGTTAAGAATAAAAGGCACATCTACCAGAGTCCTTTTCAGAGAATCTGCAGAGTGAAAAACACTGGCAGCTCTGCCCAGGAAGGTACTCTGTTCACTGCTGTGGAGCATCACTCCCCACCTTCCACAGAACTGTACTGAGACTTCTCATCCCACAGAGTGGCTGAAAACACAGCTTGGGCAGAAATTCTTCTGCCCTCTATTTGTCAGCAACATTTTCCTCTATGACTAAAGTCTTGTGCATAGCATTGTTACTTAGCTTTCTGTATCTGCACAGGGCATCTGTTTTCTGTCACCTTGTGCTAATGAATATTTACTCACAAAAGATTGTCACCAAGCACTACTTCAATCTGTTGCAGAGAAATGCTGATTTCAAGTGTTTCAGAGTGTTTGCCTGAGGCATTCATTTGACCATTGCCTTTCACTTGTGCAAGAACACATTTTTAGGCACTCTCAGCCAGCTTCTGTTATTATCTTTTGTCCTTGTCCCAGGGATGTTAAGACACTAGAATCAAATTCTGTAAATAAAAAAGTAGGCTTATCACACATCACATTTGTAACACATTCCCCAGTAGTCTATACACAGGCTTTTTCAAGTGGTGTTTGGAACGGTTGGTTTATTAACATGGGTCAAAGTCGCAAGTAAGAGGTAGATAATATCCCAGCCCAGAACTGTATTGATTGATCTAAACACAAGAGAACAATATGAAGAAAACATGGAGCACAGCTGAATCATGAATAGCAAATACTAGTATTTTAAAGGCAAGCTCAGTTGTTCTTCTATCACATATATAGTTATATTATCAGTAATTTTTGCCAAAAAAAAAAAGGTATTAGGAATACTACTAAATATTAGTAAAAAAACACCAAATGAGGTGTTACGTAATTCCTCATAGTGTCTATACCATGTTCATCTCACTTCTATACACTACACAAACCATATGTATAAAAACAGAATTCATGAACACTAAAATATGACAATATTGTATAGGATCTGCAATTTTTTTCTCTGCTTACAGCATTTTTTCTTACGTATCATGTATCCAAATTACTGTGCTACAGAGGAATCATAAAGCCATCAATAAATTATATAAGCTAGCTTTTCTAAAAAAACCTATGGATTTGATGTTTTAAGTCTTTTAAAACATTACAGTTTTCAAACATATCAAACATTGCAGTTTTAAAGCATGTTTTCCCTTAAAGTTCCAAAGCTCGAAAAAATACTGGATCAAATTATATTAATAATGGCTTATGAATAGAGATTATTTTGGAGAAAAAAAACCTACATAACTGTATATTTTGAGAAAAAGAAGGAAACATTTCTTTGTCATGCTCTTTTTTTCCCCTAATCATTTGTTCTGTTTAGAGGTTTCAAAAGTTGCAATAAATCTCATAGGTGATAAATTAATGGGAACTGTGGATTACCATGACTGAAGTCACCAATAAATTTTAGGGGGTTAGCCTATTTATCAGATGAATAATCCTGCATTCATATAAACTTACAGGTAGGCCAGATGGAATGGAGCATGTGTAAGTCTCCCTATTGAGGTTTTAGCTGGAAAATACCTCAGTCTTGTAGCACCATACAAAACATGACAGGTCCAAGATAAAGAACGATATTCTCTTTTGTACAATGTAATGGCCAATTTACATTTTGACATTACACATCTTTATAAAAAAACCATGGGTGTATGTGAAAATATTAAAATTCCAGAGAATATTTCTAATATTCATAACCTGTACGTTCCATCTTTCAGACCTAAACCCATTCCCTACCAGCGACCTTTTCCATCAAGACCATAATGAGATAAACACATGGTGACTAACTTTCTTTAAACAAAGGCTTGATTTAGGTGTGTTAGGTTATCTGTACAGCAAAGCACACAACTAAACTTCAGTAAAAAATTTTAAGTGCTCCATTAGCTCCATTTTCTGCAAATAGTTCGGTGAACCATACTGAACTGTAGCAATGAAGCAGCAAATATTTTCAGCATAATGCATAATGAGTGCCTTGATTTGGAAGTTCATTCACAAAATGCATCAAATAGCATTACCTGTATGCACAATGAATTTCTGTGTGTGTATATTGTCTGCAAAAGGGGTTAGCAAAATTCTATGGAAACAAAGAGTTTATGTTTTCATGGTAGCCATGTGAAGCACAATTCTGATTGTTGAACAGATCAAGGGCCTTGCATAATCGTGTTGAGCTGTCATTCTCTACAAGACCACACATACTAGAAAGTCTTACTTCTGCCAGGAGGAAAAATCTGCTTACTCTCCTCTCCATCTGCTTCCAGTCTCCCAAGGCCACACTAAGGACACACAGGTACCCTCCACAGCCCCTGTTCACACTGCACACCACTCCATGCACGGCGGTTGATGCAGAGCTCTGTGCCACACAGTCATACAGCTTTATGTGCTGAGCTGCACAAGCTGTGTGAGCCACAGGTCCTGACCTTTGGAAGGTAACTATGTTAGCTGTCTAGGGATGAGAAGGACTCGGTCTCTGTGCAGAGGACGTACTCTCAGGCTGAGGTATTGCACCTCTAGCTCAGAGGGAAGTAACTGAAGATGTTCAGGAACTCATAGCATCAAGCCCAAATTTAGAAAAATAAAGACTGGTTCTGCAGTGATGGAACCAACGAGAGCTTTCTGATACCCTCAAAAGAAGACACAGCATTTAAACTGGTCAGAAACAGCTGACTTAATACAGCTGCAAATTGTAGTCAACAAGCATTGGCATCATGACTGCTGGGAAATTCTGCATAAATAGAGGCTATCTTCAGCATGAGAGTGACAAGGCCTGGCTCTGCACACCTTTAATTTTATTTTATTCCACTCTAGATACAATAACTCTTATATTAAAAAAACAAAACACTTCACAAGCCACTTCAAAAATAAGTTGGAAGGTTTGTATAGAGATAAAAACAAAAAATAGGTAGAATCATAATTACTAAGGATTCCACCACTTACGGAAGAAACTCCATCACTCCCCTACACTCTTAACCTGCCCAAAGTCATATCAAGCCCTCCATATGATCTCCTTCACCTGTTAGCATGCATCACCAAGAAGGTACTTGTCCTGTAAAATGAAGTTCATAGAGTTGTGTCTTTTTCTTCTACTTAGAACAAGGGTGCATCTGTAAAGTTGTGTAATGCTTCACTTACTTAAATCACAACACACTGTGATGGAACGACTTTGCATAAAAAAGGACATGCAAGGACATGATTTTGCCATACAAAAATACAATCTAGTATATGATGCAACACAGCAAACTTTTCTGAACTTCTCCCAGATAATTTCAAACTAAGCACAAACATACGGGCAAATTTTCTGTTCACTTGAACCTATAGACCTAAGTCCCCCTCATCTTCTTTATGGTATATAGGAGCTCCTGTTTAGTATTACAGCAGTGGAATTAAGACAATTTTCCTTTCTAGTGTAGTATGTTGCTGCCAAGAGTGAGTCATCTCAATCACATGGATTTTTAAGTGGCTAGTCCTTGCTTTTTGAGTTGAATAAATTAAGCTTTCTGCAATCCTGACCTGCTGTGGCCTCTTTTTAACATAATTATTTATCTTTCTAAGATCAGATAATGATAATAGACAAATGCCTAGTTTCTAAGTCGACTTATGTTTGCGTAAATCTGCAGCTTTTGAATCTGAGTTCAGTGGAGTTATTCCAGGGGCAAAGTTACATAAGTTTGTGAGTATCCCTTGACTAGAAACAGTGCTTTCTGTGACAGTTTTTTAACCTAGGCCTAAAATACAGCTATCCCTCTAAAATTCTCTAAGTTATGGCTTCCATGCTAGCTCAGATACACAGCACATATAGAGCTCTACAAAAAAAAGAGAGGAAAGATGCCCAAGAACTAATAAGACGATGTCCTGGTCCAATCTGCTTTCAAGTGCATTTTTCTAGAGATGGTCAGAAAACAGCTTGGTTATGTGGTGCATTATGCAATCACTCTAGCAGTTAAGTGCATTATATTGCTTCTTTAGAAGCTATTGCACTCTTAGAATAAAAAAATCCACATATGAGTATTTTATTTTTCCTTCTGTAACAAACTTGTCTTTTATCTAAATGCTTTTCACATGTAAGCTAACTGGTTAACTGCTTTTACTTCCAATTTTTAAACAACTATGTAATAGCAATGCAAAGAATGTAAAAGTATGTGGACATGTTTCCAGATTACCTTTAACATTCAGATTTAATTGCATCCCTCTTCTCTTTATTTTCAAATCACTTACTTTCATAGGCCCAGATCTTATATTTATGTGCACTTAACCTTAAGCATACAACTAACAGCACTGTTACCCTGCAGGAATGCAGGTAATCTAATGACACTGTTTTCACTAGCTCTTCACTACTGGTTAGGCTTTCGGATAACAAGTTCTTGAGGCTGGAAATGGCATCTTTAAGGATTTTATTCACATCTAGGACAGCAAGGCTCCATTCTTACTTGAGTCATCTGAGCACTACTGAAAATGGAGAGGTAATGGGCAGAGATATATGATAAATTAGCCTAGATTTAACAAGTAATTTCAATTTGGACCCTGCGTGTTTCTTGGTTTATCTGTAAGAATGAAAAAAACGAGATTAGTTAAAAAAAATAGAAAAGTGCGTCCATGAGCAATTTAGGATTTGGAGAAGCATCCAGAATGAGCATTAGGCTGTGCCAGAGTATATGTCTGACTAGGCTTCAGCATCAATGTTTATCAATAACTGGGGCTCCTGCACACACACTCTGATTCCCCCATTTCAAGGGCAAATGAATTATCCGCTACTTTCCTTTGGGACTGTGTGCAGTGGGCAATGACATATCTACTCTGCAGCCAGAGGTTTTCCTGGAGATGATCCAAGCAGGCTTCACACAGCTTAACTGCAATTGCAGCAGTGTGGGGTTCTATGCAATCTGTCCCCACAAATAAACCCTTGTGCAGCTAGCTTCTGCAGTGCTGCACACAGCTAAGGCTACATTAGCATTAATGCCTGAATGGCCCAATTTAACAATACCTTGCAGGTGTCTGCATAAGTGAAGGCCATACATTCCTCTACATGTGCAGGAAAGAAGAACGTCAAGACTTAGACCCAACCTCCTATCCCTCTACAACACTAAAGAATGTTCTTGTTTGTTCTGATTGAATATTATTAATTACTTTGTTTTAATATTCTCTAATGTTCCCCATGTAGATCTGGCCAGCCCAATACATCAGCAGTCCTAAAGAAAGATCTTATTTCACATTTTGCATTGGATCAATTTCTGTTTTGAAAATATTGATTTTCTCATCACTTAAAAGTGTAAGTATTACAGGGTGTTCTGTGGGTAGTAGAACTAACAAGAGGGCTTCCTATGGAGTTGTGTCCTTTGTTCTCTGTGTCCTCAGGCAACACCCTCACAAGGCAAGAAATAGAACATGCAGCTGCTAAGATGCAACTGTATGTGTGACTGTTGTCTGGCTAATGGGCTGCCGAACAGAACATCTAACAGCTGAGATGTCTGTCTTTTTTTGTCAGTGAGGGCTTCTGCTTCTACAAAGCCACTAGTTTTCGTTAGATCTCTACGAGTATACCTCATTCTAAGATTTTTTTTCTCCCCCTTGAAATCAGTTGAAAATGTCCAAACGGGTTTAATAACTACGGGAAGGCCTGGCAGACAGAAAGTCTGATCACAAAGGTTTTGTTTCCTTAGGAAAATAGGCTAACAAAAACCCAACTGCAATAATAATTTAAAAAGGAACTTACAAAGTGTTCTTTCTTCTGAAAAACCTTCTGGACAAAAACTGGAAAAGTTATTAGATCTTTCACTTAAGGAAAGGTATAAACTGTAGACATTTTTATATTCTACTTCCATTGAGCGGAACAGCTGTGAGGCTTAAAGAATTTCTGGCAAGGAAAAGTTCTAAAAAAAATTATTTGAAATGCAAAATCTCTAGTACTTTCCATGTTTAAAGAAAACATATTATTATATACATTTGTGGTAGCCAGTCTCTGTGTTAACTATGCCTGTGTTCCAGCTGCCTGATTGCTCCAGCACCAGTTACCTATTATCTGCTTCTGGCTTGTAAACACTGCATGGGATACGGGACTATCAATAATCATTTACCACATATTAGCACACTGCATAAAGTTCTCAAGCCTTGTTGTTCCTTAGAAGTATTACTAGCTATAAATATTAAACAAAAATGAAAAACCAGTGCTGATGAAGTAAATCTGTAATTCTTTTAAGCTACTCAGCTGCAGTCCAGGCATGGCTCACTACCCGTCTTCAGTGTTTCATTGCAGTCTTTTCTTCACACAAAACCAAAGATTCTTTGTTAACTTTAGACATTCTGCCTCCTATTCATTAGAGCGAAAAACCCAGCAACTTTACTGCACACTACTTTCGATAGCTTGTTTTTTGGAAGTAATTAAGTGATAATATACCATCTCCCATATAGCCATATGCCAGGGAAGTTCCCTATGAAGAACTACAGTGACAGCTCTTTCTGAGAATCAGATCATCACACATTTGAGACGTATACAGATCTATTCTCTTGGCTACTTATGTTCCTGCCCATCTGCTGGAGTGGCAAGGTGCCTGCTTGCAGACTGACGTGACAGTTTCATTAAAGCAAAAATAACAATTAAATAATAATAATAAAAAAAGCTTCCAGCTGACGTAATACTTCCAGCACTCAAACTTCCACTTCCACAAGGAATCCCTCCTCAGTCACAGCGTGACCATATGCTTCTTTCACACAAGACCTAGTGACACTTGTGCCAGACTTCAGTGGTAGAAGAAAAAAGAAGACCATGAGTTCACAACTGCCAGGATGACAGACTGTATATAGCAGTGGAAACATGAGAAGTACACCAAGGCAACATGTGGTGTCCAAACATGTCACAAAGCATAACTGGTATCTGTGGCTGGTAAAAGCATTCATCTCTGAAGTGTATCAGTTGTAACTGAGATGTTACAATTTGTCTCCTCTAACTCCATATTAAAACAATAATGTAAAATAATTTTTTAAACTTGTGTCTTTTAGGCATGTGTTTGGGGCATTCTGTATTTATTATTCTCACGGAACCTTCATATCAGTATGGCCACATTAAAATGAAGTAATTTCTGACAAGCCCAAATTTAGCATGGGATTTGAAAGGCAAGCTGAATTAATTCCTGTTTGCATATGATGATGATAACAAATATTCAGCAAGAGAAATTTTGCCTTTGTGCAGGAACAGGGAAACCCATTGTTTTCAAAAGACTTACACAAGTTGGCACTCAGTAAGCAACTCCATGAAGAATGTGCAAAAAGAGGATTTAAGGTATTCCTTTCAGACAAGCTGACTCCAAGGTTAACAGGAGGAAAAGTTCATTAATGCTTGTTTATCCTACCTTCCCTCAATCCAGTGAGCAGATCTGCTGAGAAACAAAAGCCTTTCTTGTAGTCACTTCCTGGAACAGAGCAAAGTTTTTAAGTTTGAAGTAAACATAATTTGGGGCAAAATACTATCTCAAAATGCCATATCCAGTTGCCAGTTTAGAGGCAAACTTCCAGAGTAGCTGCATATATTCTAGATTTTAACCAGCTGAGATGGTTAATGCAACACCACTGGGGAATTACTTGTCAAGTCTGGAAATTTGCATTTATTCCAAACATTTAAATGACAAATTTGAACCTGACCAGGTAACAGCAGAGTCCTCCATTGACAAGCCTGACTGAAACAGCAAGTACACATTGGTAAGCAAAGGCAGCACTAAATAGTAATAAATAGGCCAACGAACATAGTGAAATAGTGACATCTATGTTTGAAAACTGTTTTCATATGGACATCAGGATGCTCTGAAAAGCTTCCAACTTCATGCCCTAATCAAGTCATAAGCGCAGTCTTAGTGCATCCCAGTGCAAAATCAAGACTTGGGTGACCAGGGGTTAGATCCACAGAGGAATATAGGTTCCACAATGCTATGTGTACTACAGTGACACCACATAACCCTTGGCTTTTTCAAGATAGCCTTGAAGCTTATCTATCTCTACCCTGCAAAGGAATAGTTAAATACTTCAGAATCAACACCAGAAAAACCCTAATATTTTGAGCAACTACTACCTATAATGGTCAATAGAAAGGCTACGACAAAAGTCTTAGGCTTCTCTTTCCAGAGTTTTGGCACTGTATTTGCCCCAGCAAGAAGGCGTATCTGCAAGGAGGTGCAGGTATTTGAGGGATCTAGCCCCTCAGTTGGCTCAGCCTGGTATGTAATCAATGTGCATGCCTGCATTGCAGCTGGGTATGTCCTCAAGGGTCCCTGAACAGAAACATCATCAATAGAATGGACACCTGTGACCAGCGGCTGTTCTAGTGTAAGTTAACCCCAATAATAGCTCTTGAGGACAAGTGAAAACTTGTATCCCATTTTCCTGGTGAATAAGGCTATGGAGTTTTTCATATACACGGGACAAGAATTGAAAACCTATTTGTGTTGCAGTACAGATAAATACCACAGTATATAATTTATCATTTATAATTCATAGCTTATAATTACTCTTAGTGAACGGGACAAATATTGTAGATTAATACTGACATTTTTTCTTATTGCAGCCTGAAAGGATCTTCTAGTCTGCAATTTCCTAATTAAACAGGATGTGCAATCACAGAATGAAAGAAAAGCTCTGATTATCTTAGCCTATGTCAGGCCAACACATTTTTTCCAGTGAAACTACAATGGTGAGGGTTAATGAGCAGCATTAGTGTAAAATAATGTTCATGCTGCATTTTACCACCAGCAGATAGCTTTATTTCTCAACTATTGCACAGTCTCACAACTGAATATTTCATTCTCTGAATCACACAGTGCTGCCATTTTAAAAGAAAAATCTCCTGGGATTTTACATCCTACTCAGAAAGAATATATTAAAATAGACTGAAACACGCAAAAGATGAAAAGATCAATGGTTATCAAAGAATATTATAGAGGTGAATGGCAGAAGGGGAGGGAGAAAGAAGGAAGAAAAATGCATGGATTAAACTAATTTCCAGTCCTGTAGGCTATTTGCAGCAAGCCAAAGCAATTTCTCTGGCCTGTCGTTTCCTTCCAGCCATCCTCTTCCCTTGGGGCTCAGTGAAAGCAGGTCACAAGATGCAAGAATTGTTCTGGCAGGTGCAGTCTGCACCTAGCTGCCTCCTTTCAAAGGATCCCTCAAGAATTGTCACTGATTTATTCCAGATTTCTAGGAAGCATCAGATTTACCATATAAGAAGAAGAGAACTGTACTACATGCATAACTGCTTTTTCTGGTCAGGGGCTGAGAAGTAAGGCTCACTGCTACCATTAGGAAAAACAACACTGCTCACCAACTAGAAAAATTGTCCATCAGGCAAACATAGGTATATGTCAAAATTTTCTGGATTTAAAAGGGCACCACTTCTTTCCTTATTTGTCCAAATTAGGCAATTCCTAAGCTTATCAGGACTAGGAACTTCTAGCAGGGACACATGAGGACCAGAAATGCTAATGTCAGAACACTACAGAAAAGACAAGATGCAAGACTTACAAGTGTCATTTGTTGACTTTTTTGAGGTGGCCATTTTTAAATACTCCCCTCACCAGAAAATTTGTGTGCCTGTTCTGCACAGCCCTATGCTTCCATGTCCCCTGCTTTCCCATGACCCAGAGACACAGTGACTTACAAGGTTAAGTCATGTATACAGGCAGCAGCTTTTACGGTGATGATATGACAGCACCCTTTTCAGCATGAGAAATGCTGGCAGTGCAGTGAGTGCAGAGGGAACCATACAGAACCAAAAGGCAGAACACCGATGCATTGCTCTGCAACACAACTATGGGCTCCATTCTGACAAAGCCAGAGAAGCCATGATTATAGAACACATTTGCCAAGAAAACCTACTGGTAATCTGAGTACCCAGATGCCCTCTCCTGATTATCTGGACAAGAATAAACAAGCCCTTTTCTATACAACACACCTGGGATCTCCTCCACCCCTTTTAACTAGAAAGTGAAGAACAAGGAAGAAACAAGTAGGTAGCCCTGGACCTGTCCACAGGACTTTGCAAACAGGACACACACTGAAGAAAAGTCAAGATAGTATAATATTTCTCACTTTTGTCCTGCCCTTTTCCACAGGTCCAGAAGAAGAACTTTATTCCAAGAAAGCACAAAAAAGGAGTCAAGCAAAACCTAGAAGCCATACTTCAAACAAGCCCATTGATAAATGAACTGAACACCCTACTCCTGGCTAGCATGCAAAGTACCATAGTAAGACTGAATTTCTGTGGCAAGAATAAAACTACTTTCACAAACCACCCTGAGAAGCTACCAGCACTACCACTACTACACAGTTCTCAGCAATAAATAAACAGTTCAAAGCCATAACAATGCTGGCAAGGATGAGTGGGTGTATGTTTACACTAACTAATGTTTTGAAAATAAAAGTTATTTCTGGAATGTGTGAATGTATCAGGAATTAGAGTTAACTTTTCCAAAACAAGTGTAGTGTATATATCACATACAAAGCAAGAAAGTGCCAATATACACACAAATGCCTTGCTCTGAAATGAATCAGTCCTCCTACACAAAAATTAACAATCCTTTGGCTTCACAAAGGCTGCATTCTCACAAGCAGAAGCTGGGGCAGGTTCATCTACCACAGAGTAGCCAAGCAGTTCACACCTGGCTGCTGAGCTGAACTGTGGACACTCTGTGTCAGGGACTAATGCATCATTTTCCTGCATCAGTTTCAAGTTTTCTTCTTAATTCTTATCTTAATAGAGAGATCTCTGCACCAAGCAATTCCCATACTGACTTTCTGTGGCTTTTACAGTAAGAGTAGGAAGTATTTATATCTACCTGTGGAAATGTGTTAGCCTAAAAGTATATTTAAGGGAGCAGTCTGTGATTTGGCACCGGCACCCAGATTCACATATTAGTAAATGAGTCCTTTTTTGGGGATGCTCAGAGTCTGAAAATCCTGTTTACTAACTGATTTCCCTGAGCCTGGGTTAGGCACTTCTTGTACTTGTGTCTACCAAACATTCTTCATTCCTAGAAGTACCACAAAAGAAATAGTCAATCAGTGGATTCACATGACAGTGGGGAAAAGATACTTGCTCAAAATCTTTTTTCCTCCAGGATAACCTAGTCTATTGCCTTGTTCATAGTGAAAGAAATCATAGAACAGGAAGGAAAAACCCTTCACCCTGAGGAAACAAGCTCCAAATGCAATCCATGAGATGAAGACTTGTGATACAGAGTGGCTACAGAAATTGCTGAAAAAAAAAAGTATCACACATTTAACAGAATTCTTAAAGCACCAGTATTTTACTGGGTTTTGTAATTAAACAGTCAGTTATTCAGGCTACCAATAGAAGCTGAGAGGAACTTCAGAAGAGCCTGCAGAAGTCAGCTCAATAGGCAAATACAGTGGCAAATAAATTCAGTAACAACAAATCAAAAGTACATTGGAGAAAAAAATGTTACAGCTAGGTGTCCTAAGAGGTTTCCAATTAGTATTACTGGTTCTGAAGGAAACTGAATTGTCACTGTAGCCCAGTGAAGTCCTTTATTCAATGAACAGGTGCTGTTAGGAAAAGGAAGGGAAACATTGAAGTCTGTTAATGAATGGGAGATAGGACAATAATAACACAGTGCTTCTGTAGAAACCAGTAGTGCAGACTCAGCCAGTATTTTGTACGCCATTACCAGGCATTCTACCTGTAAACAGGAGGGATTATTTCCTAACATGGTCAGGAAAACATAATAAGAATAATGAAAAAGTGAGCCTGAAAGACAGGAGTGTGTCTCTGATGGAAAACTGGTAAACTGGTAATAACATGTAAAATAATGAAGGCACAAATCCTGGGAACTTGTTCATCCTGCCTCATAATACCAGAACATATAACTGAACAAAAGGTAAGAAACTGAATATCAAACAAACAGTTTTCTCATTCAAACTGCAAATATACTGTGATCTGTGTTAGCACAAGGAGCCACTGAGACAAGAGCTTAGCAAGACTTGGCCATTTCTTTGGCTCTCGAGAATATCTGGAATGCTGCCAGTTGATGTTAACATCCTTTGAAAGACGTAGCAAGCTTGATGCTTCTGGAGTTTAGTCAACCTCTAACAGTCTCACCATCTACAGGTGACTTTGCATTGACCTATTGCCAGCTTCATACCCTTCCCCTAATTCAACTGCTACTGACAAAAGACGAGGTACGCTGCTAGACAGATTACTGCTGCACTGAAGTAACTCCTATGATCCTGGCTGTCCTGGTTTCAGCTGGGATAGAGTTAATTGTCTTCCTAGTAGCTGGTACGGTGCTGTGTTTTGAGTTCAGTA
>JAVJGG010000074.1:22565382-22602770 GCA_035590195.1 Aviceda cuculoides | reverse complement strand
GCCCCCCCCCGCCCCCCCCCCCCAGCGAGTCTGCTGTCTGTTCTTGGAAATCAGGGAACTATTTGAGGTATTTCTTGTTAGGCTCCTTGTGCTGTTTGTATATCTTGGTCACTCTTCCAAGTGAATGTGTGTTCTCCATTTTCTTTCAGATGAAAGCAATGGCAGTCTGTCAATGGCCAGAGCAGGCACCAGCATGACCACAAGATGTCCCAAGAGCATGGTGTGCTTGGCTTTTCTTGTTAAATGCTTACTCTGTATAAAATGTTACTTACTTGTGAATTTTTAGGTATTTGCTATTGATGAATTAATCTTTTTCATATGCTGTTAATTTAATTTTGCAGAGATGATAAATTCTAATACTTAAATTTTTGCCTTTGTGTTGCCCATTCATTCCTGTCCAGAATGAATGTGGTGTCAAAAAAGGCAAAGAGGGATTCTTGCTCAGACTGCTTAAGGAGCTGGTTATTTACCTTTCTCCTCCCTGTTTTTGCAAGGACAAAAAAAATCTAGAAATTGTATGGTTGAGCAGTTACATGGTAGACTTTGTGCTTCAGTCTTTTTAAATGAAGAATCTGACAGTTATTGTAAGAGGAAAAACTAAAATTATAATGGCCATTTTTAGCATTGTTTAGCTGTCCTGTGTATCGTGATAAGATCTTACATCTGTGCTGCAATTAATTAGTACATAACACTTCAGACTCCTGCAGTGGCCTCTAGTTTTTCTATTGCAAAAAGATCTCTACAGCTACAGAAAAGATTAAAATCTTCTTTAATGGGGAAAAAACGTGTTTTGCCTTTGTGCATTTGCCTTTTTGTTATTTATGTCTGGTATTGGAAAGGTATAAAGAGAATCCCTCTGCAGGACTCTTCGATATTGGATAATAATGTATTCTACTCTTCTGCTGTACACAGAACAGTCTTTCCTTGATGCACTTTTGAAAGTGTAAAGTATAGTTTAATACTGCTATCGCAGGCAGCTCTCACCTTGAGGACTGTGGGGCCTGTTCCTACCAGAAAGCTTAACACTATGAATGGTTCTTACAGAGTTCTAGTGTGTTTTGCTGAAAGTTCAGAAGCTCACAGAGATAGCCTGATGTGGTGAAAGCCTCTAAGCATGTGAAGGGCATGTAGGAAAAAGTTACAAAGTACTGATTGTCCAGTTATCGTGCAACTTCCTTCATTAGGTAACTATAATTTCTTGTGCAGCTGTGTCCTTCAGCCTTGTCTTACAATGAAGCAGACTTTCTGTTGAAAAAGAAGTTTGGCGGAATGACTTTAGAACAGAAATTGGAACTGAAACATTAAGAGTGAGATCAGCCTGATGACTATGTTCTCATCAACAAAAGCAAAGTAAAAGGTTTGGTGTGAGCGGCTTATTAAAAGCAGTGCATGGCTGCCAGTGTGTCCCAGAGGAGTCTGTGCTTTTCTGTGTTTGGTTTTTGGGGGTAATACTGTGGAGCAGTTCAGAATACAAGGACTGAATCAAAGACGACTGAAACGTGACAGCTCAGAATCTTGTATGCAATATGCTGTTTCACTGTAGGGTCTTGGAAAAGTCAATACTATTGAAAGGTTGAGTAGTGCATGTCAGCATGAAATTCAGTGGTACAAACAAGGCACTAATAAAAATTGCGTATATTATGAAACATATCTTCAGTGCTGAAACTGTGGTTTGTGTAACCTACATACCCAAGAGCATGACAAGTAATCCAAGTCTTTGAAGCCAGGACCTTCTTGGTTAATACTGGAAATGTGATGTAAGAATGATCCAGTACTGAGAAATCGTCGTGATACCTTACCTGCATTTCAGGGGATGTAAACCACACTGAGTAGACTATTTGACAGCTTATTGACAGCTTACTGACTATTAAGTATTAGAGCTGAGTCAATTTATAGAGACTATCAAGGCTATAGAGACTGAAGACTATATTGAAGGTGAAGTTCAGAGTGTAAACTTAAGTTTTAAGTCAAACTGAAGAAACTACTGATTGTCTTGTAAATTAGAAAGGGTCACAATATTACACCACGTATACAGCGTGGTGTTCCCATTGAATACGTGCGGTACTTCGTGAAAGAAAAAAATGCTTGAAGTTTTTTTTAGCAGCAGCAGCAGCTGACTTTTATGACTGTAAACAGGCTAGTTGCTCAGACATAGGAAAGTACAGCAGTGATGAAGGGTAGATTGAATGGAGTAGAAAACCAGTAAAAGATGTCCTGCTCGCACATCTTGTGCAATTGTGCCTCCTTTAAACCTCATTATGCATTATGTCCAGGACACAAAAAGAACCAAAGGTGTCTTCTGCATATTTGTTTGTGTTATTGTTTTTGTTGCTTCACTGATACATCCAGGTCTCCTAGAGACATAGTGAAGAGGAGGGTACTGAGGCAGAGTGCTGCACGGTGGTATTTCCATGGAAGAATTATAAATACTGTTCAAGAAAACTTGGAAGAGATAAAAGTTATGGAGAAGTTTGGGGAAGAATTGGGGTGTCATTCGGCACCTATTAATGAGTCTTTTGGATTACTCAGTCTTTTGAGCAATAAACAGTTTTGTTGCCTTCTTTTTTTATTCTTTCTTTTTTCACTGTGCTAGAAATCCGTAATACTGTACAAACTACTGCAGAAGAAAAATAAAGATTGTATAATTGTGTGGTGTTTGCAGGAGCAGCTTTCAAAATGTGACTGCAGCTCTGGGAAAGCAGACTGATTATTTGGCAGCTGTTAAAGAGACAACATGACAAATTCTTAAGCCAAGCTGTGCAAACTGAGCTGAGTCAAGTTCTGAAGGAAATTTGTGATCCAGTAGTTGTCCATGCTGAAGACATATTCAGAAAGTGATTTCCCAGCTGCTACCAGACTGGTTGATCTGAATTTGTTTAAAGAATATATACTATTTCCTCATGAGAAATTACTTAAGTAACTTTTCAGGAAAAATTAAACTGAAGATGGTTCAGTATTTTGCATGAATACACACATGTTCATAGAAAAGTGAATGTGAGTGATGCAAGATCCACTACATCACTGTTGGTTTTCTTGCAGGAAAGAATGTAACAGAAATCTTGTGTGAAGTGATGAAATTCCTTCAGCTTTGTCACAATGTGCTTGAAAATACTAGAATCTGAAAGTTTCATGCATTGAAGTGTGAAAACCTACTTGAGCAACATGAAAAACACAGATGCATTTATTGCTTTACCAGTGCTGTCGATAGAAAATGAACTAGTGAAATCTGTCCCAGACCTTCAGCACCATAGGCACTGGGGGTTTTTTGCAAGGCTGAACAGAAGGATGGGCACTCTTTGTATATGAACCTGCCAGACACTGGGAAGAGAAATGTATGTGTAATCCACTATGAGTAATGTATCTAATAACAGGGCTGCTACTTGTTTTTCAACATAAAATTACTAATCTCATCTTTCTGTTATTGGCTTACTATTCTCCTAAACTGTTGCACACACGTCTGTGCTTTATACATGAGCTACTACTACAAAACTTTCTATTGATTCCCACCAGCTAGAAAGTTTTAGTACTGCCACCAACTTGTAGTTTGAATCTGAAACCTTGCTTAGATGGACAAAGAGGCTTTCTTGCATGTAAGCTCTTCAAAAATTAGTTTTTCAGATTTTGGCTTTTGATGTTTTTCCAAAGGAATGGGGGGGAAGCCGATCCTTGTAACTTTGTGCCAGTCTCGGGCATCTAGAGGATGTTACTGAAGACAGCTGTGTGCTACATGTGTCCAATCTCACATTGTGTTTACTTTTTTCCCTAGGAAGAATTGTTATAATGAGCCTGAGACCAGTGGGAATCTCTGCAGGACCACTCCATAAGAAACAAACTGTTAAAAAAAGATGAAATATTAAGCCTGCATGTAGTAGCATAAGGTGCTTTTAACTGTATTGGGGCAGTGTCTGGTAATGTTTATATAGACAAAAAATAAAGATTTATGTTTTTGTTCTAAGAATTTCTGTCTTTCCCAAGCTATAATAGCAGTTGCTTCTGACAGTTCTGAGTTCCTCAATGTTGTTTTGGGGATACCAATTCACCCCTTTGGACTAAATAAAACCTAGGAGCTATTAAGTGGGTGGGAGGTGATCACTGAAACTGTGGTCTTCTGTAGTTCTCAGAGATTGAGTTAGCTGAGATTCATATTGTAGTGGGGAAAAGTAGATATTAAAATTCAGCAAACCTGTGTTTAAAAATAGCGGGAAAGGTCTCCAACATGGAAAACTGCAAGTTTCGTTTACTATTAACTTAATCAGCCGCATAATACAGTACTTCAACTAAACTTGAAGTAGAGCAAAATACTGCAGGGATAACAACTAGAATTCCTGGTTGTTTTTTCAGGAAGACTTATCATTAATTTTATCAGAAGACCAAATGCTGGAATTACATATCTTGCAATGTCTGATTTTTCAGTACTAAATGTAAGTAAATTATTAATGCAAAGTCTAAGCATAAGTTAGTTTTTGGTTTGTCAAGAGGGAGGGAGGTTTAGACAAGAGTAATTAAATTTTAGTGATCCAACATGTAATTATTGGAAGCACTTGAAAGTTTAGGGTTTCTGTTAGGGTTTATATTCCCTGAAGATACCATCTGTTCAGGAGTTTTGCTCATGGGTCTTTGTTCTTAAAGTGCAAGACTGGCAGGAATCGCTTTTAATACTGCTTTTTTTTAAAACTCTTGACAGCAACAGCTAACGCCAAGTTTTAATGATTGCTGTCTAAAATGTTAATTCCCTTTCAACAAGAGAAATTTTAGAATCTTAAGCTTCAGTGTGTAATACCTGTTTCATAGTGTAGTGGAAGAAAGAAAAAATGAGGGAGAGGGAGGAGTAGGTGGGTGTAAGGGGCACTGATTACTAAAATAGTAATGCTGGTGAACATTAAGTGTGGTGTTAAGCATTAGGACTGCCTTTTAGTTTTTATGAGTTGTTAACTGGACTGTACCCTTGAAAAAAACCTCAAGACTCCTTAATTATTTTTTTTCCCTTCCTCTGTTTTACATAAACAAAATGTCTGACAGATTCTTGAAGGTGATAGTATTAAAAAGTAGAAAGGAGGACAGATTCCAAGGTGGTCTAGGGGAGCAAGAGAACAAAGCTTTGTGCACTGGGTTGGTGTTGCACCAACACTGCTTTCTGTTACTTGCCTCTAGTCCTCTGTGGAAGAGTGCTCGGTATTAAAGGCTGCAAATTGGAACTCGAGAGGTATGCACAAAAAGAAAATTGGCTTGTTCTAGATTTCTCTTTAAACTTTTAGCACACTGCATCTGAGTGGACTAAGGCTAGCTCTATTAAATGAAAACAGTGGATGACCTGTGGAGGCATTCTTGAATGTCAATTTGTTACCTCTTTTCCCTAGCAAAGGGGCTCATTTGTAGTAAATACAACGGTAGTATTTTATGAAGAATGTCAGTTACATTCTGATATCCTCACTGAGGAAATAACTGCATAGTTTTTGAGATTTTAACATTGAGTAAGGTGTATCATTTAATTGGTGACCAGCTGGGAGGGCAGTGGTTTTCTTCACTCTTGTATTGGGTCTGGCTGAGATGGAGTTTATTCTCCCCGTAGCAGCCGTCATAGTGCTGTGCTTTGTATTGGTAGCTAGAAGGGTACTGATAACATACCAGTGTTTTGGTTACGGCATCAGAGCTGTCTCTCCAACATTGCCCCTTGCCCAATAGGCTGGGGGTGGGTGAGATCTTGGGAGGGGACACAACTGTAACAGCTGACCCAAACTGACCAAAGGGATATTCCAGACCATATGGTGTCTGCTCAGCAATAAATGCTAAGTGGGCAGTGGGGAGGCATTTGTTATTATGACATTTGTCTTCTGGAGCAACTGGTAGGTGTACTGAAGCCCTACTTCCTGGGAAATGGCTGGACATCAGCTGCTGATGGGAAGTAGGGAATAAATCTTGTTTTCCTTTCCTTCTCTGCATGGCCTTTGCTTTTGTTTTATTAAACTGCCTTTATTTTGACCCACAATTTTTTTTTTCCATCTTATTTCCTCTCCCCCGCTGTCCTGCTGAGGAGGGGAGTGACGAAGCAGCTTGGTGGGCACTTTGTGTCCAGCCAAGGGCAACCCACCGCAAGTCCTAGTGAGGAGACAAATACAGGAGAGAAATTAAAACAGGCACATTAAGGAGAGCACATGTGCCACACTGGCTTTGCATCTGTATGTTTGTTTTTGACAGCTTATGTAGTCTGCCATTCCCTTCTGGTGATTTTTAGGTAAGAAAGGAAACTAGTATGGATATGCACTGGAAGTATAAAACTTATGCCGGCAACTTCCTGTTACCAGGAAAAATACTTTATCTGGAGAAGCTGTATCCTCAAGTGGATTTTAATTGGTATGACACCTGTTTTTACCAGATGGTGTTGTCAAATGAATCTGTGTTTCTGAAGGCTTTGCTCCTTTGTGTAATGTAAATAAGACACACAGGCAACCATGGAATGCCCTAAAAATTCAAGTTTTACTTGACTTTTAAATAACCTGAACACAAGTATTGACACAGCCATCTATCAAACTCAATTTAAAATAAAGCACACAGTTGCTTCATGAATACTTAATGTATATAGAACATAAGCATCACATTGATACGTTTATGTATGTTGTTTTCAAACATCTTTCTAGGGAGCTTTGAATTAAACAGGCTTTCCCCAAAGAAAATGTGCTATCTATTCAGTTCAATATTCACCTGTATAAAGATGATTAATCTGGCAACTTAAATGGTAGTGATTTTTTTTCCCAACTAACATCTTAAATATAATGAGCTCAATTAGAATACGAGTTGCAAGGTTAGGGAGATGGGTAAGAAGTCCAGTGTAGAAAACCGCAAGTCAAGATTAGCTCCTAATGAAAGAAAACAGCTAACAAGCACAGGGACCAATATGGGATATACAAAAATGCTTTTGTGGTGTGGTTAGCAAGCCCTCTTTTTTGTATAAAATAACATGTTTTGCAAAGAGGTATGTCTATGTTGTCAGTGTTGCTAATTAGTGAGAGAGTTCCGTAACTTACCTATTCTTAGCATTTACAAAAGTCTCAGAAGAGCTAAATGCAGAGGCAGAAAGTTAAAATTGTTGGCCTGAGATCAGGTCAGCAGACTAGAAGCAGGATGAGAATGTCTCCAATATCAATCCTTTGTCCATGTGAGGACAGATCTGTATGGCATCCAACCCCAGGGTAAACTTTGCCCAACACAGTTATACATCTTCTGTTTTTTGCCTGACTCATCAGGAGGTGCAAGGACTTTGGACCGACATCCCAACTCCAGGTTTGAAAACATAACTGCCTCTAGGCAGTGAAAGCCCCAAGAAAGCGAGGGCAAGGTAGCAACAGTGGAAAAGGCAAGGTGTAGCTCAGAGCTTGAAGAGGCCAGCCACTTAAGAGATGTTGTAGGGCCGGTTTAGAGCTACAGAGCATAGCTGTGACATAGTAAGTACTTTCAGTGATTGATCACTTCTAGGTCTCTCTCACGCAAAAATAACAAAGTCATAAAAAAAGGTGCCTTTCCTGAAATGACTGAGGAAAAGAAGCTTAAAGGGAAAGGAGGCTTGCATATGGAAGTAGTTTGTTTTTCTGTACTATTAGCTGACGCTGGTGACCTCATCCAAGTTTTCCCTTGTTCTGGCACTGACACTTACCATGTAATACAGGTGTTAAGCTTAGTCTTTCTTTTGCAGATACAAAACTGTATCATAGTGCCGCAGACCGAGCATTAGACTTGCTAAAACCTGCTTCCTACAGAGTCTCATTGGACAGAAGACCACTAACTCAAATCTGGGAGTCTTTCTGTAAATTTCTTCTTTAAATGCAAAGAAGTTGGGTTGATTATGAAACAACTCTCCTGTGACTTGAGAACTGAAACCTATCACTATTTTATTAGATACAGCCTATTTTCTGATGTAGTGGGATAAGTAAAATACCACACACTTGGCTGTTGGAATCCACAAAAGCCCACAGGCAGATGACAACATACAGGAAAACATGAGGTTGGATATAAACCTTAGAAGTTTTCTTCCTGCGCAATATTTGAGGATTGGCAAGATACGGACACTATGTACAAATAATTCTCAAATAATAACAACACAAATCCTTCTCAAGTACTAGATATGTTCTACTCACCTGTGCCTGCGTAAGGAATGCAGAATAATGGTAATGATTTAGAAAGCATCAAACTACAAGCAAGTGCAAAATGCTCCAGCTTGGAACACCTTCTTGAAGAAGTAAGAAGTGGCTTTCATTGCAGACACTGTAACCAGTTCTTGTGTGGTTTGTCATATCTCGGTAGTCTTCCAAAAGACTGTGATGCTCTAGATTAACCTGTGTCACCACAACCTTTGCCACAGTGATGGACTTTTTTGGTTTGTTTTTTTAACTGGTGCTTGTAGGAGTACTATACAAGGTCCTAAGTAGATCCTAAAGGATCACTTTAAATTGAAGCAATGACAATGAAACCATTTAACAGACTTACAGAACAATTTAAGCAAATACTTTAAGTGAAGCCCAACAATGTCCTAGAGTGAAATCCATAGCAAATTCAGAAAATGCTGAAGAACCTCCATGAAAACAGAATTCTAACAGGGTTCTAAGCAATTTCCTTCCCTTCGATTTGTTCACTGAGACTGAAGAAGCAAACTATCCAAAACAAGTGGTCAAAGAACAATATTTAATTAAGTGAATCTGCCTTCCTTGGCACGATGCAGCATCTTCCAACATGAAGATCAATCCATAACTGTGATAGGAATATACAAACTGTAAGGCTACCAACCTGGCTAGTAGCGTCTACCCAACCACTTCAGATCATGAAACAATAAGAAATCAAAAAATGAAGTGGAAAATAAAACATCATACAAGGTTTCACTTCTCAGTTTTGTTAGTTAAAATGTGTATTAGTAATCCCATGCCTCTTGTAAAGCATAACTTAGGCGCCTTATGCTCACTCCAGTTCTCAAACAGTACTGCATTTCTGACAGGGCTGCAGTCCCTGGTATGGTGTTGCCAGGGGTACAAGACACAGGATCACTGCATATCACTGAAGGCCATTGGGGGGTTGAGTCTAAGGAGGACAGATGTAAAAATCATGAGCTACTTACCACAGCCAATTCCAATGCTGTTTGACAATTTCAATATTTAGTTTGGAGATTACACTTAGCAAAAGTTACTTTCACCACACAAAGATTTTGCTAAGCTTCTTAGTAAGTTAGCAACACCAGAAGGCTCTATGCCATGTGCTGACTGTGGACAAATGGGAGGCAGAGGAATGACTTTCAGCTATTTGTACAAAGTGACAGGACAGGAGAAGACTAGGCATCACTTCAGTTACATACTAGAAGATAACCCACTCAATGTGCAGCATCATTGAAACTTACTATTCCTACCGTGACAATAGAAGAAAATTGCAATTATCATACCTGAAATACTGCCTTTGTCATTTTATCATAGAAGTGGCTCAGAGAAAAGTATCCAAAGTTACTAGCATTGATTATTTAATATGAAAAGAGATTAAGGCAGACTTTGCTAATCTAGTTTAAAAAAAAAAAAAAGGCTATTTGCTAGCTGTCTTAAATCCTACTCTACAGGTTTCATTTAACCAGTACTTAAGTGCCTTGCTAAGCAGTCTTAATACAGTGGGTCAGTACATATTCTCCAGGTTTTTTCCAGTGTGGTTTACTATAAGGTGATAGATGTATTTCTACGGTATGGAATGTTCAATTAAATAGTCCCTCAACATAAAAGGGCGTTCAAAATTGCGAACACTTAAAACTGCCAAGGGAAAGTAAGTCTGTATCACCTCTGGAACTCTCTGCTACAGGGTGTTATGGTGTCTATTATTTTTGAGCTAAACATGTTGAGTCAACATTTGTATTAACAACATGAGCATCTGTTGTGCTAGGCTAAAATAAACCTTGTAAGAGCTATCAGTCCTTATGTCTCAGGACACAAGTTGATCCCCATATAAAATCGTGAAGATAATTCTCCCCATATCACACTGTATTGCACAATTGGCCAAAAATATGACTATTTTGCTTCTCTTGAAGCATCTGGTCCTGATCATGTCAGTTAACAGTCATTTTTTGGAAAAAGGCTATTCAGTTACAGAGCAGACCATAAAGCCTGTTTTGTTGCAGCAATTTTTTTTGTTCCATTTTTTGGAAATTAACTGCTGATCGTTCAGTTTTAGTAAGATTTTTCTTTTTGGTTGTCTGATCAGGCAGCTTCTCCTCGATCAGTCACACCACTAGAACGGTTTCGGTGATAAAAGCATTGCTTGGCCTTCCCAGCAAGCAGGTTGCGCTTCTGAGTGTCCTGAAGAAATTGCTACCATGTTGACTTCAATTCCTTCCCTTGCACACACACAAAATCTCAGTTTCCAAAGAATAAAATCCATTTGCCACCTTCAGTTATGGCAGTCAAGTCTCCACTTTGAAGCGTGACACCTGTACTGTTTTTACGATCTTAGTGGTGGGTTTTCCATCGACATTGTTAGCGGATAGCTGAGATGTTTCTTCTATTAGGCTGTCTTTAGATCCATTCTGTCTCTGAAGGGAACAAATTAAAACGTTGTTGAAAAGGTATAGCAGAATTTAAATACTATATTTTGATAACTGCTGCTATGACAGCCCTAGGCTAAGGATATAGCAATTTATATATATATATATATATATATATATATACACCAGGAATATTAAAGTCTCTACACTTATTTGAACAAACAGAACTTTTCTCCCCTCTTGCCTCGTCTCTCCCCTGCCAGCTGCTGCCCCTCTGTGCTATTTGGATTCATATTCCCTATTCAGGAAATACCATCACTAATTATTTGACAATTAGCAAAACGCTGCAAGCAACACTCACAAGGAATTAATGCTCAGCGTTGTGAGTGGGTCTGGGGCAAAGGGAAAAGGGAGGTGTTTGTGGACGCTGAACATTGTAACATTAATTCCTTCCAGAACATGAATTTAAGCCACTTTGTATGGGAAGTAAGACTGTGAATTTTGAACAGGACTCAATCACACAAGTTACCTATTTCTACAAAGCACATAAATGTGCTTAGCCTTAAGTATACCAACTTCCCCTTCATTGCTGGAGCAAGTCCTTACAGAAACATCAAGGACAGCTCATCTTTTTCAGTTTCCATCATATGCAGGAATACAAATATCCTTGAATTTAATTCCTATAAAAGAACAGCTAGTGTGTTAGCTAGCCTTAAAGTGAAAAATACCTGTTAATTGTTTTAAAATTATTCAAGCTTGTTATTCAAACTGCTTAGAAGACAAACTATGGCATGTTTTGCTGGTTGTATTCTGTGCAGTTTCCACACTACATATAGTATCAGCATGAGGTTTTGGTATATTTGGTATATTTTTGGTATATTTTTCAGATTAACAGACATGATGACTGGTGTGGGAAGTTAGGTATCTGAAATTCTCCCTTCCATATTTTGGTTTTCCTTTTGTGTGCTTGCACAACAGACCTGCAAGTATTTTTTGAATATAATTTGCTTCTCACATTTTGAGCTTAACAAAACTACCAAAGCTTAGAGATATGGTACCCTAATGTATGATAAAAGCCAGTGATTATATTTAAAAAGACAAGTTCTATCCTTTTTAGTTTTCAGTAACGTAAAAAAAATCCAGCATTTGGAGGAAAAAAAGCAAAAAAAGGCAATGCTTCAAGCCCAAGCAACAAAACTTTAAGAAAGCCTCTAAGAAAAAGCGAATAAATTATAGTAGGTTGTGATTACAACTGCATCCCAAGCACACTTGCATATTTTAAGAAATTGTGAAAGTTGATTCTCCTCCATGGAGAACAGGGTATCAGCTTAAGGAAGCATCAAACTCAAACTGGGAAAGAGTCCTCCAGCAGCAGAAGCAGGTGTTTGCAGGGGCATATGCTACAGAACTACATATATT
Source organism: Aviceda cuculoides (assembly GCA_035590195.1). Classification (NCBI taxonomy): domain Eukaryota; kingdom Metazoa; phylum Chordata; class Aves; order Accipitriformes; family Accipitridae; genus Aviceda; species Aviceda cuculoides. The sequence continues at coordinate 22,590,853 of JAVJGG010000074.1, read as the reverse complement.
TGGAAATATAAACAAAGTGTAAATATAAGCAAAATGTAAAATTTCAAGTCACACTGCTGCTGAAAAAAATCTCAGCCAGCTTTAATTTTCACTGAAAAACAAAGATCTAGTTTAAACAATGCACTAGAACCCCCCCTTCTCCCTCCAAAAATAGGAAAATTGCAGCCGATGCACAATTACTAACCTGTTGAGTCAATTGTATGGTGGGACCTTTCGCATCTGAGGATCGTGTAACAGGCAGTGGAGGCACCAGATCAGTTTTCGCACTGGAATTATGATATTACAAAATGGATATTGCTAAAATGAAGTAAACTATAACTATGCAGAGGAAGAATAATGAAACTGATCCAGACAGCTACATACATCTGAAAGGCAAAATCCAAAAGGCTTATCACCTGACTTTAGCTATCATGCTGATCCTCAGTAGTCAGTGGGCACCTTCAGGGCACAGGTCATCCCATCCCTTCTCAAGGGGCTTGTCTCCTCCTGGTCTACAGAGGCAGCCCAACTTCATGTGAGATGAGTCTCACCTGAAATCATGGGTGTGCCACACGTCCTTCAGGGTGCCATGCAGCTAAAACTAGCCTCCCAAGTAGGTGATATCAAGGGACTGCTTTTGATATTTAATAAAACTGAGAACGGGGCTGTCACTTTTCTATTCCTAAGTACACCTTTTACAAATCAGCCTTCTAGTAAAGACTGATCCACCCATTGCTGAAGAGGGTTGTACTAAGAGTTCCCATGAAACAAATTACAGAGTTAATATGGATGACATCTTATCTCTGTTAAGCACGAAGGTATGTGGAAAGCAACTCATGAGTTCTCATCCCTTAGGCAACTTCATGACCTACCACTGAAAAGCAATATAGGTTTATTTTTGCTTTTTCAGTTTTCCCCCTTCCAAGTGGATCAAGCAAGCCTCTGTGGCCCAGAATAGATCAGAAATGTTTTTGTACTTGTTTGCGTCATTTAGCTCTGAGGACCTACTATTTAGAGGGTTGCCTGAATCCTATGCTAGCAACCAACCACGTTTATGCCAATTCTAATCCAACCATGATCTTTGAACAACTTCTGGCCCACACTAAACCAGTCCATTGCTAGCAACCACATTCACGTACTTCACTTCAGACAGGACAGATCTTTCACCATCGGAGCACTGGGACCGCCGATACTGACGGTAGCTTCGAGGGGAATGTGAATGCCTAATGCGGATCGGGTCACCTTGAGTCCTAAGAGAGACACAGAACGCACAACAGTAGGTTAGTAAACCTGATCTTTGGCACAAACCCATAAATTCAACTGCAGACTGAGAGATCCTCCCATTTCTTATTAAAGTATAACAGACGGCTTCTTGCATTGACTGAATTTAAAAGGCTGATGCTTTTCTTATGGGTCTGTACTTGGAATTCAATGCTTTAAAAGTGCAAAGGTTGCAAACTAGCATGCCCATATTTGAGAATGGAACTATTTAATAAATAATGCACTAACACATACAGCTTTAACATCAGCCTTTCCTGTTTAGTGGTGTTGTGGAAGCACATTGTAATGCAAACGGGGATCCCATTTCTGCTACATGCAGCTGCTGGCACTGACACATGGCATCCCAAATGGGCAATTATCACAGTGAAATAGACGTCAGTTCTTAAGGAAATAGCTATGCCCTGCCAGCTGCCCCTGGCAGCTGCCCCTGACAAGCAAGGAAAGAGTTGAACAGGTCAAACAGTGCCTTAGATGACTGGAATAAAAATTTAAAAGGAAGCAGAAGTTTAAGAAATAAATGGATTTGCTTGTTTGCATTCAGTTCTCTCTGATTCTGTAGTGTGTAACATAAAACAGATTGATGGATGGCATAGGGAGACAAGTTCACAAGTGTATGGGAGAGATAGGGAGAGATGAAGATGATTTCTTTCATATTTTGGAAAAAGAAAATATTACATTTTTAAATTGTTGTGTATCCTCACCCAACCCATCCTAGGTGAGCACTTGGAGTAGATAAAAGCTTAGAGATTATGTGCAAACCCACTCCGATTTCAGTATGACAGAGTACACAGTAAAATAAGAAAAGTGGGCTTTTGTATTCACAAAGAAAAATCCTGACATAAACTCACTCTATTTTAGTGTATGGAATTTCTTTCAATTGCTCCTCAGACAGGCCAGATGGATCCACAAGCTCCTTCCTAGAAAGGATTAGGCAAAGTAAAAAATGTAACAGTAGCTACCAACTGCAAAACTGTTCTTATTTTTATTATATTAGGCTGAAAAGATTTACTGACACAAGCTGTTGTCAGCCCTGAAGCTATCTTGACATCAAAATAGGAAACCTATTAACTTAACCTTGACTGCTTCAACTGCGTGTCGTGTCGCATCCTGTTCCACCTTCCTCTCACCTCCCTGCAAATCTGATCTTGTTGCTTCACAGTATATACAACATCATGCATACTGAACATCAAATATGCTTTGGAAGAGCTATCTTCCTAACTGGTAGTTCTATAACATATGGGACCTCATCCTAAAAGCATCAGTATTACAAACAAGGACATTTTGGAAATCACAGGGGAATAAATCTCTAAAATTATGTATTCTTCTTTAATAATTCATCTACATACAATGGTCATCTGTATTCAGTGCATTCAGTGATCTGCAGTATCTTCTACACATAGCAGGTCGTTAACACCCGCATAATTTACTGTGGCACATAGCTAAATCAGAACGTGATGTCTTAACACCCACAGCGCAGGGGATGCGAATGACTACATTACAGGCAAACCAAGCAGTCCCTCGGACCCTACAAGGACCGTACTTACTGAATATGTTTCCACAGTTCTTCTTTAGCTTGTACATCTGGGCTTCTCCTATAAATACCAACAAAGACAACAAAGGTATAACTGTGAAAACCATCATCTGACACGTTGCTGTTCAAATAACCTTTGACAGCACAGACCCTGCACAGAAATCATGGTAAATGTAATCTACCAGTGACTTCAATTTTAAGGTTTGTTATCTCAGAAAATGCATTAAACTTCATCGCTTTACTTCAGTTGAAAAGTAATTTCTTGAATGACAAGCTCCTAATCACAATTCCTGTTCTGCTAGCCTTCAGCAAGAGTATGCACAAAATATAAACAACAGCAGAGCTTCCAAAGGCAAATCAGTGCCCAGCTACTGCCACCCCTCACCCAGCTGAGGACAGTATGTTTTGGAATAATACTTATGCAAAAGGCCCTCAGAAATGTCCTATGCCCCACAGAGCCCTTTGTGGGCAGGAGGAGGGACAGGCCAAGCCAGGGACACACACCAGTAATCCCTTGGCCATTCCCAGTGAGAACCAGTAAAGAGGATCCATTGCTCAGCTGCAATAACAGTACAGCCTCTTGCTTTCTGGTGATTTCCAAAAAGGGTTTCTGCTCACTTGGTTTACCTTTGTGGTGTCCAGGATAAAAAACCAACAAGGAACAAACCAAACCAGCAATCACGCATACTCACACACATAAAGACTTTAGCAAGTATTAAATTCACAGGGAAAGTACTTAGCCAAAATTGTAATTTCCCTCTTGCAGACACAGAGATTTACTAAAGCAAGCCTGAATGGCATGCCTTACATTTTCCACTAAATTACAGAAGATACTGTCTCCAAACTGGATCCTCTTTATTTTTGTTTTTCTTACCCTATTTTATTGCAGGGTTAGTGCAAAACCACTGCTGTTGCTGAAGCTGCACCTCGAATTCACCAAAACCCATGCAGAGTAATAGATTAAAGAAGCGTTTTACACAGTGGTAGGGACTACGTTTGCATGGAGAGATCAGATAACTCTTTTCACTGGGATTGTATAAACAGCTAGACTATCCCACACCATCCGAGATGTGAGGGATGCAACTTTTAGACAGATTCAGCATGCATAAATGCTCCCACTGAAGTCACAGTTTCTCAAAGATTAAGTCTTATTTCATCAGATCACACAGCTTGCTTTTTTTTCCTTAAACAAAAGGGCCTATCATATTCAAAGATGCTTTTGGAGTGATATAATCTAAATTTAAATGAAGATCACGGAGGACAGCAGTTCTGTGTTTTAGCATCTGTTAAATCGGCTCTCCTTTGCCCAGTGACAGAGAGGTATCAGAGATAATTCCAAACTGCTCGCTAACACTTTCACTGTTTTCTTATTTCACTGTTACTGTGTTTGGCTCATTTCCAGAATTCAGCCTAGCAATAATGTTCAGAGACATCAATATTGCAGTAAATGTTTTACAGTTGGCATAAAGGCAGATTATTTAGAGATAGTAATGTTTTGGTGTTTCTTTTTCCTACATTTTACAGGTGTGTAAGTACTGGGAGATATTAGTTTACTGCTTTATAAATACCAAAGAGAGACAGAGGGGTGAGAAACAACCTTACACTTGTGATTCCCTAGTGGGACTAGTATGAACTAACCCATAAACTTCTCAGGCTCCAAGGTGGCGAGGGCTTTCCAGGCAGCATGATGCAGCTGCCCCAGATGACTCCCATCCTTGATGGATGGCTCTGCTGTCTGTTCCGACTGCTCACGTTCTCATGGCAGCAACAGCTACAGCCACGAGTAGCTTGCAGTCCAATTTTTCTCAGCGTTCAGAGCTTTTTGTGGCTTCATGTGTTTGTATTTATTACAATGCATTTCATTTTCTCTGATTTTCACTCCTCCTACCTCTCCCTCTCCCTTCTTGCATTTACTTCTTCTCTCCTTCTTACATCTGTCCATGCTGTTAACTCTCTGATGCAGTAGCTTGGTATGCAGTGGCATTTAACAGCCTTTTTCACCGCTCAGTTGTGAATTGATTATTCCTTCCATGCAACCCACTGCTCACAAAACAGCAGCTGCAAACCCTGCATTCACCCTGGGGCTGGGAAGATAGGCATCCTCTTCTGAGGCTGAATAATCAGGCAGTGGGGAATGCGAAAGCTCCCTGAAAAACACCAGCTTCTCCAGGGAGGCTTTGTAATGCTTACAAGCTCTAGTTTGCCTGAGGAAGCGAAGCACCAAGGCTGCTCCCAAAACCAGGATCCCTACAAAGCAGGGTATTGTGCACACCACTGACCCATCTGATCAGCTCATGGCTTTTACTTTTTCATGGAAATACAACAGTTCAGGATGTGGCCTTAAGTCTTGCATATCACCAAACGTCATGTGAAGCCTCTCATACAGTAAGAAATATTAATTTGTGGGGCAGTGTGGAAAGAGACTGGTTAAATAAGAAGCCTTCTTCATTTCTTCATTTTCTAGGAACTGTGCCTCCCGCTTTCTGTGGCCAATGTCAGGCATTTAATTCTGTGATTTCTGCCATTCTCCATCCTTCCATCCCTGCAACTACACTAATAAGGAAGCCACTGCTGTAAAATACCAGTTTAGCAATATGGCATCCCATGGGGAAAAAAAGGAAAAGGGCTAAACACAATGATTCCTCAGAGCAAACTGCTTTTATGAATTCCCATCTTGACATTATTTATTTTCTGTCTGTTTAAGAAGTGTTACCATACTGGGATAACCTCTCAGCATTTATTCAAGTTAACTACTCACGAAAGAATATCCAGAAATATGATACAGGTAAGTATCTTAATAAAAGCATTTTCCTTCCAAAGGCCTGTTCCTGCTTCCTTTGAAGGTAAAATGAAGAAAAGCTTACAAAAAGAAAGGTCTTGTTAAGGTGAAATGTAGGTATTGCATATACTGCATAGGAAATTCATGTTTGTATAGTTAACAGTCCACAACAAAGCAATCCTTCTATTAAATCTTTAAAGCCAGATAACAATCCCTCCTTCACATTTTTTTTCATTTTTTTGCTGTGAATTTTTTTAGAACTCACGGTTTTGACATATAACATATACTCAGATTGTCCTATTGCAGTATCTGAATCAATAGTTTCTGGACAATTTGTACGCTAATCAGATTGTCTAATGCACGAGAAACCTAATGGGAATTCCCAGTAAGTGATGAGTCTCCAGGGGGTTTTTAGTTTATTTTTATTTAGTTTTCACAAGCTCAAACAACTCTACACATTAATAAGGTCTACATAATTTTTTGTGCCTGCATCTGCACCCTTATTAATATTTCAGTTTGAGTCACAAATGGTAAATTTAAATAACCATGGAATTTTAATGGCCATTCTTCTTAATTAAAAAAAGCCCTTTGGCTACACAGATGTTTTACATGAACTCTTGAAAATAAACCCTGTAGAACTAGAATAGGGAGCTCTCTCTATTTGCTGATTCCTTTAGGAGAAAGAAAGGTCAAATTCTTGTCAAATATTTTTATTCCTCAGACCAAGGAGATACCACCTCACCACCACCAATGATTAATCTTACTCATTATCAAGCAAACAAAATGCACTGTGCCAGGCACAGTAACAAATATTTCATCCATTACTTCACACTTCCAAAGTGAACCTCTAGTTAAGCTGACTGCAATAAGGAACTTAATGTGAAAGACTTATCTGTACTACTAAAATGAAGGTTTTGTATCAATTGTTAACTGAAAATTGAAATGGCCATATGACCAGATTTAAAAACAGAAACACCCATGCCCTACAACCTAGGGAATCAGATTTCCCTTCCCTTTGACCTGCATCCAGTCATGTAAGCAAACAGCTGAGCCAAACTAAATTAAATAGATGCTCTTTTAACCTACTGCAGGTTAACAGTTAAATGCCTTTTACTAAACTTTTTTAAAGCATTTTGAAAAGAATTACCATTTTACTTTTTTTTTAGTTACTACTTGCATATATTAAGGATCTGTGCCATACATGGGAGTTTTGGGCTTATTTTCTTGGTTTGGTTTTGCTTTTTTAAACTGAAGAGTGAGACAAAAAGATCACTAACACACTAGAGAAAAGAAATGAGAAGCCATCCAAAATCTTCATGATTTTCTTTTTTCCTTGCTTTCTCTAGGACCTCTCCTTGTTAAGAAAAATGCTACACATTTACGTTTTTTGCTAACAGCAGTTTAAATAAAAGGTCACTCAAAATGTCACTGTGCTGGAAAATAAAAGCCATAAGTTAAGTTAGCCACAAGAGGGAGCCCATGCTGTCCAGGCAATGAAATTTACTTGGCCTATGGAAAAAAACAAAAGTTGACTATAAATTTAATCTAACCATTATTAACTCAGTACATTTCCTAGTTTGCAGCACTTTCTGTATCTATTAAAAAAAATGTAAATCAAACTTAATCAGCTATATTTTGTGGATTCCACAAAAGTCAGCTTGAATATTCCTGATTTTGAGTAATATATCATTGTACAATTACACCTAGTAACATTCGACTTTTGTGCAGCTGAAAGTGAACAAGTCTGTACAAAGCCAGCTAAAGTAGAAATTCCAACATTTGGAATTTTAATGGCAAATTCTATTTCTCCTAAAAGAACGAAAACTGTACACTATGAAACTGGAGACAGAAACATGCAACTGTAAACAGAACTCAAGTGTATTTTAATACTGGAAACTTCAACGTGGATTACAGTTTCAATCAGTATGAGTGAAATAATCATTTAAGGCACTAGACAGTTTCTCTTGGTAAGTCTTAACATGAAAGGCAAATTTAAGAAAAGCCATTAACGGGAAGTACCTATGTGAGTGTGTTACAGAGGCCACATGTTACACCATCAGCATCAGGGCTGGCAACTCCCCCATGTTAGCCAGGCAGTGAGGGAGGGGACACAGTTTCCAAGACTGCTCTCTCTTGGCTGCCTTCTCCCAGTGCCTCACAGCTGCTCTCCTGGCACTCTTCAACAACCCCCCCGGCCCAGCCTGCCCACCCACCCGCCAGGAAGGCTGATGCTGGCGCTGCATTGGGTGGTTGCTTGGATGGCAGATTAGGCTGGACACAAACATGATACAAAACAGGGTGTCTATACCCCAAACCCACACCATTAGAAGAAAGATATAAATTAAAAGAAACCAGCATTTTCATTAGTTAAAGAGAAAACTAACTTTAGAAGCTGACAACTTCACCACGTCAAAAGCAGCTGACAGCAGGAATGCCACTGCCTGGCAGTGTGGCTCCATCATAGAAATCCTGACATCAGGATGCAATAAATCACTGACTGCTGCTTGCTAATGGTAATTTGACATGGAGACATCAGCAGCTGGTCTCATTTGGAACAATACTGCAGACATTGTATGACTAAACAAGTGCGCGTGCACTTCACGAAAACGCCTGCACCTAACACAAAATCTGAATGTTTGCACAGACTTGCTGCCCCAGAAGAGGGGAATCACTGTCCTCATGACAGAAATAATGTTCAATGAGCCACAAAACTCATCCAAGGTGGAGAGGTTTTGACCAGCGCTGTTACAAAGCCCTTCCTGCATTACTTGTGCCCTCTAATTCGAATCACTAAACAAAGGGAGTTTGACCACAAAGACAAATCTGCTAATGTGAGAACATGCCGTGTCAAAGTCTCTGTTCCTCAGCAGCTAAGGGCCACCATCACACTGGAGATACTCCTCCTGGTTTTTAGCATGCTACAGCAGCCTTAATTTTCACGTCAAAGAGGACATGGGTTACATACGATCGAGATCTGTGCCTGGATCGCCGGTAGTTTGGATCTGCCTGGTTTTTCTCCTTTTGTCGCCGTAGCACAGCTTCCCACTGAGGAGCCGAGTCAACCATGTCATTCTCTTGCCGTAACCTGCAATAGAACTACCAGGAGTTTAGTCAGAGGTCTCTGATGCAGGATGCTCTGAGAAGCAATGCAGTATTTCCCCCACCACCACCCAAAACATTGCTCCTGCAATGCAATACTTTAACTTTTCATTTTGCTAAATTTCAATTAATGTTCTCAAACTACATTAAAATGTAAGAACCTGTATCAAAGATAACTCATTGATTTGTTATCTAGAAATAGCATAAGCCAAAAATGAAATGGCCCAGGCCTTTAAGAACAGGCCTACAACTTGAATTTGTCTTCCCAGCCCAAGCCAAAGATCTAGAATTTTTTTCCTGCTTACATATTTCAGCCCACCTCATCTACAACAAGGCTAAGCCCCACATCATGATACAAGGCTCTACTACTACAATTTTTCTAAATACTTTGTTGCAGCATGCACCTTCCTAAGATCCAGGGAAAATCCCCAAGGGACGCCCTTGGCAAGTTCCTGCTCAGAGACAGTGGGCCCTCCACCCTGACCTGCAACAAAGCCCAGGATGCATGCAGATCTCCCTGGCTGCCCCAGACACATACAATCCCACAACTACACCTCTTCTGCACCGTCCCCTGTGGCTTTGGCCCCTGTCTCTGCTTGTATGCTTCTAAATGACATAATATACCTTTTATTTCTTCTGCTTTTTTTAGATCCACAAATCTATTATTGGAATGCTGTACAGATTAAACCAAATGTCAAGATCCTATAAATTCAGAATGTTTGTTAGCAGGCTGAAATAACTTTACAATGCCACAACCAGCCAGGCCAACCAGCACGCCAGCATTTGGCCATTACAGATGCTTCACAGTTCTGGGGCTGCAGATACGAATGGTGTGATAAAGTGTATGCTTGGTCATAGCAAGGAATTTAAAATTCAGCAGGCATTTAGAAACAACTCTGGAAAATATCACTCCAAGAGTGGGTTCTCTGATAGGACGGTATGACTGGCATACTGAAGAAACCAGAAGAGCTTAACAAAGAATGGGAAGACTGACAGGTAAAACAACCAAGCCAACAGAGATAAAGGGATTACACTGGAAATGTGACTGATAGGAAATGCAAAGCATGCTGTTGTTGTTGCTCTTCACTACAGATGTACCTTTCTTCTTGAGGTTTGAATTGTATCAGGCTAAACTGGCTACGCGAGCTGCTGCTTTTCCTTTAATCAGATCTTCTCTCATATGGGTAACGAATTTTGAGCTGGATCTCCAACTACTGTTAATGGCCACAACTGTATCAAATGGTATTGAGCATCTGGAGAAGACCACAACATCAGGTTCTGATTTCTACGCAAGTCTTTTTAAACCTGTAATCTAGTACAAGGATTAACATAAACTTCTATCTAAGGATTTAGTAGAAAAACTCACAGAGCAACGAGTAATGAATTGTGATTTTAATCCTGAATAATCCAATTTGCAGGGACAGCAATCATCCCACATGGTATAAACACAATCAACCACCTCCCACATAGAGCAGTCACTTGCACAAAAAGAAGACATGCAGCTGCCAGACCAGCACTACTGCCGTGGGTGGTGGGTCTGTCCGCTCACCAGTACCTCACCCCATCTCTCTCCCAAATAACAACTCCTAACAGGTCAAGTAGGCACCAGTGCTCTGAAGGAGGCACTCAGATGCTTGCCATAAAATAACCAAGAGCTACTCACTCTTCTCAGGAAACCCACACAATGCAGCAGAGCATGAGGTCTCTATTGCAGCACAGGGCACATGAGATCCTGCACCTCTGTGTTTGAAGCCACACTTCCACACTGACCACGAATGACCTCTCATTAAGGGAGTAAACACATCATTTCTGCTGCAGTCCATTCTACTAATCTAGTAGATTAGCATCTACTGCTGCACAGCAAGCACAGTCCTTAGCAATGCATTCATTTATCCCCAAGTACTTTGTATTTCTACTCTGCCTCCTTTCTTCTACTTGTTGTAACATACAACAGTGTTCATCACTCTTATTTATCTCTTTAATTTGAGCAAAATAACAAAAATCTAAATACGTAAAGCATGGCAGCTATTAAAACAAGTAGTGTCAGCACACTCAAAGTACTGTTATACCACAGCAGAACTCTACTAGATGGAGATACGAAGAAATAAAGCATTCATTTTGCAGCTGCAAAGAAAGGCACTATGCTGACATTTAACAACGTAAAGGATGACCAAGGTAACACAATCTCTACATAAAATACATTATTTAGATGCAATGATCAAATCATAACAATTTGGGGGCAAAATCTTCAGCTCTTTGGCAACTGAGATGACAACAACAACAAAAAGTGGAAAGAAATTTAACTCAAAACCCAAATGTCTATTTAAAGATATTTCTGACAAAAAAAGTGTTGCCCTTGCCCTTGTACTCCAAGTCCATTACAACTTTCCTTTCATTCTTTTCACTTTTTGCTCCCACAAGGGACCAAATTGATTTATGCCTTATAGAAAAAAAAATCCTTGTTACTGGCATGTAAAATAAATCCAGTTGAGATTAATAGCTATCACAGTGACAAAATAGGTGTTGTTTGCAGGAAGGCTTGATGTTAAAATGGAAAATCATAAGACATCATCACTCATCTGTTGACTTAAGAGATCTTTTTTCCCCGTTTCAGGTGATATGATAGCAAGCTACATTTATGCAATGATAAATGCTGTTAAGACAAGCAACGCTGAAGACTTGAATCTTGAAATCTCATTCAAAATATCTAAGTGTAAAGTTATCACTTAGGTACAATGTACAGCAATGAGGGGCTTGTTGGGGCTGTGAAGGTCAAAGGCAGCCTTGGCTGCAGTGATCATGAGATGGTGGAATTCAGGACCCTGAGAGGAGAGAGGAGGTTAAAAAAACAAGATCACAACCCTGGACTTCAGGAGAGCAGACTCTGGCCTCTTCAAAGATCTTATTAGGAAAGTCCCATGGGATAAGGCCCTGGAGGGAAGAGGTGCCCAAGAAAGCCAGTTAATATTCAAGGATCACCTCATCCAAGCTCAAGAGAAGTCCATCCCAGTGAGTAGGAAGTCAGGCAAAAATGCCAAGGGAAGTCTATGGACGAACAAGTTGCTCCTGGCAAAACTCCAACACAAAAAGGAAGCATGCAGAAGGTGGAAGCAAGGGCAGGTAATATGGGAGGAATACAGAGACATTGCCCAAGCATTCAGGAATGAGATTAAAAAAGTCAAAGCTCAAATGGAATTGAATCTGGCCAGGAATGTCGAAGGCAACAAGAAGGGCTTCTGTAAGTAGACAGGTGACAAAAGGAAGGATAGGCCCACTGCTGAATGAGGCAGGGGACCTGGTGACAGCATATGGAAAAGGCTGAGGTACTGAATGTCTTCTTCACCTCAGTCTTTGCTAGCAAGACCAGCCTTCAGGAATCCCAGGCTCTACAGACCAGGAGGAAAGGCTGGAGCAGGGAAGATATAACCTTCACGGAAAAGGATCACGTCAGGGAAGACTAAAGCGAACTGGGCATACAGAAGTCCATTGACCCACGGGTGCAGAGAGAGCTGGCTGATGTCATTCCAAGGCCTCTCTCAATGATCTCTGAATGATTGTGGTGATTAGCAGGAGTGCCCAAAGACTAGAGGACAGCAAATGTCACTCACGTCTTCAAGAAGGGCAAGAAAGAGCACTCAGGGAACTACAGGTTGGTTAGTCTCACCTCGATCTCCAGAGAGGTGATGGAGCTGCTAATCCTGGAAACCATTTCCAGGGACATGAAGGGCAAGAAAGTTACCAGGACTAGACAGCATGGATTCACCAAGGGGAAGTCATGTTTCACCAACCTGAGAAACTTCTGCAACAAAATGACTGGATTGGTAGATGAGGGGAGATCAGTGGATATTGTCTACCTGGACTTCAGGAAGCCTTTCGATGATGCCACCCCACAAGATCCTCACAGAGAAGCTCCTGAAGCTTCCTGAAGCTTCTTCTTCTGGATGAGCAGTCAGGTGCATCGAAAACTGGCCGAACAGCCAGACTCAGAGGATGATGATCAGTGGCACAAAGTCTGGTGGGAGGCCAGTAACTACTGGTGTACCCCAGGGGTCAATACTGAGTCCAATCCTGTTTAACAGCTTCATTAATGAGCTGGATGATGGGGCAGAGTGCACCCTCACCCAGTCTGCAGATGACACTAGGAGCTGAGGCACCAGAAGGTCCCACTGCCATCCAGAGGGACCTGGACAGGATGGAGAAATGGGCCAACAGGAACTTCACGCAGTTCAGCAAGAGGAAGTGCAAAGTCCAGCACCTGGGTAGGAACAACCCCAGGCACCAGTACATGCTGGGGGCCGCCCAGCTGGAAAGCAGCTTGGCAGAAAGGGGTTTCTGGTGGACGCCAAGTTGAACATGCACCAGCAATGTGTCCTTGCAGCAAAGAAGGCTAATTGTACCCTGGGCTACATTAAAAGAAGTGTTGCCAGCAGGTCAAGGGTGCTGATCCCTCTCCTCTGCTCAGCACTAGTGAAGCCACACCTGGAGTACTGTGTCCAGTGCTGGGCTCCCCAGTACAAGAGAGCACTGGAGAGAATCCCATGAAGGGCCAGCAAGATGATGAAACAACTGGAGCACCTCTCCTATGAGGGCAGGCTAGGAGAGCTGGGACTGTTCAGCCTGGAGAAGACAAGGATCGGGATGGATCTCATCAATATATATAAATACCTGCAGGGAGGGTGCCAAGAGGACAGAGACAGGCTCTTGTCAGTGGTGCCCAGTGACAGGACCAGAGGCAATGGGCACAGACTGAAACATGGGAGGTTCCCTCTGAACATCAGGAAACACTCTTTCACTGTCAGGGTGACCAAGTTCTGGCACAGGCTGCCCAGGGAGTCTCCATCCTGAAAAGCCATCTGGGAATGGTCCTGGGCACCCAGCTGTAGGTAGCCCTGCTTGAGCAGAGGGGGTTGGACCAGGTGACATCCAGAGGTCTCTGACAACCTCAAGCATTCAGTCATTCTGTGATTCTAATTAGATGGATCTTCTAAGTGTAGTAAAGTAGAATACTATGCTCCACTACACACTGTCTACTAGTTTAATGTATTTTTATCCACAAAATAAATTTTGACCACAGCATGAAAAAAAGCAGATACGTTTTTTCTATGATTGAAATGTGCTCATCATAGTTTCTTCCACAATTTTGTATGAACATCAGCCCAGGATAAAACACTCATATGATGGAGTGAAACCCCAAAGACTGATTGAGATCCAGTAAAGAGTTTCTCCCTAATCTTTTTCCAGTGTTGTACCTTCAGAAGTTCTCACCTGCATTTCCATTTTTCTTTGATAATTTGTTTTCATCTGATAAATAGTTCACAGTGATTTCATGTGAATAATATATTCTACTCTTCTATGATCAGAAGCAGATTCTTTTGGGTTATGTGAGTACTCTGTCATTTTCTTCCAATAAAACAATACAACTTTGTGTCTGCTTGTGCCAGGGACCTGATTATTGTACTGAGAAATAAATTAGTATTAATCTATGCAACAGGTAAAACCTGAGTAACAGCAGTTGCAAGCCACATTATATATTGTTGTATTTAACCCTGTTAGGTCTGTCTCACCTCTGCTAACAGGAAAGCTATTCAGTGCCTGTGCCTTTTCAGCTTATTATATTCCTGCTGTGGCTGCTAACAAAATGCAGAAATTCATTATGAGTGGTGTTTTTCCTGCACCTGATGACAAGGAACACATCTCAGATCTCCAGCTTATTTAGTACCTGTTTACTTTAACACTGATACTGAATTTTTATCTGGTCTGATTTCAGGTGACTACCTAAGAGTAAAAGATGCAACATTAACATTTTTCATGTAACTTACATTTCTGAAAACATGAAAAATATAAAAACAATCCACACAAATTTATTTTTTTTAATTTTAAGCACTTTTCCATGAGGTTAGGAAGGGTTGGTAAAGGCCCTTTTATTCTTCACAAAATGATAAGCTGTACATCCTTCTTACAATTCAATCTTTACATTGCAAGAAGCTCTTAAAAACATTCTCGTGGTCAGTCTCTAATTTCCTTCATTTGCTTGTGGAGCTCCCTGAACAAGACACTTCACAGCAGAAAAAATCTGCCAGGAGTGTTCTAAGAGAAAGCGATACAAAATACCATTTACCTACTGATCAGTGAAACCATACTCAGCATTTCATTCAAACTTCAGAGCTCACCTGGAAAACAAATCTTCCATGCACACTTAGGTTATTGTTAGCTGAGTATCTCACAAGACTGTGCTCTAATTTAAGCAGACTCCAAAGAAATCTCATGGTTCAGATATGCTTCATACCAGCCCATCTGAATGTCACAATGATTTTTTAGCATCTCTTTAACTACTGCAGGTCATGCTTAAAATATTATACTGCATACTTCTGCAGCACTATCTAGCATATAATTATTTCTAAGAGCTTCCAAATATCTGAAAATCATTTATCACTCATAGTACTGCATGTGAGACAACAAGAAACTATGGCAGCTTGTGCAGACAGCTTCTTAGAAAATTTGCTTTAAACAATTCCTCTTTTGTCCAGTGACATTTCTCTTATGCTCTGCTCATTCAATATAAGAAATTCTATGCGCTTTTTAAAAATACATTTTCATAAACAAGTTTCAAGTGCTGTTATCTCAAGTGCAACATAGAAGTTGCAGCTTTAGAGGGAAGGTTTTGCTTCAATAAATCAGTTGTTATACTAACTTTTTCATATCAGCAACAAGAAAAATAGAATATGAAAACCGTAACTCGTTAGCATCACCTGATACTAACTACTGTTGTCCTATTAAAAGCTGATGCTGTACACATTTTGGGTTTAGGACCACACTTTACATTTTGGAAAATAAAAATATTTATACAATTAAATGCATGCATTTAAAAACAACATGGAGTTTCAGATCCATTAAAATATTTTTACTATTCTCCTCAAAACCTTATTTTCTGCTAAAATTCTGCACTTGAAATTTTTGAGATATTGAAGTATATGCTGTGAATATCTTGTCATCACTATTATTCACTTTATTTGCATTAATATTGCAAGTCTTCTGTAAATGTGGCCCATATTTGTTTTTAGAGTTCATTAATGAATTCTTCACAAGCAACAGGAGGGTATGCATTCATGGCATACCCCTATGATATATATGTGTTTTGGCAATTATCTCTCTTTTTATTAAAAAAACATGTTAGATTCCTTCTTACTAAGCATATCTCAGTCCATCTCCATTTGTTTGTGTTCATGTGTCTATGTCCAAAATATATAAAGGTCACCTGTTTCTCTTCTTTCGATGCTCTCTGTTGGAATTTTCTGATTCACTGCCACTGCTGGTATTACAGCGAGACCGTGATCTGGAAAGGAGAAAAGCAACATCTGAAGATGAATTTATGTACTGACATCAAAGGTACTGAAGTACTAAAAAAACAATGAACAACACTGGAAAGACATTACTAGGAAAATCAGAATTAAAAGACTCTAGAGGGCTTGTCTACACCTGAAAGTCATACTATCTTTTTCTCATTGATTGATTAGAAGTAACTCCTTCAAAAGTAGTGCACCCAGGGTGCAATGTCAGGTGAGTGCTCTTTTCCTTTTGAATCATTGCACTGCATTTTTGTTTGTTTGTTTTATTTTATTTTATCTCTCAGCATTCTTTGTGTATGTGCCACAGTGAAATGTTTATTTCAGGTGTGTAATGTTTCATCTTTAAACTGCATGCGTTCTGGCTCTTTTCTTCTTGCATATTGTGGGACACCCAACAGAAACCATACAGTAATTCTGGTTTTGCAGGCAAAACAAAATGCTCATCAGATCTGTCTTCTTCTACTCACCTTAAC
The DNA here is from genome assembly GCA_035590195.1 of Aviceda cuculoides. NCBI lineage: Eukaryota > Metazoa > Chordata > Aves > Accipitriformes > Accipitridae > Aviceda > Aviceda cuculoides. Next base: position 22,574,365 of record JAVJGG010000074.1, on the reverse strand, counting down.
TTCCACCCAGCTTCTAGTAAGTTCGTATCATTTTTCAAGTGTCAGGCAGTATGGAAGAAACACCACTGAACACTATGATTCTGCTGATCTTTATAAACACAGAAAGGCTGAAGTGCACACATTGGCAGGTGTGTGTATCAGCACAGCTTTGGGATGACCCGATGCACAGCTACAAAGATAGTGTATCACGTGAGGAAAAAGAAATACAGCCATTACTTCTGTATCACCTCTGACTGCAAAGCTTCAAATGGTAAGGTGATGTTTATGACTCTGATTATTTATTACTGAAAAAGACTGGTGGAACTGGCTGAACTTCAGAAAGAAAATGGGCATCTGCCTACCTACAGGCAAACTCCTCCCAGTGGAGAGAAGTACTTGGCCACTACCATCTGAGACCCTTAAATCCTTGATTGCCACTGATCAACATTTTGAAGTAGACAGACCAGCTGTCAGGGCTCTGCCCCTAGAAAGCAGGACACTGTTATGGTACTGCTGGGCTAGGTCCTAAAAAACGGAACTCTCATCAAAACCTAGTTCGGACCATTCTTTAGTGTGATGATGGTCTCTGAATGCCTCCAAATAAGACATGTTTCTCTGTGACACTGACAGCCCAGCTGATTAACGGGGAAAGTTGAGCAATATTAACCTGAGGCAGCCTAGAAGGGTTTAGGATATCAGGAGTTAGAATCAGTGATGGTTTTGCTGCAATGGAAAACAGACATTTTCTTCTGAGGTCTCTGGGCATGAAAGAGGAGATGTAAGGGGATAACTCCTGATGCTGCTGACAGCGACATACTTTCTTGTGCCTCCTGGCTTTTCTTTTGCTCTTTGATAAGCCACTTTCATGAAAGAACAGACTTGTTAAACTAAACCTCAGACAAACTGAGGAGTGAAGGCAGTTTATTAGGTGTAGATAACAGGTAAGGGGAAGCACTTCATGACAAGGTTGGAGGCTATTGACAAGCACCTGCTCACTGCATGTCCTAACAGTTTAGGGAGAAGAGCCCAAACAGGATGAGAGGAGAGAGACTTCCTAGTGAACTAGCTGTGGCATGGACCTTTCCTGAGTGTCCTATCTGGTCAGGGACACATCACTCTACTCTCTGTCTCTGAAACTAGGACACTTATAGATGTCCTACTGACACAGCTGAGAGTCTCATGAGTTTGCCCATAATACCAGTGAATTCTGGTTGGTTTTATCAAATTGCTGTGTCACTAAATGCCTCAGTCTATGGCATCTCCCCCCTCTCCTAAACTCAGAAATCATTAACTCAAATAGCTCCCATTCAAACAGAAATGTTTTAGAATAATAGGACAACTAAAGCCTAGGAAAATCAGTTCAACCCAGCTTGTCTGAAGCAAATAGGCTTGGAAAAGTTAAATTTCCCCAGAGGAGAAGCAGGAACGTCTCCCCATCCCCAAATTTCATGGCTCATAATTTAAAGTCAGTTTCCCAGGTAAAAATACACATTTCTGGGTGAAGCTGAAAGTGGGGATAAGAAAGATGTATGTTACTACAGAAAAATGTAACCCTGATGGAAGATTAAAAGACAGTGTCCAAAAGATTGGCTCAAGCACATTCAGAGTTCAGAGCAATAAATGCCCTAAAACTGCAGCAGACCTTACATGCCCAAAAGTATTACATTTTTTCCCCCAAAATCTTATCAGACGTTTAATAAATATTCCACAAATCTTGAATCTCAACATTACTAGGTCATCTGAGCAACACCGTTCTTTCACACTTCCAGGTCATCAGAGCGACTCTGTTCTTCTACATTTCTCAGCACTTCCAAGTATTTTCTTACTCTGATTTAAGCAATTTATCCCATAAGGTACCACGGCAGCAAAAATCACACCATGGCAGAAGAAGTGCAAAATAAAACATCCTATTTGCTCAAATTCAAGATAAGCCTTTCTCTAGCTTTTCAGGAATGGAAATCTGATCCACCTTTTGGATACTGCACATCAAATTACCTTGTGTTCCCTGTCAGGAAAGCACTTGTTGTGAGACAGAAGGGCTGCTGAGCTGTCAGCTGAGCGGCAGCTGCTCATGCTGGCTGTCAGAATATTATCTTTCACTGAATATTAAACATCAGCTTTTACTGAACTGAGTAAAATACCAAAATGAAAACAAAGGTAGTTTCCTAAGTCAAGTGCAAGAACACATGAGATCATCCTGATCTCTGAGAATTACAAAGCACCTTTCATCCTTTTTTCTCATGTTTTCTTGGTCATGCAATATATTTGATATTTTGCAGGTGGTACATCTATATGGTCTGACACAACAAGCAAGAAAGAAGGCACAGTCAGTTTGGCAAGAGACACAGAACAAATACAGTCCAGGAGGGGGCTTGGGGCGTGGGGTGGGTTGCAGGATCTGGTATTTCAGAGGAACAGCTGACAAGAGAAGGCTCATATTCTGGTGCAGTCCTTTTCTGATTAAAACAAGAGGAGAGTAGCCAAATTGTGAGGAAGTAGAGAAGGTCTATTCCAAAATACAATAACAAATCTGTACATTTGCAATGTAATACAGCAGGCACACCCTTTGAGAAGAGGTCCATTCTGAGCACTCGGTTTTCCAGCTGAGGTGCCTAACTAAATCCTTTCAGGTTTATGTGCTGGACTTCTACCACAGGATTATCACTGGCGGCTTGTAATGGTAACATCCTTCAAAAAAACAATGTTATCTCATAATAGGTACAAAGTATGTGAGCACTTTCCCTGACTTCCTGTGATTGTCCCTGAGATGTCTGTACCTCTGCCAGAGTTCCCTTCCCCTGCTGCAGCAGTGAGTCAGATCCTGGGAGTGCCTCCTCCCCTTCCCAAGCTTCAAGAGACTCTAACATCAAAATGCACTGTACTGTCTCCTTTTTCCAGCAGCCAGGACAGGAGCACAGTAGCGAGGAGAAGCACAACGCAGAGTCATGGCAGGCAGATGTGGCGCTAGAGAACTCCAGATGCAAAAATCTGTCAAAAGCTGAAGTTGTTGGCAGGGCACACTGGAATTCACACCAGCATTTTATTTGGAAATGTGACAACTAGTCAAGACTGCACAGGAAAAAAATAAGAAGCTTAAGAAAAAATTCAGCAAAAAACGTGCAAGACAGTGAGAAGACCGTAAGAAGTTGCATATGCCTCTCCATCTACCTTTTGCAGTACAATTCATCTCAAATGATAGTACACTTGCTTTCAAAAAGATTAATTAAAAGTGGACTGGCAGGCTGGAAAACTCAAAACAAAATCTGCAGATGCAGAATCCAAAAGCTAGAACTTCTGGAATTGACTTTCAAGTTGCAGACAAGCCTTTAGTAAAGTTCCACAAACTGTTTGTAGCATGGTGTAGTAACAATGTGCAAGGCAGCTTCTAGGAATCTGTGCTGTGACAAGGCTATGCTACAGAGCATTGCAGCAAAATTAAGATAGGAAAGAAAAAATCAAATGGGCGGACACAACAAGCCTTTTAAACATATAAAAAGATGGGGGAGAAGGAAGGAAGGGAGGAAATGCAGTAAACTAAAATATGATCAGTACCTTCACTATCATTTCATGGCTGCTATAGATTATGTATTTACCTTCTCCTTTGCTTTAAATCTGAATCTTCGCCACTGTTTTGATTTTTCCTGTGACATTAAGGAAGTTTTACTGAAATACCATCAGGTCACTTAACACAAATACACAAAAACTCCCATCTTTAAAAAAAAAACCACAAACAACCACAACTTTACAAAGGGGGTTTTTTCAGCATGATTTAAGGCAGAGAAAAAAGGGGATGTGCTTATTTTAAACATTTTAGGACACCTCTACAATAAGTTGTAAAGGCATGATCCCATTCAAGCTCTCATTGCAAACCCCTGACTTGCAAGGTTAAGCATAGTGTGCTGGCCTTCAGAGTTTCCTGCTGTTTCCAGCATAGCAAAGCCTGATATTTTCCTCTTAATTCCAGTAAAGAGTGCATAAACAACACAGCTATTACCAAGATTCAGGAAGACATAATTAGGTTAGAATCTACCTACTATTGTCAGTCTTCACAGTCTCACATAAGAGATAAGACCTTTAAGAACCTTCTGTTGGTGTTGTGGCCCAAGAGAAAACTTGCTATTGGCATGACCACCTGTCCAGCGAGTAGATCAGCCAAATGCAAATCCCAGATGATAAACACTTTGCATCTCAAAAATTTCCTGCTGCATAGTGCACAAACACTGTTCTTTTCTTGCTACAAGACAGTTTTACACTGCACATCTCTACTCCTTTGTTTTTACAAAGCCCAACAAGTCCTTCTGACAACTAAGCTAGGAATGAATCAGAAAACCCATTCAAGAAAAACATTGCTATTAACACTTACAAGAGCTCTATCCAACAGGGCAAATCAACATAACTCTATTGACTTAAGAGAGAGCTACACTGACTTACTTTAACTCAGGCATGAGGTCACTAAGCATACACCATGGGTGAGTTTCTTCACTCCTGTTCTAGACAGCTAATGGCAGATAAAAGGTCTGGAGCAGCTCCAAAACGTGACAAGTATAAAAGCTCCACATTGAACTAGGTCTCCTCATAGATCTAGCTACGTTGTCAGAGACCCCTTTGCAAACCCCGGCTTTGAAAGCCGAATAGGTAGTCACTTCAGAGATGTAACTCCCAGGTACCGGCTCGTAAAGCAGTCCTAGAAGACTGCAATGAATATGGCACAGTAGCTATGCTTGCCTATACTTCAGAACAGATCACGGCACCAGGGTACCACAGTGATGAAAGCAGCTTCTCAGCAGGACAAATCATTCCAGGTAACACATTGTCTCTCAAAACTGTATCACTTCTGAACTGTCCCTGTAATTTGCATTTTGGACATACTCCAGGACACACTGCACAGAATCTCCATCCATCTAATTCTACTTCTCTAAGTTACTCAATTCAGCACGTACACATTAACATTGAGTATCTCAAAGGTGTATTTTTTCTGGCATCTCCTCCAATGTAAAGTAATTCACACATGGGACTGTTGAAGACAGCGTTATGTCTCATTCATTTAATATTTGTTGCACTTAAAGCAAAGCAATGTATTTAAAACAAAATATTGCTCTGTATTAGAAGCTCATTGTCAATCAAGCAACATCCATCAATCCTTTCCTTCACCAGGGAAAAATAGCTGCAGCAACTGAAAGGATCTTGCACCTGCCAATAATGCAATTTCTCCTATTTTTAACATAATTTTCCCAGTAACCAGAACAGCACAAAAGCAAAAAGCCTGACCAAAGCTTCCTTTCCAAAAGCAGATCTGGTATTCTTGCTCAGGACTTTTTTGGACTAACAGCTGGCCCCTAGAGTACCCCTTTTCCTAGGACCCAGCTGTGTCTCCAAGAGCCTTTACTGAACACAGAGCATGCAGGACCTCAAGCTTTCTACTGTGAGAAGCGAACAGTAGTTAACCCCAGGGCTCTTACCTCCTCCGGAATGGCTGCCCAGACTCATTCTCGCTGCCACCTGATGGGTTCCGTCGCCGAGAGTAAGGGAACTTTGGTGATTTATTGCGGTCACTGGCAGAATTATACAGCCCACTAGGGTTAAAAAAGAATAGCAGTCAGCTTTAAAACTTCCAAGTGAGTTAGGCCACCTAACTGAGATTCAACTTAGAAAAATGAGAAGGCTCACACACACACTTATATACATATTCAGCTATAAATGTATGTGTGTGTGTGCGTGCTATGTAAATACAGATGGTACTGCTTTCCAGCAATAAATATTTTACACTGAACCTTGAAAATATAGGAGAGAGACCTCTTAGTCTAACAGCTCTAAGCTTACAAAATGTACAACCAAGTATACACCTATTATTTCAACATAATAAAATTTCTGTGCTTTAGTATGAGTTATCCAACCCAGAGCTAGGCATTCAAATGCACCTCTATTCTTTATGTTTTCCATAGATTAAGTATGAAAACAGTGCTCCTGTCATGACATATGTCTTCATCACAGAGCTAGTGCTTAGGCCACTGAACAATTTTAGCTCCCGCTCTCCGCTGTTCATCCACACAACCCCTTGCCAATGGTGTGGAGGAATTTCAAGTTTCAGGTTACGTACTTAAGCCTGAATGCAACCCAGTGGGTTAGGTTGTTACTGGATTAGTTGTAGATTATCACATGCCTGTATGGATTATCCTGTGATACCTTCCTACAGAAGTGCAAGGATCTCTTCCAACAGTGTAACAGAGCCTGCGATAGAGTACATATCACTCTTAAGGTGGTCTACTGATGTTCACAACGTTTTGGAGGAAGGATGCTAAACTCAAGTACACATTTTTGTCTAATGTTACTTAGCCCTTTTCACAACAACTATGTGGAAAATACAATATTCTCACCAAATTCCAGTTGAGGAATTTCTTTCTGGTTTCCTAAAGCCCTCTGGCCTTCAAATTGGACACATTCTTCTCCACCTGCTTATGCAGACTGGTGATTACAGCACTGCTCTGCACAGCTGAAAAGTTGCCACAGTTCATCTCAATGAGAATTATTATGAGAAGCTGTGAAAGCCTCTGTGCAGCATACAGCCTGCTTATGTGTCTAAAACTGTGTAGTCCTTTGGAATAGATGGACTTACAAAAACTCAGTTCTACCATTTTTTGTCTCCTGGGCGATCAAACTTCCTGCTGTCCCGACAGCAATTTTAACACTGGAGCCATAATGTGACAAGCTGACACCACTTCTTTAAAAATCACAAATAAACGCCTAACCTAGCAAAAGAATATTCGCATACTGCCTTTTCCTTACTCTGAAAACTCTTGCTGTTTACAGCAGGAGCACACAGAGTAAGTCATCATGGCACCCCAAAAGACAGACCATGTATAGGTCTGAATCATCACATAAAGGCAGGACCGTACTGGATTACACTTAGTATGCTGTCTAGTTCAGTGGCCTGTTTCCAGCAGTGGTCGTAAGGAACCATCTACAGGAAGCAAAAAGTTGAACACGTATGACAGCTCCCCAGTGCTCTCTCAGTCCCCCACTATTCCCAGTCCAGGGGACTTACTGAGCCAGCTTCCATACCTCTGTCTTCAGAAGCCCTTGGGGATTTCTCTTCCATGATTTACCCAGCTTCCACTAACTTCCAGCATCCCTTGTAAAGGAGGACCACAGGTCTCCCACTCATGGCAAGCTACTACTTACTCACTGCCTTTCTCAATGCTCTTAAACCACCTCCAATAGCTTCATCTGAAGATCCCAAATTCTTATGCTGGAAAAATACAATCCCGATCTTCTTCTCCTTTCTCTGTACTACTAATGATTTTCTAGACCACACCCCCTGAAATTATTCCTTTTCCAGACTGAAGGAAGAGGCCTGCCTGGCCTTTGCCATTTCTCCTTGTACAGATCTCCTGCACAACCATTCACACCTTTGATTACCCCTTGCTGCCCCTCTTGAAGCCTTTTCCTTTTGCCAGGATAAGGACATCAGAACTGCACTCACAATTCATGGAGCAAATATGTGTATTTATGTAACACCATAATGCTATTCTCTTGCTTTCCTAATAATAGCTAATTGTTTTTCTGACTGCTACATAGTTGATGTTTTCACAAAGTTATCCATCATAACTCCACAGCACCTCATTTTACTCAGAAATCTACGGTTATTTTTTTGCCCCATGTGCCCCTCTTTACACTTACTGACTCGCCATCATCCACCATCTAGTGACTTGTCACTCATACTTTAGGGATCTTTCTGCCACCCTCCACCGACAACTTTCACTATCCTAAACAATTCTGTCCCACCATCAAACTTTATCACCCCTTTTCCAGGTCTTTGACAAATACACTAAATAGCAGAGGTCTACAAACAGGTCTCTGCAGAAAGCCACTGGTGACTGTCATCCACTGACCACTTCCCCCTACACTTACTTTCCTAATTTTTAACTGATTAGTTATCCATGACAGGACCTATCCTCTTATATGCAATACAGATTTACTGTGGCCCTGTTAATACATTAATATGTTCTAGGAATATCATTCAACCTATTGCTATGGCATGATATTTACCATTGCACAATACCTAAGACATCATGCCTCGCCTTACCTTTGTGGGCCATTTTCCTCCCACGGTGCGCTTGTTTTACTTCTTTGGGTTTCTGGACTGTTTTCATTTTTCATCTTTTTAAAGCTAAATAAAAGTACAGATATATATATTTTTTTAAACCCATAGTGTACAGATCACATGTTTTCTCCCCCTGACCTCTTAAAAATTAATCTTAAAGGCATACAGTCATTATGGAGACCCACACTGGGATGTAACTATTTGCCTGCTACGTGAAGGAGAGCAAACAGCTGCTACATTGAAGAATCTCCTAGAAAGAGAGGATGAAAGGGAGGAGACAAAAAAAAGACCTGAAAATCAGCTCTACAAGCTCATAGTTACAGTGGCACTGAGTCAGAAAAAAGGTCAATTTTGCCTCAGAATAAACAAGAACGATACTAAGGCAAAAAGTCTAACAATAGGGCAAATATACAATATGGACTCACAGTCTTCTACAACATGCAGTTAACAGATTATTGAACCAGAGGCTTTATCTGCTTTTTGTTCTACATAGCCCTTGACGGAACTTTGTTCCATGGATTTACTTAAACACCTCCTGAACGTTTTTGAATTTTTGGCATAAACACTGCCTGGTAGCAGTATGCTCCAGTATTTAGCTATGGCACAAACAATTATTTCATTTTATTTCAAAACTTCCACCTGGTTCAAAACTTCCATCCTGTGTTCCTGACTAGTTCTGTACTTAGAGAAAGAAAAAAAGCCCTATGAATGATGGTCCTCTATCCCATAGTTTATTTTTTTATACATTTTCAACAACTGTCTCATCTCTTGTCCAAGTGAAAGAATCACAGACTATTTAATCTCTCCCAGTATAGGAGTCACCACATACCTCTGAATATCCTTATCTGTCGTGGTTTAACCCCAGCCAGCAACTAAGCACCACGCAGCCGCTCACTCACTCCC
>JAVJGG010000074.1:22518083-22562889 GCA_035590195.1 Aviceda cuculoides | reverse complement strand
CTCTGGTCCTGTCACTGGGCACCACTGACAAGAGCCTGTCTCTGTCCTCTTGGCACCCTCCCTGCAGGTATTTATATGCCTTTGTATTGTTTTCTGCTCGATGGCCTAGCTTCAGCACGACTGAGTGGCAAAATCATAAACTTTCTTTTAGCCCATGGGCTAGAACATTGGATTCAACTTCCCTCAAATTGAGGAAGCAGTTAAACTCAGCTCTTCTTTTTTGGGGCAACTGTTCTAAATATTAGGCAATAGGAAACACTGTCGACCAAGCATTTGCAGTAAATGTTTTAGACCCTTCTTCCGAGGTCAGTCCTGATACCTAGTATGTGAAGCCCACAGCTTCAATGGAGAGATAAGGCCAGTTACTCAGCTCAAAAAAAACCTGTCAGGGTCACTGGGCATGCAGACAGACATTCAAGCAACTAAGCAAGAAAGTTAGGTGCTGATTTTTTGACTCATTGTTTTGTCAGAAAAGTAAGGCTGGAGATATAAATCTCCCTCTGAATCTGAGCCTCACCTCTTTCTCTCAAACATGCCTAATAACCAGAAATGCGTACTTCAGCACTGATAGTTAAACACAGCAGACCATACAAGTCCAGAGGAGCCCTGGCAGTTCACTGCTCCTAAGTATCAGGCACAAACACTCGTAAGTTTTGTTCTGGATTTAACGGTGTAACGGATAATCGACTGCAAGATGAACAGCACTGCTAGAAGAGAGGCCATGCCCAGGTCTTCCCTGCCCACACATCCCAAGCAGAGCTTGCCCTGTGCAGAGGCAAAGACCCATGCCTGGAGGGCCCTGCCAGCCAGCCCACAGCTCCCAGCAGCCAGACACAGAAGGACTTCACAGGACTATCCTGACCAGTGCCCCTTGGGTCATTACCTGTTTTTTTTGTGTTTAAAACTGAGACTGTTTGCTTTCCCATTAACTTGTCCTGATTCACAGGTTTCCAAAGCCCTGTTCCAGGTTCGTCAGAAGATGAGTGTTTGTTAAAATGAATTACTGGGCAGCACTCTCTGACCTTTGTCAGCAAAAGATCAGATGGTCGTGAACTTAAGGGCAGGATAAACTGTTACTATGATTACTAAATGTGTTCCTCTATCCAATGCAATACACAGTCTCTTAAAATCTGGAAGGGAACTGCTGGTCCACGTACCTTTTCACAGGGGAAGGTGCAATAATTTTGGTAGTTCCTTCATTGTCCCCATTTGTTGTTATCTGGCTCATGTTCTTAGATCCTGGAAAACAAAAAACCACAAACAGAACAGTCCTGTAGCACATATGCTTGCACACCTATTCAGCATAACCACCTACTCAACTCAGTGCAGCATGAAACATAAAATGATACACAAGATATCTGGTGCATGTTAAGGGTGTATAAGGATCACACTTTTATATCTTATCCTTATTTCTAGCTATACCACATCACAAGGAAGTTTAACATGGGGGGCATTCATTACTCTTCCACGAGACAGAGGAGTTTGAAGCTTTTGTTCTCAAAGGGATACTATGCGATTGCCAGCAGAAGGGAATTCCCTGCTCAGTCACCAATGAGAAGAAAGGTGTGAGGAGAATACAGGCTATCAAAAAGCTTGGAAATCCCCAATGCAATAACTATGGCCTCTAAAACAGTTACTAGATTAGATAGTAAAGCAAGATGAGTATGTTTGTTCTAAGAAACCATTTCAAATTGATGTGGCAACACACTACAATGCAACACTAATAAATCCTAAGTTATGGCCAGGAAAATAATAACTGTAAATCAATGGATTAGAAAAGTAATAATGTAAATAGAGACAATAAATATTCTGACAGAGACAGCTAAGCATCAGTTTCAGTGAGTCAGCAACTTTGGGCCAATATTTTAAAGTTATCTGCCTAGTTTCCAATTTTGTGCCAAATACTCTTTCCGTTTTGATCTTGCGCTTTTCAAACTGTCGGCACTTAAGTCCCCAGCTGAGCCATGAAAGGGAACATGAGGAATCAGGAGGAACACACACTTTCCCCTCTTTTTGAGTCCCCATATAACAGGCTTCAAAGAAACAGATTTCTGTATTTATGATTTAGGAGCACTGAGGGCCAAGGAAATCTGGATATTTCATACTGGGTTAATGTCAAAATGGAGTGATAAGATTATGCTCTACAGATGTATACAGCTCAGTATCATGAACAAAAAAAGAACTGTTCTGTTCAGCTTGGTATGTAATAATATATTAATCATCAAGACAGGTTTGTTCCTACTGGTGCTATGATTTTAGTTTCCATGCTGTACTATTAGTGTTAATCTGTAATTCTTCTCCAGTTCACACATTCTTTTTCCATCTAACTGGCAATTTCAGTAATTTCTTACAAAACTGTTACCACTTCCAGAAACAGATGTTAAGTAAAAAAACAAAGCAACTTCACTGATGATGTACATCAGCTCTGGACAGAATTCTGAGCATGTTCATTGAAGATAATGAAACAGATTGACTGAACCCCGTAAGACTGCTAACAAGGAAATACTATGTCCTCCGGGCAAAAGCAACAGCATCAAAGCCTTTTTGTTTGGCTAAAACTAAAATATAATGTCTTATATTAAATCATGGTGAGATTTTGCATTGTAAGCCTTCTCCACAATCTCAGAGAAGAATTTCTCCACAATCTCCCTCAACTTTCTATACCACCCCTTTGACACACAAAGTCTCTGGACTCTCCTCTACTTCCAACACAAATACTTGAGATATCCTAAGGCACCTTGTCTGGCCATCAGTTGCTTCTTATACAGATTAAATCTGCTTGTTTTCTGCAGATGCCTCATATGCTGCAGAGGGACTCAAGCAGCATTAGTCGCCTTTGTTTAAGGAACTCAGCCAAGCCCTTTACATGTTTGACCTTACTACTTCTAATGATGTAGTTTACTCCTTTCCCTACTTAGTTTTTCAGACTAATGTCTGGCAAGGGAGGGTAGCAGCCTGGGTCCTGTCTTGTACAGTATTTGCTCCTTCAAGGCACTTTTTGTTTTTTATGGAAGCATAAGCACTAGGAAGAATTTGGAATATTCTTAAGAAGGAAACGCAGAATGAGCACAGATTCACAGACAGAAAGGAAAGGAAAGTTTTGGCATTCTGAACGAATCCTCTATTTTATACAATACAAGACAACCAACCCTCCAGACTCTCTGAAGCACTACACATCTGCTCATACAGTTTTTTTCTGTTTTCAAGAACGAAGCAATAGCTACACTGCCACTATGACCTGCTTGGTAAAAGGCAGAATTACTGAACCAAAACCTTTATTGAATTAATGTGGATGAGAAAATGATCAGAAAAAGAATCTCCGATCTTCATTAAGGCCATAAAAGACTGCTACAAAAATTCTTCCTCTGATCTCTAAAAAGAGAAGGATGCCTACAGTCAAAAATCACAAATAAATAAAGATGACAGCACTAAGAACAGGAAGTGGAAATTTCCCACCTTTAAGGAAGGTACTGGTAGTGAAATGAAAATGGAATAGGTCAAAGTGTTTAACTACAAGGATATCTCAGGGTTTCAGACCATATTTTTTTGCATGCAGATACATTTAGCTTGCTTTTCCTAGGCCATCAAATACATAAGATAAAATAACCCACTATAGTAACTTGGCCCACAGAAGTACTGAAATCAGCAAAGATACGACTTTTTATGACAAAGGAAATAATTGCAGTACTTCACATATTACTGTGTGAGTGAGGCAGCTTCCAATTAAGCCCCTCAGAGTGCTCATAATTTGATGAAGCAGTAAGAACTCATGCTCCAAAACATGTCACAGCAATGAAACAACTGCCAGAAAAAGAGCCAAGGATCAAGTGCTACAAAAGTAATAGCTACCTCCAGAACTGATCCTTTGCTGTGTTTGGCAATAGCCTTACTGTTCTGCTGACACCCAGTCGTCTCTGGGTGTCAGGCAATGGAGGGTTATGAGATGCAGAGTCAGTCCGCCCGAGTGCAGAAAGTCTGTGATGCCTTTGCAACTCCTTCAGCACCCTGCACAAAGGCTGCACCTCAGCTTTTGGAGCAATCAGTACTAGTAAATCCTTAAAAAAGAAGCAGCTGCTTCTCATTGTTGAGTTCCCTGGTTACCACTCTACTATTTTAACAAGTACTTAGTTGAGGAAGAACCAAAAAAAAGACAACACACCAGTGACTATCACACATAGGCAGAATCTGCCCAGAAATACAAAATACATTTCTACTGAGACAAGACCTCATTGCAGCCATGTTTGACTCCACTGCTGCCCACAATGAGGACCTTTGCTTTGCTTTTTGAAAAAAAAAAAAAGCTCTTGCTGTACCACTCTTTTGTATACATAATTAGTTTAATTAGGATTTTTCTACCCACACTTACAGAAACTGTAATAATTGTCTTTAAGTACATTCCACCTCGTGTACTGTTCCGCCAACATACACCTCTGTATGGTACAGCATCCCTAATATAAAAGAACAGACTCCAGAAAAACTATCCAAACACTAAACCCATTGCAATAACTTATCTATACCACTGTTTCTTGCATGCCGAGGTAATAGGCCTCTCAAAAATACCTTAGATAGCCAGAAATCTTGAACATCTCACTTGTAGCAGGTTTTTCTGTCTGTTTACCTTTTTCAGATAAGTTACTGTCAGCATTCACTGCACTGAACTTTTCCACTAAGGTGAATGCACACACTTTGATTCTTTTAGAGCCATCTTGACGCTGATTTGTGCATTCAATTTAAATAGACTATTGCATTTTTAAAAACTCAAATGTCCAAAACCTCAGGAGTCTGGCAAGCTAATTAGCTTGTCGTGCCTGTTTCTTATCAGCTAAGGCCACTTCACTGTCGTTATCTGGCAGTAGTGTTTGTATTTAATCTATTAATGAGAGCAGAAGATAGTGTGATCAAAAGGAAAACATGCCGTAAGAGCTCATGCTTTGCACTGTGTGTTACTAAGAGCCTATAAAAATGAATGGACTTCCATATGTCCACACTAGCATAGCCCACTCTCTGATAATGTTTATTTTCCAAACTAGTTTCCAAACCTATAGCCTCAAGGCTTTATGCATCTCATACCACATGCACAAAATGCAGAAGCAGTCACATCCATCCCTTTACAAAACCTGGGATTTAAAATAAACTTTAAAATGTAAAGCTCAAAGTAAATAAATTAGTAAATAAACAAAATTATCCCAAGATTCATTTTCTAAAATTTAACTTTCAAATCCAATCTCACAATTTTCTGGGAAAAGATTCGTGACTTTGAATGCACCAGAACAACAGTTCTATCTACCACGACAGAGGTTGGCGAAGCAGGGTAATAACAGGCGTCTGTGGTACTAGGTTAAGTTAGTCAGGGCAGGGACTGTGACTGCCTATGATTGCTTAGGGACTATTATAATACAGACAGTACTGTAATTTTAATACCCACTCCCGATTCTCCACCTGGCTTTTAAATCAGAATGGCAGCACTTACTTTACACTAGTTTATACAACTGCCTAGTCTGCAAGGCAGGAACAAATCAAGTCCTCAGCTACCAAACAACAACGAAGCCTAAGCAATGTGTTTTCCACTGCTGAATAAACTCAGACCCACAGCAACAGGCCTGGTCACATCCATGTTTGTCCAGATAGGATGTTCCCAAGGAGCTTTTCTTGTGCAGCACTCAGCCAAAAGAATAACGCTTTCACCCTACGCCCTGTTGCGAAAGCTGAACATTATCAGTCTTGCCCTAAGAGGGTAAGACAGAATAATGAGAGGTCCTGTTCCATGTTTGAGTTTGTAATTTGCAACCAGAACAAAATGCAACTGTAATTCTATCTCAGTTGAAATGAAACGGGGAGAATAAGGAAATGAAACAAGCTATGCATATCTCACATGTAAGACTTTACAAAACAAAACAAAAAACCCTTCTCCAACTAAACACCAACCTAAACATACACCACAAAAAATAACAATAAGCTAATATAAAAACATTGATTGCATAGCCACTGAAGTTTTCTAGTCTGATTTTTCCACTTACCCTAGAACAACTGAGATATGAAACGTATTAAGCAAGTGACAAAAGGCAGGTTACTGCATTTTAAACCACCGTGATCTGGATTCTAGGAAAATAATCTGCCATGCTAAAGCCAAACTGTCTAAACTTGTCTACCCTATCAGGGGAATCAGTCAACGGCAGTGGCTTTTATACAAGAAAGCTAGTTTCTTTCTGTTCACAGTATCTTCTTCAATCCCTCTTAAAGCATAAGTATATTTTTACTGAAAACACAGAAGTAAATATTTTCTATCATTGTCTTGACATCTACTCCAACTCTAAACCCAGAGTTCACTAAGTGGCTGCAGTCTTAATGACTTTAGCATACTTTAATGGACAAATGAGAAAAAGAAATATTATTAGTCGCTCAGCTCTGCAAAAGATAGCTACTTCTACCTTCAGGTGACAGAAAAAAATATAAAACCCACATACCATGTAACTGCTTATAACACCAGAAAATGTCTACAAAAAGAAGGAACATGGGAAAACATTTTAATGAGATGCCAGAGGTTAGAGACTTCAGCACTTCACACACTTCTACAGTGGAGGCAATGCAGACTGCACATGCTACAGCCATGTATTTGTAGCTATTGGGTTATCTAATTGCCCCCAAAAACACTTCTGTGGCTGGTCCCATTACTGGCACCAAGAGACAAAAAACAAAGCCAGAATGGCCAATTGAACTGGCTGCAGAAAGGAAGTCTTTCATGCACTTAGCTTCGCAATCTTAAGAAAAGGAAAAAAGTAAAGCAGCAGGTGAGGAAAGATGTTGAACGCAGAGAAAGTGGAAGGAAGTTACCGCAGGAGAACTATTTGTAAGTTGTTATTGGGTTTTGGGAGAAAAAATGGAGCTCTGATTTCATTCCAAAAAGCTGAATTATAAAGCATGTACAGTTGGATCCTAACTGAAGTGGTATATGGCAGAAAACACCTTAAGAAATATGTAATATATGCAAAGTAAAATCACCCTGTTTAAAATGTTGAACAAGGCATATTTAATCTTATTACACCATGCTAGAAACACAAAATCAAGAACAAAGAACTAGCCATCAATGATAACCATCGGCACAATCTCATTATGCAAAAGGAATATTTATTTTAAGAAGAAATGCCACATTATTCTCTCAAACATTTCAGTCAGGGAAAGTTTTAAGTAACTCATAAAACTGTTTACACCACCAGGCTCATTTCCGAGATAAAAATTATTCTGTAAAAGTAAAATCTACTTTGCACTAGTATTTTCAAACAAGTGATGCTTAAAATATATCAGACTTGATTTATTGTGTGAAATGGACTTTGCTATATCCAAGAACCAGTTTAGGTGAAAATGGGTGGATTTAGCCTAGTGACATCCAATAGACTGTCACATGGTGTCTGATACAAGGAGAGGAAGCAGCGTTAATCTGCTTTCAGCATCTGAAAGCCTGTTTAAATGGAGGAAAAGTACGAGATGTTTATCATTGTTAATACCCAAATACAAAATTAAAAAATAAGAGTAAAAAATATTCTCATTTATAGGGAAAGATGGTATTTGAATGACACAGCTCTCTTCCTTTAGCACATATTTTAAGTGTGAAATGAAACAAATACATTTTAACTTAAAAACCATTGGAGGTAATACACTTGCCTTAGTGGAAAATGAATGTACACTTGGAACACATGGGTAATCAATTAAGTTAAAAGCAAAGCAACTCAGATGGGTGATACAGATTACACAAATACATATGATTAAAATGGTGAAAAAGCAGCCTTTTTATTTTAAAGTAAAACAAAGTATTTAAATCCACCAAAACAACAAATACACATTGCCCAGAGAATTCTGCATCACATTACATCAGCAGAACAGGCCATGGGAAGGTTTCAGTTTCCCTCACAATTACAGTTAGAGACCGAAAAAAATCAACAAGAACAACACACACACACCCTTGCAGCAATCGAGACTGACTTTCACTGTCTGCACTAAAGCAAACATTATTTTCAACTAAGGGCTGAGTTTCAGCTGACAAGTTTACCTCTGAACAGGCACACAATTTTTCTGCACAACTGAACTGGGAACTAAGGAGGTGAGAAACTGTGTTCATCTTGAACTACCACCCTAAGAATGGGACAGCCCAGCTGAATAGAAGTTTAAGTCACTAGGTTTAAGGGTGAACAGCTTCTTGTCCTCTCAGGCACCCATTGACAACTGCAGACACAACAAAAAATACCATAATCAGAAAGCAAAGCAATCCTCCTCTTCTTAAACTTAACTAAATGAAAAAAAAAAAAATCTGTTGTAAACTACTTGTATTTTCCAAGGGCAACACTTTTAATTACACTACACTTCAAGACCCACTGCAGCTAAAAGGCAGAACACACCAGCTTTGTTTCTGAGTCAAAAGACAGCATCCAGAATAAACAAGGGAGGTTTCCAGATGTATATAACTGCTCTCTTTTTAAAACTGATGACTCTCAAAAGTTTATAATGCCATACTAACCTATGAGAAAGAGAAATCTTGCTTACATTTTAAAGGCCAGACAAGATTTTTCTCAAACTGCTAACACACATACATACATATGCTTAACTCCATGCACGACTTTGACTGAAATCTGCATAACTGCTGTTATAGACGACGCTAAGCATACATGCATAATCACATGCAGAACTGGAACTTGACATTAGAAAAGCTTTTTGCCTCTATTACTAAACTTCAGGAAACATCCGTTATTCAGGGCACGACTCCTGTGATCCATGCTTAATCTTACACGTTTCCTCTAACACTTGTAAAAACTTCCAGCTTCCCCTGACATCTTCAGCATGCAGAACAGATTTCCAGCTCACACATCTGAAGCATGTTAAAACTGCAGAGGGCATGGCACTAACTTCTATTCCACTTAATACCAAAATAAAGGGATACTGCCCTTGGACTGGGAAGAGGATGTACAAGAGAGACACTCTGGGTCAAGCAGCTGGAACAATGGGATACTAACCAAGACACACAAGTACAAAATTCTCTAACAAGAGACAGGACTCCTGAAAAAAAACATGTTCTCATTGTCTGTTTTCAAACTTCCCTTTCGTACTTTACATTAGACCTACAAACATATGGTTTTATCATGTTTGATCCACACCATCTCTTTTATCCACAAAGGTGGAGTTTTTAGATCCAGTTAAGGTTAGGTATAAATACTGGCCTAAGGCAAAGAGAGAATCCATTCTGAGAGATCCTTGAGGACACTGAAGCAGTTTTGAGTTGCCTCTTGAAAACAAAATGAATCAAAGACCAAAGAAGACATCCCTCTACAGGCCCAGTAAAGAAGCACTTACCTGTCTGTTGTGTTCTTTTAGGGTAAGTCTTGCTGCGACTTCTTTCAATGCGCTGGTCAGGCCGCGGGAGCTGCAGAGAAGGGTCTCTGGTCATTTGCAAAGATGTCCTGCCATTTGAAAATGCAACAAAATCATGAGAAAACACTTGGAAAAATGATCAAAGAAACAGAGGATCTTTAGACTGAAAACAACACATGGGGTTTGGGCAGCATGTTTTGTTAGCTATTCACTTCTCGTCCCAGCTCTGGTTCTCCTGCTGAGTAGCACTACCATCACTTTTGTTTTGAATCAGTCACTGGCAGAACCATCAACAGGTTGTGCCAACCTCTTCTATATTTGGCATTTTCAAGAGGAGCTAAGCAACTAGCTGGTTTATTAGGAATAGACTAAGATAGTGTGACCTTTTGTAACCTCTAATATTATAACATAGTACTTTCTTAAGTAATTTTATTACTTCCTGAATTTTTTCTGTAAGTTTTCATCTCAGGAAAACACATATTTAACATTCTTCAGTTCCAGCCAGTAAGGGGCTACTTCTCTGCCATCTGGATTGACAACCTGAAGGGCATGGAAAAACCCCTGTAAAGCAAACTGTAATAAAGTACTGTCACTAATACAGGCCCAAATGACAATAGATTGAGTAGAAGTCCTAATTCCGGTTTACAGTAAGGCTCTTCTTTATTGTTCAATTTAAATAACTTATTAAGATAAATAAATTCTTTGATGCTCATTTTAAGGTGCCTCTCCATGTGACTAAGCAGAACATAGTGTTCATAACAAAAATGTAAAACAGGTCTCATATTCCTCCCCAAAACTCCATGTCTGCTTCTGGAAACTTGCTACACAGAAGAAGTAATTGTTACTATTAACTCACAGTTGCTTAAACACCTGCAGTTCAATGACTTAGAAGTAAACAGGTATCATACGTGCAAGGGCCAAGCAACTCTACAGGCATTGCATATGTAGATTTTCTGAGTTATGCAAATAGACTCCACTAAATACTGCTTGCATTTTCAACAATAGCCCCACAGGGCAGTCAGCACTGCATCTTCTCAAAATCTGTAAAAGAATTAAAGGACACAAAAAATCCCAAATTCTAACATTACATCACAGTAAAGCTGTTTTTTGATATTCAGTTTAATGGGTTTTTTGCTCCCAAGTTAGCCAGAAAACACTGCTCAACTTTTAAGTTTGGCAGCCATGTTAGTCTTGCAAATTCCAGAAGTAGTTTTAACAAAACATCTGGGGATAAGACCTTCCAGTTACACTAACACCTTCAGGTGTTAACCAAAGCATCTGATCATAAGACAAGGAAACTGCTTTCCTGAAAACTGTCTGCCACCTAATAAGAAGTACCTAGAAGATTTAAAAAAAAAACCCAAAGAAAAAAAAGCCAAAGGATAATATTATGGCTCCCAGACATACACAATCAAACAGTGAGATTACGGTTTCTGCTTTGATCTAATGATGTATACAGATACACAACACTGTCACTGCTTTTGGTGCTACAACAGAGACCAAAGGCAAAGAGGGAAGACAATCAAAGCTGATGGATAAGCAGAGAAGATTCCCAAAGCACATGAAAATGGTGTAACTGCTGCTCTGAATTCCACAAAAAGAGTTAACATGTCAATCACTAATTGATCATCACTATCATTAACACTGTATAATCAATATGTTGCAACTCGATGTCACAACCCACATTTACTAGAACATCCACTCAGGTCAGGGGGAGTCCTCAAGAACCACTGCAGCAAAACAGGGAACACTTCATACTAGAAGAGAAATATATACTTTAATGTTTTCTAGGCAAAACTAACATTATAAATGTAGCTGTCAATAATGACCGTCATCCCAACATGGCAAGCCATATCACAGATCACCCTTGAAACTTAATAAAACAGGAAGACGAACTTCAATGCACCACTAGCAGGAACAACTCAAACGTAGTTAACTGATTCATGGTATCTTTTTTAAATTTATTGGAAGGTCCTGGTAGGTAGAAAGCTGTCTCCTCCCCAGCACCAATGCCCTGCTCCAATCTGCTGAAACAGTGCCACAGAGGAAACTCTCAGCTACAGTATTCTGGCAGGATTCCACTGAACTCCTATCCATTTTCACAGAAGGGATAATGTGGGTCAGGATCCAACTCAAAACCCAAAAGGCAGTATAATCGTTCCCCTATTACTGACAGTAAGGAGAAGCTGGATCATTCCAGGTAATGCATTAACCCAAATAATCTGGATTATTATGAAATATGCTGGAGAAGATGGGCAAGAAACACACCACTGATCCTGCCTGGAGACAGTCCAGATTCAGTCACATGAGCTCAGGCTCAGAATGGACATAGTCATCTCTCCATCAGTAACACCTTCCTTACAAGCAAGATCTTACATCCAAGGGCAACAGACAGTTGACTATGAATTCTGATTGACTGAGGACAAGTGTAACAGAGCTACTATTACACACTGCTATCAGTACCTACCACAGACACTAGGTCCAATCCAGGAGCTGCTAGAGAAATTGAGGGTAATGGTTTTCTTGGTTTTAGAAAAGTCTTCCTAAGAGGCAGTGACAAAGAACAGTCTAACTAATGATTATCAGCCTTACTCAATTATGATCCATGTATTTCTTGAGTGATGGTGGAAATACAGAGAGGAAGGAGAGACAGACAGACAAGTCAAAAATAAACCTAAACAAACCTGGTATATTTGCAGGCCATGGAAAAAAAACTCTAGAATTTGCCATTATAGTAAATAGGCCCTTTACACCCTGCAGCTTCACAGTAACTACAGAAGATGAAAAACTATTTTTATTCTCACTTGACCAACAAGGAAAATGAACATGGAAAAAGAAAGGGGCCTGGCTGTCAGATGTGGTTTTGATTTGCTGCTTTCCACCCTCCATTTCAGGTTCACTGAATACCTAACTTTAAAGCAATTCTAAAAATCAGACCATAAATTATTTGGCTGAAAATTGCTCAGCCAGTATGACAGAATTAGATTTAAAACAGTGGTCGCCAATTGCCAAATCAAGTGCCTTACTCACTAGACAAAGACCCTGTAATTTCAACAGACTTAAAAGCATAAAGTCTCAAACTCAGTAAAAACTATTGGGTTTCTGACATCTTACAATTTTAACTACATCCTATGTTCTGCTACTCCATTGTGGCACAGCAGCTAGAGGATCTTAAACCCACCTTCCCTGCCACATTTTCCTCTATATGACAGTATTAACTGCCCTTTATGTCACACTGTCTGCTTGGTTAACACAGGCTAGAATTGAGACCAAGTGCTCCCTATACGCGCTTAGTCTGAAGTTTACTGTACCCTTCAAGGCTTGCAGCCTTGAATGCTGACCAAATTTTGCCAGCTATTCCAGTCAGAAAAGATACCCCCAACTCCCTTCAGATCTGCCCTCATTTTTATTCTTAAGTCAATAGCACTGCACAGCAGTACTGCCACAGGATTAGATATAACCATTTGGATCAAGAGCCCTTGCCATAGCTCAATTACAGCTGCAAAGAAGGGCATCACAGTTACAGACTTCATACACTCCTTTGCACCAACCCTTTGCTAAGACCCAGAAGAAAGGCGGCAGCCAACATGCCTCCTCATTTTGGTATTCCCCAGTTGTCAGGAAAAATCCCTTAGGACATGAACATAATAATTCCAGGACTTACAAGGAGATTTTGACTTAAAAGCATTGCCAAGGCTGCTGTCACTTTCACTACAGGCTACAAGCAGGCCCTAGCCAACTCTGGGGAGCTGGAGAATGAGAAGTAACTCACATTTGTCCCGAAACTGCCGGACTCCCAAGGGGAGTCTGTTAAAATGGCCCTGATTCATGCTTTGTCGGCAGAACTGCTCTGAGTCACAGTGTGGGTGGGGTTTTTCTTTCATTGGAAGAAAAGGCAAGAAAAGAAGGCATGAAGAAGGAATTAACTGAAATTTAAACAATGAAATAAATTCACCTGTACCGATGTTTATAACCTATGGATCCAAACTTGCTGAATTTTCTTGACAGAGAGTTTGATTCATTCTCTGGCACTCTATGTAGTTTGAAAAAAAAAACAACAGAGTAAGTTACACAGATAGGTCTCAATTACAGTCCCCTTCCCAAGAAAAGAAAAGAGAAATGCAAACTTTAGGTTCCAAAAAAAAAAATTTTCTGCTAGCTCCTTTTCATCCCTGCCTCCAGGCAGTCTCTTACGGGGTTGATAGCTCCACAAAGCCACATGTTTATGTCCCCCTCTTTTGACTACACACCTCTTTATTTCAGGGTCTACTGTAAACTGCTGGTAACAGCAGCCTTTCACTTAATATTTCACAGGACCAGACAAAAACAACACGGTAATGTGACTTCAGGAGGGATTCTGAGGTTACTCATTTACAGCACTGCTAAAGCCAGCCCCAAGCATCCCATCGACAAGTTCCTAGCTAGACACCCTTGCACATTTCTGCTAGTGTTTTTGCAACAGTAAAAGTGTTTTGAGATGTGTAATATTGAAAACATTTTATACACTTCAATAAGTAAGCAAAACATTATGGAAATCCAATGAGTCTTTCTATAAAAATAACAAAATTTCTGTGCATTGTAGGAAATAGTGATGTCTGAAACCCAAAGGCCTCACTCAAGTCAATGCTGCTACAGAATATTGTTGGTTAAATATGTAAAAATGTGTATAGCAGCTTAAATTCTGCCATATACGTTTGTGGATACTTCTGTTAAAGCCTACTTTATGCAACCTGAGATACTGTTTCAAAAAGAATTCTAAGACAAAAGAAACCACCAAACTACCCAATTTCAAAATTATGGTTTCACATTTTGTAAGAAAAGGGAAGGCATCAGCTTTTAAGAGCGTTCTATAACCAACAGTGCAAATGTTTTTCCAGGCAGCAAGCCTGTGTTACACCACTCTGTAGGTATAACATGGTTCTTAGTCAATGTAGTTTCCCTCCTTTTGGTAACAAAACCACAACTTCTGTATCACTCACCTGAAAAATGTATGATGCTCTACACAGCATTTCCAAAGATGTTTGCATGTGATCTTGTTACGTGCTTCAAAAAAGAAGGAAGTTTCATTGCACTGAAAACAAAACAAGACAAATCAATCTTGTTATGAGGGATTCTGCCAGTGAAGTGAATCTTCATTAACTGAACACAAGAACCAACCATCTCATACCAATCCACATAAGAAAAGATATCAGTATGAAGAAAAGCAGGTTCTATAATACTGTAGAATTCTTCATTTAAAAGAGGTTTTCTTTTTGGTTTCTCATTGCCTGTAAATAATTATTTAAAGAATCAATTCCTTAGATACTGAAAAACAGAAGAGAAAGGAGATTATTGAAACGCTTCTGTTCCTTCATTCTTGTTTGTAGATTATGAGCTTTTTTCCTAATTAAAAAGCACAAAGTTTTTTCAAATAGTATGTTTCTGATGTTTTCTGAAACTGCACCTCAGATGTGAAGGAAAGAAACTCAAGATTTGTGATAACTAACATGAAGTAACAACACAGAGTGAAAATGCACAAAACATACATATAGAGAAGAACCAAGGTAAAACTAAATAATAAAGATGAGAGGAAGGAAAGATTTAAAAGAAAAAAAAAATTAGCCAAATTCAGAATAATTAAAAATACTAGAAAAAAGCTCAAAGGTAAAAGCCTTAAAATCTCTTAAGGAAGACAACAAAAAAACCCACTCAAAGCTTAAAACCTAATGACTGGAAATTGGCAGTCAGCACAGCAGACACGAGAAAAAGGCGGGAGAGATGAAAGAGAAGTCAGACATATACAAACTATAATACACTTCCAACAGACAAGAAGCAACAGACACATCACACTGCTTGTTTCCAACAAGCTAAACATTCAAATATGTTCACATAAAATACGCTTCCATATATCTGTCACTCAGTAAACTTAAGTACTCAGTTTTGTAACTGATTTACACAAAGAACGAGGAGTCCTGCTGACTTCAGTGTGAATCCTCTGCATGGTATGACACAATCTGTAACAAAACTGAACCCTAAAACCATTTCCCTGATATGTGAATTACAAAGGGGCTATGATTCATACCACTTTTGGCAGCTGATTTTAGGAAATGGATGCCCTTGCCTTAGTTATACTTCTGCAGTGCCATGCATATGTAGGTAAAGAGTTCTCCCAAGTTTCTCCCACTCTTCATTTAATGAGGTATGGTGACCAGTAAGCACCTTGCAAACTGTGAACTAACTCAGTATGTTCCCTAGAATTCAAAATTTCACCTTTAACAAAAGCCAATTATACCTCTATTAACGGCTGTCAGGCAGCCTCACAAAATCACAAGTTACCTGCTGAAGCAACCTTTCCACCACCTTGAAACAAGTAACAGTAAAAACGACAGAACTTTGCACCTGTGGTTAGAATAATTGAGATTTCATTCCCTGACCAAAAAAAAAAACCAACCAAAAAACAAAAACCAAACAAACAAAAAAACCCCCACAAACTTGAGACATACACATGAGCTTATTTTCTCCCACGGATTATTTTAGTTAGTTTAATGGCTGGTCTAGTCTTCTCTCAAAAGCACATTTTCCTCTCCAGGACATCACAGCAAGAAATGGGAGTACAGTAAGACATACAGCCACTGAGGATGCTGAAAATTAGGATTCATCTGAGATTGCTATGCTGAGCATGAAATTATTATATAACAGATTAGTCCCATAACTATATTCCTACAGTTTCTTAAAATACAATTTCAGGCTTGATAGGGATCTTCATCTCTCTGCAGGATTCACAAGGGGGTTAACTTGGAGCAAAAATAAGTTTACTTTATAAAAATTAAAACCAGAAACTTAAAAACCTGAAAAAAAAAGCTTCCTGGAGAATCTTGAGGACTGTCAAGGAGAAAAATCTATTTATACTAGAATTTTCAGAAGTAACTCACTAAAAGATCATACTGCTTTTTCACATTATTAAAGAAGACATGTCAAGGGGTACTTTTCATTTCCTTATTTTACACATAACAGAAAAGTAGCTTCAGATTTTATGATTTAATTTACATTACAATTTCTAGATCAGACTGTCATCTGATGTGATTTCATATAAACCCACACAACTATAGTCACCAGTGCACTTTTAAAGAATAATATCAGATCAGGCCTGTGGTATTGCAAACTTTATGCAATATGATGAGTCAATTTAACTTCTGTTAGGAAAGAACTCAATGACTCACTTTTAATATGCAGGATCTTGCTCCTTCTTCATCCACTCCTAAATTTTACTTTTAGGCAAAGAATCCTCTGCTGCACTTAAATGTATTTAATTACATAATCTCTGAGGAGAGAGTTTGTGGGTTGGTGGAAGGGAGGGGCTGAGAGAAGCCAGAGTGTTTGGGGTTTTTTTAAAGAGACTTTTTAAAATAAGGTATTTCTGCCATATCTTATTATCAGCACAGTTCAAATGCCACTGGAATTCAGGGAAAGACTCCCATCAGGAAGAAGGTTCTACTTGTCCATTTTTTCTTCTTTTTTAAGTTAAAGTTTTAGAATTTTCCCATACACAGAACAAGGGCACATAACTCATGAAAATCAGTGACTAAAAGGGGGACAGTATAGCTACATTGCTGTATGATTGAAACATCTGATGAGCAAACATTACTGATTCCATCACTTGAAGGCATTATTTTCTAAAGTGAAAGAAAGCTCATCTCAGCTGGTAATAAAAAAATTGTAATGATTAACTACATACTGAAACATCTATACTTAGTATGCATCAATCAAAGGCACTCAGGAAAGAACAGCATAGCCCTATAGATCCAATTTATTAACAAGTTACTGAATTCAGATCTGGAAAATTAAACAACTGCGTAAAAACCTGGGGATGGAACAACAAGCTTTCTGATAACACACTGAAATTTATTTATTTGAATTTGAAGGAAAAGCGCATCTGAAAACTATTGCCTCAGAATGGACACTTGTAGTAAGTCAAATAGCACAGTTAAATTTTACTGAAAAGAGAGAAAGCAAGCCTAAAACGTTAACCTCCAAGGTCTTTTACCAACACAGAGGAGACAATTCATAATTCTTTTACCATTTTTCACCTTTTCTGCAAAGGATTCAGTAACTCACTGCAACTAAGTCCAATATGACACTGCATTCAGCACATCTAGGTTTAGGACTTCCTCCATTTACTTTTTAACACTATTTAAGGCTTGCAAGAGTACTGTGATTACCCTCACAATTTATAAATGGATATATAAAAATTAAGCAGTACTGGAGGCAGTAATATCTTCCAGGTTTAATCCTTCTCCCCTAAGGGAATAAATTGACTTTTACAGGTAAAGCAAGGATGACCTTACCTATTAACACCACGAATTTTCGCTTCCAATTACAGGCATCATTTTTAGCATCTTGAACAAATGTAATTTCTTACAGGTAGTGCGAGTTAGCTGGGTTTTTTTCTTATTATTCTCATATATCTGAACCAAAAGAAACAAAGACCTATTGTACTTTTACTAATGATTTATAGGAAACAACAATTCCAAACTCATTCAGTGTTGTTTGGTGCCTCACAAGCTACTCCCTGCTACTTATCCCATCGCTTTCAAAGCACCCGGTGTACTAAAGGTGAGGCATCGTAAACCCTGAAGGCTCACTGCCCCCAGAGGAGTCCTGGTCATCTGCACACTCTGAAGACCTTTCCTCTCCTTTGAACCAGCTTTGCCGTTTGTCTGTTCTCTCAGGAAGCCGGCTGCGCTCACCAAACAAGCAGAAAACCACTTATTTTTGTATGGTGATTTTGGATCACATCTGTGATCTGCACCAGCAAGGGAAGGGGCAGGACGACATGGCCAGAGGCTGCAAAAGGACGGGCATAACCCTTGGCGGCAGCACCTAGATGTTGAGCTGTTTGACTACCTTCTCCTAATCCTGAAAAGGGCAAGACGCTAAAAAAAATGAGGACAAACATAAAATACTCCTCCCCTTTTAGATGCTTTGAAAGCTTGTCCTGCAGCCTCCAAAACACCCTAAGGCTCATACTGCCCTAGCCTCACCACCATTTTTACCCACGGGCAGAGAGAGAGACTAGCACAGGGGGTGCAGATAGCTTGACTATACTATGAGATTATAAATAGACAGGCACTCAAACACGTTGCCACAGCCCTTATCTGTTTTATGCTGGCTTTCAAATCAGCCTGAAGACTGATGTGGCAGGGCCTTTGAGATCTCCACTAAACCGCTGGCGATCGGTACAGCCCCCCACCATAGCCACCACCACCACCTAACTGAAAGACTGAAAGCATGTTACAAAAGCCTTCAAAGGAGACCAGTCAGAGGGGTCATTGCTCTACCTTGCCACAAAATGCCTTCAGAGCTGCCAGAGCTGACACACCGGTTCAGGAGTGCCCAGGCTGCCCTTTGCAAACAGCCGCCAGCTTGCTCTGCCACGCCAGCGT
The DNA here is from genome assembly GCA_035590195.1 of Aviceda cuculoides. Classification (NCBI taxonomy): domain Eukaryota; kingdom Metazoa; phylum Chordata; class Aves; order Accipitriformes; family Accipitridae; genus Aviceda; species Aviceda cuculoides. The sequence goes on along the minus strand of JAVJGG010000074.1, from coordinate 22,544,110 downwards.
GATTACACAGCCTTCCAGCTCTGAGCTGCTCTGCGCCCAGCTAGCTCCGTGGCCAGGCAGGGCAAGCTCAAGTCCGCCTGGAAGAGAAGACACACACTCAAAATGACACTTCTTCCTTCTGGGGACCCGCAGATCCCTTGTTTGTCAAGTTCATGGATTACTCCAGAGATAAGAGGGCTGATGACAGCAGACTTACACCCGTTCCGTGGAGCACTGCACCCATCCACAGACCAAAAACGTTTTGAAAACCTATGATTCGGAGCAGGCTTTAGCTGCTACACTTTATGACAAGACATATATTGGTTCCCACCAATCCAGGCTCAGAAAATGAACAAGAAAAACCCAAACCCACAGCCGGAACCCTGCCATCACACCTAGTTGCGCTGAATATTAATATAGCATAAGGAGGGATCGTGACGCATTACAGAGCACTTTGCATGTACATGTAACACACGTGCATGTACATGTAACAGAAATACTAACACTAGCTCTCAAGCTACTGCTTCCCAACATTATTCTTCACCAGGTTAGGCACATACCTGGACACTATCAATTGTTAACTCCAATAGAAAATATGCTGTCTTTATATATTTACACAATGCATACCAATCATAGCTTATGTAACAGACAATGTATTATTACTGGTTACACAAGGTCAATCTTTAAGAACATTATACAAGTCGGGAATTAATAATACTGTGCCAGTTTGCATAAAGCATGTCAAGATTGAAACAAACATATCTCAGCCTCATATTATACCAATCAAAAAAAAGACTAAAGAAGAACTTACAAAAAAAAGCTGACAGTAACACCCTAGTGGCAATGAATTTAAGTTTATGCAGGAATTTTAATCCTAGTTCTCCTTCAAGAATGCTCATTACTGAAGATTTTGCTATCAAGCCTTGAACTAACCTTACATTCCTTCTAAGATGGCTTAGAAAGTGGTTAAGAAAAGCCAAGAAAACCCCCAACCATGAAAACAAACCAAAACGGTTCTCTATGGTGTACTAACATCACTGTGCTTGCTCACTTCCACCCTCCGCTACCACTCTGGCTTAAGTGGGTGCAAATGCAAATGATATAAAAGTAATCTGTAATTCTTAAACCATAATAAAGATCAGAATGCTATTTTTGTCTGGAACTGAAATCTAAGCTAAAATGGACTTTAGAATGGGAGGAACATCTCTTCAAACGCTGTTCAATCTTCCCAAGAATCCGTGAGAGGAACCAATCAAGTTAGAAGTTCCTACCTAAAACTTGTAACTCAACATGGAATATTGCATGTGACAGGGCAAGAAAGGGTACAGCTGAACCCCCTTATTAATATAATTACTTTTCAAACTTCTGACACTTACAAAAAGCAGATTTTAAAAAATAAGCATATTTCCAGGGTTTTCTGAGCCTGTTTAAAACAACACAAAAATCTTGTATTTAGACAAGCTTCAGCCACCAGAATGGGGAGCGTTATGTGCTTTGGAATTGCCCTGAAGTTCCTCTAGCATGAATCAGTGCTTGGTATTGCTCTTGAAAACAGTCTTTACCAACTTCACCTTATGAATTCAGCTGAGCTGGGCCTCTTCATATGACTAATCAAGACTGCAGAGGAAGGCATGTCTTGAAAATGTGTAAATCGTTTTTAACTGCACAGTTTGGAGGTTTGTTCTGACTTGAAAGAAGACAAATTTCAAAATCCATCAAAATAAAAACTTCAGGGTCCAAAAGACCCTTCTCTTACAACAAAAAATACTGAAAGCGAGTGTTTTGCGCACTCAACGCTTTCTAGGTTGGTGAAAGAAACACGAAAAGTAACAAGTACAGAAGCTTTGCATAAACTCTGCGAAGGAGTGAAATCATTCACTTGCATGTTCAGACACAGTGCAACTGAACTAAAAGGCACTCTTACAGAAAACAGCATGGGGTTGCGGGGCAAAGCAAAGAAGTACTTGGTACCTACAGGCAAAAACGCTCCACATCTCTCACTCCTGCATATTACTATATTTACCTTCCCAGCCTACACAATCTATCAAAGCAAGTTTTTCTCTATTTTGTTTCATGTCCTTAGCTGAGAGAGAAATCTAGGAAGCAAGCCGTGCTCCTCACATGGGGAAAGCACAGGAGGTGTGCTGTGCAGCCCTTTGATTACCCATTTGCCCACAGTGCATCCATTGTGATTGGGCTCCGTTTTGCTGTTATCAGGGCGGGGGTGGGGGGGGCTTGGCAGCCACCTGTATTGCTGGATTGTTTCCAGCAAGGTTGCTCAACAGACATCTATGCTACCAGGAACTGTGCACAGGCATCAGATGGGTCTCTCAGTTTTCTTAAAGGAAACTGCATGAAAATACACTTATCTTCAAAAATTCTTTGTGATGTTTGTCATGTTCAGGGAATCCTTCTGTGCAGTCCTCACAGGGCAAGGGTTGCTAATTTCGTGCTCACACCCAGAGGTTTCACAGAAAGCCTAACACGTTCTAGCTCAGAATTCACAGCATGAGTCCACTTGAGGGACAATGAAATCCTGATTCAAAGATTAACACCACTTAAAATGAGCTTCTGTCAGCTGGTCCAGGTCATCAGTCTCATATGTCAGATAAGTCATGGATGGCCGAATATTAAGGGCAATATTTTGTTTACGAAGGGGCAGCTGCAGTAACCTTAGGGAGAAAACATAGTACAAGCAAAGCAGCAAAAGATAAAACCAAAATACCGATGGTCGTGCTTGCACACAATACCAACAGGCATGCAGGAAAATATAAAGTTAAATATACAGTAAATGTTCTCATGGAAGAGATACAAAGAAGTACAAGAGATTATACTACAAAGAAGTACAAGAGATTATACTACAAAACAGGAAACGTAAAGCACCTTACTTTATTGTAAGACAGTAAGCATAAATATCATCTGCTCAGTAAATCATCAAGTTTATGAAAAATGAAATAATGTAAACAACTCGGCAGCCACAAATATGGCCTACACAGGCACCCACAGCGTATTTTTTAGGTAGCCTAAGGACATGGACCTGTACATTTAGACTGCCATGTCTGCCATCTGCCAAGGAGATCAGGATGTCCACCACCACCCCTTTAGTGGGAAGTACACATTCAAATGCTTTTGGTAGGTTTGAAAAAATCCCAGACAAATTTATTGAAAAGGAGAACAAAGAAGCTACCACAAGTAACCACGTGCAAGGGAAGAGCAACACTTCATCAGTACTAAAAGCACCACCAGCCTCCTCTTGATGAGCAGGTATACATACCCATGAGAGGTGCCCATCAGTGAGAGTAAAGGTAGCTAGTGTGTGGAAACACAAACTAAAATCCAGCCTGCACAGAGTTTTCACTACAATATGGAAAACGTGATTCACATAAAGCACTCAATATACTCAGAAATAATCTGCTCTTCAACGCTAAGTTATGTTAACTCCTTAGTTATATGCCATAAAGCTCCATCTAAGACATGGGAAAGTCTCTATTATTTCTTCTCTTCCTGAATCTTTTCTGGCGTTCTCTCCAACTAACTGCAAACACGTAACATGTTCCAGACTCGGTATACCACATCTGAAACATGGAAAGTATTAATTCCCTGGGCTGTCAACTGATATCCCAAGAGGCAGGGTGAAGTAAAAATGGCACATTTACTCTCCTATCATATACTGCAAACTCATGCCCTACATGGAAGGACAAAGTGATAGCATTTATTCCAAAAAACAGAGGAATAAAAGAAATTAGTGAATTAAGTTTTCAAGGGATATTGGAACATACAGTTGTACAAATACACTGATGACCTTTTCCTCCTCTGGGTGCAGAACAGCATAAATTGTCATGAAAGCTTTAATCCAGAGACTAAGGCTACTGTTTACTTATTCCAATATGCAACTTTGTCCAAAGTAACACCACCAGAATGTTTAAAAAAAAGGGGGAGAAGAAGATTTTTCTGGGCCATTTTGGCCTTTCCTGATCTTGTTAGGATATGAAGCACTGTAGAAACGCTTCAAATGAGTATTAGTTGCAAAAGGAGATTTTAATGATGGTACACACCCTTGTACTTACTGTTCTCTCGAACGATTTCCTAAAAGTACCTGTCGAGACTTGAAATTACCAAGTGCTGTCAAAGTGTTTGTATAATCACAATAGTAAGTGTTCACCAGCCATCAACATTCACAGTCTCCGCTCAAGCATGTTTTCCAAAGCTTCCAAGTTTTCTGCTTAGCATGTTAAACCTTTGCAATTCCATGTGGTTCGGACAAATACTATACATAAGTGGCATCAAACAGAAACTACAGCATCACTTCAATGCAATTCACTCTAAGTCAAACTCGGACTTGTTCATACATGAACAGGCATTCACCCTTCACATGAAACATTGAGAAAAGTTTTCCCAACCTCCCCTCCAGCCTTCAAACAACTCTCCAATTTCAACAAACACACCATCAGAAATAAACTTCCCATAGATAACCACACCAAATAGAAACAAACCACTTGAGAGTAACAAAAGCAAAATTTGCCAATAGGTCTGCAGAGGCACAAGAAATGGTGTCCATGACAGAAGCAAGACAACTAGTCAGGGGTACACTTACATTTCGCAGAATGTACCAAACGTACCAAACAGCCTCATGGAAAAATCATGGACGAGACTAACAACCACTACATAGATGAATGAAGATACACAGATAATCAGTAAAGGGGAATACTGCCAGCAGGTTAATACTTCTTCAAAACTATAAACTTGCAGTCTTGATATTCCAAAGAGACCTACAAAGTATTTTCAAAAAATAATTCAGAAAACTAAACTTATAATGCAACCAGATATCAAAAACACAGACTGACTGCAACTGTTTGTTTTATTACACTTCATAATTTTCTCTACATCCTCAACACTCTCCTCCTCCTTCCCCTGCCTCACATGCTTCATAGGTGATAAATATCTTTCTCTTTTTTCCACTGACTCTATCTTAAAACCTCTTCTCTTGGTATCAACCGCTATCCTTACTCCACTGGAACCAACACTGTTTTCTTTCAAATGGTCTAACAGCACAATGATGAAGATAAACTATGAGAAATGGGTTTCAAGCTATATGATGTGGCTGCTTCTGTTTCCAAGCTACAAAATTACTTGTACCTAATAGCTTTGTGAGTTTTCCGCCATCTACATTTTGGTTAATATTAGCCCACTCTGTACATTTAGCCTAGTTTAAAAGCACTATGTAACACCATAAACAAGGCACTGCAGAAGTAGTCTACTCTAATTTACAAAGCATGATATAAAATGATAAAAGTTTGTTATAAAATTCCTACCTCCGCACTGTTCTGCTGAAGTTCTCTCCCCTTGCCTGCAAAATGCAGACAGAAAATCTTTCTTCCTCTTCTTTCTCTAACAAAACTGCAAGCACCATCAGGAACATACTACACTTGAGAATAAGGTAATTTTCTTGCAGTAACTATCAATAAAATTAATTTCACTCTGATGTTTTCTTGCAGTAAGTTTCAATAAAATAAATTAGACTTTGATGGACCCACAAAATTTCACACTTCATTAGACCTGAGATTACTCTTTTTTTTCCTTCAGGTTTAAATAAAAACTTACATCTTTTCCCAGGACTCTAAGTTCAAACTGTGTTTCCTTGAAATGAACTTTTGTAATTCTAGGCCTGTAATATTGGAAAAAAAGACAGACAGAACTTCATGAGCCTTTAATTTCATGCATAATAAAATATAAAGTTGTATATATTCACATACAAAGACAAAAATAAATTAATAAGTAATTTTTTTTCAGGTATGCACCAGATATCAACAGAAAATTAGCAGTATTTAAACATTTCAGCATGAATATGGTAACAGTGAACTATTTTTTTTCAATACTCAGATTATCAAAGAATTAAAAATCTGTATAATCTAGACAAAGGTTAAGAATTCCAAGTATACTTTCTTTTATTGATACAATTAACCTTTCAAATAGATATCACAAATCATACATTTCCATACAACATTGTTACTGTTTTAGCACAGACTGCATATTTAAATTATACATACCAGAAATATTTTCCTACTTGTTTTTTATTCTTGTAGACAACAACTCCTATGGGTGTTAATCCCAAAAAATACTCAGATTTGTTTTCACCCTGGAAAATAAAAATGTATGTCATCCATACAGTTGCAAGTTATATCACTTTAGCAGTGAGGTCCAGAGAGGAACTCTGCCTGAGGACTGAATTGAACACATTGTTTCACTCGCTGTGCAAATGGGAAAACAGTACTTGATCTACTGAGGAAAACTCCTACACGGGAACTTGCAGGCATAGGGGCAAACAGGCAATAAAGAATGGGGGTAAGGGAAAGCACGGAAGATTCCGCAAGCCATGGCGAAAAACAAAAAAAACCTTTTTTTTTTTAAAGAATTACTTTCGGCTATTTGGCGAATGGCCAAAACTCAGAAACTAAACTCTTCATTCAGTCATGAATGCAACAGACATCCTAACTTTCAGATGATTTTGAACAGCCTCATGCATCATCTCCAAAGGAAACTATTCCTGAGGTCAGTATCCAAATTACAAACCACATTGGGAGAGAACAGGGTGAAGACCCTGGCGCTGAGTGGCAGAAGGCCCCTGCCTCCCCATCTTATGGTCAGTAACCAAAATCAGATGCACCCTAAGCTTGAAATAGTGCAAACCTTAGTGCATGAGGTTAAAAGAAAGTCAGCTGCAAAAACTTACATCTGCCTACTTGAGGCAATGAGGAAGAGCCCTGCAAGCTCTAAACCAGCAGAGCATGAACCGCAAAAAATACCAACTGTGCGACAGACTGACTGTAGAAAGTGTCCTTCTGCACGGCTACTGATGTGAGAAAGCTCAAGCGCACCTGGCGAGCTCTGCTTGTGCTCCTCAGTGAGCTAACTGCTAAAGGCAACTTTACTTTTAGCACGACCAAGCTAGGAAAAGAACTATGTCTCTTCACATGTGCAGCTTGTCTCAAACGAGGGCTTCTGATGCTGTTGTAATATAAATAGAAACAATGATATTCATGAGTTAGACTTGGACATATTACAACTCACCCCTCATTACCCAGGCAAGATCTCATTGCACAGCAAAAGCAAACAACGAGAAAAAAAAAATTTCCAGACTCTGCTAATTTAACACAATTTTGTTGGATCATGTTGAATCTTGTTCTAGTAACTCCCCCAGCTTTCTATGTGTGGGAGGGGCACACAGCATGGGATATGGATACAATTAAGCCACCGAGTACATTAAAAAATACTTCATATTGTGGGCTACACAATTTTCAGCAGGAAATACATACTTAATCTTCAGTAGTATCTTGATTTCTTTATTTTCTTTCAAGTAATTTTACAAAGTACTGACATCTAACTCAGTGAACTATCTACATTACAACTCCCCATTTAAACTTCTGATTTTCTTTTATTCAAAAAACCTGCCACAAGCACAATTATTCAAACAAGATAGAATGATGTTTCCACCAGGAGCACATAGCCTCCAGGTGATAACTTGGATCCAATCCCAACATACATGCTGTTTTACAAAGGAAGTGGAGGATTTTGCTGAGGCAATATAGACAACTCGCAGTGCTACATGATACAGCAGAGTAAAAGCTGGCAATGTACTCTGGATCTTTAGCAAAACCTTCACAACGAATACTGAAAAAAGCCAGACATGCTGCTGCTCCCTTACCCTAGTTTTTGCAATGGTATTGAAGGGGTTTCAGGACACACTTGATGTTATTTACATAAGAATAAAGTGCAAATTCTTGTGACAAAGATAAAGGTCTTAACCCTCTCCGATCTCTCCTGACACTTGCACTAATTACGTCTTATTTATCTGAACTGTTTTTTCCAGAGTAACTGATCGTCTTTTATAGGTGTAATACAATCCCAGCCTATCAACTGAAAACCACTAGGCTTCTGTATGTATGAACGATTGAATCGCCTCAGCCTGTAAATATGTCTTTCCTTTGCATTTCTTAAGTACAGTGTTTTCTTTCAAGTTATTCTGTGGCAACTAAACTATATAAATATTCTCCCCGACAATACTACAAGAAATTTTTTTTCACTGTTACCAAGTTTAAAATATTTAAAGAATACTTACATAAACAGGATGGAGATCCACTCCATACATTTCCAGGGATTTGGCCACCCCTAAGTAGTTCACTTCTGCCTCCGCAGGAACTTGACCCCTGTAAACAAAATTCTCTGTAAAAACTTTGCACTTTCAGCCAACATATTGAAATAGATCATATTAATAAATATAGTCCACTGGACAGGTATGCAACCCTTGCTAACATTTGTTTAGACTGTCATTACCCTTTCAGCATTGTACTCCTGCTTGCTCCAAGTAAGACTGGACAGTAGACACAAACTTTTACTAAACTCTCTGCTGCAAGATCCTACCACATATATATGCTATCGTATATACAATGTACGCCTAGTACAGTGACTAATCTTTTCCCCGCTGTCACAAACACACTTCAGACATTAAATTTTTAGGCTTGAATATGCAAAATAATTTTTCCCCCAATAACAACATGATTATTAATAAAGCAGGAATGGAATGATTGACTGGGGTACTATTTCCTCATAGCAGTGCTGAAGCTACAAAGGATTTCAGAAAGCAAGGGTCATGACTTCAGATAAAATATTCCTTTATTCATAAAATCTTGCCTACAGGAAGTCCCACCAACTGGTAATACCCAAATCTGCTACTGTAAGAACAAAGTTTGGACTCTGTCTCATGAGATTACCAGCTTCAAAGATCCAGTTTGCCTTCCTATCTGCAAATACTAATTCTTCAGTTAAAAACTACCATCAGCTGCATGCTGGTAGGAAACAATAGGGGAAAACTGGTGGGGAAAAAAACTGGCTACTAGGAACATATTTGACATCATTGATGAAGAATTTATTTTCAAAAAGAACAAAATGACTAAATAAACTCAAAGCCTTCAATAGACTTATCCTCAGAGTTTAATTTTTCTTCCCTTAATAACTGCCATTGATACAATGGCAAGACACTCTGTTGCAAGCCTGAAATAACTGAAGCTGCATTTTCATCTTCGCTCCTTTTTAATACTTCTGTGAAAGCTACTGGACTGTTACGGGGAAAGTACAGCACATCTTGTGAAAATATCAACTCAAAAAGATGCACCTCTTGCTTCTCCCTGTGATTGTTCTCTTGGGGAAACACTTCACTGTATTTGCTATCTTTCAAGTTCGTGGTGTGACACAGAGCTCAATGTTTTGACTCAAGACATGGAAAAGTCCAGCAATATGCACATTTTCCCTTCTTGTCTCTCCATTCTCTACAGCCTAGCAGCTACTTTCCAGGTTTTCCCAACTTTGTTTACGCCCAATGAGGTAAAAAACACATCTAATGTGAAAGATGTGAAACAGCAGTGCTAGCATGAATGCAATAGTATAGGTATTTAAAATACCTTCTTTGTATCTGGGAGACGGGTTGCTTCAGCCCATCTTATCCATGTAGCAGCACTGATACTGTTTCAGGTGTTAGTCCTTCTTTCCAAGGACTCCTGGAAAAGCAGCATACCTAAAGTTTGCAAGAGAAACCCCTTTCTTCAAGAGCTGGATTTCCCAGAAGATCTGTGATTCATCTCTATACGGAGAACACTGGGTATTCAGCACATCGGCATTGTCACATCTGACGTCTTTTATCCACTTGTGCTATAAAAATTTACACCACAGCTTGATTTTTTTAAGTCTTGTTGGTAGCTCTCAGAAATGTAAGCAAAATGTTCACTGGAGCAGTATTGTCTTACTGAGTTTCCAGGCAGGCTAAACATCAGTCCTGAGCAAAGTGGATTACCCCATTACTGAATTAGTGCTAGAATCCAACACCAATTTAAATACCGCTTACTGACCATATTTATAAAAATGCCAGTGTGCTTATCCCCCTATTCTCACCTGTCTCTGAAAGTACCAAAAGGCTCATAGGTCCAATAAAAGTGTGCACTTGTATAAGTATTTTCACAATAATAAATAATTTATAAGAAAGTGTATTTGCAAAAATATTAAAGGAAGCAAAAATATGAGCTGGACCTTCTGAAAGAAGGAGATGGAAGCCAGAGGAGGAAGTCGTCCCAAACGCAGATGGAGAAGACAGAATGTGAAGGGGAGAGGCGAACGTCAGGGACTGAAACAATTCCCACCACTACGAAGTGTAAGTGCTTCATCTTTACCATGTATGAAAACACATGTATGAAAACACAAACTCTCCTCAGCATCATACAACCTGAGAATACACCCTAAAACTAAAACAGCCTTTGCAATTGGTAATGACAGAGAAGGCAATGTAACAGCCCTGACCAGCTCATTCAGATGGACAAAGAGCACCTGAGTGCCACTGATGGCCCTAAACAACATTGAAAGCTACTCTCAAAGCTATCAGGGGCATTTCAGCTTTCCCCATGCCCCAATGACAGCATGTAATACCGATTCAAAATACACAAACAGCTGACGTACCAAGTATCAGCTAGTCCCAGATCTGTCGCAGTGTGGAACAGGCGATGTCAGAGGGCCAATACAAGCTCTCCTATTTGCACTGAGGGATCGTATCCCTCCTCCAGCACCATGAGTGTCTGCTTCCTTATGTGCAAGCCCTGAAGCCACTGCCTGGTCAGCCAGATGTGCATGACAACACAAGGCCACCTCACCCTGCTATGTGACCTTGGGATTGTCAATCTGATTTACAGGTGGGACAACAATCACAGTAGGCAGACTGCAGAGACGTGATGCAGTCAGAAACTGCTCCCACCTCTGACTTCCCTCACCATACTTGATTTAGCATCTTGCTCCAAAAACTGCATCCTGAATGACTACCTCAATAGCTATTGTGATGTGTAAAAAACGGAGACATAACCCACAACCGAAGCCAGTTGATCTGGACATAAGTAGCAGGTACACACAGTGCCACAGCTGTCGTGCAAAAAAACCCCGTGCGTCCATGCTGGACTCCAGGAAGGATAAAGAAGTTCTTCCAAACCATATCACAAACCTGTCCCTAAAATGTCTCTGGCAGGTAAGATAATTTGGGATATACCCTTGGCCATTCTAGCTTCAAACTTCTTAACTAAAGAGACCGCTGTCACCTGTGCAGAAGTCAAGGCTGGCAGAGCTGATGATGACAGGCTGAACTAGCAAGGGGCACACCTTAGTTTCTCTCTCTTTTCTGAGGCTGCTAAATCCCTGATACCTAACTGCAGCCAAGCAGCAAGAGTATCAGAGGTCTAGATCAATAAGCATATAAAAACAATAGAGTCAGTGTTAAGACAGTTATCACTCCTCTTCGCAACCAATGTTCTGCCAGCTTCTGAATTTCATCTTCAAGTTTATAAAGTTTTGGAGGCAAATGGGTCTTAATCTGATTCACTACACTAATGACTACAGAAACATGAGAGGAATGAAGGTTGCTTAGTATCGGTGGCCTGGTACATAAAAATTTATCTCAAGTTTCATTTCTCAAACACAACATCTGTGATGTTGAACCAAACAAACTCTCTGTGACTCAGTTTCCAATCTCTGGAACAGAAGATACTTCATTAAAGGACCTGTAGTTCTCTGTAATGCATCAATTACTGTAAGGCAGTCAGGTAACCACACAGAAATAATTATTGAACAATAGACTCTCTTCCCTGCAAGAGAAAGCTCAAGTCAGTGTGGCAACTGGCACAGACTCCAATTACAGGAGAACTTTTCAAAGAGAACAGCAGTGTTTCTGAGTTAATACCTATTTTCATTAAACAAGGCACAAATAACACTAACATGCAAAAGTACAGGCAAGAAATTACTTAACCTTTATCCAGACTGTGGCTTAATTATAGCAAGAGAATCAAGAAATCTAGATCTACATACAAGATGGCTAGCTCTGATTATCTCTACATTACTTTGACAAAGGATATGATGAACATACTCATAAAATGTCTCTTACTGCTCTCATCTTAATAAATGCTTATATCACAATTGCACCTAACTTGGATTTGTTAGAGCAAGCTTCTTTACACTTACCAGGAACTGAACTTTGAGATAAGCAAGTAAATGTTTATTTTGGCTTTATGTATGGTTGAACTTCTGGCATATGTTTTATTTTCAAAACCAAATTCACTTTTTGCATTTTTGAATACACTGTGGTCTAATATTTGGAACAGCAGGTCAGGAAGCCAATCTCTGACTTGCAGCGCTTTCACACACTGGCTGGCGGTTTGGCCTCTGTTACTCATGTACTAAGAGTACTTCAGCCTAAAACTAATCTCACTGTAAGTATTTCATATGTAGAAGGCCATTTCTAAAAATGAGTAAGTGGGACAAAAAGTGACTCTGAATTGCTGGTGATCTTTTTATATTTTTTTGTACCCTCAGAGACAGTGTAGAGCTAAACCTCCTCTTCAAGAAGACTACTTACACAGCTGCTGCAAATGCATCTAGTATTTAAGCTATATTCACACAGCATCATTTTCTAGCTCTGCCTTCTTTAACAGAGATCATGTTCCTTGCTCCAACTTCCCTAAGAGATTGCTATGTTTCTCCTCTCTGTGTTGCTGCTCTTGCTCCCCTCTCAAGCACTGACAGAACCGATGGGGCCAGAGGTTACTAGTTCTTATCTTGCTCTGCTTATCTGTTGGGCACCCCAAGTCCATCTCTTGGTTGTCCCTATTGCAGTTTTGCTTACTGCTCCATTGACAAGTAATCAAAGGAAAGCATTGTATGCACAAATTGCAGTCTGACAGAAAATCAGCTGACTCCCAAAGCAGTATCTTGGGATCCACCATCAGGCAGAGATTATCCAGAATGTCAATGATAGTACAACTCACATGTTTTTTGTCCAAGGTGATTATTATTCCATTAACTGGAAGACAGAGAATTGAAGTTTTGCAGTCTCTATTAAAAAAATGAATCTGTCTTTTCCAACTTTTAGAAACGTTAAGTTGGGATTGCATGTACCTCCCAGGTCTGTTGACACATGTTTCAGATCTCTGCAGTTCTCCTTTGTCCTGCCTGCAGTGCGCCTAATATTCTCCTCCTGCAATCTCTTCAACAGTTGCCCCTGCCCCGTATCATAACTCTAGCTTATTCCCACCTTCTCAACTCCTTCTTGTACATTTTGATAACAGAAATGTTATCAGGTACAGTTTCAAGGCCTGTGAACTTCTGTAGCACCTTGTTCAGTTTAAAGCAAAATTATTTTGAGGCCCACCAGATACCCTGTGTTCCCACTGCTTTAAGGCCATGCACACAGTTTTGGAATTTGGTTTTTGTCCAGAAACCAGCACTTTGAATGCCTGGTGCTGCCTGATGACTCTGTTTCTATCTAGGTTGTGCTTTTTTTCTTACAAATTTTATGTTCTTCCTTACAGTGGAATCCTTTATATTGGCCACTGCCAATATGTTTTATGTAAGATATGTTGGTTAATAAAATTAAAGGATTTTATGCTTGTAAAACCAAACTGTCTCTTTAATTCGTGCAGCTGTTGCAACTGAGATTATCACTTAAACCACGGGCATGGAAACTGCTTTCCTGGTACCTCCTGCAATGTGAGCTGCTTCCACAAAGGTTCATGCAGGTTGCTACAAGCACTCCTTCATTACCCTAGCTAAGGATCTGGCAAGAAAATAGAGGCTTCATTGTACCAAGAGCTGTACATTATTAGATTAAAAGTGGTTTTGTCCTAACAGTTCATTTGAATATAAAGGGCAGTATGAAAATAAGACATTTATTATCCCCATTTTACAGACAGTTGACTGAGGCATAGCCATAATAAGCAATTTGTCCAAAATTATGCAGGAAGTCTGTCCTGGAACAGGGAATTGAACTCACAGATTTTTATTCCATTCTTTTTAACTACAAAACTAAGAGGAAATAGGAGCACTATTAAGACTGCTGGTTCTGCAACACCCATACCTAGGTCTGACAGACGTCGTATTTCTAGCTATTGTCCTACTCGGTTCCTAAATGAGCAACTCCAATTACATAAAATGTTTTCTGTTTCTGACGGACATAACTGGGCGCCCTGTGTTCTTTTCTTGGGTGTAGAGACCTCCACCCTGCACCACAAGCTGGTCGTTTATCCACCTACCAAGTACCCCAAAATCTGATGTTACCTGCCAAGTTCCCAACAGTACTGAGTTCTTACATCAGAGTTTTGTGTATCCGCTCTATGGCATCCTCCAGCTCTTCCTTCTGGTCTGGAACAAAGCGGTACTCTGAGACGTAACCTGCAGTGTGCTTATAGGGGTCATAGTCCCCCAGCTCAGCTAGAGGACACAAGAAGAAAAGAAAGGTCACCAATTTTCAATGCTTTCAATTAACCAAAAAATATGTCATATAATCCACTTATTGGTGCCAAGCCACCTCTTTCCAACTGTCGATTTACCATGCAGCCAGTTAAAAAACTCAAAGACAGTACAGAACTGTTCATGTTAGCATACATAAAACCAAGAAAAAATGTCTTCAGTCATCTTAAAAGAGAAATGGAAGCTTCAAAGAGCTAGAGGCTTTGACAGGAAATCTACCACTTCTAGAGGACTAGATATAATTTTGTCCAAGCCAGCAAACTTGAAATTTGATGACATATTATTTGGTAGCATATGTAAAACAAATGTAGAAGAAAAGTCTAGTTTTCCAATATCTATGGCCTCACAATAAGCTGTAATATTACAGACAGAACTGATCTATATTCTTCCTGGGACTCTGAACATAAATGTCAGTGTGGGAATGCGAATGGAGACAAATATCCTGAGACACTTAGAGGTATGCCCTTCTAAGAGTAAGCATCATTTCTTGTGAGGAAACACAGGACTTCATTTTCAATAAAGAATTGATATAGTTCCTGAACATTAAATTCACTTTCAAAATAAAAAAAAAAAAAAAAAAAAAAAAGAATTTTCGTAAAGAACATAATGAATAGCCAACATAATTTGTTGGCCAAACAACCTTGAATTTGCATACATTAGTCATATCAGTTTACATGTTGCAATGCAGTTATACAATAATATGCACCTTGGCTAGAACTCACTTCTACTGATCTTAACTATAATTGTATCTATCTCAGAAACTCTGCAAAAGTTAGTATTTCAATTTTTTAATAATCCTGGGTAAAATCTGTGCAGACTGGGCTTCTCTGAGCAAAGCTTCACAGAAGGTTTCTATCCAATGACCACTAAGCCAAAAACATAGCCAGAAGAAGTCTTCAAGAGCCAAGAAGAAAAAGACTCATCTAATAATTCATGTTTCTTTCCAGAATTTAATGATGTTTCTAGAATAAGACAGTGATCTGCTCAGTAGAGATGCTGAGCAATTTCTCTAGAAAATGTCCATAAAACCAAAGTGATTCTTACCCATAGCAGGAGTAAGAACAGGAATGACTACAACAACTTCAGCATTCCCAATTCGAAAATCAGTATATTCTGCAAACTGTGCCATGGGTACTGAGCTTTCCACCATCAACACTATAATAGTCTGCAGTCCTCGACAACAAAAGGAGGAAAACAACTCATTTGCTAAGGACAGGATCTGCCTGGAGACCAAAGATGACACCCAGGCACAACCTGACCAGACAAAGTAGGGCCCGTGGCTGGAGCAGGACATGGGTAGAGGACTCCGGGAGAACACGCGGCCCCAGCTCCTTCTCCAGATCTCAGCAGCTGTTAGGTCCACTGGGAAAGACACCACTGATACCATTACAGAAGCAGAGCTTCTCAGCCATTACGGAATTCCCACAAACACACTTCATCTTAGTTTAGAAAAGGAAAAAGCACGGTCTGGCACACGACCCTTGGAAAGGCGGTTGACCTGAGTGCTGATGCTTTGGGTTCGTATTTTCAGTGTCTGACACAGACATTTCTCAGGTGTCTTAACACACTTTGAACAACTGCAGGCCCTAAGACAAATCTTTTTACAGAGTCCATGGGAATGTATGCTTGCTGGTGCTAGGACAACTTTAACCCACTGTATGTATTGCCGTGCTTTAACTCTCCTCTCTCCTGTGAGCTTGCTCATAGTTTTCCAATAGAATATCTGAGATCAGCATCACAGGAATAGGATTTTATACCAGAACAACAGCTGCCCATAGTCCAACTACCCTACAAAATGACTAAGGGACAAGAATTTATTCTTTTTACTCATTTCTCAAAATACAATTAAGATGTTACCATCATTACGTATTTTCCTGCTTCATACTTGCACTATTTTTTCAGGGAAGGCATGTATGCCAATAAAGTGAAACGTGCATTGCAAACAGTTTTTCATGACATGTCACATTTTTTAGTGGTAAAATGAAGTTGAAAATATCTGTACAAAAATAAAAACTGCCTGAAATTTTAGCTTTTCAGGAACACATATAACACACGATGAAATTCTGTAGAATGCCCACTCCCATTTCATACACAGATCGTTCTGCCTTGTTATTCTAAAATGGCAATGAAAGCAGGACTATTTTTTATCTTGTAGTGTTTTTATTTTTTTATGTTGTATTAAGTGTTGTTGAGTCACACTTGGAATACCAATAATACAAATAATCTTTGCTTAATACATATTACTCATGAGAAATCTAAATTTGACATAGAACAAATTACAGATACAGGTCCCAGCATGGCTCAGCACAAGATTTTTGGTTACGAACTGTGTTTGAATACAGAGCTTGAGCTGTACTGTGAAAGGAACAACTAACTGGTAGACAGACAGCTCCTTTCTAATTGATTGCTAGTTCCATCAAGTATGCAGGATGTGACATCCATTTCTGAAAAGCTAACTACTGATGGGTGAATGCAGACAAATGACAGAATTAAATTTCTTCACTTCAGGTCAAAACACATCCTCCCTTCAAGCACAGGTGCATTCATATTGACATAATGTAATTTTTGAAAGAATCTTGTATCTGACAGACTTTGTTGGCTGAAAGCTGCCAATAGCTCATCAAATCTGTAAACCTTCCAATGAAGTTTTCTCATACTCTATACGCAATCCAGAGTAAATCATAAAGTCTTAAGTACATGATAAGATGTTCTTCAGGAAGGGAAAGGGTGTTTGGCAGAGTCTTCAGACTGACTTTTCAGTTTCTTCTTTACATTAACTTCTGTATTGCTTCTATATTATCTGTTCAGAATGGTCATCTATTTACAGTTCTTTAGCTGAAATCAGTCATATTAGTTTTGTTCTGGTTTGAAATGGATGCATAAAGTGTTAGTGAAGTCTTCAGTCACCACTTAATAGTGCAGGACTAAAAGAAATAAGCTCTCAGTTGGCCAGAAGAACTTACATTGAATTACATATGCTCCCAGCTGTGCTGCAGTGTTGGTTGGACAAGGCAAACGGCCCTGTAAAACATCTTGCTTGACCTGCAAGAAAAACTGATACCTAAAACACAGAGAGAAAACAAAGTTGTTATTTCAGTACTGAGTCTGATGCACTAAGTAATGTTTCTTCATCCTCCGGTTTACTGAAGACATACCACATACCATAACTGTGTCACAGTCAAAAACTGTATTCCTCGCTGAATGACTTTTCCCTTATTGACCCTCAAATTGAAGTAATAACTAAGATTAATCTAGTGAAAGAATCCAGGTAGGAGAGTACCCTGCAGTTTTCTCATCTGCTTATATCATGCAGAAACAATTCATTTTCCCCCTAAAAATGTGATTTCCCTCTTTTGACCTTCATAGAGCAGTCAGGAAGTGGAGAACAGCACTAGGAATCAGAAAAATTGAAAAAGAAACCTATCAAAGGGCTGAAGTTTAACCTGATCAGTGGGTCTACGTAAGGCAGAACTGTGTATTGGATACTTCTCTACTCAGAGGTTTCTTCTCCACACACCAAAGTATCAACTCTAGAGCAGAATGCAGATTTGATGGAGTCCATACCCCCATGAAAAAGATGGATGGGCATACCATCAGCAGCTAACTGTATTTGCCATAGCATAGGGTACTCTCCTTCTTGGCATAGAGATAGCAGGGGTAAAAATGTAATTTTCAAAGTCATAACCTGCTTCTACACTTGATGAAGCATGTACTGAGACCACTTAGAGTGAAACAATATGCACTAAACAGATGGAAAAGTAAAGACAAGAAAACAAGCCACCATACAAAGGATCTGCTTCGTTTTGCAACTCCCCATACTCATTTATAGGAAATCTTTTAAATGCTGTTTGGATTTTGTCTGGTTTTATTACAACAGATTTACGCAGTTTCAAATCATCCTAAGTCAATTTCTTGCATCAAGTTCATACAAAAGGTAGCAATACGTAGAAGGTAACTTTTTAAAGTAAAAAAACAGTCATCCATACAAACACATAGCTTTTTCATTATTCACTAATTCAACTTTTTCTACATAGAGCCATTCAGCTACACTGCAAATAATTTATTCTGTGTTAGTACAAGTTACTTATGAAAGCACCTTGGAATGATCTGTAAGTTCAAAGTGCATTTACACTGATTTCAGGGAAGTTCACCAACAGCAGGTTACATGACAGCTGATCCACAAATCGTTTAAGATCCAATCAAATTTACTAGACTTTATGAACCCAGATGAGCCTCTGAATAAGGATACCAGTGTCTTTCCAGTTAATGATCCCCCAGAATTTGTGCTGTGACAGATATTATAGTAGGAATGTCCATCCTTAAAAAAATGGCTAATATTCTCCACCTTAAAGGACCAGGACACTGCATAAGAATTTTCTGGGAATGTCATAGGCAACACAAAGCACAAACACTTAGTGTTTCTTCACTCTAAGCAATACCTCAGCACTGCTTCTAGCTTATGCTTGCCAGTCCTACCTAGACAAATCTTCTCTGTATGAAGGATGATAATAAAAAAAATTATTTTATATCCACTGTGGAGTACACAGCATACACAGGTTCTTTTTAACCTGAAATGCATTTCTGATATGCACCTGTAAAGACAGGTGTTAGCACTTCATCTCTACAGTGCAGTTTTATACCAGATGATGCTACAAATGTCTCTTCCACGTAGCAGGTATCTATATTTCTGTATTCTCATAGTGTAGTCTCAAAATAAAGCAGGATAGGAAACCGCAAAAAACACCCCCTCCCTGCAAAGAAGTCAAAGCCAACTGTAAGTG
This sequence comes from Aviceda cuculoides, assembly GCA_035590195.1. Lineage (NCBI taxonomy): Eukaryota > Metazoa > Chordata > Aves > Accipitriformes > Accipitridae > Aviceda > Aviceda cuculoides. Next base: position 22,525,025 of record JAVJGG010000074.1, on the reverse strand, counting down.
ACTTGTGTAAAGTGAACAATCTCAATTCCCACTGAAGCCACTAAGCTCCTCGCAAAACCAGCCTTTTGTCCAAACTTGTAGCTAAAGCCTCTCATCTTGTACACTGTCAAGTTTGTCATGCATATATAATAGTGCTTAAGTGCTAGTTTGCTCTAGCAAACTCATCCAGTGAATGTTAATACGAATCACCGCAGTGTTAGCTTTTGCCTACAAGCCAGACAGATTTTTCTGTGAAGCAATTACAAATTTGACAGGTTTTCATTATTTGCAAATAGTAATCATGTAACACACAGATCATCAACATCTAATAACAACAGACTCTGGTCTCATATCCATTAAAATAATAAACACATGCTCCGAAGAAACATGTTGGTTAACACAAAACAATTAATGCATCAGTGGAATTATACACTTAGGCAGAAAATTACTATTATAAAGAAAAAATAGGGCCTTTAATCCCTCCTAAGCAGAAGGAGGTTTTATTATGATTACATTTTTTTCTGAAAAGGTATACCTTCCTTTCAAGGTTTGCTCAGAAATTTTGAGGGCATTTGACTATTCAGTGTGTTTTCCTGAACACTGTTGATACAAGCATATTGCTTTCTTATGCCCTCCCTCTGTACCATCTAAAGTGCAAATTCTGCATGACCAACGACTGCAGACATGAACAGAGGCTTACTAAGTATACTACAATACTTTTTGACTAGATTCACACACCCAATCAGCAGTGCAAATTGCTTACTGACCTTATCACAACGCAAAGAGAAACAGTTTTTGAAAATTTAGTCCCTGTCATTTCCCGGACAGAAATCCACCCTGCCTCCCGGGTAGCAATCTCAACAGGTTCAGTGGCCGAAGCTCCCCTCCCAGGGCCATCTGTCTTCCCCTGTAAAAGCAGGGTTGAAAGTGCTTCTGGAAAACTTCAGGAAAACTGCATCAAACCTTCACAGTACAGGGGCATCACACTGCAGCCAGCTTATGCTTTTTTACCTGCAAAGTCACAGTGTTTATTATTTTTGCCAGGCCAGCCTCAATCTTGTTTTATTGGAGAGTTCCACTCCTGCTGTGCCAGTATGGAAACAAAAAGAATTTTCTCACCCTGGTACTAGAAAAATATTCTGCCTGTGCTGCAACAACTGCCACCTTTGATTAATGAAAATTAAAAACCCTACATGCATTCTAATGAATTCTCATGTGTCATATTCCTAGGACATCAAAAGAAATATTTTGGCATTTATTAATGCAAGCCAGCGCACTAATTTTGTCCGCCTACCTATCCAAATTCTCAAATTTCCTTTTGAACTCAAAACTAATTGTCTGAGAGCTTTCATAAATAAAGCAAACAGAAAACCCTGTGCGTGAGAGTTCAAGCAAACGTGTGTGTACGTCACCATGTGCATGCATGTGCATGTGTTAGTGTGTGCATCTTCATATTTTGTAGAAGCCAAGTTTAGTTTAATGAACCAAACCCATGGAATTCTTCAACTTCCTTCACATATTTTTAGAAAGACCAAAAGAAATCCTCTTGGAAAACAGTTCTGGAATTTAAGCTATGACCAATAAAGAAGAAAATTTCCTGTATATTTGATATCCAAGTAAACTCTAAACTTGATTATAGCACAATATAAATGCAGATGTGACAATGCATTCCTTAACAAAAAATGCACATCAAGTCCCTTCGGGTTTTGATGCACCAGATGCTTCCAAATGGTTGTCTATACCAACTACTGCAAAGCTAGTCAGAATTCTCTTCCTACGAATACATGTTCAAGCAAAAAAAAAACCCAACCCAGCCACACCACAACAATATATACCTAGCTGGAATAGATTAATGCCCTTAAATCAACAAACTACACTCTTATTGAATACTGTACCTTGTTATTTCTTCTTTCAGTTTACACGGATCCTCTGCATAGAACTTAATGCCAAAATACAGAGTGTATGGTGGTCCAGCTGACGGGAAAAAATATTTGGTGCAAAAGTTAGTTCTTATGAACTGTTAATTGTTATGAAATGTTACTAGTTGACTACAAAACAGCTACTAAGAAGCCTATCTTAATATTTTATGAAACTGGAAAGTTTCATAAAAAATCTTACATCCACAGGGCAAATCCATACATCTACACCCATTACACAAAGGAAAAAAAAGGATTTTTATTATTTTTCTAGTCATGTGTTTATTTATTCAGAGCTTGTCTGTCTACCTGGAGTTTTTGCTTATTTTTAAGATTTAACTTTAGATTTCATTGCTAACTTACTAGTTCTCCAAGATTTTTTTTTTACTGCTTGATTTTGTCTTTTAGATACTTTTTCCACTGAATTTTTTTGAAAAATCTAATTGTGCATGAAATGTAATTCCTTGTCATAACTAATAGTACTGAATACTAATCCCTTCTACACTTCCAAATATCTTATGGAACAACTTTAATTATGTGCCACTTTAATTAAGAAATATTTGGAAAATGTTTTCTAATTCACCGTTTTTAAATTTTACTCTCCTGAAAAATTCAGTTATCTCAGTACCGAAATTCTTGCAGCTGCATTTATTCCATGCATGCTCCACTTCTACATCTTTTTATAGGTCTCCAAATTCTTAAGTAAAATAATCCTATCCTGTTCTTTAATTATAATAAATATATCAGATCTTGCATCCCTGATATCTGAAGAGTGACAGTAACAGCGGACACTCTATTATCAGTAAGAGGCACTACTTCTACTTTCAGAAGCAAAAAAGAATCTTAGTCGTGGTATGGTACAGTATGACAGACGTATCGCCGTTACTATAAAATGAATTATATGTTAAGATAGCACCGTTTATTATTCTAAAATAAAATGTAAGCACAGAGAAATCTTTGGACAATAACCACACAAATGTTGGGAAAACAATGGTATGTTCAAGCTATGTATGAAATTTTGATACAGCTATGAACTGCAGTAATGAACTTGTTCAACACCTCTCAATCTGTGTGACTAGAATATAAATGTCGTACGGGCTGTATATACAGAACATTGCCTCTGTTACTTCATCTTCAGATACGTTCTTTTAAGTTCAAATTAAATACATACTGTTTATCAATTCTTTATGTTCAGCAAGGGTCTTTGCAGGATCCAGCCAGTACTGTGAGAGAGATAATTATGGAAATTAGTCACTTAACAGGAAAATTAATACAGAACAATTGCAATTCTGTATTTATTCATATATTGATATTTATTAGCAGACTGACACACTTCAGTCTGCTAATGGTAAACTTGTGCCAGCTTCTGATCAGAGAAACACTGTCTGTACAAGTCTAATGTTGCGTATCTTCTCTGGGAGTATGGGTCTTCCTAAAATGAAATCTGTTTGGTAAGAGCCACCACACCTCAAGCTCGTGACAAGATGGCTCTACAGAACTATCATAATAAGTACCCATTGGTGTCCCTCTGATCTGCTATAGCAAGTATATGGATGTGGAACCTTGCTATGTTCTTCATGTGAGATTAATCTAAGTAGGGTAACTCTAAATAACAGCAGCAACAAAGTATGCGAGACAGGACCTACAAGGAAAGAATGAAGGGGCTTGACTTGTTTTCTGAAAAACAAAAGACTGTAGGGGGAGATAGGCATAACAGCACTCTTCCAACAGCTGAGAAATTGCTGTAAGAACATAGCAATCTATTTTTCTTCATGTCCACCAAGTATGAAGAAATTGGCTTAACTAGAAGCAACGAAAAATTAATTTTTACTTTCAGAAACGGTTTCCAGTAGCAGAGGGAGAGGATGACTGGAAATCAGCACCAAGGGAGGGAGGGCACAGGCTCTTCCACAGAACCATTTACGGGACTAGTTGGACAAATGTGTCAGAAATTATCGAGGTACACTCAGTACACCACAGAAGGATGAACTGTCTCATGGGTTCCCGTACCATTTGATCAACAGATAATCTGCAGTCTAATTTCTCACCGATTACTCTGCCTCGCCTTTATCAAACTTCTAATAAAAGTTATCCTGGTGTTACTGCTGACCACAGATCAGCTGTGTACTTGGCGTTATGGCTACACAGGTCACCAGCATCCTGCTCTTTTAATCCCTCCAGCTACTTTCTTCCTTAGCTTGACATTTCTGTGATTCAGTTTTGGAAGAAAGCGCAGGGGCAGCTGCCAAGATCATTCTTGTCTTCCTTTTTTTTTCAGTCTTCTTCCCTCACACACAGACTTTTTGGACTGAGATTGGCACTCCTTCTTAAAACACGGGATACAAAAAACCTGCAGAACACAGCTGCTAGAAAGAGCAAATTAAGGCATATTGAATGTACTCCACATGTACCCTGAGGAAATACATAGACCAATGAACAAAGAAACTCCTTACCTGCATCCCTGAACTAACCCTATAGAGAATAAGAATAAAATGATTAATCAAAAAATCTCCCTCTTCTAGCCAGAGAACTTATCTGGACTTTAAAAAAATTCCCTATTAGAAGGAGTAGCATAAAGAAGGGAGGGAAAAACATTACAAAGCATTTGAGTGGAAAATCTCAAGCAACTAATTCCATAAGTGGTTGTAAACAACTCTCATTATTTTGACAAAACATGAAAACAAACTACTTCATTAGCTGCTGATCCACCTCCATTAGAAACAGCAGTATGCCTTGTTCTTGGCCATTGCTATTTCAAGTCCTGGAATGTTTGTTATGAAAATTTCCTAAATTTTGAAAGAAAAAAAAATATTCGGTACATGCTTGTACTGAACACATCCAATAGCTATTCAAATACAAACCCTCTTAACCTCAACAGAAGGTGGGAAAGAAAGAAAAACTTGTCACACTTGTTCAAACATCCTGTTATAACTCCAAATCAGCAATAATCTGAGCTAGCACAATAGGCTGATACACAGATTTAACAGGCAGCAGACAGCAAAAAGTCAAAAAGACTCTGCAGTGCACATTCTGGCTATGCAACTGTGGTCAGAATGTGGTCTGACCTCTTCTCAAAACTGGCATTGCAGTATGAACAACACACTACCAAGCTAACTTGCTTATCATTTACACCTTTGTGTTATGCTGCAAGAGATCAAAACTATCCTGTTTCAAAATCAGTTCAAAATCTATCACGGAATAACTCATTCATCAAGTTCTCCTGAACTGAACTGAAATTGCCTTCAAGATATATTGCCTTGTAGTCCTCCTTGCAGCTTAGATTTACATGTACAGGTAGATTGATTATTTGTAAAAAAAAACCCAAAAAAAAGTATATTGATGGATCATCACTCAAGTTTGCAAGTCGAGCACAGAACAGTTACAGATTTCTGGTTGTTTCTGCAACCTGAACTCCACCATCTCTTGTGTCCATGTGATTCACTGGCTGCCATGAGACAAACCAGGATTCAGCCAAGTAATTAAAGACCACATGTGGACACATGTAGACAATACAATCAAAACCGAGTTGCATTGGAATGCTTAATTCTCGCTAGGCTGTACTTGCCTGGCAAGTCAAATTATATTCTTTGTATGGTCTTCTGAAGGCAATTTCCAAGCTTGGGGGGTGGGGGGCAAAATTCAGAAGGGAAACTGCAAGTTCAGTTTCAGAGGGAATCTGAAGAGAGGAGAGGGAACAAGTCTGGTTATTCGTATTGCTAAACATTTCCTTTCCTTCTCCCAAACTGAGCTGGCAGGAAGAACTGCACTCTCAGCCCTCATCCCTGTCAGACAGACTGCTGCTACTTGTGCTAGTGAGAATAAGCGTCAGCTGGCACGAGGAAATATGCTCTTCTACCACAGGCCTCAAGATCCGTGTGCTGCGCAGGTGAAGTTAAACACTTCAGCTCAGACTGGTTTACTGCTGGGACAGGGAGTGGTGGGGAAGAGGCAAGAATCTCACCTGTGTTCTCATTTCTCCAATAAGGATTTAGCATCGTGGCAATGCCACAAACCCACACTTAAAATCACTGTGTAGCTATTTATTATTCCAAAGGCTGCCAAAATTTTCCTGAAGAATGCAAGAGGTGGGGGGAGAAGAGAGAGATTTCTAACATTTTATGTGTAAGCCAAAGATGAATGGAATTTCATGGATAATGAAAAGGCATTTTTCAAGTCAACGTTAGACAACAAAGATGAGAACAATTTAAAAACCAAGAATGCCAACGACAGAGCCCTCTAAGCATACGTACACATGCATACACAATAATGTGTATTAGATACCTGTTCAGTGCTTGCATATACATATAAATAGTGTTGGGTATAGCTACAGTTTTGAGCTCACATGTTAAAGAGCCAAGAGAAATGGAACAAAAAAGCAGAGTGGCTTACTAATCCAATGCACTTGCACAGCAGGTGCTGACAACAAACCCTGCATTTGTGAATGCCAAAGTAGCTCCAACAAGCAGCCTCACTCTTTTTATCAGTTTGGCACCCAGCATGCCACTTCTCAGTAATTTCCCACCTGTATCTCTCCTGCACAGACGGCAAGGGTTATCTGACTTATAAACAGCCCACCACTACTGCAAAGAGGTGGAGGGCCCAGCATATACCCATCCAACTGCAGGGGAGAAATTCTGTGAATCTGAAAGGGGAATTTAACATTAACAGAAGAAATGGGAAAAATATAATGACTTCTAAATAGTCCCAACCGATGCAACTATCCAATTACTAAAGTGATGGCTACTAGCTTACTAACTGTTATTTACAAAGACCATATAGTATTCATTTAATTTAATATTTTTTTTATTTACAGCAACTGATTATAAATATACAATGTTATTAAAGAAAATAATGCCCTTTTAACTTTTAGATAGAAATTATAAAAGTATCTTTTAAAGCACGGCATATCTAAGAATAGATGGGCTCTATTGTCCTTTGTATGTTTACAAACCTGGCCCCCATTCAAGCCAGATGTGTAAGCAGTATGCATCCAAGCACCATGCAGTTTTTCATATTTAGCCCTTTTAAATGACTGCAAACATTTTTC
>JAVJGG010000074.1:22505193-22517983 GCA_035590195.1 Aviceda cuculoides | reverse complement strand
TTCCACAAATCTGGAATCTTCATTCCTTGTATCTGCATAGGGTTAAACCTGGGTCAAATTCCATGAAGCTGCTTGAAACAAAATATTAACTAGGTTGAAAAGTTTGCTGTTGTATCAATCAATGAAGTGTCTGGTGGAGAAAAATTTATCAACTTCAAACTAAATCCTTCATTATATTCTTACAAAGCTGTACCTACGATGTCACACATGACAGTTTCAGTTCACATTTACAACAGGAAAAAACAAAACTTTCAAGAAAAAAAACAGCAGTTTTCAATTATAATGTGAAATTACCAAGATTTTTGCACACGCTAAGACAACACTAACTAGAATTATTTTGTCAGATTTTTCTCCAAATGTTCAGTGCAAAGAATCTAAATCTGCTAAGTTTGAGACATCCTTATTATATAAGAAATTTATAAATCATTGGGCAATTCCTACATATGAATATGTATTTAATACTTCTGTCTTTTCTTTATGAGATTCTGAAGTTATGTTGATTATATTTAATATTAGATCACCAATGTGAGTATCCTGTTGATCCTGCTACACTCTAACAGCTTACTCTTACCACTTTCAACTCACCTGACCATCAGCTTTGTCTAGGTTGTTTTAATCCATTAACGTTCTTCTAAAATGTCTAGCTTCTAATCGGTATTATCAGTCTCTCTTTTCTTTCCACTGGCTATGCTATCTATTTTAACAAGCACAACACGCCTTTTTCTTACCAGATAATTTAGTATACCATGCTTGTGGGCAAATGTCAAATCCATACAAAACCAAAAATCCATACAAAACCAAAATACAAACTAAGTACAGTTCATCTGTTTTTCTAAGATCTTGAGATCAAAATACACACTACATTATATGACAGTAATTCCCTACAGAACAGACATTTTTGATCATAAACAAACATTTTCTTAAAATCATGCCCTTCTTCCTACAGTTAAGCTACATACAGCCTGTTCAATCTGCTGCCCTACCCAATTTGGTAGGGTAACCTGGCAATCTGAGCACGCTGCAGTTACTTTATTACTCACACTGGATGGATCAAGAAACAACTTTCCAATACACGAGTTTGCACAGCAGGGATATACAATTCGTGGCACAGTCTTCTGTGCTCAGCTTTGCCACAGCTGACCTGATCTATCATTGCAGGACAGCGACTCACAAGAGAAGGTTCGGCTTCACAAGAAATGGAGACCTGCATCTCCCCTCTGTCTCTACGTGCCCTCCAGGCTAGGCAGCTGCGAAGTATATTGCCATGGGCTACCTCCTAAGTGCTGTGCTCTCAGGTCTGTACGCTCAAAACAAAACTTCCTCACAGCAGGGGAGAAAAAACACATCTACGATACAGAGTGGATGCATGGTACAGAGGCAGAGCTCTGCCCCTCTCCTGCTAGCTCCAGATCTTGGAAGCACCACACACGTATTCGCACAGCAGTACTCCTGAACTAACTGGGACCTGGGGAAATGAGCTTGGCTGCAATACCGAATTAACATGGTGATATGGCTTTCTGTATTTGTATTTCTCCCCTTAAAGCCCTAAGAGAGTATCAGTATACTGTACGCTGTGAATATAATCGCTCAGATTAGCATTATATCCGATAAGAAGAGAAGGATATTTGCATCACAGCCTGCTGTACAATGCAGACATGCCTCCTGCAGCTTTAGGTTAAGCAGGTTTAGCCTGAGAGTTTGGTTAGGTATGGTGAGGGGGCAATCTGACCAATGTGAGATTGTAAAGTGCAGCCAGGTTCTGGAAGTAAAAAAAAAATAAAAAGTTTTTATTATCAACAGACCTTTAAAATGCTTTTGGTTGTCTAGTTTTCTGCAATAAGGGAGTTTCAAAATCTTTTTTGTAAGAGCAGCTCTAATAGCATGACTCCTTTCAGCATGCTTTTGTGATTTGACGAGGGAATGCCTTTGGGCTTCAAAACTACCCTTTCCCTCATCAAATTCTGCTCAGCTTTTCCTGAGATATTATGTGTTAAAATTGCCATTCTCTCTTTTGTGTGCCCCAAGAAAATACTGGCCTCCTGCCAGAACAGTAATTAGCACGACTATCCTGAGGCACACTGGAGATGCCGCAAAGGCAGCAGCAAAGGGACTACGCAGGGAGCGCGTGGGAGCTGCAGCACGGTGGGAACCAGAAGCGAGAGGGGGCTGCACAGTCCTCCAAAGACCAGCTTACCCAGCATTTGGCCCCTCCTCCACTAAAGGAGAGGTACATCACTGGGCAGCTTTTTCCCCAGATACTAAAACAGTAAGAGGCTAAAAGGCAGGACAGTTTCCTAAGCCACCTTCGGTTTCCAGTGATCATGTCTTGCCCAAAAATACCAGATGGGGCACAATGTCCCGTGTTTCCGGCAGATGAGGCAGAAGACAAAAAAGCCCTGTCAATCAGGACCCTGCTGACCAGCCACATTAAGAAGCATAAAGACTGCATCTGGTCTCAGCTTAGCCTAACCTGAGTGTCAGCAGTCTCTGCAGCGATGCAAAAGGCTCAGGTGAAGGCTGATGATGAAGCACACTGAGAGATTCAGTAGCACTCAAAGAAAACCGGTCTTCCTTTTAAAGTATTTGCACCAAAAAAGGTACTCGTGCACTACATTAAAAAGCACCACGTAGTTTGTCAACCAAGGCACTCAGGAGTTAGGAAACACTACTGACAACCTACAACATTAGTTTGACCCTTCTGTTCATTCGGGTGTAGTTTTATATTACAAGATTTTTAATTAATTATTAAATGTTATATTTTAATTAATTATTACAAGATACTTTTTGATTTTTTTAATTAGGAGTCCTGTCTTGCTCAGAGCACAAGATAGATATCGCTTACTCTGTTCTGGCAACTCGTAATCTTCCAGACCTTGATTTTGCAAATTAAATACTGTCCATTTACCATGGAGAGTTTGGGGGAACCTGGAATGCCAATAAAGGAAAATTTGTGTAGTATGACCAAATTACTACCCTAGAGACAGCATCATCCGATTTGTGCTTTACCCTACTGTTCATGGTCTTCCCAGTGCCATCCAGTTCTGTCAACCTGTTTGCTGCATCCAGCTATTCTCTCTCATGCACTGTTAGTTTGTTAGCTGTTCAGGAAGTGACCATTTTAATGTTATGCATTCATATACTACATAGCACAGTGAAACCTTGTTCACTGATTAAAACCCTACTGGTACTACTAAAATAATTATGATACCACCCACATAAGAGGTAGCACACCAACACAGCACTTAAAAGACCACCTGGAAGTGCTGAGGCATGCAAAAGTAATGGGGAATATAACTAAACAGGTTCTTTCAAACCCTTAATAAAAAAAATGGTTCTTTTGTGACTGGGTTGTGTTCCTTAAAATACATAGTTTTGTCCACTGTGCTTTATTCATCATGCAGTTAAATTCATCATGCAGTTAAAAATATAGTGTGACAAAAAAAACGACAGAGCAAATAATAAAATATTCCCCACCACGAGCAATGTATTAATAGGTAGCCAAACCTCCACACACGTCTCTCTGTCTCAGACTAACTCGGGAGCATGGTTTTAAAACTAATTAGCAAGGTAACCTTTTTCCCCTTCCCTTAGGAAATCTACTGCGGCCAAGTCAAAACATACCCAATCCAAAATTAAAATCTAGGCTTCTTGCCAGCCATTACAGGACTAATTCCCACAACAGCCCAGAAAGTTTTAGCCACATTCAGTGTGCAATATACGTTTACAGCTAAAGCACAAGGTGTTGTTTGTTGCATGGAAGCCTTCCCTTTATGCTGGCCATTCTTAAAAGATTACAAGATTTCACTAAAAATAGCAAGCTAGCAACAACTGTCATAAAAAGCGTAAAACCAAACACAGCAGTGCAGGTTTACTCGTTTTTGAACTTTCCAGATGAAACAGCGTCAACTTTTAATTACCCATACACAGACAAACAACAGGAACGGGCGTTTTCAGGGTATTCTGCCACAGCCCAGCCCAGGTGCAAAGCCTGCAGCACAAAGCCGGTGGGTCGCTGTGGCAGCATCCGCGTGGCAGGGCAGGTGCATCCCGAAAGCCGGCCCAGCGTTGCGGTCTCCGGTTGTACCTCCTGGCTGCTTCCCAGCGGCGTGTCAGGACAGAGCCGATGTACGCACCGCTCTCCCACACACCTGGGATTTCCCTGCAAAGAAAACCCGCAGGCGGCTGTGGGGGGACGGGACGACACACGACACACACAGCCCTCCCCTCAGGGGTCCAGAACACAAGCGGGCAGCAGAGACGCCTGCTCACCGCTGCAGAAGCTGGGCAACACGCCGGCCGGTCGACCTCCATGCAGAGAGAGGCTGGGGCTCCGCGTCTGCACTAGAGCAAACTGTATCCCCGCGACACGGCCGCTGTCGGTGCGAGAGCAGGTGAAGGAGGGAAGTGGTGTGAATGCCTTCCTCATCCACGGGAGAATCAAGAAGCGCGGTGCCTTCCTGACCTTGGGCTGGCCAGAGAACAAAGATGAAGGCTAACATTATATTTACTTCACCACAGTGTCACGTGAGAGAAAAAGGCAAAAAGGCTGAATTTGTATTTGGAGAGGCTGAGTTAATGGGGTTATAGTCTACAGCTCCTGCACACTACCATAACAGAAAATGCACCAGTATCGTACAATCAAATCATCTAGTCTGTTAGCAGGACGCGTCCTAAAATGTGCCTTTATGTGTTAAGCCTTTCACAGAAGAGATGTAATCTTCTCTTATTTTCATAATGCCATATACACCATTAAATGCACAGTGTGTGTGCCTCTGGAAATGTTCCCAGTAATAGGCATTTCTACTTTATTTGCCTCTACAGGAAAAAGGGAAACACTTCTAAGAACAAAAAATACCTACCTGCTCTTCATTCACACCTCGATTTCCTCAGGAAATCAAAAATACTGTTTTTAACAGTCTACCTTTAGTTCACAGCTGAATCTGACTTTCGTCTCCACGGAATGAAGCTTGGTTAGAAGCTTACCAAGGAACTGAATTCATAGATGTCTAGTCTATGGCACAGAAATAAGGACACATGGAATAGGGCAGTCTGTAGCTCTTAGCCACGATCAATAATCTTCTAATACTGTTCTGACTTCAGCCTCTACACATTCAACTTCTGCTAAACAGATGAAATTGGCAAATATTTAGCCCATTCAGTAACTTATTTTTAGATTAAATGTGACACCTCTTGAGGTCAGAGTCTCGTGCAGTACTCTCAGCACAGAACAGTGACTTTAAAAGCATAACTGCTTGACTTAATTTAACCATAGGCCAAGCATTATTCCCTTTATAAAATTAAGGTAATATGAAGATCACCCTATGAATACAGCACTGGTCCCACCTGCCGAGCAGGTCCCCCCTGCTCCTTACCTCTGACTGCACAGGCCATTTTTTGGGGGGCACTCCAGACAATCCTGTCCCAAGCCACTGCCTGCTTTGGCTGAAACATCTCATCCTGGTTTCAACTTTCTTGCCTATTTAGGACTGTAATCTCCTGGCAGAAAAATGTCTCAGACAGCCAGTGAGTACCCGTCAAGAAGGCTCAAGAGAGCATGGCCTCCAGGACACTGAGGTGGCTCAGGCAGAGTGAAAATGTCATTGCCAGCACCCTGACTCCTGGGGCTCTACCAGTGAACAGGCAGTCACCACACCAACCATACGATACACTCCAAAACAGGCACTCAGCACGTGGTTCAAGTGAAGCAGCCTACAACACACTCAGGGGCACTGCTTCCCAGACACCGCAGGGCCACGCAAAGCCGGACAGCATAGTGCGCCAAGCATGGGCTTCGGGGCACAGTATTAAAAGGGAAAAAAATATTAATCCTACTTCCATATCATAATTTTGTACTATTTATACTTTCTTCATTTAGTTTTCAACATTTAGCATTTGATTCTGTTCCTAGCTAAGATGTTAATGGCTATTCCAAGACTTTAATGCAAACAAACACAAAGAAATTACTACTGGAAACCTGAGACAGGAAATAGTGAAAGTACGACAATCTAATGCTCTACAAGCAAACGGCACAAACAGGGTAAATTTTACATATGGAAAATCCCATCTGCCGTGTCTTTTACTCACCGTTTGATGACTTCGGTCACAGTAGCGCAGTCCAAAGTAATCTATCTCCACTAGGTTTAAGTGACGAAATACGTAGCCCAGGACAACCGACCCTTTCGTTGACTTCTGTGGGAAAGAATTTACAGAGCCTTTTCACAAAGATGCTCTGCCTTTGTCAGCTATGTGCAGTGGCATTCATGCATTCAGTTAGCTTTGTCTAAAAAAAAAAAAGAGGCAGTTCCCAGTGCCTTTAACAAAAATTTCCGCTGTACAGAAGAACATATTTTGTCCTCATACGTGTTTAATCAATCATTCTGTAAATACTATTAGGTAGTAGGCAGGTCAATAGTTACAAAATACAAAACAAAACCCCCAACACTCAAGTGTACTTGCATTAGCACGATACTGGGGAACCTAGCATTTCTCTAGAAAAGTTCTGTTCTCTGATCAAAATTCTAATTCCCATGACATATTTTAAGTCTAAAATCATACTCTTCCTTCCAGTATGGGCCTGTCACCCAAACTCTGACAACAAATATCAGGAGGCAAAACTTAGCCCTAAGATTTAAATCATACATCATTAGCTGCTCTGTTACTACTCTTTGTAAAGAAGGTTAGGTTTTATTTGTTTTCTTTTAAAATATTTTTGATAGTAAAAGTAGGAGCCATCCAACACTCTGAATTGAAATAATCCTGTTGTTTTCTTGAATAGTATTTCATTAAGGGTCTATGCCGGTATTTGCAAACAAAGCTGGGGACAATAGTGCAAACAATGTTGTACTGTTGAGAATGCATTATAAAAAGCTCACTTCCACCTGAATGCCTCGTATTTGTCAGTTCGCCTGGCAGCCAGGAACAGACTAGGAAGACTGAGAATAATTACACAGATCCCCCCTCAGAATCAATTAGAGCCTTTGACTATTACAGTCCTAAATTCCACAAGAAAATATGGACATATATCATAACTAGGTTTTGGTTAACTGCTTTATATTGTATAAACTGCTGGATTGTAGTAAATCACCGGAGAAAAAAGAAATAGGAAGAGGAAGCTGTGGGATATTGTTTGTGCTGCTTCACTTTTTATCCTAGAACAAATAATTTCAAAATTAAAATGGCAAATCATATTGATTAGAAAATAATTTAATTCAGCTTTGCTGGTGAAGTATCAATCACACAATGACAGTGAAGATGCATCCTTTTTTTTTTCAGCAGGTGCATTTGGTGAGGATTTGTACCTAGTCACACAGGCAGGGCCAATACAACTACTTCAGATGGCCACTCACACTTTAAGCAAGCCATGACAAGGTGAACATCTCTGGTAGGCTGGGAATTGTGTACTCATGCTATTCCCTAGATTTACTGTATATTTACTTAAACCAGGAGATGTTCTTGAAAGGTTCTCCGTGTGTACCAGTCTAAAGCCATCACACAGGTTGTTTACACTAAGCAACTGTAATTACATATCCCCTCAGCATGTACAGTGAGACTAATGATCGACCACAAAACAAGAAACCAATCTGGGGGAAAACATGATTAAGGTAAGCAGAAATTCACTAAATCTCATTTTAGCATTTTGGATAAAGCAGAGCAATATGGTGATTTTATCATCAGATTCCTCAATGAGAAACTGAACTTAGGTTGTAAGAACAATGAGAGACAAGAATCAGCCCCTCTTAGCTACGGAGTGACTGTCAGGAGCACTACAGCAAGGAGACAGAAATAAAACAAAACTTAAGAAAAATTTTTAAAAATACAGGTTAAATTATTAGACAGCAGGCATTCAACACTGAAGCAGTAATTGTCCTGCCTCATTTTATCTTTAAATCAGTTGTTATTCAAAGAAGCAGGAGAGATGACCCACTAAAAAGCATGTAGTTATCTCATCATTCATACGTCATTCTCATCATTCATATGTCATATAAAGCAAACTACCTTCACCATTACAGCTGTTTCCATTATCATTTAAACAATACAACAATGTCTTGGGAACCTAGGATTGGACAGGCATCTATAGAAACAGACCCAGGAAAAGCTCAAAATAAACAAGCAGCCCTGACTCCAAGTGACCCGCATGGTTAAATGATGGTGACACTTCCAACTGGGTACTAAACCTTAAAAGAATATTATAGACAAGAAGGAGCTCCACCATCAGCTGCTCAGAGCCCCAGAGCTTTGACACAGTTAACCGAAGCATGGTTAGCGAACGCTTGCAGAAGGCATAAAAAGAGGGCTGCCGGCACCATGGCTCATAGGGGACATGGAGTCATGCCCACTGATGGCGTGCTGAGCTTAGGTGAGTGTGAAGCTCAATTCTGCTGTTAACGAGCTTTTGACTCTTTGTCTGACCAGTAATGCTCTTCGTAGCACCAGTTTTATTAGCAGAACTAAGAAACAGTAATCCAGCAGCAGAGACAGAGCTGTGAATTTTCCATTCAGGCATCTTACAATAATAATACACGCTCCTGGGAGTAATCAAAGATACTAACATACCAAAGAAGCTTACGTCTCGCAGGAGTTTAACTTACTTAAATAACCCTGCACCAGTTTAGGATTCAGCTAGCCTTCTTGGCCAGAAGTCTTTTTCTTCAGTCAGGTGAGGACTGCAATGGGCCCTACATAAAGAGGCTTTGGGACAGCTTTCTTCCTGTGGAGGCTAAAGCTAGCATGTTATCCCCAAGAAACACGCACGTTTCACACCTGGTTTGGCTGAAATTAAAGACTCTCTTCCTTTCAGAGATAAATGGTAACAATGCCTAAAAAGCTTTTTAACTGCTTTTTACTTACATTGCTAGGCTGAGAGAAAACGTAAGTGCTTGATAACTATTCTCTCAACACAGCTCAGTTAACACTTCCATCGTTGCAGGTCCTGCAGAAACAGGTGGTCCAGCTGCGGCGAAATGCTGAGCAAAACCATCCAACTTAAAATGGCTGGGGGTTCTCCACCTCTACAGCAGCAAGGTGCTCAACACTTTGGTTATTCTCAGCCAAAACAGACTGTGTGCAGTGGTCTCCGCAGCCCTCCTCACCAGTCCCTGCCACATCCTTCAGCAATGGCTGCATGTACACAAGGCAGTGCTTCACAAGGGAACTGCCAGGATGAGAGCCAGCAGGTATCCCCGGACCCCTCTAACCTCACCTTCCTCAGCCTCGTATTTTCCCAGCACTGATGAGCACTCTCCAGGCAAAACACTGACCCTTGCTGAAACCACTGCAACCTCATTTTCAATTAAAGTTCTCATTTTAAGCCACATGATTTCAGGGTTTCATGCAAGTAAATTGCCTCTTCAAGTGGAGTTCAGAAAGCAGTTTTGTTGAATCCCTAAGTGACTTCTTCTCAGTCCTGAAATACATTTTTACCATATTTGAAGAAAGTTGTGCAAACTAAGAAAAGCCATCTTATTCCCCCTGATAAAATTACAGCAAAACTCAGCAAAACTGCAAACTAAAACTATTGAAGATATTAACAGGATTACATTCCCATGATATGGCACTGCAAAAATTACATAATCTGCCTTGCATTAAAGCTCAGACTTGTTAGAGGCTTGCATTCTTAGGGGTAAACCCAAATATATTTGAAAATATCATCAGCAGTGCTTTCAAGAGAGAACAAAGAATTGTTCGAATGAGTCATAACATCTTCCTTTACATGTTAGCACCATGGCTTCATAAACCAGAAAGGCAGGTTTCTACTGGCTAAAGAAAATGACAGCCAGAACATTCAGGAGAGATCTGATTTAATTGTATTTTTTCAATCAAAAAAAAATCATTCTTTTAAAATTGTACTATATGTTAACATATTCACATTACCATATATTTAGTCACCAAGAATTCTTATTTTCCATACTGCTCATTGCTTTGTAGCTCCAGTGAGTTTTTTCTAGTTGGATTTTTTTTTTTATTTTCTCTTTTGTATTGTACACAGCAGTGCAGGCCAAATCAGATCCATGATCTATGTTAACTGAATTTAAAGACAAAGCAAGACGTGCAGCCATGTCTGCCTCAGTAGGGTGCTAGTTCCTCTCTTGAAAGAAAAGTGGTGTAGGTAGTGAAGCCTCGTTTTATTAAAAACAAAATGAAAAACACATCGCCTCTTTTAGTTCAAGCACCCATCATGAAACCTTTCTCCTGAAAGTAATTCAATCCACAGACTCTACCTCTTGTAACCACATAAATGCTAAGGAAGATGCAGATGAACTAATGAACCTTCGCTGAAAAAAAAGGGTTAAAACTTTGGTTGAACATAACGGTCGCCTTTTGAGATGCCTCCCCCCACCATGACCACTGTTAAGAGTCTATTGGAAAGACACTCCTGATGCTGAATTAGTTATTCTGCTTATATACTCTCAGGAGATAACAATACAGAACAAGAGCAGGTTTCTAATGCTGAACAAGGGAGTTTATACGTCAGAGCATGGAAGAACAAGGAGGACGCCATGGGGCACAACACACAATCACGCCGAGACGTTCAGAAACACCTGTGTAACGTCCCCACATTTTCCTGACGAGCATGGGGCTGCGTGGGTTACGCTGCTAACAAGCCCTCCAAGCGGCAAGCAGATTTGATCTGCTACCTATGTGCTAGAGAGCAGCTACCGCCCAGGCGGTAGGCACGGTGCTCTGTACCTGCTGGCGGCGGAGCGCGGGCACCAGCGCTCTCCCCGCCGATGCGCAGGGAAAGGCAGAGGGCGAGCACAGCTCTTGACCTGTGTGTCAGCGCCGCCTCAGATGCATCGACCGGCCAGCACCAGTATACTGAGGCAGACGTACTCCAGACAGCAAGCTTTACACAGCATTTTCGGAGACCAAATGGCAGTATTTTGCCCTAAGTAAAGGTTACTAAGAAGAGATGAAAATTATGCACAAAGCAGCGTACAGTCATGCAACTGAAGGTGAGCAGAGCCACTGTTCCTGGTGGATATGTAACAAAAACGGGTGTCTCCAAACAGCACTTTCTCACTGTTCTTTGTTGATTTTTCCCCCTTACCTCAAACTCAGAAAAGACTAGACACCACTGCAGTTTTCCATCACCTTCCATCTATAAAAGCAGCAAGGCACAAGGCTCAAAAATGAAAGTTCTTGGCGGTCTCTACCAATATAGGCTAAGCACCCCTTTATCCAAGGCAGTTAACAAGCCAGGCCTCAATTTGCACATTGCGTGCTCAAACAGAGAAAAATCTTTAAACTAACAATGCTAAATATTTACAAATATTCACCTAGATAAAACATCTTGACCTTAATTTCTAGAATGCATGTCCAGAGAAGAATTTACATTAGTGTTATATGTGCAGACACTTCCCAACAAAATCACATAACAGAAGTAAATACTTCTCAGAAACTGAGGATTTAACACATGCAAATGTAATACCACAGTCTGCCTTAAATACACATCATACAAACATACCATCCAAACTGTGCTAATCCATCCTGCCCTCTCTCCTTGTCTTTCACTGACAACAGATGTGCCAACCTGTTTTGGGGAGTTTTTTTCTGAGAACTCCTCTCAAATTTATGGACACATGCACAGACTTCCCCATCCTTGCTCCCAAGACTCAACACAGCACCTGATCTGTCTGCTGGATGTAACCTACAGCACTGACTTTTAAGTGCTGTATGTCAAGATGCCTATAGACTCATTTTGTTTTTACTAATGATCAATCTAATGCATTCCAGTTAGAAAATGCTATTGTAGAAAAACGTCTGAAGGTGCATCTTATTTGTCTGGTTTTTCAACTAGTGTATCTGCCCCAAATTTATAAATACCTTTAAAAATCCACTTAGGGGCCAACTCCTTCAGAGAGGGAAGATTCCTGGGTAGCAGAGTCTCCAGCTAGTTAAACCTCTCCCCTTGTATCTACTGGCTAGAGTGCACTTTGATGCTTTGTCACAGATAGATGTAAACTGATCTACTTGACTCTGAGAAAAGATACATAGAAGAAAAAAGTTTAAAATAAATATAGAACAAAATATTTGGCTTATGGGAAACTACTTCAACTAAGTCGGCTCCGTTTTCGGGGGGTAGATATAAGAAACTATATTTACTTGGCATAGTAGTACTATTTGTACATGCACACAAGTTATAAGAAATGCTCCAAGCAGGAATCAAAGGCCAGTGAAGAAGACAAAGGGCAATTAGAGCAAGCAAATAAGTAAAAGAAAGACAACTGAATTTTGGAAATGTAATTAAATACTTACTAATGCTTTAAAACTGATGTTGCACAAGCCATGAACAATGTTTTGTAGAATGGCAGCAACCAGTTCTGTGTAGAAGCATTCTGGCCGTATCAATTTTAATTTAAAATCTGTTCACTAATCTATCCCCTAGTATTAACATTATTCAGTTCATTAAAGTCTACATTTACTGTATGACAGATGAGTTAAGGTACCAACAATAATGTGTTTCAACTTTTCACAGAAAGAGCTCTTCTGAAGAACTGAATACCAATGATTGTTTCCATCGTTCCCATGCACTGTGAATAATTCCCACATCAAAGACAGAAACCATTATAATAATAATGAAATTTAAAAATATAGCATACAACCACTCATTCGGAATGGTTAAGATAATGGTTACTATACTTTTTCTACTTTACAGAAAACACTCTTCTCACATGGCTGTGTCACCTAGTCTATCTTCTTGGCAGTCAGGGGGGCTCTGCGCGCCCCGATTAGGGATACTCCGGAAACAGACCACAAGCACCTGGCGAGGCAGAAGACGAGTAGGTGTGAA
>JAVJGG010000074.1:22475489-22501861 GCA_035590195.1 Aviceda cuculoides | reverse complement strand
TTCACACCTACTCGTCTTCTGCCTCGCCAGGTGCTTGTGGTCTGTTTCCGGAGTATCCCTAATCGGGGCGCGCAGAGGCCCTGCCTGCCAAGAAAACATCACGGTAGTTTCATTTGCTGCTCTCCTACAGACTAGTCAAGTTATTTCTTTCCACCTGTCAATTGCAGACTGGATATTTTGGTACTGAATTCAATGGAGCCTACACTGCAACCAGTCAACAACAACTTTTTATATATGAACTTGTAGGTCATATATGAAGGTGCTTATTTTCAATTTAAGATTCACCTGTGTTTGAACATATTTTCATTGAAACACATACTGTCCTTTTACAGTCTGTGTAATGAAGATTTGCCACATCCCCAAGAAGTTCTTCCAAAATGTTGTATCATTTTAATTATTTAAAAGTTTTATTTCCGGTTTGATGGAATTTACCTTCTCATTTTGACTGACACTAGAAAATTACTTACTCCTGCAATATTGACAGAAGGTAAAAGGATACATTTGTTATCCTAAAAAATGTGCATACTTTTTTCTGTACAGCTTTGATAACTTAATTGACACGGTTCTTCCCATAAAGCTGATTAGATTCTACTGGAAACTTAGTTCTTAATAGAATGTCTCATAATAACCACCTGGAATCAAGACTGAAAATTTTTTAACTGCCCCCCTTTTTTTTTTTTTTAAGTAGACATTCCTTATGAGAGCAATGGATGATGTGCTGCAAGTACTTTTGTCCTAAAAGTAGTTATCTATGTATGCTTATTAGCAACCCCCCCTACAAAAAAAACAGTTAACATGTTCGCAGGAGGACAGGAGTAAGTTATCCATTAGCAGGCTGTAATGGCTGCTAATGGGGAACTCTAGACACCTGCTTTCTCTCCTGCCCCTTCTAGAGTTTCTGGCTGTCCTGAAGAGCTGCTATCCAGTGCCACACACTGCACGGGGTCGTATTACCGTTTTACTGGTACTGGGCTGCATTCAACTTCAACAGCCTTGACTGAAAAAAACAAAAGAGCCCCTCCATGGGAAAGGAAGGCCCCTCACAGACCCGCGGCAGCAAAGTGGGATGAAAAGGACGTATCTGTCACAGCTCCTAGCTCCTCTTCACCCTCACCCTCTGACTAGTGCTGCCTGCCCCCTCGCCCCCACCCTCACAGCAAGGGTGCCTCTTTCAGCTGTCAATCAATTCCCAAATCATGGCAGATTTCAGCCCTGCATATTCAGATAAACCAGAATCCAAGCCAGGATTTTTTTAAGGAATGATACCCCTGCACATGAACAAACACACAAGGCAAGGGGTAAATTCAAATAACGACACACGAAATAAAAATTCAAAGCATTAAAGCAACTTGCAAACTACTAATTTAGCCTCTTGCATGTATGTTCCGTGTCAATGTTACCATCAATTGTTTCCCCCACCCCAATTCACACAGGACCATAGTTGTCCTCTCCTGGGCATCGTTCCTCATCCCTGGCTGCCAGTCCTGAGCTCCATAATTAGATCTACCTACCATGTCAGGGTTTTTTTTTTCCCCGTTTTCCCTAACCACTTCCCAGTTCCTTGTCCTTTCCGATCACCAGCCTCTTTCCAGATCGCACCTTCCAAGTTCATATTCCCTTGTCACGTACACCGCCACTTCCCTCAGCCTGCCATCCCCACTGGTTCCTGCATATTCCCTGAACTGCCTGTGCACTGAATCACAGGCCCTTCCTCCCTCTTCTACTTCGACCCTTCCCCGAGCTACTTCTTCACCCCCTCCCGCCAGTTTGGCCCTTGTCCTCACATTAATCAAGCCAGGAAATTTCTCCACGGTGGTGTCTTGTGGGACAGGTAATGCAGAAACACATCCGACAGCTCCAGATGCAAGAAAATTGTTTTCAGGTCTGGTGTCCAAACTCAAGCACCAGAAACACCAATTACACAGATGATGTGGTGGCCACCGCGACCTGATAGGGACAGTTAGAGATAACATCCTTATAGGATTTAACTGATACAAAGTTTGAGGAAACTTCTCCCGAGAGTGATATTTCAGCATCACAAGTGGGCTTATTGTGGGCACATCTTTAAAAGAGCAGAGAACAACACATCTCTGGCATGGTGACCACACCGGTAACATTCATCAAGGCTTTGCTTCAAGAGTTTCTCAGACAGAAGTTGTCTGGCTTTCTTTTTCTTTGACGGCCAATTCTTTTCCTTGCTTCACTCTTGGAAATAACTAAGCTATTCTGAACAAAACTTTGTGAAATAACGTAACTCATCACAGCCTTCAAAACTTGATGACTGGCAAACCTAAAAACAGCCCAAGGAACTTCAGTAGTAGTAGTAACAACCCTCTCCCTAGCACCTTCCATTCAGGAAGATCCCACAAGCTTTTCAGACTGAATTTATAGCTGTTTCCTCAGATATTTTAGTATTATTCTGAACTAGTTCTTGGGCATGGAGCTGTAGTGATAACCCAGCTTTCTTCCTCTGAAAAAGTAATGCACAAAAACATTCTGTGTGGTTTTAAGGGAAACTTTTAGCCAGTTCTTTTTTTCCCCTGTGACCTCCATTCCTTTCCCCTTCTAGTATTTAAAGGTTTCAAGTGGTAACTTGATGTTAATCCCAGTGATTAAGGGAAGGACAATACTTTCTCACTGCTTAGTCTTCATTTGTTCCCTAAAATGATTAGTATATTTTGAAATGCCTTTATATGCTATCGGAAAACTGTGCATACGTAAGAACACAATTTTGCATGTTTACGTACAAGGAACAGTAGGTCACTGTTCAGTCAACATTCAGTAGCTACTTGACCAACAATACTAAATCTGTGTGGAAAGTTTACAGCATATAACATTATAGACAGTCTTCTGAAAAATCTTTTTATTGACCTGTAAAAATTTCAGATATACCACATTTTGATTATGCATAGGAAAGAAGATTTCATATGCACTGTATATCTTATCTGTTATAAAGAACATCCAGAATGATTTTACTAAAACTGTATGCGCAACCTGATTAACATGTAAACTTAACAATAAAAATAAAATTACCACAATCTCTATTTTTAACAAATGTTTAACATATTGAGGTTGTTGCGGGAAGGTGTCTTTAACATAAAGATACAAACCAAAGAACTGCTAAACCTTGGCTTTGAAAACTATTCCTACAGAAGGCTTTTGTTCTTTGATATGGAACCTACAAGGAAGTGAACATCTTATACATGGTATAATATGATATATATGAGATTTTTATATATATGTTATATATTGATATATATGGTGGCTGCCTACCTGTGCTAATGAAAACATTCCACATACTGAAGAAACAAAAATAAAACAAAAACCTTCCTAATCAGCACTTCTGTAACACATCTCCATGAAGGAGAATATAAAGGGATTATATATATATGTGCAACATTGGATGAATTTCTTCACTCCCAGCTGGTAGGCAGATTAGGGATAAGCATAGCATCACGATCCTATACACAAATACGGCACACAGAATTTTGCAGAACTAAACCCTTGTTTCTCTACATGTAGTACAAAACTAATGAATATGCCTGTTCATTAACAAAAGTGTTCACAGAGATGTGAGCAGTTAACCTCGCAATGCTCATAGTCTAAACACTGTGACTTTAATGAAAAATGCACCCTTGCAGCATCTTCAGTATCAGACTCAAGAGGTTAATTAATAAAACGCCTCAGGCATGCTATCCTTTGCTAATAAGGGTGTCTATCTGCTATTCTCCATGAGTCTGCTCAGACATCTCATGCAAGAAGGAGAACAGTTTCTAAAACAGCTTTTGGAATACAGACATGAAATCACAAACATTTCACATTAATACCAGAAGACAAAAAAAGTCTGTTTAGAATCCACTGGTGATGTGAAAATAACTCATTCAGCTTTTTCACTCGGAAGGAATTTTGATAGTTAGAATGAAAACCTGATCCTGTTTAAATCAAAATGAATTTTATTACTGACTTTTGAGATAGAGGATTTTAGATTAATGTCAGAAATAAGATTGCAACCCTTCAGCCTAAACTCTGTGTAAGGTGAACAGTTGCTTACAGTGGAGATTAGTCATGAGCTTAGTCACCTTTCTTTGGACCCAAACAGTAAACAGCTCCCAGCTCCCTCCCAGTAATTGAACAGAGTAAAAACTGATGATTGTAAGCAAGGCAAAATAAACTATGAAACTGAAGACTGATTGTAAAAACTTTCTGTTTAAATCACAAGCTTTCAGCTAAGTCAGCAGTGTATTGTCAGGAGTCCCTATCAGAGTATCTCCAGTTCTGTTGCAGTTGTACCCTGCCACAGAGCTCTAGATAAACCTCAAACAATCATGCTTTAAGGTGAATTAAAGTACTGGATATGCCCAGTGCACTTCTTTCACTGCAGGCAAATCATAACATGTTCTGCAGACTAGACAATTAAATTTCAAATAGAAAATCACTACTTTCATTTTTAGCTTGCTTGAAATGTACTTCGTTATACCCATTTTTCAAAGCCAAAATTATTCATCTCTGATCCATGTTGAATACAAGACTGTTGGCAGCATTACTTTTGTTTATATCAAATATAGCTTATTGTGTGATTTGGACATGATCCTATTCACGCTGAAATCCAAAGGCAAAAAAATCCTTTTGTTTGAAGACAAGAGGCTCGCATCCTTCAGTTTTGATCTGATTGGTTGAGGATAAAATAATATGGTTTACTTAGAGTAAAACTAGCAGTATATTCAGCAGGATTGAATGAAGTTAGAGCCCCTAGGTTCCTCCCTTGCATTTTAGTTAAGAGGCACCATTTCTGTAAGTTTTCAAGGCATGCCACTTCATGTGGATCTCAACCATGTCTATACGCATTACTTTGGCAACAGGCTAGTAATGAGATATGCCCAGGTAGTCCTCTTGAAGTGCTATTACAAAGTCAGTGACACTCATATTCCAGAGTGAAATATTACTAAGAACTTTTCCTTGTAAAATAAAGATTTTCAATTTTTGCATCATTTTTTTCTGCTGACAGAAACTCTTACAAAACTTCTCTGCTGACAATAACCACATCAGGACTGTTACATGAGACAACACCCAAAAGCAGAGCTTTAGAATATATATATATATATCTCAATGTACACAGTTACAATGTATACCTAAAATTATTTTTAAATAATTCTATTTGTTTAAAAGTTGAAGAGGCTTTTTTATTATTTAAAGCAGCCCCCAAAATACTGATGCTTTCCAGCCTGGGTGAGATCTGAAACTTCATCCCATGTAGCTAATAGAAGGAGGACAGGTAGTAAGACTGCAAGCAGACTGTCTTCCCACTGAAGGGTGCATTTCTACATGAGTCAAAACCTCCCAGGTAGGTTTCAGTAAAATTTTTCCACCATAAAAGTCTAAACCAAACATTTTATTTCCTAACAGGTGTTAGCCCAGTATCCACCTACACCACAGTAAAGATTCATCCCAGCACTATTTCTCCCAGGCTCTGCTCCAAAGCCACCGTGATGTACCACAATGCCTCAGGCACAAAAAAGGACCAAGGCACTCATTTATCTGCCCTGCAAACTCTCTCTTACAATTTCATGCAATACAAATACCAGCAAAACAAATGTCCTCCAGGACAGTCTCACTCAACTTGCCAGTTGTAACAAATCTAGCCGCTGGTCACCCAGACACCAAAGGTGTCACACGTCCCCTTCCCTGTCCTGAAGAGATGGTGGACGCCAGCCTACACAGCTGCTCCTACTCCACTGAGATGCTCTTGGGAGCATAACTCATCTGGTTTCACTGAAAATAAACCAGGTTAGCACAGATCTCTCAGTTAAACTGTACAATTCTAACAGATTTTGAGCAACCGCAGCCTGCTGATGTCTCTGTCAGAAACCTGCTGGGCTTTTTAGGCTATAGGTGTCTAAGCAGTACTAACATAAACAAGTCCCCCACACCATACTAGTTACACTGGGGTAGTGATCAGTTACCCCAGCCACAGAACAGGCATCCAGGTGCTTGATATATCCGGTTATGCAAAAGGCCTGAGATTTTAACAGAAAGTTGGCAAACTCCTAGTCATAGGTATGCTGTTAAAAAAACAAGAATTCTATCTAGCTTGGGTCTGGAAGGAATACAACACTACACCAGTGATGTGCATGTCATTCATCCAGTTATTAAGAAGGAGTTCATTACCTAATGTCAGTGGCTTTGACACTTCTAAGGCCAAGCCTGGACCTGCTGTCATGCAACACCCCACAAAAGGCAGTGATTGCTCTCTTTCATGGATGACTGGACAACACTATCCCAGTATCTTCACCATATTCTAATTTAAATAAATAAAAAAAAAAAGACAAAACCCAACCCTCATTGATAGACAGATGATCAAAGATCATCCAGGTTCACTAACAAGATATGGAAAACACGAAAGTTTGACACTGAAGGTTTGCCTTGTCCTAGGCACACTCAGACATTCTCCCAGAATGAAGAAGTTTTCACTCTTTCACATTCAAACTGTTCTCATCTATGCACTTTAGAGTTATCTGAAGGCTTTTATAAACTGAGCTATTACCTGGCTGTCACTGCCTGCCATGATTGCAAAACCTCCTCTTGGGAACATTGTGAAGAAAGGCGGCACTGACACCATGCTTTGAAGACATTTTCAAAGCCTGAAATAAGCTGCTGACAGTTCCTCAAGAAAGGGAATTGACAGATTTGGGGATGTCACATTTTGGCACAGAAGCAGCATAGTATGATAATCAAGTGCAGACAATGGAAAGCAAGTAAAATAACAGGAAACATCACCTCCACTTGCACAGCTACCCTGAAAATAGTCCGTGCAGGCTGCTGTACTCAGAAACCAAGATATGTATTTTGCTCAATTCAGAGTTGCTGCTTTTGATAACTTCACATTTTTGAAGCAGAAATACCATTTGACTCTACTGTCTTGCTAAACAAAGGGAACTCATCTGTTGCCCTGTTCAGAGCTGCAATAACCCAAACAACACCAAGAGCTTTCAGCTTAGGTAGGGCAACAATTATCACTTAGGCCAAATGATTTGATTAACAACACTGTTTGGAGGTGAAAGGGGCAGTTTCTCATCACTATATACCTGAGGTAACGCTTTAACATATGCCCTCTATATCACTCTGCTTTAGCCTGTGATTACAGGATTAAATCCAGTTCTAAAAAAATAGAATTAGCAAGAACAAAAACATTACATGTTCTTACTGAAACTAGAGTACATCTACCACTAAAGGTAAGAAGGCAAGAGTATGCTAATATTCAAAGACTGAGATGCTTGCACATTTGTATTGACTTCCTTTTGTCCACATGTATGTTCAGTATAATTATTAAAGCTCCTCCTAATCTGACAGGAAAGCCTTCTCTGGACTTCTTCCCTCAGTACCTCAGTAAGAATCAACATTTTTCCATTTTTCATCTACACATTTACAAGCATGATCATTCATCCTTTCTGTAATAAGAAACAAAATGCTACTCACCAAAATGCTTATTTGTGTATTCGTTGGTCCCTTATTATTTTTGCGCATAAATCCACATAAGTCAGTAGAGCTGAGCTATGTCAGAGGAGAATTCAACCTTTTCCTCCTAGACATATCATCGCACAACACCAAGATGCAAGTAGCTAAAATACCTTACTGACCCAAATTATACTAAGCAAGTCTACCCTTCAAATATACAGCAGTGAACCTTATGTTCATTATCCAACTGCTTTTTTCAGGTGAGAAAGAAAAAAAAAATTATACTCTTGGTCATGAAACCCAATTTAAAGTTCATTCCTTAAGGATCGTAAATGCATTATCACAGATTAACTGAACAATGGCAAAAGAAAAATCCCCATCTGTTTAATTTTATTAGTGCAACAAGTCCTTAGAGAGTCAAGACTTTCCAGTGTCTTCAGCTGATACAGATAAGAACAGCTTCAGTTAGGTCCACAGGGCAATTCACAACACCTGAAAACACCTGATGTTCAAACAACTGTTACAAAGCCGTTGGCTGTACTGTTCCAGGTGCAAAACTAAAGGAAATGTTTGGACAGTTTAAACGCACAGCTGTTGAAAAGTCAAAAACATTGTTGGTATACCAAACAGCAGAACACTGTAAGCCTTACTGTGTTCTTCTATACAATATTTGCTCTCAGGTGTGTCATGAAGGAGAAAAGGTATGTAACTCCATTGTTGAAACCAAGTGGCATAACTAGGCTTCAAAATATTTCACTGTTTGACAAGCCAACTGGTGACACAGCTGTTTTGACAGCAGACGTTCAAGTCATTGTCCCCTATTGCTGCATTCACTGCACAAACAAGATACTACTCAAAAAAAGCTGTATTTCACAGAAGCATTTAAACAGACAACATTTACTACATTAAAGCACTAATTTAAGACCTAATGAACTTACACTGGGAAGTCTAAGATTTCTGTTTTATGGAAAAGGCTATTTTGCTGCCAAATTCTTCTGGTGATTTACTTGAGAAACAAATGCCTCATTAAAAATAAAAAGCAGAGTAGATTGCCACTAGAAATATGAAGAGGACCAATATTTCCCTCCAAGTCATTTTGCAGATATTACAATACCTATTTTTGCCTGCCTTCATAAGCCAGACCTGAAATAGCTAAGACTGGTAGCAGTCAGTCTGGCATATCCACACCTCTATCACTCTAGTGGAGTTCTAGGCTCATTAGGATCAGAAGTTACATATCAAAAGTCTTGATAATTTATTAACATCATAGTCTAGACAGAGACAAAAGATAGGGGTATTGCATATTATGTATGAGCAGGCATGAGAAAACTCATGTCTATGCCTCACTCTGTACTGGCTGCCTGAGTTATACCACATTGATTAAGCCTCCTCTTGTGTAAAAGGGTTGCGAGTCTGACCTCTCTATCATAAAAAACTTAGAATAAGTTTGAAGAAAACAATTATTAGAGCCACACAGGTAAACAGGATGCAACAAGACACATTTTCGCTGGTTGTAGGCTGTTCTGATATACTAAGGAACTACCCTTCATTGCTGAGAAGTGACTTTCAAGAAGAGAAAACACAGTACATCTCACCAGTCTGAGCTTCAGTAAAATACCTGGTTTGGTATCACATGAGACATTATTAATTAAATTGGATAAGGTATAGTTTAGTAGAGGAACTGTAAAACAGGCAGGCTGGCTAAAGAAAAATGACAGCAGATTTTTCATTTTTTAAAAGAACATTACCAAAACAAGATCCTCTAAGGTTCCTCTAAGGCAGAACATACATCATTTAGCTTTTTTTGCATTCCTGCAGTTAATACAAATGCCTGTCTAAATTTAAGAAGTACAAAGGAAGAGGATAGAATACCTTACAGAAAGAAAACTACCTGGAGGACAGGATCAATAGAAATGAGGTGAAATTCAACCAGACAAAATTGCAAGGATATGCTCTTACAGACCAAAACTGTACATTTCTGTACAGCTGGAACATCACTGAGTAGAAATAAATAGGGTACAGAGGACAAAGGTGTATTAATCACACACAGCACCACTAGCACTTGTCATGAACACCTCAAGTTAGTGGTTTACAAGATGATCCGATGCAGCTTCAGTGAAGGTGCAGTTCACCACCTTTTTGATACTCAGCTGAAGGGCAGAGTGCTGTAAAGCGTTCTGGTTTTACAGATTACCACACCAATGGCAACCCAGCATGCCTTCTGAGCTTTCCACTCAACTTGGAAGTGTCTTTTACACTACACTAGTGTTAATGTAAAAGCAAGGAATGTTTGCAGTCTTAAGAGCCATAAACTAAACAAATATGCCTGGTAGGTTAGAGACAAAAGGAAACAACAGTAAGTTCACCCAAGTCCTGTACAAAGATAAACTGGATAAGTTCTGCAGAGAGCCATAAAGGTGGCTATGGGGCTGCAGCACATAAACATACAGCAAGTGTCTAGGAGAACTTGCTTGTCTATATTGCAGAGAAGAAGTCAAGGGAGGACATAGTTGCAGTAAGAAATGACAGAGCCAGACTCTCATCGAAGATGCACAATAAGAGGAAATGATCACAAATTGCAGTAAGGGGAATTACTTACAGGAGAGTAAGTGCAGGAACAGGTTGCCCACACGTTATGGAGCCTCTGCCATTAGAGATAGTCAAAGCTCATCTGGGAAGGGTCCCAAGCAATCTGCTCTAACTTGGAGGGCAGCTAGACTACATGATCTCCAAAGGTTCCTTCCAACTTAAATGATACTATCACATAACTAACAGCCATACATTTACACAGTCTGCAGAAGAGAGTAATGCTGCATCACTTTACTTGCATTTGGCTGAAATTAGACTTGAACATGAGTTCATGGAAATAGTAGTTTGGGATAAGGATGCACCTATGCCTGGCTTTAAGGGATGTTGAAAGAAATCTCTTCCTCATACAGAAAATATTAAAAGAAATGTGTATAACTGGTATCACTATAAACACTGGAAAAAAAAAACCAGCATTGGCAAGTGGTCTGCAAAACTCCCAACTCCTAACAGAGCTTGTATAGGCGTGTAGTCAACAGGCATTATCAGTACTTTTTTATTGAAAAGTTTTAAAACAGTACACTTACTGTTCCAAGACAATAAAATATTGTTTAATGCTATTCATTTTAACTTTGGGAACATAACTTTAAAGTGAATGCCTTTCACTTTAACTATGAAAGCATATTTTAAAGGTATAAATACACAAACTGAAAAACATTTTTATTAAAGTTTGATGGCATATGATTAACTCACAGTGCACACACTCATAAACACTACCACCTCAAAAATATTTTATGTTCATTTTTATATTTCTTGTGTTTATATAAAAGGAAAACAAGTGTTCAAAAAAGTTATCCAAAGCTCTTGGATATTAACTACAATTCTTAACCACAGTGAAATATTCTAGTGTTAACCAGCAAGTCTGCTTAACTTTAAAAGCAAACACACCAAAAGACAGGTTATACATAAAATCAATCATACCATTAATCTTTGTTTACCTTTAGCACAATTTCCAGAAATGTTACCTCTGAGGAGTTTCTAAAGAGAATAGTTAGAAAAGTCTTGGCCAGCAATAGTTGTCATGAGTTCCTTTAAATAATTATTAACAGGAGTCTCTTAGTTCAAGCAGCCTAGTTTCAATAAATTACAGTGCTGCTAACAGGTCCACTTTGAAACAACAGCACAAGCATCTCGGTGACCCACACAGAAGCCATTTCAAGCACAGTATGATCTGATAGCTTAGCATTAATTATAACATAGATGACTGACTTTGCAATTCTCACATGTACTTTTGTCTTTAAAACAATCGATTTTTATTCAACCAATTTAGCTATTCATACTACTATGAACTATTATTCTTGAAAAGAGAAAACTGTTTGGACAGCTTAAACAGGGCTAGCTATGATCACCTCTATTGTAACAGAAAAATGCTTCGACTTTCCTCTGGGAAAGGCAATGCAACACTGAATTTACTTACATTTGCTAACCTGATGTGGAAAGCAAACCAGTCCCAACAGAAACTGGCAATCGATGTTTTACTCTTCAGTAATTATTGCTCATGAACTGGCAAAAACTAAAAAAGAGCCGTGCCATTATATACAGCAGATATGTCAGAACTTAGTACTGAACTGTAGCTGTTAATGGTGTAATTCCTGCCATCTATGTCACAAAGCCAAATTTGCTATGTTTTGGGAACACTCTGTTGATAAAGAAAAACATCTCTCTTACATGTACCTTTTGTCAAAAGACATAGACAGTTTTCTTACTGTAGCTTTATAGCTCAAGCATTTCACAGCCAAATCTGTGGATACATCAATTTTTCTTCTTAAAGCTAAGATTATTCTTCATCCCTCATTTATACATGGAAATGAGAAAGAAAGTATCTGAAGAATCCTAAGTTGAATACCAAATTCTAAGTAACTCCATCTGAATTTTTTCTTTTTTTTTTTTTATTCCCTAAGAGAGAAACAAGTGCTATCTGCCTGCAAAAGTCAGACCATATAGCATCGTCACAGTTCAACAGTCATCTCCAAAACAACACTTGCAAGTAATTTAATTATGTTTAAATTTTTTAAGCCCAAATTTGTCAAAAACTGATTGTTCTAAAGGCAGGACATGTTTCTTAGTTGTAACAAGCAAGGTAAGTTTAAAGTCCTGGCTCAGCTAATAATGTGCTAGGTACCATCACAACTGTGTAACCTTAACATTTAAAAGGAAAGTTTCTTTCAAGTCAGCATACTCCTTAAAACTTTATACTTATATGCCTTTCAAGGAACATTTCTAATACTCCCTCATTTACTATTTTGTAGAGAAAGATGTAAGAAAACATTCTGATCTTATGGAATTTCATGACCCAAAACATCAAGCTAATCTCACAGGGTGAAATACAATTTCATAACCTCTTTCATAACCTTGGCTATACAGGCAGCTAACTAAGCGATGCCTTCATCTGGTTATACATGTACACTTGTTTAAATAGGTGCAATCAACTAGCATGTAAGACATTTATGTTAATAATGCACGAGATATTTATCTTACTGGTCCTTCATTTTCTCATCTTTGTAAAACTGTTAGAAGGAAAATAAATTAAGTCAAAATTTCAGCCCAAATCTGTGGTACTGCAGCCCCAGGCACTGTTTTGGAAAGGAATATTGAGATAATTGGACCCCACACAGATATGCCAGCAAATCTTGATTTAAAGCTGTTGCATTAGGCTTTGGTCCAATTCCTCTATAAAACAGAAGAATTGAACCAGGTCTCGATCCACAAATTACGCTGTGGATGAGAAGGTCACCTGTTGGTTGAAATTACACCATTTTCCATGGGCAGGTTCCACAAAAGGAACACATTTTAACCACGAGAACTTACTTCCAAATGTTTCAAGTGGCCCAGTTTAAGCATACAGAAAACTGGCATTAACGAGGACTATTAACATTGTTGGCTCCTTCATCCGTATGATAACACACCTAACTATTCAGGTGCTATTGTCTCACTCAGAGCTCCCTAATTCCTTGAAACCCAGCCCACCAGGCCTGCGAGACAGACACATCTCAGGATGCACGCGAGTCCTCCATGCCCTCCGCCCAGACCATGCGATACCAGCAGGCCACAGAGCTTGAGAAGGCCATGGCCGGGCACCAGCGCGGGCCCCTTGCCTCTGGCACGGGAAGTTGTGGAGCTGTTAACGCGCGGGATGCCAGCATCCCAGCAGAGGAGTTTGTTACAAGCAGGGAAAGAGCGGTTCTCATGATGAGCGTGAAAAATTTGGCAAGTTTGACTCCAGCCAGTGCTTGCATCATCCATGCAGAAGGACAGGTGAATCAGTACCAGGCCATTTTATCTCTTTGAAATAAAAAGGCACCACCACAGGAGATTCCAGGACGCAGTTAACATGTATTTCAGTTAGAAACTTCCAGCTTATTTGAGAAAAAGGTAAACGTTATGTAAACGCCAATCCAATTTCATTCCTCATTTGCTGGCCTTCAACCAGCATGCCAATACTTTAAACAGAAACAAAACCTTGATTCTCTCTGAAACCAAAGCCAGTTCTGCTAACTCTGTCTGTAGGAGTACATTTGAAAATACAGTCTCCACTCTGAGATACGATATACATGGTATTAGTTAAAGAAGATACAAAAAGAAAACATATTGCTCTGTGTGGCATGAAACAAGCGAGTTTTACAAGTGCATGTATCACAAACCTCGTGGAAAGACCTGGAGATGCCTTCATGCCTGCTACTCTCTATCCATACAGTTATTATAAAAGTAGTCTTTTTCACTATAAATTATTAGTAACACTTTGGTAGCAGAACAGATCTCAACATATGCACTTTACTTTTAAGCCCACTGAAAAGTCTGACTGTACTAGGAAGAAGCTTCAACAGAAGACAATATAGATTACACAGCCAAATGGGTGACTTCTGTGTTCCCACAACTACTATGACATTAAATAAATGGAAAAAAACCCACATGCTTCTACAGACAGGCTAAGGAAGCAGACAGAGGACACACTCTTTACAGCCCACCATGATACACCTGTCCCTGTTAATTTAAATACAGTAAATACAGTTACAATGAAGAAGTAAGACTATGTGGGGCATGGACTTAGAGAAGAAGAAAGCAAAAACTCAAAAAGCAAGTCACCATCAGTAGAGCAGATATGTCAATGTTCAAGATGTTAGTAGATAAATACAAACACACCTTGCAAGTTACTGAATTTTCTCCACACATTAATTCACCACCCTCAGCTCTTCAGAGCTTTAAAACTTTTATGTTGGTCACATTCCAAAATAAAATATCAGTAATTCATTATCAGCATTAATTGTGGTTCCAAAACCTGCTGACTGGAGCTTGCAGTAACAAACAATTACAAAGATCTTCCATGAACAATAAATGTTGACATTTTTTCCTCCTTTCTTCAATTTTTCTGATTTTCATTAAGGGATGAATAGAATTATAATGCACCAATACTAAAAAAGATTAAGAAGTAATTCTTTTACACCAAGTCTATAATGCAATATAAAGCCCTAAAAAATTATATTATCAAAAGTGCCAAAAAGCTATTCCTTCTGCAGCCAGACTAAGGTGATTTGTATTTGAAAATGCATTAAAAGTAACAAAATAAAATTAAAGATTATTAAAACAAGCATAAATAGCTCTCATAATTAGTTAATTTTTAAAAGACAGCGAAGTATTTTTGAACTACCTATGGCAGTAGAATAGAACAAAATGCATCAACTCACTGCTACAGGTGGGGAGGGAGAGCAGTCGTCTACCATGACTATTGCCAAGCACGTGTATGACTTAATTTCTTTTTATATTTCCATTTATCCAATACTGTTGTTCATGAATATAAGCAGCATTTTCATAAGCCTTTACAATAATGTATTATTGTTCTAATTCAAGGAAATAGGACTGCTAACATTTTTTGTCAAAAATCTTTACTGTTATGGTGGGTCGACTTGGCTGGCTGCCAGATGCCCACCCAGCTGCCCCCTCACTCCCCCTCAGCTGGACAGAGGCAGAAAATAAGATTAAAAGGTCATGGGTCAAGATGAGGACACAGAGATCACTCATCAATTACTGTCATGGGCAAAAGAGACTCAACTTGAGGAAGAAAAGTGGTTTAATTTATAGTCAATTAAAAATAAGAGTAGGATGGTGAGAAACAAAGACAAAACTTGAAACACTTTCCCCCTCTTTTTCCCAGGCTCATCATCACTTCATTTCCGACTCCTCTACCTCCTTCCCTCCCCAAGCAGTACAGAGGGATGGGGAACAGGGGTTGCGATCAGTCCACAACAGCTTCTCTCTGCTACTCCTTCCTTTCCACTTTTCCTCCCTTCACAGAGGCCACCCCTGCAGACCCCTGCTATGAAAACCTTGCCGTGTAAACCCAATACAAGTGTGTAAAGAGATAACAGAATAAGCCTTTGGGAGTCTGATTATATAGTTCAATAATGATGTGATTCTGGAGGATGGGAGGGGGGAAGGCTTTGTTTAGAGGTTTCATAGCATTTCAGCTCTAGCACCAAGAATTTCAGATGTAACATTTCCTTCCCAAACACAATTAACCACAGTCAGGGGAAAAAAATAAAAATCAGCAATTTCCTTTGTATAAAATAAATGGGCATTATGATAGGGATCTGGTTTTGCCCCACAAGCACTCAAAGTGAGGAGCCTGTTAGAATTGCAACACTGTTCTGGAGAGCTCTAGTTATAAGAAGTACATCTGACCTAGCCAATATTAAAAAGTAACACCAT
The DNA here is from genome assembly GCA_035590195.1 of Aviceda cuculoides. NCBI lineage: Eukaryota > Metazoa > Chordata > Aves > Accipitriformes > Accipitridae > Aviceda > Aviceda cuculoides. The sequence goes on along the minus strand of JAVJGG010000074.1, from coordinate 22,486,120 downwards.
AAAACCCAAAAATACTAGTAATTAAATTAAATAAAAATGGGGCAAATTATAAATCCCAAAATACAGTTTTTAGTAGAGAACTGTCTTCCAGTTTCAGGCAGGGTTTTGCAACAGTTCACCTACAACCTGTAAGATAATACAAAACCACCCTATTAAAATTTTTAGACATCCCAAAAACTACTCAAGTGACAAATAAAGAGGCAAGCCAGCTATTTGCAAAAATAACCTCAGTCACTTGGTAAGACAGGCTTTTCTGAAAGCATGCATTCTAACAAGTGCAAAGTGCAAGATCATCTGCAACAAGAAAATGATGCCAATTTTATGATGTAAGATTTGTGTCCTGAAAAGCTGCAGCTCTGAATGGCACTCAGGCATCACCACAAATAAGCAAGTGAACATGAGATCACAGTGATGCTGTTATTAAGTGGGGACAGGAGAATACAACAGCCCTATGAACAGAAAAGTATCTGGGTAGGAAGGTGGCAACACTTTCATACAATTCAAGAAAGCTAGTTCTTTGCTTCTATACTTCAAGAAATTAAACATGGTTCAGAGCGGGGTTTAAAAAAACAGAGAAACTCTGGAAAGCTTGTCATTTGGGAAGGGGCAAAAGAAACTTGAAATACTCGGTCTATCAGAAAGAGATTAAAGGGGTGACTTGGTCAGTGTCTCCTAGTATCAACAAAAGGAAGACAGCTGACAGATGGCTTTTTAACAACAAAAGACAGAGTAAGGTCAAATGGGTGAAAGGTATCTACACAAATTTACATTAAACATTAAAAAAAAAATTAACAGTGATTATAATAAACATGTTGAACAACCTAACAGGTGATACAGTAATTCTTAATTTGAAACCTTGCATTCTCATCACTGCCTTTTTAAAAATTCAGCACAAATTCCTGGAGAGGCAGTACTGCATATATTTAAATTATCACCAACGAATGAAGACAGAATGGTTTCTGGGTCAGGACTTCTAACAGGACATCACCCTAAAATGAAGGATGTACTTACCGTAGTTATGGATGGCGGCTCCAGTCAGATGTGGGCTGTCTACAAATACATCAGAAGCACGTATATTTCAAAGCCTGGACACTTGATTCACATGTTCATCTTTCCAGTTTCCTCAGAGCCCTGCCAGCTGCATTCATCCACCTAACCAGTTGCCAACACCACCAGTAACAATAAACCTCCTGATGCCTTGTTCTGCTAAGGGACACCAACTACACCGAGCTGCAAAACATCCTTTGTTTGAGGGCATTTCCCGGGGTGCGTTTTCTGCCAGCAGGTATCATGCTCCACACGCATGAAGATAAATGGCTTTCACCATGCACTGGATATCATTCCCCTTCCCCTGTCTCCTACCACTCCCCCTGCACACAAGGTGCTCCCCCCCTTCACCCTTGCCCATATCCCTGCATCCCCTCTCACCTCTTCTCCACTGACAGCAGAACCCAGCAGACCCTCCTGAACCCCCCACTCCTACCCAGTGCCATGCTGCAGCCCGCACCCGCTTCTCTCCTGCTTCGCTCAGCTTATAGATGTTTACGTGAAGCCTTATTTGCTCACAGTAGGGGAAGATATGGGCATCGAATGAGTTTATGTGGGTGTGGGTACATTGAAGAACTGGCATAGAACTGTAAAAGGATAGAGGAAAGGGGGGAAATAATGGATATATGCAGGCTCTGTCAAACACATCATTAGCCAAAGGAGACCTCAACAGTTCTGTTTCTTCTAGATTCAGCCCCATTTCGCTCACACGACCATGCACATCCTACATCACTACTCATTCCTAATGCCCCCTTCCTGCAGGGAGCAGACAGGCTCATTGCCGGTCAAACTCTCCATAATCCTCCTGAATAGCAATGCTAAGGATCCAGAGGCACATCACCATGAAAGTGAATGAAGAAATTATGTACCATGAGGGGTGCAATGCTGAAGATAAAGATTTCTGTGGTGGAGGAGTTAGTTTCTTTTTTCTGTCCAGAAGGGGTGAAAACTGGCGGAGAAAACTCTGCTTCCCCTAGATCAAAGCATCAGCTTTGGTGGTGCTCAGATTTTCTCACTGCATCAGGCTGCAGCGGAACCTACAGAAACTTCTGTGGGTCTCCTCTTGAGAAAGGTTAAGCTACGTTTTACATGAAACATATACCACCCACTGTGCTTTATGTCATAGCTATATTACATAATATCATACAAAGAATATGGATGATTACTCAGTAAATACACTAGATCACTTCATCCCCCCCTCTCACTTCAAAACCAGGTATCATTCTTTATTTCCAACAGACTACATCCCTTCACTAGTCTTTAGAATTTATTCACAGAAAAGTCATTTTGTTTATAGCAAGAAACCAGTACTCCATTCAAATGCTGATGGATAAAAGGTGCTCTCAAATGAGCAGGAACAATGTGAAAGGGCTGGAAAAATGACTTCTATATTCCATTGCAATTGCTATGTCAGTAGATATCCTGAGGCTCTGGGTTTCATTATATGAAAAGTAAAATAATCGAACAAACATGACAGCAGCTCAAGAAAACAATCATTTCATTTCAGGTACAAAGGAATATTCTAATGCATTTTGTCTGAAAGAAGATGAATGCCAATTTTTAAGCACTTAGCCTTCCTGGGGTTCTTTTATCAGACAGGCTGTTCCGTCAGATCAGGCTCTGCAGGTTTATGGAACTATATAAGCTAGCAAAAATGAGCTAAAGGATGGGTAGTTTTATATAATGATTGCTCCAAATTTGAAGCTGCATTGAAATTAGCACTTAAAGCAGAAACAAAATCCTTTTCCTTCACAGTGATGGGGGTTTTTCTCTTCAATTTGACACAATCTGCCATAAAAAACCCTGTATTTTCTTCTTATAGATGCTGCTTTTTTAAGAATGTAAAGAATTACTAAATTCTTTAGATGAAATAAACAGAAGAAAATTCTGAGCAGATCCTTTCAGACTTCACCCTCTCTGTCAGGTTTCTGTATCTGTGTTTCACTCAAATTTATCTATCTACATGATACCAGACCCCACAAACTCCATGTTCACAGTTATCTTGAAGTACTCTGAGCTTTTAAAGTGTCATACTTTGATTTACATATGCATGACTGATTTGATCTACACCAGAAATAGATAACGGATAACTTAAAAACCACCCTTCAGTTCCCCTCCTCAAAAAGAAGTGAACAACTGGGAGGAAAATGGATTTTATTTAAAAAAATGATGGAAACTAATCGTACAAATGCTAATTGGATTTATTAAAAGGGGTGGCTTTGTTAACTGCCATCACCTCTAAGCTCCTTCCAAACAATTCTGACCACTGCCATGCAACCAGCCAGCCCTCCCTCTTTCACTCTTGCAGATATAGGCATGGCTACACAATTCACACACACACCTGGCAGGTAAGCCACACTCAGCTGGGAAGCCCTAGGAATGGCAGCAATATGCCCAGCATTAGCTTTTTTCAACCAACCCTGTTACACTGATGACTCTTTTTAAGTGAACTTTAATAACAGACACGGATGCATTTTGAAAAGACTAAAATGAAGGGGTCCCTTTTGTGGGATCCCTCTGGCTGAGTGAATGAGAAAATGACCTTACAAAATTTGCCTCTTGCTTGAAAGCCACTTGCCTGAGACCAAAAGACCTCGTGCTGTACCGAAAGCGGTCATGCATTAGGCTTCATGTGCTGATAAGTAGCATAACACATAGCAGCTGAGGTCTACTTTCAACACAGTTAGGCACCAAAATAAAGATTTCAGCCCCGCAGCCTGTTTTCTTAAAGTAAATCTTTTTTATTCCTGCCTCAAACCTGAAAGAACACAGGCAGCAACTGGAAGGATGGGTGTGCCTGAACTGCAGTCAGGAAGGAGAAAGCCACACATGCATTAAATGGAGGCAGAGCAAAAGAGCAGAAAGAGGCAGAAGGAGAGATAGCACAGCTCCTTCTTTCTTCCCACTGCAAACAGCATGCCGCATGCGAAATAACAAGCACCCTGTTCAGCTCTGCCTTCTGCTGCCTAACAACGGGGCCCGCACAAACGTCTGCAGCAGCACATGAGCTTCGCACATCCCCGCTGCCCCGTCCTCCTCCTCTCGCCCTGCTGTGAGATTCCAGCTGTAAAACTGTTGGCTCTGCAGAACCATCATCTGATCATACACAGCACAGTGAGAAAGACCATACGTAACAAGCACATGCAAGCAACCAAGGAGACAGAAAGAAAAATCACATACACTCACAACACCTAATAAAAACAATAAAAGAAAAAAAAAGTAAGAAGAGAGTGGGGATGAAATAGGAACCAAGCAGGTAACCACAGTGCACTGCACAAGCAAAAGCAGAGAAAAGAGCCTGTCAGGCATCAATTTATTGTGCAGTTTATCCATAACTGGTTTTAAAAGCATATTTTTTACTTCCTCTTGGGTACAGCGTGTAAGCCTAATTACAGAACACTCCCATTAAAGTGAAGTACACAGCACACAGCCTGGATTGGCATTATATTCCCATCATACTATTCACCACCTACAAGGCAAAAATCCTATGCCTTCTCCAGTCCCCAAGTTCTCCATGGCTTGCTGCTATTACACAGGTGAAAGGATAAGCTGGTTTAGTATTTCACAAACAGAATACAGGAGAGATGAATTTGTGAGAAGTGATCTAGAAACAGAGGCTTTTTGGCAGTCCCTGTTTGCCCAAGTAGGGATGAAGAAAAAATTTTAATTGCTCTGCCAGAAAGTTACTAATGTGTTGGTAACCACACGCATAACCAACAAAATTCTCTGAAACGCACCCAGATGTGCTGATGAGATTTGTTGTTCATTCACTTTTAAAACTGTCCAAGACCGTGTTCATTTGTGACACTGTCAGAAGCATACCTGACTTTATGAAGCCAAGACTGGCACCCTGCAGTCATGTCAAGACAGATTACTTCCACAGTCATGCTCTACAAAACCTGTCATGAACCAGGAACTGTAATACTGCTATTTTCTTCACAAGCCCCCAAACTATTTAAAATCTGGACAACGGCTATAAACCCACTTCTAAACATTATACTAACAGAAACTTAGGGAATATTCAGATCACACCCAAAGGCTTCTCAGTCTGGCCCCACTTCTACTTGGAACACACTGCCGCACACAAACAAAGCACAAAACCACACCTGGCCTACTCAGGCAATGCATTGTAAACGTCGTTCAGAAAACCAAAAACAAATGAGCTCTTTGCTTCCAGGGTGATTTCATGCTCCCTGCTATTGCGAAGGTTTTGCCATTGGGGCAAGCAATTCTGTCTCCGCTGACCTGATTTCCCTGATACCTTGTTTTTCCATGTCATAGGCAGAAATACCTGGGAATGCCTCTCAATATTAACACTATACAGCTAGAATCATCTCTAGTATCCAATGCAAGCAATGAGAAGAGACTGATTAATGACATTTTAAAACAGTCAGCAGCTGAACTGGAAAAGAAAGGCCGCAAAGAAAAAACACTGGAGAAGAAACTGATACAAAAATCCTATATAAAACATACACAAACAACATAAACCATTACGAAAGATCTATTCTGGAACATTTACATAACTCACAAGTTTAATGCATAGTCAATGGTAATCTACAAAGCTATGTAAGATACCAAACATGCCACTAACATTTGAAAACCATACCTGATAATCCTGGCTTTATGTTTTCTGAAAAAGACACCAGAAAATTTGAACCAAAACACTACATTTAAATGGCTAAAAATGTGAGTTCATGCAGTCACATAACATTATATTAAATCATGCTTTTTTGTGTAAATACTTTTTATACATGTTAAATTAGTCTCTTGACAAAGATGATTAACACATGAAGCAATCTTTATGGTATGCACATGTGCACAACTGCATCTAAAATTAAAAGATTCCCGTGAATACTAACATTTTGAAGCTTTTTCCACCAATTCTAGTTCTGCTAGATCAATATTTATATAATACAGCATTTTTACATTTTCTTTTGAGAAAATTACACACACGCACCCCCGTTTTTTCCAGGCCTCTGTCAAGGTTATCAAAGGTCTTTTTCGACAGAGGAGAAAGTGACAACGGTCTGACCCTCAGCATTTTGAAATCAGTGGAAAAATTTCCATTGACATAACAATTGTGCATCTAACCTAGATCACTAAATATATGAGGAAATAAAATGCAAAGAGCTATTCACCAACATGTTGTCATGCACACAACAGAGAAGTGGGGAATAAAGCCAGAAGTTGTGGAGGGCAAGAGTTTTTTTGTCAACTCACTTGGCTGTCACAACGCTGAGTGCCACATTTAGCTAAGCTACATACACAAAGATACAATTCCAATTCTTCAAATTTACAACATCCTAGTCAGTGAAGATGACTAATATCACACATTACACGGACAAACACATCTTTTAACTTTCACACCATCGTCAAGTAACTCACACAGAAACACTGAGCACCCTCTGCTTCTTTGCGAGTGGTTCAAAAACCTTTTCCAGACTTTTAGGAGTGGCACACTAGCTACACCAGTTCAGCCGTTCTTCAGCACACTGCAGTCTTCAGCCACGAGTCTCCTGGAAAAGAGCTCTGGCCTTCCAATTACTTTTTTAGATAGACAGATACACAAGTAGATGTTTATACTTTTATATATATTATATTCTCTTTTATGTATAATATAGTAAGTTATATATATACACACACACACACACACCCCACACACGTATGTATAACCTACCCACACACACATTAGTCCTCCACTTGTTTATCTACCAAGAGTTGGTACTAACACATCTGACTTGGGAATAACACTGTCAACAACTAGTGCTGGACTTGCAGGATATGGACACTAATTTCTCAAAATGTAAAATTGGTAAAAAAAATGATTTAATGTAACTGAACCAGCACCATTAAGCCTAAACTTAATTACAAACTACCAACACTTTATTGTAACTCCACTCTCAACTGCTCAGCAAGCAAACTACTGAACTTGCCAGATCAAAGGAAGCAATATTAAAGAAACAGGGACACACAATGCAGTAATTTTACGCATGACATTAAAATGTTTTGAGTCTAGTTTGTATGGAAGCTCGGTCCTTTCATAAACTCAGAAAATGCGTATTTTATACTTTTTTCGCCAAATACTGCACAGTCAAGCATGGACCTTCAATACAATACCAATTAAAACAATTATTTCACTTTAACAAAAATGTATCAGCGTAATTCCTCCATTTTGACACTATACTATTAATCCATAGGCAATTTACTGATGAAAAGGAAAGTTCTGGGGAGAGAATGAATAATAAGTTTGTGAACAAGCTAACACTACAGTACAAAATAAAGATACAGTCAAAAATGCTATGTAATGCATTTGTTTGATAACTATAATTAGTAAACTTTTAGAGATTATGGGGGGTTTTCCCCATGTTTTCACCACATCCTGTCACACAAAAGGGAGGAAAAGGTTTTGAAAGGCATTTTTACACTGTGTAATTTTTTATTCAATTTCAGGGTATTCTCTTCAGTCTGCACGTAAGTTGCACAGAACACATCCAGGTACTCAAAAACAAAAAAAAAAATCATTTTCACAATCAATATTTACTCAAAGTTTCAGATTTTTCAGTTAGAGAGCTTAAAATACTGTAGTTCACTATAATCTCTGTAAACCAGACAGATAATGAATTTTTTTCACCACTAATTAATCTGCTGAACTGTAAAGTGAAACTTTCCCTTGCTGACAACAGGCTACTGCAACATGAAGTTGCAGTAAAAGGAAAAGGTTAAGACGGGAAAATGAAGAAACCATACTTTGTTCTGCTTTTGTGATAACATTATGGCAAAACGATATTGCACATTTTAAGATGTATCTTCTAGAATGACAACCCTATTGAGAAGACTGCAGAGAACAATTCCCCATTATTAAAAAAACATTTTTTGAGAACTGGTACAATGCATTGGAGCAACACTTTATTTTTGTAAACTCTTGTAATGACATCCCAATTCCTAACAAATTACAAGTGCGGTTGCATTAATTCTGCCATCAATAAAGGCAGAAGTCAACACTGGGCCTAGATATAAATGATAAAGTTTAACAAATACATAAAGCAGGAAGGTAGCACTGGAAAGAGTATTGATGATAGCATACCATCAGTGGAGGTGCCTTTTTTTTTCTTTAAAGAAACAATAGCTGTAGAAAAAACAAAGACAAGAAATCAATTCCTACACTTCAACAGAAACATTTTTAATCATGACTCCCAAAACATGGCCTTATATAAGGGGGGGAAGGAAGAAGGGTAGATTTAACAGCATTTATTAAAGTATTTCTAATCCAGAGGAGTGGGGGAAAAAAAACAGTTGACAGGTTGAATGAAGTATGACCTGCCTTTATTGTGTGACACTGTACTCTGTAATTATTTATTACATTTACTATTCATACACAGTTAAGTGAAACAGCATGCTAAAACTCTCTTCAGGAACAATAAACTCATCTTTTGTAAAATAGCTAAGGCAAGTAAATTCTCTTCGGAATACTCCTATTTTTCTTGTGCAGGTAACATTTTTGCAAAGGCTTCAGAGACAAGATGTTAGCACCACCTTTGACTTACAACTACAGTGTTGTTTAAAGAAGGGTTTTAAGTAGAGAAGGTCCCTGGCAAACACACTGAGTTCAGTGCAGAGGTCATAACGCTTATCCTTAAACTGACAGGGCCTTGGACAGCAGCAGTCAAGCTTTTCCTCATGGGGGTATGGGAGTATTTGAAGGAGGTCAGCAGGCATTCAGTCCATCCCTGCACCCCAAACCGCTCGACCTGGAAACTCTCAGCAAGCCGGGAGCTCCCCGCTTCAGGGCAACCTGGCGGGATCCTGCAGCCACCCACTCCTGCCCACTGCGCCTTCTCAGGTGGGGAAGAGGAGCGGCTGGGGTGAGCCCTGCTCCAGCCATAGCCAGGTGGCATACGACTCCTCGGGAACCACAGCCAACCGGAGTAAATCAAAGTAGACCTCAGGCTACCTCAGAGAGGGCTGGGCCAAGTCAGGAGAGGAGAAACATGCAGCTGTAACTAGGATAGAGTTCAAGGAACACATACTCTCTCAATCAAGAACATTTTTCCTCTTAATTTGGTCGAGCGTTCATAGTTCTACAAAGGTCTTCGTAGTATACCACCTGTCCTTCCCATGTCTGCAGCCACAGACACAAACCTTAGCAAGTCTAGGCAGGAAGAAGCATGCATGGAAGGGAATATTACCTCTGCTATCTCATTCTATTTCTACTGCACTCAAGATTTTTGGATCCTAAAAGAAGGGGCCAGATGACAAAAAATTCAGCTGCAATGCCAGTGCCAAGAACGAAGGTACTCCTCCTCCCAAGGAGATGTGTCAGGTAGGTAACTCAAAACAGGCTGTCCCTGAAGACAGCATCTCAGCAAGCCAAGAGCCAAATCGGAGACAAACACAAACTGTTACTCTGAAGTTCTACAGAACACCGGTAAAACTTAACCCAAACTGGAGCAACATTGGAACATATTGGTTCAACACCCTTTTTCTGCTTCTGTAATTTTGCTGCCTGGGCAGCATTTGGCAAGAAAGCTGGTTAATACTATTTATAGATTCAGCCTAATGTTACACTGTTGGAAGAACAACATGACCACAAAGACACTGGAGAACTTTTCAAATATGAAAGATGAGAACTGCCTAATAAGAAGCCATTACACATTCAGGTCCTTCAAAGCCTGAGACCAAATTGCAAGTAGCTTTGCCTGCAGAAGACATGAGTTCACTTTGAGGAACTTCTGGAAAGCTCTTCTAGTCACCATGAGTTTTCTAAAATCCTGAGTTTTACCTTTGGGAAGTGAATTCATACAAACTTTTAAAAATAGGAAGGGACACTGGATACAACAGTGTCACAGAGATGTCAAAAATCAAATGCATAAAACCAAGCCAACAAACTTAAAAATTAAGTCTGCAGAGAGAAATAAATCTGTCTATGGCTGCAGGCTTTTTTATTTAAGGGGAGAGGGGTCAGGAAGTTGGCAGAGCTGATGGTGAGGTTTGTTTGCATATTTTTTTTCCTTGCTTGTTTTGTGGGTTTGTTTTAAGTCAACCCCTGTTCTTTGAGGTTAAATAAAATTCCAGATTTTTGCCTGAACACATTTCCAGTCTTCAAGGTCCTCTCAGATCTTCTAACAAAGAACTATATGAGAACTTGTATCTGGTAGAAAGACTTATATCTGATAAAATCAATTTTAATTGAAGTAGCTGTTTCAAACCACACTGCTTATTTCCTCTCACATCACTTGCCCCTTCTGCTCTATTACCATCATCATCATTTACAGAGATGAGACACAAAAGAGACTATAGTTCCCTGTGGTAGGGAATGTAAAAAATACATCTACTAGTCCCTAACTCCAAAAACTTAAAGTCAAAATAATGAAACAAAACAGAAAAAAAAAAAAAAAAAAAAAAAGGAAATATAATTTACCCCTTTCTTAAGTGCAAAGACATGAAGTCCAGACCCTCCCAAAGGGGTTAAACTGGTAGAAGCAAAAACTGCACTCTGCTCATTTACATACCTGTCCTGGTTTCAGCTGGGATAGAGTTAATTGTCTTCCTAGTAGCTGGTACGGTGCTGTGTTTTGAGTTCAGTA
>JAVJGG010000074.1:22457976-22475389 GCA_035590195.1 Aviceda cuculoides | reverse complement strand
AGTGAGTGAGCGGCTGCATGGTGCTTAGTTGCTGGCTGGGGTTAAACCACGACAATACCATCTCAAGGCTTTGGCCAGCAGACCAATCTTACCAGTTCTCAGTCTCCTCATCATCTTCAGAAAACTGTTTCGTATCACATCTTCTGGATTTCTGCTGGATCCCAGCCTGGTGCAGTTTAAAGCTGCCTTGGAATGGGCAATGTTCTGCCAAGCAAATAGCTCCAGGGACAGCCAACATGAAGCACGGAGATAATGATACACATTCAGAAAGCGTGTTGTGGTTTGGAGCAGGGGAGGGAGAAGCTGCCAAAGCTTTTGCAGAGTCACAAGGTTAAGTCCTCTCTGCATGGAGACGCTCAGAAAGACACAGCAGAACAATAATCCTTAGAGGCAGCAGCCTGAGGACCACTGCTGCTCAACCTCTAAAGAGCATCCATACAGGAGTATAAAAGCATATGCTGTTTAAAATGTACTAACAACATCAGCTGATTTGCTGCACACAGTGAGAAAGCGAATCTATGCACAGCCTTCTACCCATGGATGAAATTGCTGCTCAAAGTTTTTTGCTTTTGTATCGCTGAGAGTGCAAGGTATATACTGTCATATGATTGCTGGGAGGCCTTTGTCTCCCTCTCACCAGACTAGGAAAAAACAAACAAAAGAAGGTGAGGGGAGACTAAGAACATTGTTCAGATTAATTTAGTCCTCTCTCCTTATCATCCAGGAAGGAAATAATAGAAGAACTATTCAAGAAAGACAAAAGGGAACTGCAAAGCAGGATTTCAGTGAGGACACACTGCAGAAACAAAGATGAAGTTTTGTAAGGGTACATAAAAACATTGGGCAGGAGAGAAACAGCTAAGGTAAAGCAAACTAGTCCTGATATTCTTCCTAGGTACATGAATATGAGACGGTAGTGGAAAACATCCGTATACAACCTAATGCCCCATATATGCCTAACCTCCCTCATCTTGGGTGCCAGACAATTGCCTGAGTGCCTGTCCCTGCCCAAAGCCAAAGCTTCCAGCGTTTCCTCAGCATCAAGTCTCCTAACATACTATAAAAAAGCATGTTAAAAAAGGTTAAGGATCAAATGTACTCTATGCACAGACCCACTCAAGTTAGGAAAAAATGGAAGTAGCTTAACTGAAAACAAAAGTGACCCTCACTAAGTGTCACGGAAAGCTTTTTAAGTGGAAGAGTAACAAAGGACTGCAGCTGAGCTCCTTGGGAGGCTCCTTTAGTTGAGGTTTTCAAAAACAGATGAGACCAAAGGAACCTGTAAAGAATGAACCACATATTTGTGACCATGCCCTCATGTAATGCAATTCACTATAAACTGACTATATATCCTATTCATCTAATTCGCTTCTACCCCTATTGCTATACAGAAGCAATCCTAGCCACCCAGAAATGATGACTTTACCTTCAATGGGGAAAAAAACAATAATCATAGCACTTGCTTTAATTCTGAGCTTCCTCACAGAAATATGCAGGCTTACTGGTTTTAGGAGTCAGCAGGGTTCATGTTTTTGAGTTCCTCTCTGCAACCATGACAACAGAAAGTTTAAATTATTTTAAATGAGAGCAATAAAGAAATTCCAAGACTTTGCATTGACAAAAACACCAAAGTGAAATCCACTATAAGAATCAGACTGTAGCACTGCAGATTTGAAGCCTTCCAGAGAAATCAAGAGACCCTTGAAGATACCTATGTAAGCTGAACCACCACTACCACAACCTGTGCAGGCTCTTCGCCAACAGCAAATGAAATGTAATGCAACTAAATCCTCTTATTGCAATCTAAACTGAATTACTAAATATTTGCTATCCATGCATGTAGACAGCTACCACAGCTGAACGCTTACCAGCTTGATCATGTGCCCAAACCTTTTGACAGAATCTTCTAAGAATCAGCAGCACCCACAAATACTGCATGCAAGTAAAAGACTTAGATACTGTAGTCCCACTGGAGAACTTAATTTTAGTTAGGGTAACACACCTACCTGAATTACAGAACTTTCAGCTCCATGCCACTACATAAATGACTCTGTGACAGTGAAACCTTCCTTCTGAAATACAGTTTTAATATGTTCCTATTCAAGAATTACAGTTATTGCTTAGAGGCAAACATTTCTTTGTGTCAGCAGCAGCTGTTCCTTAACACTGTTAAATCCCCATTTAATTACGTGGGATTGTTCATTTATTAAAAATACAGACTCAACAGCATAAAATCCTCTAACTTCTGTTTCTAGCATTGAGTAAGAAAATGCCAACTCATGATGTTAAGATGCTGCTCCCCAGTTTCAGCTCATGAGTCTACTTCTCATACACCAGGCATCATAAATGCACCTCAATGTAAGTGATACTGTTGTACTGATATTTACTCTGTAACTGGTAATTCAGGCCTTGAGAGTTTTTCAGAATTACCTGAGTGCCAAGCACAACCTTTAGAAAAGACTTTTGAAAGAGTCTTATGCAAGCACCTGAATACCTCCGAAAATAAGTATCATGCCTGCGTCCTTTGTGTACAATTCCAATCCTGCCTGTGATTACATGATACAAAATAATTCCCATTGACATTGACAGGATCTTCCTCACCAAGATAGATCCTTCCAATTTCTTCTTTTTCATATGCATATTTTTTTTCTGTTTTGATTAGAATTTTGTTTCCTTTGATACATTATTGCTTAAACGACATGTGAGATAATCCAATAAAGGATAGTATCATTTTCTTCTCCTGTAGCAGAACATGTGTGAGCTGACTAAAGCCTAACCACTGACTTGACTTATTTCGGCTTAATCAAGTGTCACTGGAGGATACAATTCCCAGTTGAAGCAAGAGCCCAAAACCAGAACAAACTTTTGTTCAAAATAAAAAACCCTTTTAAGCAGATCCAGCCTTTTATCTAAATGAAGTAGACTAAGAAAAAAATCACAAAAATCAGCTGTTCCACCAGGGTTCAAACAAGTCTGTCATTTCACTAGAATTTTTCTTCTGCTCTAATCCTTAGCATAGATAGATAGATATATGTTTAAAGGTGCTTTAACCTTCTCCAACATACTCCTTTTCCCAAAAGTGAGTAACATGACCACTACCATAATGTGTAGGCAAACAGATTTCAGGGAGATTGTATTTTACCTCCCTATGAAAACACATCCAGTTAGTCAGAAAGAGAGTTTTTGCATGCAGTGAAAATCTTGAGGTTTGGGGGTTTGATGGGCTGGCCAGGCTGATCGGCTGATCAAACATGTTTGATAGATTGTGGGTTCTGTGTTTTGATAACGTCAGTACTTACTGTGGAATTACCTGCCAGGCCTTTGGCAGACAAGCTACCTTTGCAGGTTTGTGTTAGAGATGCTTAAAATCTTCAGGCTTGCCTAGAAACCTTCAATTTGCACTGCTCCTGGAACCAGAGTGTACCTCCCGCCCAGCCTGGCCCAGGCATGGGTGGTCGGGCTGCTAATGCCAACCTATTGTCTTTCTCACTTAAGGAAAGGTTAAGCTAGGTAAGTACAAAATTATTTGTATCAGTATAAACTGTTTCCATGCTGGTTTACTTTTATAATTTTTTTGCATTGAAAACAGAACACCCTTAACCAAAATCGTGACAGCAGTGCAAGAACCGGATACACATCAGTCCATAGCTACCCATAATATGCGTTTATAATTTGGGGCAAATGCCTGGTGCAATTTACTCACAGTAGAATTCTGCAAATTTATACTACCAGAGCAACAACCCCAGACTAATCAGCTATTCTACTGCCTAGAGACAATACCACCTGAACTGACAACTTGGCCTCTTTTCTTCTCCATCCTAACCAGTTCCCCTCCCACACCTGCCAATTTGCTCACTCCTGTACTGCTGCAGCCCTAGAGTGAGATCTCTCTGGGGCATGGCTGTTTGCGGAGTACTTTGATGTTTTATCAGTGTGCTCAAGTGCTACCGCTACTAAAACAACATATCACTACAAAAACTCCAGCCCCAACTTGGAGCAGGAGGAAACAGCTGTACACTTGAAAAATAACCTAAATCTACATGTGTCATGAATGCTGGAGCATAAACTAATAGAGTCAAAAGTATTGTTTAATTCAATGGTCAGTCCCTCCTTCCAGATTGAAAATGGCTACTGCTCCTGACAGAGCGCAACGTTTCCTTTGTGTATACTTAAAACAATCACTACTGCAATTTCCTTTAAATCATTCTTCTGGTTCCCCCCTCCTGCTTCACACTTAAAAGAGCTAAGAAGAATCATGCTTTTCCCTGCATTATGACTTTTTTTTTTTTTCCTTTTTGCAAGCCTGTACTGAATAGAAAAAGTCTGTATCAGGCTGTTCAGGTTTCCTGTTCCCCCGTAAATGTTCCTAACTGCCTTCAAAATGCAAGCACATTTGTATGCACAGTGAACTTCATAGCAAACACCTGCTTCTTAAAGGCACTGTACACTCTGCTAGCTCCTGCAATTTACTGCTTGAGTACATTCTTTCACTTCATTTTTTGTACACTCAGAAATCAATGTTCAAAATTCAATTACACTACTTTTCTGCAGTTCAAGTGATTTTTCTTATCCCATATTCCTTCTGAATGCAAGAAAAGGAATATGAATCAGAAGAAGCTTGAAAAACTAGATAGTAAGCAGAAGCCTGTTAGATGTCCTTCTTCTTACAGATGATAATACTAAGTCCATCTGCTCTATGTGGCGAGATTTATGTAGGAAAAAAATGCATATTAAAATGAAGAATCCACTGCAGGCAAAGGGAGTTTCAATAGACTTATAGCAATCTACTGGTGGATTAGATGCAAACACACACAGAGCACAATCACCTCAGGTTGAGCATGGAGGTGGGCATAGCATACATTTATATCACTTTGAAAGACAGGTGAATGCAGTAATAATGAACACTGGCTTGCACTTTCATGACTTTTCAAACACATGCTTATACTCTAGTAGGGCAGGCATATAAAAATATAGCTGTTTTGAATTATCAAGTGAAGACACATGGTAGGATTAAATAATACTGAAGAAACTTTCACTTACCCATTTGATTTTGGAGTTTCTTTGGGTGCATTATTTGCTTATGAAAAGTTCTGGATTAATATTCTTGGAGAGAGGGTTCTACAAGCACACTACAAGTATGTCACAGCAACGAAAGTATTTCTGTATGCTGCCCTACTGCAAAGCTTCAACCCTGACCTAGGTAATACTCATGGACAAAAAAATAAAATTTAAAAAAAAAATTAAATCAAGTAAATAAAAATATCATGGGCTCAGATACAGACTATGCAATGGGAAAAAAACCCACATCTGTAACAAAAAGCTGGGTTTGATTAGTTTTTGGTGAACTCAATGCAGGTGGTTTAATTCCCTCCCAATCAAAACTTCCCCTCAACAAAGTATGCCGTGTCAGAAGCGTGCCTTCGTGCAGGACTTCTGCCTTCTTCTGGAGTTTCTGCATGCTACAGTAAAAATTTTGAGCTCTTAGAAAAACACAAACATGACACATCACTGCAAAGAAAGATTTACAACAAAAGAAAGGAAGTACTGAGGAACTTCCTTCCTTTTCACGTTTTATAGTTTCCTCTCCCCAAACATCTTAATTTGACCAAGATCCCTCTGATATCTGTACAGACACACACAGAGTATCAAAAACAAATCTATTCTTTTCCTGACCATCCATGCTGACTTTTGCTCACCTGTTCACAAAGCAGCAGACGTCATAAACAAACATGGTCTGCATTGCAGTTTGTCTTTAAACAAAGACTTCAGGAGACAGTTCACGAAACCTGCTTCTATAGCAGAATTTTTTCAGGAAAGTGGGAAAAGAGAAAAACAGATCTAAGATCACTGAATAAAGTCAGTCATGAAAGGCACAAACACAGCTTTCATGCTCTAAACAGTCAGACTCAAGATCTGAACGCTGATGAAAGGCCAAGGATGACTAAGAAAAAGTTTAACTTTTATTTAAAAGGTAGAAAGTTTGTAAGTTTCTTTTATGTGAACAACATCTAACATCTTCGTACAAGATCTAACACATTTATTTTCAGCGTCATCATCTACTAATTGAGCCTGCTCGCACAAAAATTGGGTCCAATATGGCTCCTCTTGAAGTTGATGCCAAAGCACACCAAAACACCGATTGTCTTCATTGGAATTGAAACCAGGTCCACAACTGGAATTGAAACCAGGTCCACAATTTCAAGTATTCCCAAATCAGGGAAAGGCTTTAGTAACTCACTACTGCTTTCATAAGAAGAAGGAATGTTACTACCAAATTGCCGCCTAAGGAAGAGAATTGGCTTTTGCAGGAACAGCCCAGGGACATTGGAGGAACAGCTGAAGGAATCACACGGCCGTGAGCATTTTCTTAACAGTAAATTTCATCCATACCTATCTGGAGTGGTGGGAAAGCAGAGAATATGTCCCATTTTTGAAGAAAGACAGTTTGTAAAGGTGATTTTAAAGGCACTATAGTTTGTCAAGCTTTACCACAGAAGAACAAAAGACTACTCAAAATAATCCAGAATAATTGTGGTACCTTTGAAGGACACCAGAAGCTTTTGTTTCCAAATACGATCCCGCAACTTCAGAGCTTGCTATGTTCCAGGTGAAGAATGTACACACTGAAAAGAGAACTGAAGCATTCAGCCAACTTAAATGTTACACATGAAAAGAAAAGGCATATAGGCACGTGTTTTGGAACATTCAGGTCCTGCTTTTAGGGACTTTTAGAGAGAAAAAAAGAACAGGGAGAAGAATATGACTGAAGAACCTGACATCACTTCAAAACAGAGGCAAAGTATTTGATCTTTTGAACTTAAGGGCTTTATTTCATCCTGAAAATACTATTAAAAAACACCTTTAAGCCCACTCCCTCCTCCCCTACCCAAAGCAGCCAATGCAAATTAAACCTAAAAAGCTGAGGGCAAGTCAGGACATTCACACACCTCTTCGAAAGGTTCCACTACAAGGCTTGTGGCTTTCTTCCCTTCTTTCACAGAGGAAACAGCGATATGGCAAAAGTTTTTTGCAAGTGCAGCCACACTGCCAATTTGCATCTCTCCTTCGTTTGCCCAGGGTCTTTTTCTCCTGATCACCAGTACTGAACTTAGGCTACCTTTCTCCCATGACCCCTTGTAAAGTGTCCTAATTTCCTCTGAAAGGAGATCCAGGCACAATGTCAGGATCATTTGCTGCATGCTGCCCTATATAAACAGCTTGGTTTCAGTCACTCAAGCCATCCTTCGACATTACCCAGCAATGCATGCACCTTCAAAGCACCCCCGATACACATCACTCACCCCTTACAGTCATGCTATGGCAACCGGAATTACGATAGTCTGAGACTCAGCTTTCTTTTATGCTAGCATATTGAATAAACAAACCAACTACACAGACAAAAAACTGTCTGTCAGCATCAAGCAGACTTCCAGGGACCCCCAAAGGGGAGGTCTGGGCTGCGTGCAAGGCAGCGCAGATGTGGCCAGCTGCACCGCTCAGCCCAGGACACAACAGGCTCCTTGCACTCCCTCATACTGTCTTCCCTGGTAGTACAGACACAGCCACCGAAAACCACGGGAAACGAGAATCTGACGGCTCCTCAGCATGAACAAAAACTGAGAAAGTAGTAGCAGCCACAGCTCTCCACTCCCATTGGGTTCTGACACATGACCTCCTTTCCCTTCAACAGCCTTGATTAGAAGGTTACGGTACTTCATAGACAACAGCCACCTTCTACACCATAGGCAAACAGATTAACACCACTGAAACAGAATTAGAGCAGAGGCAAGGCCTAATGCAGTAGTATTCTGCCTCTGGTGTTGGCCAACACCAGCTAGTTTTGAGGACAGCTTCAGATGCCCCCAGTAGCAAGATGTGGAGCATCTGCTTTTGCATTACGTGTCATACTAATATTCAGAGATTACCTCTTTTCAGAAGGGATATGTAACCATTTGCCTCAAGTTGTAAGTCAGTGACAAACTCACTCCTCATTACTCACCGAAGTGTTCTTCCTCATTTTATTTAAGTCTGAGTAGCTAGTTTCACCAGTTTCCTGTGGTACTCAGACATGGCATAAAAAAAGGTGTATTTTCCCTTATGGTTCTGAATCTAATCCCTTACATAGACAACTCTTGTTCTCGCATTTTGAGAGGAAAAAGAACTAGACCCCATTACATTCCTTCTAGCCACCATTCATCCACCAAATATGAAAGAAGTTTGTCACAATTTTTTACACTGTGACACTAAGAATCTGAATAAAACTGATGAACTAAAACCAGAACTGTGATTTTTCCATATCTAATTTATTTAAAAGATTAATAATAAACTAGATCTTCAATATTTAATAAATAAAAAGTGGGTATTACTATAGATAGAAAATATTTTTTGTGACACTACAAATAACCTATTCTTAGACATAAATGAGAACTTACAGTGAAATATATAGTATGTGGAAAACAAGAACCAGGTCTGGTGTTTTTTTATCTGGACAACTATTCTTCTGGCTCAATCCCGCAAGATGCTCAACTGCCTTTAGTTTTGCAAAGTGTTAAAGCATGTACTTACATACATTAGCAGCCATGCCAAATTTTACCACTAATTACATAGGGAAACTGCCATTTTCTGCCTTCCAAATACTTTTCATGCAATTGAGATACGAAAGATCCTCCTTTTCCATTACTAAAAGGCATTCTAGTCTCACACAGCCAAAGAATGTATCCCTCAGTGCACTCGGTTCTCATTTTCCTGGGAAGACAGGAAAGATAGTAAAGTGCTGAGACACTTACTATCAAACTGGCTCACTCAACCACATACAGATTTTACCCACATAACCCGAAAGTTCAAGAACTATGGGAAGACAGACTGTCTTGCCTGGCTTACAGAGACCCGTTTGTAACCCTGAAGAGTTTAAAAGGTAACTACTGACAAATAACTAAGTACATGAACCATACAAAATATAGCCCACTTTTCCCTCCACATTAGTAACTATCCATGACTATAATGACTTTATTATATATTTTAAATGTAAGCTGAAGAAGCAGTCAGATTTCACAGAATGTAAAGGATTCCCCCTATTAAACATAACTAATACAAATACCTGATAGGAGGGAGGATGTGCCACTCGTATGCACTTCCCTCATGTCACACCAAGACAGCATAAAAAAATTCACCAGGGGCAATGAGAAAGAAGGGTTTGTTTAAAAGGAATCCTTACCATCCTCTGAGACGTCTAACAACCAAGCTTTAACATAACATCCCTGGTACTATAGGTTAATGATGCATACAACTCACTAAAGGCTTCCATGAAGAATGATAAAAAAATCCCTACACAGGTATTTTAAATTTTAGTTGTTATTTTCAATAATGATGATTTGTACTATCAACTTAAAGAAACTACTGAGGCGTGTTTTTTCCAGCTCTGGAAAGGTACTACTAGAATTACATTTCACAAAAGGTCTCTTCCCTTGTCATCATAGCATTTATTTTCCTCTTACATTCATATTCCCAACTGTTTCTCCTTCTCTCTATTTCTAACCTCCCAATACTACTGTTTCCCTTTTCCTTCCCTCAAATAAAGAGTGCAGATCCACTGGCTGTGTGATTACTGCTGCCTGTGTTCCCTTACACACCTCAGACTGCACCATCGTGACCCATTTTCTTACAGGTAAGCACCTGCCTCCCAAAGAGTCACTAAGCACAGTCTACTTCTGACCAGTGGGACAACAGGCAAAACAAGGTACAGTATGTTTATGGTGATACTGAAATTTTAGCTTTTAAAAAGTCAGTATTTATGGTCACAAACCAAGCAATACAGCCTTCTACCAGAAATAAAAATGCACATTTCCCACTTGGCACGACAGGAAGGTTCCCCTCTTAATGCTGCAGGAAAACCAAACGAGCAGAGCTACATTTTGCAATGTTTCTATTGGTTTTCCACTCCTAAATAATAGCATGGGTTGACCCCAAGCGTGTCCCTTTGACCTTAGCGCCTACAGTGTTCAACCATCCCCAGCACAGGATGCTAAGGAAGAAGTGGGAACAAAAGCATGATCAATACTGGAACTACAATCTTCATTTTAAACTATGAAATTAAATTGGTATGCAGTAAGCACAAGTTCTGATCAAAAAGGCAGTATCTAAAATGTGTACTAAAAATGCAGTCTGCAAAATTCTACACAGATATTGAAATATGATTATTCACTTGCAAAGATCTCACTTTTGAATAAATGCAGCTAATATAGCTGCTCTATCACTACAAAAATGAAATCCTCTTGAGGGAAACAAGCATTTAAATAAAAAAGAAACACTGACAAGAATGAAGGAGAATGCATCAGCAACCTCTCATCTTTCTACCAAAACTATGGATATTAGTAATGATGCAACATGACCAATACATAACTTCTCATTTTCTCATGCATGTTCAATACCATCTTGGCAACAGATATTTTACAGTGTGAAGTGACATAAAACTATAGCTTCTTAATGAAATTCTGTTTCTGAAGCACCTGCCAAATTATTCAGTCTGTTCAAGAGTTCCCCTCATATCATATGGTAATTTTTAGCAGTTTTCTTTCTTGAGGGGAAGGGTTGCAATTCTGCAGTTGAATTTTAGTTTAGAACTTTAATAAACTAAAATGAAAAAAATATCAACAGATGGTATTTAACTGTACTAAATACGCTAAAGCAAGAAATGGTCAATTCAAGTTACAGAAATCCAAAAGCATTTAACTAAAAGGCTGCCTCACACAGCTTACATTTACCCTGGTTATATTAAGAAATTATTGCTTATTGAAACAAGCAAAACAGACCCTTCTGACAATGTTATTGCTCAAACCTCAGGTTGACTAAGAGGTAACCTCATTTAAAAGTTAATGGATTTCCTTCTTGCTGTCCTGCTGGTTTCATTAATTTAGTTAAGTGCACCTAGGGAAAATAAAGTGCCTCAGTGTTCATTTATTTTATGTTTATTCCCTGGGATATTTAAAATTGCTGGTCTCATCTGTAAAGATACTGGTGAAATTAGTAATCTATTTCAAATATGTGACAGTAATTTTGAGAAGTAGCTAATACCATGGTTTGTGAGCCCTTTTTGTTCCCTTCATTCTTTTTTAATTCGGAATTGTGCACTGTTTCAGTCCATTTTTAGAGGACCCAAATAGTGCACAATTCCACATGCACCATCTTGTACTCAGTGTGCAATCAGATGACTATTTTATAGTAGAAATTTAAGAAAGAACAGCATCTTTCTAATATGGAAGTGCTATGGAGCATCATTAATCTACATTTTTGTTAATTTTTTTGTTGTTGCTTTGTTATGAACAATCCTTAGACATACTGTATCTATGACATTAAAGAAGAAAACATGTACTTATTTACACTTGGAGCTTGACAATATTATCTGTTTAGTTTCCCTGCTGCTATGCAAAATATGCACACAAAACAGAAAACTGTAGCTTTATAAACAAAAGAAATTATAAGGTTGCCAACAGGACTTAGAATGGTATCAGCTTTTCTAAATACTTTTTTCCGCTAAAAAAAAAACAACAACAAAAAAAAACAAATCTGGGTTTCAAGTCTGTGTCCTTCTAACCAATTCACTTTTTATTAACTATGCTTTTCAAACAATATTCTGAGTATCTAGAAGAATCTGCCTTGAAAGTATCTATTAATCAATACCAAGAGGGCAAAGGAAAGAATATGCTTGAGCTTTGATATTACAGTTTAGTAATCATTGTAGGTGGTAAGAAATTACCTTAGGGAGAAAGCAACTGCAATCTACCATTACAAAGGTTTTTAGGATTTCTGAAATAGTGTACCTGCATAATTATGAAAATTTCTCACAGAAAGATGCTTTCCTTTTTAAAAAATGTATAAATATAAAACAGCAGAAGTCACTATCACAAAGAATACATTCCATACTCACACAGCAAATGACTACCAATTTGACTTGTAATGCCAACTCTCAATTAGAGTAATTAACACAATGTAAAATCTTTCTATTCATAGGGCTCTATTTCCTCCTGACTATGTATTCATTAAGCATTTTCACCAGGGAAAAAAATAGGAGCCTAGCATTCCCATATTGATTCCTTGGAGTCCCTAGGGCTAAATTAGCTTCAGCCAAAAGTGCACCTCACATCTTCCGTATATGCTAAATTTTGAAGGCATGAAGCCTGGGACATTTTGAACTGCTCAGACTCAAAAAGAACCCCAACAGACTTAACTGGGGAGTGAAGAAGAATAATCCAAGGATAATCCCCAGAAAACTTTCTAAGAAATCGCTACGTTTACCTATTTCTATGTATCATACTAAATCACATTTTCAATTATTCCATAAGTTTCTTAACATATATCATATTCTCATGAACCCGCTCATGATTTTTACATATCAAGTCATTTAATACAGTTCCTACCTCAGTCACTCACTACTTCAGGTATTCGTGTGGGGGTGGGTTTTTTGTTTATTTTTTTAAACCATGTTGAGATGTTGAAGCCTGCTTTTATATTGTTGGATCTCATTTTGTTAAATTCTCAGCAAATCATCACACAGAAAAATCTGTCTACTTATTTCCCAGATAAAATCCATACATTTTCTTTGGAGACCAAGTACCTTATACAGATTCGACCTCTAAGTGTAGTTTACAAACCATGAAATGCATCTCTGTGTGGAGGGCCACATATGAAGGGACAGACAGCCTTGTATATCACAGAAGTAGCAATTAACACCTTAACAGACCAAATAAGTGTTATGCTGGCCAGAATATCACTGTTAGATGGTACTACCTAATAAAATAAAGTTACAGAACTTAATATTGTAAACGGAGTCTTCCAGGAAGAATTAGTGTATCTATCCTCTTCATCATTTCTCTCACAATCAAACTTTGCTGTTGGCCTGTCACACAAGTCAAATTAAGTAGGGCTCAGACAGCACAGAAATAGTGGTCAGAGGAATTTCAAGAATTACTTCAAAAGTGCAATGATCAGATGGCTTACAACCAGGGACTTTGTTCACTGGAGAAGTAGCTAATATTTTTTGAAGAATTTGATTCGAACCAAAGAGATACAAATATAAAATAGAGATGTTTCATAATATTTTTAACTTCTTCAGGAAAAAGAAAACAAAAATTTGCTTTAAATAATGCTTTTAAGAAAAATAAGTAAAAGAGTTGTTAAATTCCTGCTACATATGCATTACAGGATGACTGTTCTTTCCCAAACAGCTAACCAGAAATAGGCTTCATAGTATTTTCTAAGGGCCCACAGAGGTTTGCTTGACCTCCAACAACAAGTTTGAGCAACAAGGCACACCAATCTCCTTCTGCGAGGACAATTACTCCAGTTCTTAACAGAGCCAAAATATGTAATGTCCGTAACCCATCAGTCAGGTATCGTGTCAAAACACTATTGACATGTCTTGTGACATCAACAAATAAGCTGTACCTGCTCAGAAGGTAGTACTGTACCATAAAAATGCCTAAGTTATTGACTAATCTATGTGAAGATGAGTCAAAGTAACAGGCCTGGAAAAGTCATTATTTTTCAGTTAACAGCTGATTCTTACTATATTTGTAGAAAAAGTCTGCTAAAAACCCATTCCTTAATTGTCATCTTGAACATCCTTTTTAGAGGAATAGCTGCCCCAATCTGAAACTATATACCTTGATTAGACAAACTGTACCAGGACCTGGTGAATAGCCTCTTTTAATCCAAAATTGTTTGGACTAACAACTGCCATTGCTTTACTATCTCAAAACATGTACTCTCCAAAATATCTCTCACTGTTAATGTTCTGTAGGGAAACACAAAAATTGAGATTATGAGATATTTGATGCCCTTTCCCAATTATCTAGCTATTATCAGCCTGCTGTAACCCTGAAGGCTGGAGAGCCACCTTCCACATTTTCACAGAACAGTGCTCTGACTTTAAACCACAAAGATGTAAAGGGAGAACGGCAAGACAGCACTAGTAATGGTGAGAAAACAAACTATGAGAAGCAAAAGTCAGTTTGAGCAACTACAAGGAAGAGATCACCACAAACCCTTCCAGACAGCGTGGCCCACAGCAGACTGCTCAGCTGCTACCAGCCTAGAGGGCTGGGAACTTCATTATTCCTGATTGATGTTGACCTGTTGCACGACCTTGGAAAAGTCACTCGACCTCTTTGGACCTCAGCTTCTCCACTAGGAACCAGAAAAAAATGATGCTTCCCTTTCCCTAACAAGCTCTTTGAAATTCACAGAGACAAGGATCTCTAAATTGCACTCAAAGTCTTAGCCTTGTGCCACCTCTGCTCATTGTTTTAATCTGAAGTACAACTTAAAGCCCGCTGTAGTACCAAGAATGTGTTAATAAAAAAGTAATTCAAAAATGTCATATTTTGCTGTGTGTAGTTGCTGTCAAGCACAGCAAGTCAGAAATAACTAAACAATGCATCTTCAAAACTCTACATCAGTTCAGAAACAAGTATCTGCTTCATGCCTTTATTTCAGATTCACTGAAGAAACCAAGTTGCTTAGGACTCCTACAGTCACAGAGCTCAGTATTCCACCCTTCAAAGCAAGTAGGACTAAATCCACCCATACCAAAAAGTACACAGACAGTAAATAGCTATTAAGTTGTGGTTTTTATCTCCAGCAGACATGCATCTGTGTGGGGAAAAAGAAGGGAATGAAGTTGCTTGTATAACCACTTAAAATCACTGCTTTTGTAATAGCTCAAGATTTGTGAAACAGCACCAAAAACATGTTTCATGCATAGCTGTGAACCCAATTAAAAGTGTGAAGACAAATGGAAGATCACATCCAGAATCTTACATTCTAAGAAAATCTTTGTTTTAAAATAAAATACATAAGAACATTTATAATCTGTATCTCGGTGCCAAAGCTGAAATTCCATAAAAACAAATACGACTGCATTTTTAGATATGTACATGCTAACAAAAGGTTTAAAAAAAAACATTCGTATTTCAAGGTTGAAGTGCCAAATGACAGAACATGGCAAATTTTAAGTTCTGTTTTACTAAGAAATAATCATGTAACTTCAGTGGAAGCCTGTAGAATTAAAACAACACAAATGCCCCCTCAGCAGTTTAAGATGGCATAAGCCAGGAGTCAGTTGAAAGAGCCCGTTCTGCCCTCCTCCAGCTGTGAAGCAGGTCAGGGCACCCACCCAGCTGAAGACTAACCCAGCAAAAGGAAAACCAGTGGTTACCCTTCAGCTGGACATGCGCTGCTTTTCACATGCAGCTGTGCAAACACTTGTGCAAGTACAAAGGCACGGGAGAACACAATGGTGGAAACCATTGGCTAGGAGAGAACTATGCAGTTCCTCTCCGTATTTTTCACAGGCTCGTGGAGCTACAGCGCTGTGGTGTGGTTTCACATTATACAAGTTTGATCCTGAAAAAAAAACCAATGGTTTCACGTTATACAAATTTGATCCTGAAAAAAAACCCAAACAGGCTGCTACAAAAAGGGAGATTCTCCTTTCTCTCCCTTCCCCACTGCTGTGCAGTGTCAGTGCCTACCCCAAAATGTTAACAAACTACCAGTTTTCTGTCAGATCCACACTCTTCTGACTGACTCTAAGACTGCTCCATGGTTAGATTCAAGACAGAAAAGGAGCAGGTGGAAAGGGATGAAATCTTTAGCATGATACCATACTCAGATCACACTAAGAATGGCAGGAAACCACACCTTCATGTTAAACTAGACGGTTCCCAACACTGCAAGTCACGCGTTCTTAAAAAAGAAGGTACCTCTCCAGACCCTTTCTTTCCCATGGGACATGAATTTTTATTAGACACTGCACAAACCCATCACCTTTCAGGGTTTGGATTCATAAAGCGAACCGTAGGGCAATCTTTGCAGATTATTCTTTTAATACACGTCTCCTGCGACTGCACATTTACAGGTAACAAAAGCATATATGAATGTGTAACATACATACCCACATCTGCACACATAAATCTAAGTTTTCCAGAAGTGTCTAAATTTAGGCTTCAAAGACCCTATGTAGGTACTGAATTCCAGCGTCACAGTGATTTGCCTACTCCTCTGTGCTAAGCATGGATTTATGAGCCTATTTGCAGGCAGTTGATTCAGCAAAGCTTGACAATTCTTAATACACGTAGAGCTGGCAGTGCCACAGATTACAGTTAAAACTATATTGTTAAATTTAGACTCCCTCCACACCCCGCTTTGGGGTTTCCCTTCCCCAGTTGCCTCACCAAACTTTACTCATTCACGCTGTAACATACAGGCATACGGATTTTTATTCTTCAAACATCTCAGGTAAAATAGATCAGCCCTTTCCAAGAACAAATATTAGAAGAACTGACTCCTTCTTCTTTTTTTTCTGATCCAACACCGAAACCACGCTCCTATGTTGCCAATAAATTCAAGCCCCTGGTTTTACAAACGAGGGCTTCAAGTGCCTGAGACGTACCATTTACTGACACCAGGCTTAACCAAACAGGACCAAGTGAAGGGCCCTTAGAAAAATCTCAGTTTCCATATCCTCTGTCAGCCCTCATTAGCGTTCGGCAGACGACGACTTTGAAGAGCTCCTCCCGGCCGAGCCTGCCGCAGCACCAGCGCCAAGAGCTCTTCCCACCGACCGGGCCACCGCCACAGGGCTGGAGGGCTGGCTGGACCTTCACCCCCTCCGCTCGGGAGCTGCGGCCCGGCCGGCCCGGGGGCCGCGGGGGAAGCGCCCGGCTCTGCCCCGCTGCCGGCGGCCTTTCCCCCGCCGCGGCGAGCGGCTCCGGGGAGGGCACGGCGGGGAGCAGCGGCAGCGGGGAGTGACTCAAGACGGGTGCGCAGCAGCCCATGTACACAGCCGCCTTTTTCTCTTTTTTTCTCTTTTTTTTTTTTGGTAGCACGTACAGAAAAATACTCGTGTCCCGAGTGCTGCGGAGGGGTCGGCACCTGCTATTTAAATGAGTATCTCAAAGTAAAGTCTCCAGAGCCACGTCTACCCCACCGGCACGCGTCTTCCCGATTCGTCGGTCCCTTGCGCAAGGAAAGTTCTGTTTTCGCCTCCCGCGGGATCCCCAGAACCTTTTTTCCTACCGCCGGTCCCTTCCCGGCTCCCGAACCGCGGCGGGGAGGCAGACGCCGCCGGGCAGCCGCACCGCAGGGCGCGGAGCCCGGCCCCGCGGACTCTCCCACTGCGCATCCCGCAGCCCCGCCGGCCGCCCTTACCTTGATGCCCTGCTGCTGGGTGGTCAGGGTCAGCTTGGACTCGTCCAGGAGCAAAACTTCGCAGTAGAATTCCTCCGGGACGCCGCAGAAGCAGCCCATGCCTGCTGCGAGGGGACGGGGACGGGGCGGGGAGGCGGGAAGAGCCCCGAGCGGCGGCTGAGAGGGGCTGAGGCGGCGCAGCCGGGGCTGGGCCGCGCCCGGCTCCGCG
>JAVJGG010000074.1:22420334-22440838 GCA_035590195.1 Aviceda cuculoides | reverse complement strand
TGCTCTCTACAGCTTCCCGAGGAGAGGAAGTGGAGAGGGAGGTGCTGAGCTCTTCTTCCTGGGATCCAGTGACAGGATACCTGGGAATGGCTGAAAGCTGTGCCAGGGGAGGTTTAGACTGGACCCTCAAAAGCATTTCTTTATTGGGAAGATGGTCAAGCACTGGAACAGGCTTCTTAGAGAGGTGGTTGATGCCCCAAGCCAGTCAGTGTTTAAGAGGCATTTGGACAATGCCCTTAATAACACACTTTAGCTTTTGGTCAGCCCTGAAGTGGTCAGGCAG
Organism: Aviceda cuculoides; assembly: GCA_035590195.1. Taxonomy (NCBI): domain Eukaryota; kingdom Metazoa; phylum Chordata; class Aves; order Accipitriformes; family Accipitridae; genus Aviceda; species Aviceda cuculoides. The sequence goes on along the minus strand of JAVJGG010000074.1, from coordinate 22,440,555 downwards.
TTGGACTAGGTGATTGTTGCAGGTCCCTTCTAACTGAAACATTCTATTCTATGCTGTTCTATTCTGTGTGAATCTGTCACTGAAAGACTTCTGTCATGAAGACAAAGCCTTGCTCAAAAACCAAATACCCATGGACAGTAAACTCAACTTTTATGTTTGATCTAGTCAAAGTAAAACTGGTTAAAATGTTCAAAGTAAATTCAGTGCCATTCACATTGAAGTTTAGGTGCATACTAGTTTTTGTTGTAAATCTCTTTCAGAAGCCCTAGAACATGACACAGAATTCCCAATCTATTTTAAGATTTTGTTAATTACTTCCTAGAAGTACATAGTAAATAGACAGTAGAGAAGGTAGCAAAGACTAGCAGCCCCAAAGATGTCATACTCTGGTTTGTCCTGTTACCCAATCTCGATAGCCAGTGCAAAAGATTAAGGGGAAAACCATCTGCCTTTTGCAGCTGTGCAAATTGAAGATAGAAGTTTTCCTACTGTAAATAAAACCATGATGTTGCTGATTCATTCCAGTTTCTGTGAACTATTACATCTTGCAGATTAGCAAGAAACAGGGGTAGCCTGTGTCCACTGTAAAGTACAGGGAGAAGAAAAAATCGGCTGTGTAATAGTTTCATCAAACTGTTGTGGCAAATTTAGTAGCCATCAGTATTCCTGCAGAGACTTGAATGCTCGTAAGAACTGAATAAAGAACAGCCAGGCCAAACTTTATTCCTAGTTGTTCCAGGGTGATTTAATCTTCTTCCACTAATACTAACAATCCATCACACTGTGTTTGTTTCAGTTCATCACAGGTATTCCTGCCTCGTGGTTGTGGATTACAGGGCTGGGGGCATGAGAAATTGCTGGCTTCCCCTTTACTACCACGGGAACTGCATAAATCGCTACGCCACTAGATGGCATTCAAAGCATGAGTCATAAATTTCACTGCAGTCTTGCCAGAATTTCGTTGACCTCGTTAATAATAAATTAAGGAAGGCCACTATCTGCCCAGAAGACCATTCAGTGAATCCTTAAATAATGATACTGATACCTCAAGGGAATCTTGAAACAGAGAAGCACCAAAATTATCTGGCTAAAGGGCATTTCTCTCTCTACAGTACTGCAGAAATCAGGAATTTTGAAGAAGAGGACAGTATGACCCCCGAAGTGAAATATTACATACGATATCCCACAAATGTTCTGATGAGATGAAATAAACCATATAAATTGTAAGAAAAGTAGAGGCCTATGGAGATGGAAGCAAACCACTGTCTGCATACACGTGCAACACATGTATACACATCTTATCCTTATGCCTTATGCCCCTTGGCCTGGCCAAGAACTGACAGCCTAGCCTCCAAACAAAAACAAACCCAGACAGACATCCTGAGCTTAACCTTTTTCATCTATCTGAAACCACTTCATCAATTCATACAGAAAGAAAAGTTTATTTAAAAATGCAGGTGCCACAGTTTAAAAGTAGAAAGAAAAAGGTCTTAATTACAGTGCAATGCAGAAGAATGTCTGAAAGTTTCAGTTTTCTCTCTCTTGTCACATCTTCCTTCTGTTTCTCTTCTTCAGGCTCACACAAATACGAATATACACACCTAGTATTAGTTTCAAAGTTTAAGAGAACATGCATGCAAGAGGTGGTCAGAGGTAGGTGTTCAGAGGTAGTTTTATTCTACCTTTGTGCATTTCTTAAAAAGACCTAGCAGTGTCCTGGCAAAAACCAGGGGGACAATTCTCCTCATTCCCATTTCCCAAGAGTATTCCCAATTCAGCTTGTGTCAAGAGAACATGGAAAAGGGACAGGGTCTTTATGCCAACTCTTACAGTGCCTGGGGGAGACCAGTTAGCAGGTTTGGTATATGATCCATTATAGAAACTCTACAGCCCTTATGTTGTAGTAGTGTTAATGCAATGGAACCACCTGCAAGCAAAACAGAAACTAGTCTGTTATCCAAGACCATTGTAGATCTTCATTAGATAACGTTTTTTGTCAATTAACAGATAAGAGGATTTCCTTTTACAGGAAAAAATATTGATATAATAGAAGACTGAGAGTGTGAAGTATGTTTTTCTCTGTTTTTCAGGGAGCAAATAATGAACTGCTTGTACTACAAACTCTTGAGGACAAAGAATTTCTCTTTGGTTTGTGCGAATTGTCACGTTTGTGCTACTTCAAAACAAATCAGTAATCATCATGATAATAAAAACTGGCACTCATAGAGAATGATTGAAGACATGTGGAGAGTCAGTAGATAAAAGATGTCAGGCTGACAAAGACAATGTCATACAGAAAGGGATGTCATATATCTAGAGCCATGCCCAATGGAGTAATCAGAGAACATGAATAAAATGATAACAATATTCCAGAAGCCCAAACAAGACAGGGCACAAGTAAAGGCATAAGCACGTGTTTCTGAAGGAGAATGAAGACATGGCAGTGGTCATTAAGACCAGTTTTTAGTTTAGTCAAAGCAGTCTTGACTGACTATGGAGTAAAAGGGAGATTGTTAGGAGCTGAAGAAAAAGGGTGGAGTTCTAGGTTGGTGGGAACATATCACCATCTACAGTTTGTAGAAAAATCAAACAGGGACCACTGTAAGTAAGGAACCAGTCAGTAAGGAAGCCAGAATCTCTCTTTTGATTTTTCAAAGGTTTAGAGTCCTCTGCCACATGAAAGACTTCAAAGATAGCCAGAAAATGCTTGCAATGACAGTGAGTTGTCTGTGTTTCCCATGTAAATCTGACTTCACTCTGGTACATGTAAGCTCTGCCACAAAAATCAACATTCACAATTTATGTTTTATAACCTATTTGAAAGACTGCAAAAGTTTGTTACATTACAAGACATAGTGGACAAAACATGTAAATCATTCTGGTATTTCATATGCAGCTAATTCTCTGAGCAAAGCATAACAGGAAAATCGTTATGATAATAATTTTAGAAATGCTAGAGGCATATTTTTGTTATGTGGATTTCCCTTTGAACTACCTTGACTATTCCTCAACATGGAAACTTTCAGACACCTTTTGAAATGGTGTGTTAAAAAAGTAAAGATGAAACATTCAATACAGTAGAGTGTAACACAGTGTTCTTTGTAATACACCATTTATATTACCTTTCCTCATTAGCTACAGAGGCATATGAAATTATATTGGACTGATGCATTTACTTCAATAAAATGAACACAAGCAGTAGGTTGTGATGTATCTTCACTTCAAATGGATTAGCATGAGTAATGCTAACCACAGTGTCTGTAAAGGAAAAGCCATTGGGCTATTTTATGTGAGAAGTACCACAGAATACACAGAAACCTAATCCTACTTTTTTTTTTTTCATCTAACTAAAAAAAATGCTTTTTGTTTCCTTACAAGTAGATTTCAAGTGCAAGAGTAGATTAGCTACCTGGAATATATCTGGTAGGATCTGCCTGATTTATTTCCATCCATTCATGAGGAATCTTATTACAGATTGCAAAATGAACTGAATAAAAGGAGTTTATCAGGTTGTTTTTTTTTTTAATTAGGTCATCCTATAAAGGTGCCCCAAGCCTGAAGAAACAGAAATAGCTTTCATGCCTTTTGCATGATGTAAAGTAATACCTTGAAACCCCACAGTCCTCACTACATCTTGCTGCTTAAGACCAGGTGTGTCAGGCATAATCCACAGAGCAGGTTCCGAGGCTCACTGTGCACTGCTTCCAAGTTGCAGAGACGTTATCATTCAAGTTGTATGGCATGAAGAAGCCCAGAGTTGTTCTTCTGGCTAAGTTAATGAGTTAACTGATGCAGAGGAGGCTGCTTCATATGTCTATTTATGAGGTTAATTTTTACTTCATAACTCAGTAGCTGTGTTTTACTTTCCCTGTTCCCTTGCCCACTTCCAAGCCTAACCTCTTTTCTTTCTGCCTTATCTCTTTGCTCTGAGAGTTTCTCTTGCTCTACCATTTCTCCTTTCTCTCTTAAGTACTCCCACTCCATGTTCCCACACACCCTGGCTCTTCTCTAAGACTTTCACCAGGGGTCAAACAAGCTTGAACATGCAAATCCTCTGATTAATTGGCGGGGGTGTGGGGGAGGCTGCACAGGCAGCTGCAGAGATAACCCCTGAGCCGTGGTAGCAGTTGCAGGCAGTTGTACTGGTGCTTCTGCAGCTCGGGTGCAGCGGGGGCGAAGGGTTTTTGTTCTCCACAGCCTCAACACAGCTTCAAACGTGGCCTTGCTCTGATACTTCCACATGACTGGGCTTTGGCTACTTCTCAGTGCCAGAAAAGATTAGGAGGAGCCGGGAGTGAAAGCTGAAACGCGGCGTTCCTCCATTTGCCCATGGTGTGGGCAAAACAGAAGATCTGGGGCAAGAGAGTGCTGAGCTCTGTGCCTGCCATGGGAAGCAGGAGGCAGCTGCCAGGCGGGGCAGCAGGCAGCCAAGCTTGCTGCTGCCCTGGTATTGCTACAGAGATAGGCTGTTTTGGCTTTTCTGGTCTGCAGCATAGGCCAAAAAGGTAAGGCAATTTTGTTTCCCCAGCAGCCTGTTGTCCTCGATGGCTGCCTTGAGTCAACCTGTCTCTATCTTATTCAGGCTGCAAATTTTTGAATGTCAGGAGATGCCAGAATTAAAGTTAGCTCGTATATGCAGTCTGAGACAGCCTTTAGTTACATCTGCCTTGTCTCTGCAGAGCCCATGCTTGAGTCAACATATAGAAAAGGCAACAGTCAATAAATGGCTATTTTTCATTCTCACTGTCAGAAGTTTAGGTTATAAAACTTAGGGTGGTTTTCTGCAAATTGTAAAGCCCTTCCTTCAAGGGAATTATTTTCTATAAGGCTCCTTGCAACGGTATCCAGCCACTTCACAAATACTAATAAACTGATAAAGCGCTTGTGAGATGAGTAGTATCCTACTGATAATGCACAGAGCTCAGTAGCACTTCTGGAAGCTCTTAGTCCATTGCACAAACCTCTGCCACTGGAGCTAACTAACTGATTTGTGTTAGGATGCTCTGCTTTCTGCAGAAGGTGATGAAGTATATGACCAGGGAATGAACGAGGTGCTTTGCCTTTGAGTTTCACATACATTTTTTGTAAAGGCTGTAAAGGAATAGTGAAATTCAGGGCACATGCCATCCAACTTGGTACAGAGATCTCCACACAAGCGCTGTATGAACTAGTTCCAGGTCTAGTGGCATCAATGCAGGACTTAGCAGCCCAGGAGCATCACCACACCAAGGTGGCTGCTGTTCTGGGATCCAAGCTCGTATTCTCCCAAGAGATGCATGCCAACTTATTGGCATCACTCAAAGCTCATGTGTATCCGAGGTGGAACTGTACAGCACCAGGCAGGGCCGTGGACTTGGACAGACAGATTTGTCTGCTCTCTGTCCCTCAGGCTTAACATCCTCTTCTCTGTTTCTTCCACTATGTTCATCCCAGTTGCGTTCCTAATCTACCATTTGCTCTTTGTCCTGCTCCTCTTCTCTTCTCTGACTTAGTACCCATCTTCCCTACTCAGGCCGCTGGTCCCAGTCCCAGCCAAGCAATTCTGTAAGAAATTCTGAACACCAGGTGTCGTTCCTGCCTCTGTTTCACCCAGATGGCTGCATGCCAACATCCTTCTCTCTGCTCAAAATGAATCTTTAACTGCAGGCCACATACATATTTTTATGTTTTTTTCCTGCTTATGTATTGCAGTATCACCCGCCCTACTTTCCAGCAAGAAAGGTTCACTGAGAGCAGGCATATCCCTTATTTAAAGGTGTGATCACACAGTGACCATAGGAAAATAACTTTCCTGTGGATTTTCATAAATACATACGCACTGTTAAAAAAAAAAAAAAATCTCCCCAAACTTTAATATACTAGAATACAGGTTACTATTCTGAAAGAATGTAAAATAAGGAAAGAAACAAAGTGAGCAGAGTTACAGAACCAAAGAAAGCACAACTGGAGGGGACCTTGAGAGATCATCTCAGACTTTGTAATTCCTGCAACAAATGCCTGTCCAAGACTACTCCTATCTCTCTTGGCAGTCCCTCTCCCAGTACTTCACTTCCCATTAGAACACCTTCCCCAGTGTGTAGCTAAAATATCTCTTGCTCTGATTTAAGGTCATTACACTTAACCTTCCCCACTTAGCACAGGTAGCAAAGTGTTTGAGATTATGGCAGCCTTTACTCAGCTGCAGATTATTATCATGTCTTCCTTAGGCCAAAAACCACAAGATCCTCTGATCTTTCCTTGGTGGTCATATTTGATCATTTTCAATGTCTTCTCCAGACTGTCTCCAATTACTTAGATCTTTCTTAAGGGCGATACCCAAGCCTGGGACAGACTCCAGCTGAGCTTTACCAAAGCTGCGTTGAGCAGACAGATTAATGATCTGTTATACCCCAAATATCCTGTTGTTGCCATGGGCAACAGCGAGCGGGAGTAGCCAGTGGCTGAACCCCCTCCCATTAGCGAGAACAGTATTTACAACCTAAGCAGAATTGAAAGAGATAAAGAAGGTTATGGAAAGTGGCCACGGGTGGATATGGAGAGGAAAACACTAGCTGAGTCCGGATAAAGGAACAGCTGAGGCAAGCTGATGGCCATACCATGTGCAAATGAAGAACTGGAAAACTGCAAAGTGATGGCGCTAAGAAACTGTGAGCACTTTGTAGATTCGTTAACTTAAAGAAGATGCTTCCAGTTGTGCCCAGATCTCTGGCATGTGCCCTCTCCAGGTTCCCAGGGCTCCAGGCTGTGTGGCCAACGACTTTGTGCTGCACACTCACATCTGTATCCATAATGTCTGTGTGCACAGGGGCAGACTCCCTGAGTGGCAAGCAACTCAACTGGCTGTATTTATCACCCATTACTATTCTCACAAATACACATCTTGGAATGTTGTTCCCCTTTATCGCAACAGCATTACTTTTTTTTTTTTTTTTAAATGAAGTTTTTCTTGTAGCCCAGTGTTCTCCAATTTCCTTTTTGAAGGACTGCCACCTCAGCACTTTTCTTCATTTTTTATTAATGATAACACTTATCTACATTGCCGTTGTTATTTCTGAATGCCATCCTAATTATTTTATTTGCCTTAATAATTTTGATTTCTAAACCCATCCTCCAGTGTACTCACCATCCTTCCCACCTTCATTTCATTGCAAATTAATCAAGCTTATACTTCGTTTATGCAGCTCGCTCATATTCTTTCTTTAGCATCAGAGCTTGGAACTGGTACACTTCAAGATAGTGTTTAGGACCAATTTTATTAGTTGTTTGTTTAGGCCTTGATTTACTTCCTCTGCCAGCTAAAGTTGAGAAAGCCAGGTTTTCAGGAACAACACGTAAATTTTTGCCCCTGCCCAATTTTTATTATATATTAAATTTTTAAACAATTTTTAATAATTCTAATCCAAATGACTAGAACTTGTTAGTCATATCAAATGGCATAGCTACTAAATATGTGCCTGTTTCACAACCCTTTCAGAATTCATTAGTCACCTGAAATACTATTTCAAACCTTTTTCATTAAGAAAAACAATGAAATCCATATGTAAACTGCTTTTCATGCCTCCCTCTAATAATACATCTGTATTTAAGTAAGAATTTAAGTAATATATTAAAATCAAATGGTACAAATATATATACAAGCGCTAAATCAAAGATATTTACATTGAAATTAGTTTTTTTCCCATTCCCATTTCCAATAGAAAACAACAATATTGCTGCTTCTTAAACAGCTCTAGAAAACTCACTTTTCAACGCTCCCTCTCTGAATAAAATATACTATCTGCAGCCTCAATTCTGTGCACGCAGCATACACACATCATTTCAATTCCCCCTGTTGGGTCACTTGCTTCAGCATAAGCACAGGCATCAGCATTTGCCATAGTGGGATTTAAGAAATTGGTCTTGTAAATTTTCCCTTTCTCTATGGATCTGAAGGTGTCCAGCCGCTGGCAAACACCGACTTTCTCTGCTATCGAAGCGACCAGCCTGATTACTGTTAAAACATCCTTATTCTCCCCAAATTTCTCCCAAACTACTGATTTCCACAGCTCCTTTGATGTGTACAGTTTCAAAGATTCCTCTTAGTATTTGCTATAAAATGGAGTTCAAAGATGAAATGAAGGTCTGCTTTCGAAAGCTGATGATCCCAAGAGAGCTAAGAAACCCCACTCTGCAGATACTGTGTTTCCGCCGCATTGGTGCTGTGTTCAGTGCTTTATAGACAGCATCAGAGCAGCATTGGCCACAGTGAACAAGCATTTCCCTGAAACATGTGCAACTGGTAGTTACCATAGTAACACAGAGCTGTCAAGTGAAATTACCAAAGATATGCAGCTCAAATTACTTCACCAGCACTGGCATTCGTTAATATTCTAGATGTTTTAAGCAAACACTTTAAGAAATAAAGAGCTGGCAGAGCACTCTCAAATTGACAAAGTAGTCTCTGGTTTTAAAGCTAAACCGAATTATTTGATAACCACACACAATCGGTTACAAGTGCTTTCCTAATCACTCTTGTTTGATACAGAGCATATTCAGCTACAGCCTCTGTCTAGCTTATCAAACACACAGCATATACCTTTAATTACTTGTGACATTCCTAGTGGACAGCTTCTCAAGTCTTACTCTACCAGGAGATTACTGTGAGCTGAAGAGAAAAAGGTATTCTCTAAAAGATTATGAGTTGAATTTTCATAAGTACCCAAATAACCTAATACAGATGTCTCCATCTCAAGAGGACAGTAGGTCTGGAAGTTTGACTGTAGTGAGAGTCAGCCTCCTTCATACCTCTGTTTACATATCTATTTATAAAAGGAGCTCAGGTCCCAAATATGCAGATACTTTTTGAAATTCTGCTGTTAAAGAACAACTCCTCAGCTGTAAGGAATATGAACAGAAGGCCAGCATTAAGTTTGTTACCTCCAGTTTTTGGGGCCTATATTTTTCATTCCTTATTAATTATGGCATTGGGATACATCCTATACTGTAAAAGAAATAGTGGTATTTGAAGTGGGTGTCAAAAAAAATAATCCTACAAACTTAATAATCTTTTGGAATTTGGCAGTTCCCTTGTATAGCAGTTTGTGGTGTTCTACACATGTTATAGTAAAGAATAGCTCATCTTATTACCTGACTTAGCTGCACTTCTAGAACAAGAAAAACTCTCTAGCCTTCTCTAGAGCATTTGGACAACTCATCTCCATACCTTTTCAGAAATTGCTATATATAAACACAGGTAAAAATTCTAATAGGCACAGTATGTGAGCGGTTGTGTTACGCTGACTGGCTATAATGTGGGACTAATGTGGGAAATGACATCTGTAACCCTCTGCTGATTCACAGAGAGTTAGAAGATCTCAACACCTTTAAAGATTAGAACACACTAAAGGGCACCTCCTTTAATAGCTCTGTCTTAGAGGAATAGTGACAAACTTATAAAAAGAAGTAGCGAAATACTTCCTATTGGTCAGATCCATGCAATGCGAGTTTCAAGTCCACACGCAAAAGCAATTTCCATCATCTCTGTTCAACTTCTTCAGAGCAGTTTCTTCCTAAAGATGTAATATTTGATTTTCTCAAACTGACATTACTTTTTGTTTCTCCATTCTCTCATAAAATGCTGTTAGGTTTCATTACTTTCACTGGATTTTGAAAATTCAGAACAATTTTCATTATAGAAGTCTCTCACTTTGCTTTTTCCATTAATAGAATCACTACATTCAGAAAGATGTACATTTTTTTAAAAATCTAATTCAGTCCTGGTTTTTTTAGCTTTACTTGCATAGAATAAATCTCAATTATTGCCAGCCTGTCTACTCTAGACTCCCTTCTTCAATTTGGTTAAGACATTAATTTGAAAGATTGCTGTTTCTGTGTCTGAAGTGTTGTGAAGGATCTTACCAACTCAAATTATCTTTATTTTGCCTGAGGTTTCTCACTTCAAACTTTTTAAAAATCCATTAAAAAAACCAGATAGTACCTTAAATATCAGTAGAGTTGTAAGTACACTGTGGTCACAACAATATAATTTTTCATTCATAACAAGAGAACATCAAAAGGACTTTTTAAAAAAGACTATTTGGAGTGAGTTGCATGCATTTCATTTGCACTTGACTCAGGAAGCAAAGAATAAATTCCCTATACTTAGCTGATTCTCCCCTATCTAACATGAAAAGATAGCTGCAAATCCATAAATAAGTGTGATATACTGTAATGGTATTGCTGCAATGTCATCCATTATAAAAATGCTGCAGGCATCTCCTTTTTACTTGCTCCTTTCTTCAGTATTTTTGTTCCAGAAAATAAGCATAAAGAAAATCTTCAAAGCTATTTTTGTCTCTATATGTATGGATTTAGTATGCTCTAAAACCACTGAGCTAACAACTGTAGAGATCCAGATTCCTTCTTTTAAGTAGAAAGGGAGTGGCTCAAGCAGAAATCATTCAAACAGCACAAAAAAAAGATCTGATTCATTGTTTTCCTGCATGTTCTATAACTGTTACCCTAGTTATAAGCAGAAAAGTTTCCTAATAGAAGCAAATTATGAGAGGGTTCCTTGGCATTGAGCATGGGTGACTACATTGTCAAATAAATGCCAAAAAGGATTTGAAAAAGAGGTTAAATACAAAGGAGAGTAAATTTGCTGATAATACTAAACTATTCAGGATAGCCTAATCTAAAGCGGGGTTACTGGGTGATAAGATGTTAAGTGAAATTCAGTGCCAATCTCCTGGGAAAACCAAATATAATTACAAATACCTGGTGATGGGCTCCAAATCACAACATCTGGGCGAAAGATAATTTGGAGTCATTGTTCTCTGAAAATGTCAGCACTGTGTTCAGTTGTGCTTATAAAGGCAGGTAGGATGATAAAGGATAAGTAACTAGGGAATGTTAAGAAAGGCATAGAGGATAAAATGTAAAATACCGTTATGTCACTGTATAAACTCTGCCATTCACACATTTTGAACATTACATGCAGGTCTAAAGCATGTAGTGGAAGTACGAAAGGTGGTGGACTTGGTAACAGGGATCATCAGAAGTGTACAACAGCTTTATGTTTCTATATGAGGTTAATCCAACTAGACCAACACCCTTCAGTGTGGAAGAGGGGAAGACAAGGCAAGAGGAAGCTGAAGAGGAGACAGTTGCTTACTGTTTCTCGTAGCTCAAGTGTACGGCGCACATAATGAAGTTATCAGGCAGCAAGCTTGAAACAAGTAAAAGGAGCATAAAACACAGCTAAGCCAGGGAATCAATCATCCTCAAATACCAAGTAGTCAGAGTAGGAGTGGGATTAGAAAATTTGACAGCAAACAAATTCAAGGGTGGCTATTAAACACAACAGATAGGATTCGATCTCCAGTTCAGGAAGTTCCTCAATCACTGATTGCCAGGTACTCCTTACTTCAATACTATATTCAATATTATTACATAATTTCCTCAGTTACCTGCTAACGGACACTGTCTTGAGATGGGTTACTGGATGGTCTTTGTTTTGACCCAGTTCTGACTACGCCCCTGCATTTTTGTGCAGTATAATCTAAGATATGCTGGGTCTAGGGCTGGAACTGACACAGAACCAGCCACAGTATCAATGAGATATAAGAAATTTCAGGCATGAGGAGATTCTTGAGAGCAGCAAGGAGTCTATCCCTGCATTTCTATGACTTTGTGGACTCAAGCTGTCAACCCCCAACAGTGCCCGTTTTAAGAATGATCACTTATTAATGTAATAAACCAGAAGCTGAAGTCCAGTGTGAATGCGACTGAGATTTCCAATTAATTTCCCACAGGCAATGGGCAGTCGCCAGATACCAAAGACACATGGCTACTACCCAGCCAGGATCAAACTCTAAGAAGAGTTCCTGTGGTCAATGCCTTTGTACCCATTAGCAAATTCCCTGACTCAACCAATGCCTTTGTTTTCACATTTTTGCAATGCTGGCAAAGATTACTCTAATTTTGGATGCAAACAGTGCCATTCTTATCATTAGGAAACATATGCCACTGATTAGGTAAGAAAATAAAAGAAAAAGTGTCAAAGGCAAAAGTTCAAATTAAAATACTATTGGAAAAAAACGGAAGACAACTCATAGGTGATTAAAGTAAGATAACACTGTAGGAGACTTATTTTTAGAAAGAAATACACATGTATCTTGATGCTGATCTGACAGGCTATGTCAGGTTACAGAGCTCTGCAGAAAAAGGTCACCACACTTCTTGCTAATGTATTACTTCTCATGCTGTTCAGAGCAGTAATCTCCGGCAAGCAGAGATCAGCAATATTAAAAGGCTACAGATCATGAATCATGTCATACTCTGGTCTCCAGTCAACTTCAGCTCATGTATCTCACAATATGTTTTAATTTCTTAATATTTCTTTAACTAATTCTTTTCGTGTTAAAAAATTAAAACATGTAAGCAACACGAGCAGGTAGAGGAACAGGAAGATAGAGGTCATGATTAGGGAAAGATGAACAAGCAATATAGAAAGATAATGTAAATAAATATCTCTAATAACAGTTCTTGATAATGGCAGAGTTTTTTAAGTAGAATAACTGAATATCTTATATAATCTGCTGTGATAAGGAATGATGGTAAGGAATTTCATAAAGAAAAGGTGACATATTGAACATCTGTCAATTCCTTGCCTTCTACCTCATGACCCAGTCTTTTGTACTTCGGATGAAACAGCCAGAGCAGCAGCTGATAGAAACACAAAAGGAATTTGTCCAAGTGTATTTTACAGGTTATGCAAACATAGTGTTTATTAGGCAACCAATTACTTCAAAAGTCAGTGTGTTTACAACGATTCGTGTTTTTCCTTAGAAAGCACTAGTCTACCAATATCCCCAAATATGCTCATAGTTGGAAAACAAAAAAATCAAATGCAGAATGAAATATTGAGCTTATATCAAAACAGAACATTCTAATTTTTTTTTTTAAGTATTTGTATAAAAATGAGGTCTTAATAGAAAATTAAAAGCTTGGACTTCATTCAGTTGAGATGAAACTAAATTTTCTAACTGTGGAATTCCCACAGAACAAAAACTACAGTTTACAATCAGCTTTTAAATAAGGCTTCTTTATTTCCATATAAAAGTTTTCCAGCTCGTTTATCTAAGGGTGGAGGAATGAAGTGCCCTGCCATTAAATCCTAACAGTAAATGAGTATTTTCCGTTAGTTTAAAATATACTTATAAACTGTACTTCTGGTCGTCTCCAGTCTTCAGATTTTCCAAAGTACTATCCCTTGATATTTAGAATCCACAGTTCTAGGAAATCAGGTTGACCATTAATGTTTTGGATGGTCGGCATTCCCCCGCTGGGTATCCTACTGACCTACTGAGCTTTCCTGCCAGTTTAACCTCAAATCAGGAAAAGCCTTTTGCTGGTAGAATAATTCTTTCAACATGACCTAGTTGCTAGTTATGGCAAGATTCATCTAATACAACTTTTCATTTAAAAGCTTTTTCACTGCTATTACAGTTCAATAGCTTGGGTTGTTTGTTTTTTTCTTCATTCCTGTACACACTTGTGGGATAAAATGAAATCAGCTGTCTTCTCTTTGAGTGAAGTGTCTGTCTCTGTTCCAAACTTACAGAAGATATTTGAATATACCCTCTTCCTAGTTAGAGTAATTTTTGTCCTTTGTTGGGTGCAAATTCTTAAAGATTAATTACTCCATTACAACCATACCCCAGACTGCTGCACATCATATGATAACCTTGTTGCAGAGTATCCTTTTATTGAACTGCTAATCTCAGCACAATCTTATTTGCAGCCTGAACACATAGCATATATGTTACCTTGATTCATCTGGTAATTGGATAACAACTGCGCGGGAGCACATCCAAAGAGCCATCACACCCTGCATGAGGCAGAAGTAACCTATTAGCAGAGAGACCCATGAGAACACCAGAGCCTCAAACTACTTCTAGAACTGCTCCTCGCTGTCATTGATGGTAATAAGGTAACTTACTGCTTCACAAACAGTGTCTGTTCGTAGAAAAATGTTCTGTTTGAGATGAGAGCAGCTTTTCTTAGAGAATGAAATTGCTATTGCAATAGAGGCAATAATTCACACATAAACAAAACCGACAGGCTTTTTTTCCCATGAAGCACTAGTTTGTGCCATTAATACGCAAAATATTAAGGAATCCACACAGCACCAACTTGCAATGAAACTGTTTTTAGTATTTCTTACCAGTTATTTTTTTTTTCAGGAAGAATTCCTCCAGTGAAACAGCAGGAAGTCACTGATTTGCATCACACTGCACAACACAACATGAGCTTGCAGGGCAGGAAGATTGTCTCAATATAAGCAGGCCAGTAGTTTTATCTCTACAGAGATGTGAAAATTTATGACTGGGCCCAAAAATTGGACATCATCTCATCTCACTCAAATAATGGCCAGTTACAGGTATTATGAGAATGAGAAGATATGAAGGACACTGTAAATACAGACAGGATGAAATATTCTGAATTCCACCCAGTTAGAAAATGTGGTATGATACAGAATTCTGTTTTCTGCTTTTACAGACTCTGTTGCTAGGCTTGCATCCTTCATGAGGTCTATAAGGACAAGCCTGTGCACCTTCCTTAGCAGTCCTTTGACCTTAGAGGACATCCATTCCTCACAACTTGTGAAGAAAAAGGACCCTGAAGCCTTCAATCCTGTGCTCCAGTGCAATGTCTACTGCAAAGAAAATGAAATCCATAGACTACAGCTATGCTTTCTCCCTTTGCCTCATAACCTTCTTCCTTACTTTCTTTACTTCCCCTGGCTAGAAAGCTAATTGGAGAACACATTGACCCAATTTTACATATAAATTTAACATGTAGAAGAGACGAGAAATTTAAAGCTTCAGCTTTCACAGCAGTTATAATTTAAAACTGCAGTCTTTATTCTAACATATAATAGTGGAAAACTATATTTGCATGCAGGGTAAGTTATGAAAATGAGCTTTTTATTAACACTGCAAGTTACATTAGGGTCAAATAAAATTATATGAGTAAACAAGGCAAATAAAACTAATTCCATTATGAAGAGTTTCAGAAGAAGTCCTCCTTTATGCTGGCTCCAGCAGTAAGATAAAGAGTTACCAGCAGCATATCATCAGAAAAATTCATTTGCTGATCACAAGCCTGAGGGAACTACACTGTTACCTAGCAACTAGTGAGATTAGACTTTTTAAAATAAATTAACCCCTCGATGAGTGTCAAATGCATAAGTGCTCTGTGGGATTTGCAGTTTCTTGCTGGTCTCAGTAAGACTGCTTCTTACCACATCAGAATGAAAGCCATTTTTTTTGCCATTTCAAATGGCCTACACTTGGCCTCTGAAGACATAAAATTATTTCACAGCTCCCTTCATAACCAACATCTCCCATGAAGATGAATCTGTCACGTTACATCGTGTCATGGTGCAAAGAGCCTCAGCCCAGAAGAGACCTCTGTGTGACTGAGGCTCCTACACAGCCCAGCGTTGGCTGAGAAGCCCTGGGTTCCCATACGAGGGAACTACTGTGTATCTTTGCACTCCTTTCTGCATTAACCAGTGCAAAATTTAAATGTGGTACCAAAGTAATGCTGCCACAGGGGGTCTTTAAAGATCCTGTGTGCACGATACGCCTTTCACTTTGTTCAAAGACATACATGGCTTGAAGTTGTTGCTTGGCAGGTATGAGTTGAGAAATAGTTTCAATTTTCTGATAATGGATGTGAATAAAAGGCAAACACTTGGGCAGCCAGCACATCCAGTGAGCCATGAACTCCAGTTAGACCCTAAAAACTAAAGGTTTTATTATGCAAATGACAATATGTTTGAAATAAACTCTCAAATTGCATCTATTACCTAAATGCCAGGACACCACAACAACCTATCAGCAAGCCTGAGTTACTCAATCTGTTTCCTATGACTGTATTTGCAATGGCTGGAATACCTAAGATCAGTCAGTCTTCATGACAGACATCAAGCCCGATTGCTCTCCTACAGCAACATAAATCTGGAGCAAGTCCATTGAAATTAATTGAGCTGTTGTACACATGAAATCAGAGTGAGATCCTAGAGATCACAAACCTTTGACAAGGGAAGGAAAGCCCACCGTTTTCAAGGGCTGTACTCAGAATTTTTTAGTGGGTAAATATAGATGCACCACTATCTAGAGTCAAACAACCTTCTTCTGTCCTGACCTCTGCACCTGATCCAGTGGGAGCTGAGCATGTCACGTAAACTCATACAAAGCTTAATGGAGGCAGCAGCAAAACTCAAAAGAAACAGAGTGAGATTCAGGGCATTAAAGGCACTCAGCATGTGGTGGTGATCAGCAAAAGCAGCTTCTCACACGGCCAAGTGTGGCAGATGTTGAAAGCTCTGTAAATGTAAGTGAAACTGCAATTTTTCAGAAATTTCAAATCTATTCCAGTGCGAATACAGGCAGGTTGGACTGCAGGTGATATTTTCTTTATACATCCTTTTATTACACAACAAGACCTCTTATGTACAACATAGCCTCTTTTCATGCCACAATCCTGATACGTCAAGGAGCTCTAAAAATTTCTGAGGAAAGATCTTGAATATACCATACAACTTTGGTGGCTGGCCAGATCTTTCTATTTGCTGATTTTGTGATCCTTCTATTAAGTCCTTCAGACAGGTGACTTTTGCTCTGCAGTATGAATACCCAACTAGCTGCAAAATTAAGGAGAAGAACACCTTCAGC
Organism: Aviceda cuculoides; assembly: GCA_035590195.1. Lineage (NCBI taxonomy): Eukaryota > Metazoa > Chordata > Aves > Accipitriformes > Accipitridae > Aviceda > Aviceda cuculoides. Next base: position 22,423,831 of record JAVJGG010000074.1, on the reverse strand, counting down.
ATGGAAGGTTGGAAGTGTCCCAAAAAAGGGGGAACATCCTATGTAAAGAGGAAATATGCAGGCAAAAGAAATTATATTAAATTTAAATGGAAACTAGATAAAACATTAGAGAACTGATTACAGAAATATGTTGAAAGAAAAACTATATGGTAAAAATTCTAAGGCTAGAAATTTTACAGAAAAAGATTCTGAAGTGCTTGGTGACAAGCAAAAAATAGAGGTCAGAGAAATTATGCTTGTGTTAATTGGAGTGGAAAACAATTGCCAGTGAAGCAATCATCTCTCTCTTTTAACTGCAGTTTAGTATTTCTCATTCTCTACATATTCTGACCTATTGTTTTATCTTACAATGCCCTTTTTTGACAATAATTGGCTCTATTGTCTCAACACTTTCACAGATAGCCATTTTTAGTTTGACAGCTTGACTTTTAATGATGTCTCTTCTGACCTTATTTTGCTATTCCCTGTGTGTTTTTATTAGCCTTACTTTGATTTGTTGCAAATGTGCTGACACAGCACTAATTCTGGTTTCAGCTTTAAGTAGGAGTTACACCTGAGTCCTCTTAATGTCAAGAAGAAAATCTAATTCTCCTGTCTGTGCAGCCTGAGTTCTTAAAACTCAAGGATAATGCAGCAACCTGTGAAGCACATGCATTCCTACAGGCAGCGCTGAAGAAAAATGTGATAAGTAATTAGGTTTCATGATTTATACGTCTGTTTCTTCTAGATCCTACTTGCTTCAAAAGTACTAATGTTTGATAAATGTGGCCTTCCTTTTGATATCTCAGCTGAAAATACTAAGTCCTGGGTGAACAGATGGTGAATTAAATTGAACGATAAGAGGGAAGAAGTTAAAGCACTTTGAACATGAAAAAGGCAAGCACAAAATGGAAAACGCATTTTCATTCCTTAAAGGCAAAACATATATCTAGCTGACCAAGGGAGGACCCTCTTAAATATTCAATTTCTTCATTTGTAGTTGTCTACATACTTAATTTTTAATATTTTTAACACAGTGTGTAACTAAACACTGAAAACTCTATTTCTTTCTCAGAGAATTGCGTTCATATCAATGCTAAAAAGAGAGTACACTTCCTCCGCAGCACTGCCTGTTCAGTCCAGGTAAATACTGTTCCATCCTGGGAAATACTCTTTTGGTGGGGGTACGCAGCACTGCCAAGACACCTAGCCCATGGACTCCAGGTGTATATCACCGGAGAAGAAGGGACCAACTGGAGAGGCAGACGGGATATCTCTGTCCCATTAGCAGAAGAGGAAGGATGATTCCTTCTCATCATGAAGATTTCTGTAGTAGCCTGATAGAATTGCTGTAGAGACTCTGCGTCTGTCACTACCACTGCAGGGATACAGCTGAAAAGGCAAGGCAGCTCCTGAAAACATTCTGCTTCAGCTGAGTTTCTGTTGCTTGTGTCACTAACATCTGGAGTTTCTAAGCTCATTGTAAGGCTATCATATTTCTGTTTTATAACATCCTGTATCTCCCACACAACATGCTACATTTTACTGATGCATCAATAAATCCAGCAGCAGATGTTTGTGTGCGTCTCATCTGTGAAGTTATGCCTGGCTACGATAGCATTTCAATATATCGTGTTTTCTACTGCTAGTCCACTTGAAGAGACTTTGTTCTTTCCTTTCAGCTGCTAACCTTTCTTCTCCAACTCCCATTGCTTAATATAAAACCTTTGAACAGGAAGTTTAGATAGTTTTACACACATAAAAAGCAAGCAGATGTATAGAACATTTTTTAATTTCTCCCTGTATCTTTCTGGGCTAGTTCTTAGAAGATTAAAGAAAACTATTAAGCACATACAGATGTGTTCATTTTATGTTCTGAGCATCTGCTTTTTCAAAGTGGAACTTCTGTGGAGGAGCTGCCAAGAATACAGCTTACATCAAATAAAACAAGAGTACCACAACACAAGTGGATTTGTAAACAACCACACAGAAAACTACTAAACTCCAGCCAGAGGTTAACCTGGAGGAAAAAAAAAAAAAAAAAAAGGCTTTATTACAGAGATTGATATAGCTACACCAAATGCTTAGAAGCTCTTCTGGTTTCATCCAGATATTCACTCCCACAATACTTGAAGCAAGATATTATACAGCCATGATCTTTGCATTACTAACATCGTATTGTGGGTCACAATTTTACTTATGCTCCTCTGTCTATTGTTTTCCATTGATTCTTATTGACCAGCTTGCAGGGCACCGGGCCACTAAGAAGCACTAAGTCCTGGTACTTTGGTGGGATTGAGGTTATATGAATACAGTCCTCTTCACAAAACAAATGTGGTGCAGATCCTTATCAACCATAGCTGCACCTGTGTTAGGCATCCATGTACCCCACCCTTGTTATGGCTCTAATCATAGCCTTAGGAGAAATAGGTTAGATGATGCAGTCGGGAGGGCCTATAACAAAACACATTAAGAAATCTCGGAATGTGGTGAGTTAGACCTGATTTTCAGAGGTACTGAGCTTTAGAACTAAAGCAGTTTGCTATATATTTTTCAATCCTTTCTAGGTGTATACTTCACCACTGTTACCCATAAAGAGCTAAAAAAGCATGTGTCCTTTGGATAAGTGGATTACAATGTCAGTTGCAGGAACAAGTAGGAATTCATTATTAAAGCCAGCTAAACCTGGATCCCACCACTCCACTTTCTTTGCTGTGACAACTGGAGGCTGCATGTTCTGCAGGTAAGGGAAATACATATGCTTCTAGGAAGTCTGCAAAGCACTTGTGTGTGTGTGCTCCAGTTCATTGGATACTGGGAGAACTGAACATCATATCAGAGTATAGGTGAAGATTAATAAAAATGCTTTCAAATATACAGAATTAAAAAAATATCTGGGTCTTCTGTACCGGATGGAAAAAGATGTGAAGAGAGACAGAGGCAACAAAAGGAACCATTACAAATATTTCCTGTTCAGTTCCGCTTGTGCTAGCAACATGGGTGTGCAACACAAGCAGCTGGTTAAGCTATTTTAAAGTTGCTTAACACCTGCTGGAGATAAAGTTCCATATTTTAAGATCATGTTACTGGCCACACTGTAACATGGTGTCACTCCAAGCACTGACAATGCATGGTAGTAGGGATTTAAATATGTTAAACATTCTCTAATTCTGTCTGAACTTAATTGCTATTTTAGCATGCAGCATAAATTTGTTTCACTATTCTTTTTCCTAAACAACTAAATACAGTGTATAAAAAACAATGGCGCATAAATACTACAGTAGTCAGAAGATTTTCTTCATATTTGCTCAACCACAGGAATTACTGAGATGAGAAATGAACTGAAATGTGTAATTTAGACTTTAGAATTTATTTATGACTGAACAGCACTGCTTAATAATCTTCTTGTTAAATCTGTAGTGATCCAAAGAAGGCATTCATAATGCTGCTGCAATCACTAGGAGATGGCTCAGTGTCTTCAGTATCCTCTCTAAATTTATGTTTCTTGGGGGGGGGGG
>JAVJGG010000074.1:22396099-22420324 GCA_035590195.1 Aviceda cuculoides | reverse complement strand
TATGTATTTAAAATTCTCAGATACAACTTTATGGGTACCTCTCCCTCACCTAATCATCTAGGCACCTGTTCTCTAACTGAGTCCAGGTCTCACCCCGAGGTAGGTGTCACCACAGCCGGGTCCCCTGCAGAGCCTGAGCTGGTTGGCATGCCTAGATCACAGCACCGTCTGTGTGCAGAGTCAGAGAAGAGGTAGAGGATGTCACCTTCTGTGCAACAGGCTAATTGCTAAAGGAGCTATGCAGAAAGCAGGAGGTTTGGCTTTGTGCCCCTCCAGAGCACGAGAGAAATCAAACCTTTCTCTCTGTTTTTTTGCCTGTGGTTTTATAAAAGTTCTGATGCCACCTGCAGATTAAATTTCCTCTGACACCCTTCTCCCTTTCTTCTCTCTCCACGTGCCACATGGTCCTGTCCATGCCCTTTTATCTGCTCTGATGCTTGCCAGACGCTTCACAGAGATGCCTTACCTGACTGACACAGCAACACCAAAAAAACGAAACAAACACCCACCCTCCTTTTCCTCTGGTGATTTCTGCCATGCCAGTGAATTAACTCAGTTTATGAAGGTCTAATTAGTGTCAGGGGCAAGTGTTAAAGAAGTAGCACTCAGGAGCAGAATCTGTTCTTCTTTTGGTGCTAACAAGCTATGATATTAGCTAAACTTATCTCATGCAGATGTATTTTAAACTGGTGGCTGGTCACTAGGCTGAAGGCTAGACTGTCCTGCGTGGGCTGCCTGAGAAAGTCACCTTCTGCTCTCCTTGCCATGTGTGCCACTTAAGTGCGCCACTACACAGCCAGGAATACAAGCCTAGGAGTTCACAAGAGAATGAGCAAATGACAAAGAGAATTGGTTTTGCAACGTAACAGTGTTCAAAACAGGTCATTATTTTTGCCATCTCATTTCTGCTTATAGGAGGAAAAAGAGAAGTTTAAGTGTTTTTCCTTGCAATTCACAAAACTTTGCCATTTTTTCCTTCCTGACTTGTTAAATATCCATTTCACTTCTTCACACAGGGTCTTAACAAGTAACAAAAGCCTAATAGATTACCAATTACAAAAGTACATGGTTTATGGCAATGCAGTGATATTTCTGATCTTTTTTCCCCATGTCTGCTTCCAAAATAGAAATGTTAATAGAATGGAATGCCCACGCATCTAACCACCAAGGCATTCGCAAAGGAACACTTTTCCCATATATTTCACCTTTAATCTGAAAAATTGGTTAAATGATCCCTTTTTCACAACAGTCATTATCAGTTTTCACCTTCAAAACCAAAATCTAAATGCAGAATGAAAGACTACTTATAAACATGCTATTTTAAATCTGGTAAATTTAATATGGGTTTTAATAAATGCTTCCTGTGCTCATCACAATTTTGCAATTAAACTGAAGGAAAACATTCATTTTATACTGACATTGCACTGATGATAAGACTATCTCCACTATAGTAATGTTTAACTCATCCATTATTACATTACTTAATTATGAAAAAGGAAATGAAGTAAAATCTCCTTCTCCCTGGGTGATCAATTAGACTTCCCTATTCTTTTTTTCCCCCACTCCTCATTATTAGGGTTAAAATGAAATTACAGGGATTAGTTCATATTTCCATCTGGAAGCAGGGAGCTCTGTTACAACAAATTATTGAGCTATAATGCAAAATTTAGATTAAGAAATAAAGCCATAGCACTGTAATAACTACTTGGTTTAAAATGTGCATTTCAAGGGAAATATTTGTAAGCTTATTTAAGTACTGATCAGTTGATAGTCAAACAGCAGGAGGACTGAAGATTGCAGTGAAGAATCTCAGTTATAATGCTGTTCTCCTTTTGTAATTATTCAGCAGGATAGTTACCTGGTCTCATATTAGTACAAAGTTTATTTCATTCGTTACACTTTAAACACACCTTCTATGAAGATTAATGAAAGAGTTGATTGGAAAGGCAGTCAATAATTAATAAGCCTGATCCTTATCTAGTGCATATATAATTAGGACAGGTGTGATTATTCTTTTTTCATTACAGTTCAAGAAGTATCTTGTGCCTAATACATCCAATCCAGATATCAGCATTTAGCTCCATATGAAAAATTGACTTCAAGATATGGCAAGATGTTGCCTGGCAACAGATCTTTTCTTTTATTTTGAATGGCATTTTTGGGGCAGAGAGTGAAAAGGGAAGAGCTGGAAGGGAAGTTCAACTCGAGAGGCCTGCTCTGAGCTAGATTCCCGTGTTACTATAGGACTGTGATTGTGCTCAGGATGGATGTGGATCCCACAGGGGACTGTGTTTTGTGGCTCTGTCAGTTTATATGATTGCGCATGGCTCCGCTTTCCCTTTGTGGCCAATTCAAGCTGCATAGTTTCTTCTTCGACTCTGCCAAACAAGCCTTGTTAAGAGATGCAAATAAACTGAGTTTATTTTGATGTCAGTCACATGAGGAAGAGCTGTGATGTCCAGCTCGAGAGAAGAGCACTTTTTCTTTGAATACATGCCAGGATGGTCACCACTGAAAAAAAGGATCCTCATGCAGACTTGGGCTTAGTTTGATATCTGTAGATTGCACAGCAGTCCTCCTACTCAGCCCTCCCAAATGCTACTAAAATATCCAGCTCCGCTCACATGGCAGGAGTGGTTCATTGAGTCTTGAGACTATAGGTAGCAAATACACATTCAAAATGTCCTTTCTCAGAATACTTGGGACTTACGTCCCCATGACCCTCAGCTTAGGCTAGATAGGATAGTTCAGCCACCTTTTTAGTTTTTTGGAGGGCTTTGTTCTGACTCAGTTATAAAATAGTTTACCTCTAATTAAAAAAATAGCCCAAAGGAAAGGAGAAGATGGAGAAGTTTGGAAAAACAAAATACACCAACCAAGTAATATGCTCAGAAGGCAAGATGTGAGCTAAAGGCATGTTAATATGCCAACAGTACCACCAAGAAAGCTGAACAGAAGCTAAAAAGGAAAGAAAAAAAAACCCAACAAAACCCAGAGAGCTTAATACCAGATATCTTATTTTTCTATCATATGTCTGGACTATCAACAACTCCAATGTGTTTCTCTACAAAAGCAGTAGTAGCTTAGAAAAAAAATTGTGTGACTGACTGCCCATGAAACTTTCATTGGGAAAAGCAAATCAACTCCTGCAAAATCACTAGACATTTTAACAGCAGCAAATCAAAAAATGAGGTTCTGACTCTGCTGCTTATGATACCACCTTGTGAGGACTGTAATTTTCCTCCCCGCTGTGCTGCCATTCTCTTCCGTCTATTCCCTCCAGGTAGAAAAATATGAAGTCACTTGTTTCTTAAGTCACTTGAATCATTATCCAACAGTTTCCTCTACATCCCATTGGGTTCATATATTAGAGTGATTTTGAAAGGGTATTGCTAACCTTTGAGCTTTTGAGTGAGCTTGTCCTTGTCAAAAAATCCAATCTATCTTACTACTTCTGGTTTAGTTTTGTTTTTTAAAGTAAACATGGCATGCATGAAGAGTGCAGAGGAGACAAGTGCCTAACGTGTTAGCCTCCATATTAAAAGGGGTCTTGCTTTACTTTGTGGGCTTTTTTGATACCCCAAAACCAATTTATTGGGGAAAAATATCAACCAATTTTTTCATACTTTTTGTTCATGAATGCTGGATGCAACATGGGAAGATTTAGATCTATTTTGCTGGGTTTGTTTTGAGGCAAAATTTATAAAAAAAAAAGTGAGACAAAAGCAAAGGGAATGACCTTACTATGAACCACATCCTCTAGGTCTGCTTTTAAGCTTACACTTTTTCTTTAGTTTTCTGCTCGTGCTTTCACTTACAGCATTATCTGTGATAAAAACAATGGGAAATACTAAAAAAATACCACCTGCATGCAACTGGCAGCCTTTTAATGCAATTATCATTTGGGCCTTCTCTGAAACATGGTAAAATCTTACCTTCACCCATGTTCCCACCATTTTATATTTTAAAAGGAAAGGATCAGCATAGATGTGTCCCAGGGGCAGAAAGCAATTTACTGTCTGTGCTTATAAAATAAGGATTCATGCAAATGATAATAACAGTTGTTAATTTATTTAAACCACAACTTCCTGAACAACTGCCCCACTACGGGCAGAGCGGTTTGGTGTTTCTCAGCCTAATGTTTGAACTAAATTAGAAAAGATGGCATACACTTTTTCTATGCAAAAAAATGTTTCAAGTTAGAATTCTGATACGGCCCCTCAGAGTGACTGCAAACTTTCCTGTCATGGTGTTATCTGGAAACTGCACAAGTATAGTATGTATTCAACTATGAATGGAAATACTGTTAAGCGGAGGATTTGGGACAGTAACCTGTCAACCCAGCCTGAAATTCTTTCTCTCTTTCTAACAGCAGCTCCTTGTCAGCTAATTTCTGAGAGCAACCTTTCAACCAGTGGTATATGAATGTACTAGTAATTTAATCTGGAACATGTTTTACTAGTTTGCTTTACAAAATGTCAAAGGCAACAGCAGTAAGGTTTTTCATAAAAGGCAACAGACATAACAGCTGTTTCCCACTTTGTCTACTATAACCATCACTCTCTCAAGAATGAAATTCAGTTGATTTGACATGATTTGCTCTTGATAAATCCATGCAGCCTCTGTCTTATTGCTTTATTATCCAAATGTTTTGAAATGGTCACATACAATTTGTTCCTATATCTTCTCAAGAATCAGTATCAAGTGGGACTGCTCTGTAACTCTTCATGGTGTCCCTTCCGCTCGATTGTTTTAAAGATAACTACCATAGTTGCCTTTCTCCTACTCTTCCTTTTTCTTTGAAGAGATCTTGAAAATAATTGCTGAGGTTTAGAGAGCACTGACTGGAATACACATAAGTTATGTCTGTATTCTTTCAAGGCTCGCTCTTCCATTTTCTTGCCAGTTATTTAACCCTTAGTTAAAATTATGTTTTGTTCAGGCAGTGACCATGACTGAGCTCTAATTGCCTTTCTGTGAAGAGAGAAGCAAAAGATATAGCTAAAATGCTTCAGCCTTCCCTGCTTCCTCCATTATTTCCTTTCCCCTTTGTTACATTGCTGAACTATATTTTCCTTTGTAGCCCCCCCTACACAAGTTTACTTTACTTTCCAGACTTTTTTCTGCCCCTGCAACACATTGAAACTCAATTTGTGCATTAGTCTTCTTAATTTATGGTTACATGCTCATGTTAATCCTTTAAGTTCATGTGCCACTTGGTTGTACTGTTTTAATAACCGTATAACTCAGGCACATCATCTTTCCAGAAAGAATTCAGTTTAAGCTGAATTCAGTCCATGCCATTTCTGCGCTAAAGCACAGGCTTTAGCAGTGGAAGCTTATGCATGCTGGCATAATGGTGTCCCCATCAGCAGTTGTAAAACTAAGGCTGCAGCTGGACTGTTTTTCCCAGAACTCATATACTGCCTTGCCCCCAGCAATGTGTCACCTCTCTGCCTCCGCTCCGCCCGCAGGTTTGCCTGGGTGGTCTTTAACAGGGACAGGTTAGGAAACACGCAGGTAGTTCATCCAGCAGTTCTGACAGATGGCACAGGCAAATTGGGAGAGGTTGATAGGCAGGAATCTTCTTCACCAACATGGTTCTTCATAGACGCAATGAGTGTCTGCTCCCTATTACCAATAGGAAAGTTCACTCCTAGAGAAATTTTACACCAGTGTCGTGGTTTGACCCCATCTGGCAACTAAGCACCACGCAGCTGCTCGCTCTCTCCCTCCCCACCCAGTGGTGTAAGCCAGAACTGTGAATTCCAGAGACAAAGGGTATCCCTCAAACTACATCAGTCAAGCACAATGTTTGCTTTCACCTTCCTTTCTGTAGGAACTGCCATTAAATGTCTAACAGCCATCATGGGTATCACTTGACTGTTACAAGCAGTGTTTTCCAATCTGCTATATCTTGGCAGAATTGAACATACATTTAAGTACTGACATTGATACATTAGTTTCTTCTTCAGGTGACAAAAGAGCTGAAACAATTAGTGACTTGGCCAGAAAGAACAGATATTTATTTACATGTGATCACCAGTGATTTGAGCTGTGGAAACAAAAAACTGACTCCAATAGTAATTTGCTACCTGTGCGGTTGAAAAACAAATACCCCAACACTTGCTCTGTTATTTTCAAGACAGAGATGAAAATGCTTTAGGAAAACTGAGAATAAAAAAGGGGACTGCGACCAAGTGGTTCGATTGTTGATGGTACCGTCTGCAAATGACAGTACTGATGTTAACTTTGTCAATCACTCTGTTACAAAACAAGTTAAGATGAAAATGAAAGTTTGCTTCCATTTAATTGCCCAGCTTACATACTGAAAAATACATTAAAGTACAGTGTAGGTGAGTATAACTTGATTTTGAGGGTTGGGTAATATTTTTTCCTCACATATAAAAAGAATTTGAGAATCTTGAGTATATTTAAATTTGTAAGCCTTGGCACATACCTCTGTTTAGGTACATCCCACAAAGCAGTTATTTCTATATGTTTTAGCTAGAAAGATCTTACTATGTTCTGCAGATTTTTGAAAATACTAGATTATTAGATTGACCATTTGCAGTTTTTTAATTTTTGTAAGGCAAATGTTAGAAAGACAAGTTATATTTCTTTTACAAATTGATAAACCAATTTTGTGATAGTGTTAAAAATGTGACTTTATAGATGCTAAATTTTATGCCATAGTGTCCTAAATGAAAAAAAAGCTAGAAAGCTGTTGGCAAATTCCTCGGTCATGAATTTCCAAAACACATTTTAGCAAAGCATTAAAAACAGCAAGTGTTTTCATCCAGTGAAATACATAATGTCTCAAATAACTAACATCACATTTTTGTTTCTCATTATATTTCAATGGACAAAATTACTACAATGAGCTTTAACTCCTCTTTGGTATAAGAGGAAGTTGACCTTTTAGGAAACAATAAGGTTTAGTGAGAAGCATCTAGCAGACATGTAGAGTTAGCATCTAAGTCTGGTGGGACTGTCCTAAGAAAAGATCACTACATGGTAGAACACTGCTTAGCTGGCCTACTGGGTTTCACTTCTCATGTTAAATTGGTTGCAGCTAGAACAGCAGCTTGATTGCAGGAACTCTTTATATGATTTTGTTTAAATACATTTTTACCTGTAACTGAGTTTCTAGTCTGGCAACTAAGAACTCAATCCTTTACTTCACTAACAGAAACTTGTATCCTTTGCTTTTATAGACAAAACAAATACAAACAAAATGGTATTGTAGACAAAGTCACTGAGCATCTGCCAGCCAAGGCAAGTTTGGAAATACAGGTGACACAACACGTTTCTCGCCATGTTTCCTGGGCCTGTCTGGAGACTGGCATGTCTCCACACTTTCACCTGTAGTCATATACCTAATCAATCCTACCAGGTCATCTTTGAAAAGGGTATCAGTTTTTATTGTGATTGTTGCCATTATACTCCATGCCAAATTAAAAGTCCTTAAAAGTTTAAGCCATCTAACTAGCATTAAAGTGATGCAGATTACAACATTATGATTTTGTTCTTTCCACAGCAACCATTTTTCTGAACTATCATATTTCCTACCAAGAAAACAATTATCTAGTCTAAAACAGGACTTAATCATTTACATCACCTAGCTTGACCCACAAAAACTTGACTGTTTCATCTTACTCTTTATTCACATGATAAATGAAGACCGTCCTTGAGGTTCTTGTTTGTTCTTTTTTTCTGATAAATGTTGGCTTTGGGAACCAAAGTTCCTGACTTACATCAATAATAAATCAAAGGTGCCTATGCTTGACTCTCAGCACTGTCATAGGTAGTGTAAATGCAGACATCTCAATTCCAGGGAGCAGCCCTGCCCTCCCGTATTCTTTCATTACTGTATCTTTCTATCTTAAAGGCCCTTCCTACAAATCACTAACACCATCAAGTCTGCCAAAAACTTTATAAATAATATAGTATGAGAAGTTTTCACTCTGCATACATTTGATTAACTCCTAGCTTGCATTTTAGTTTTCCCAAGATACCATTCATGGCATACCAATAATAAAGGTGGCATGTGTTTAAGGTGTCCTTTTTCTAAACTTGTTTTCCCGCCCTACAGGGTTCCATCAATTTAAGGCTCCTGCTAGCACACTAGGTGTGACAGATTACATTTACAAGAAAAGATATTATACTATTCAGTTAATTTATTTATGATACTGAACAATCATTGTATAAACCTGTTGCTTTGGACGCTGACTTGTAATCAGGGGCCTCTCAGGTTGAGACTGCTTACAAGGGTAGGACTGTCATCTGCCCATCCTTTACCAGTTGCACAGGTATCTGACAGCTGCATCTCCTAAACTGTGTGAGCAATTATGGTTACTTTAAAATCTTGTGCTATGACCAATGTTGTTTCAAGATCTGGCTGTTGAGAAACTGAGCTGTCTGCGTATCAGGGAGGCATTTAGCACTTCATCAGCCATCCCAAGTTAAACTTTCATTGCTTGTCAGTCTGACCCTCCAGTCTTTGATTCAAACTGATGGTTAGAAATGAAAAGATTTCAGGAGTATTTGGAACATTTATTTCCCCTGTATCTTTGACCTTTTATTTAATTAAAAGCAAGCAATTTTCCTTTTATAAATTTTTCTCAAAATAAACTTTCTTTTGCCAATAAACAAAACTCAACACATATAAATAAAAATCACAGGTGCTAGCTGTGGCAATATAATCTCTCACTTCTGAATCTCAAAACACCTAACAAACCTCATTTACTGATAGTATTGATCCACCATTGTTATGTAGATAACTAATTGCCTACAATTACATACCTTATTTTAAAGCCAGAATTGGGCTTATTGGTCAGGAAGTAAAAATAGGCTACATTTTTGGCACAATCCAACACAAACAAGAATATCCATGTTTCATTTACCTAGAAATTTTTAGGCAAAAAGTCATGTGTCATCTCTGAGATGGATGAAAGAGCTAATCATGCTGAAAGGATCTAATTCTATAGCACTCCAGCCCTGCAAAATCTGGGAATGCAGCAACATTGCAGCGAGAAGAGTCTTGCTGAGCAGCTAAACACAGCAAATTGAGTGATCAGGAGCTCTGTAGGACTGGAGCTCATGTGCAGCTCCGCTGATTTGCTGAACTCTGTGGAAGCAGAGAAACAGAATCAGCAGCCTGTGATGAAACTTTTCATCTCCCTATAATTCAGAAAGCTAGCCCAGCAGGCTTTGAACTCATCAAAACTCAGACGATGCTCTTGGAGCAGACCTTTCAAGATGGAGCCTATTTTATCTGAACACTATACGTTTTCTGATCATGAGTACAGAGAGCTGTTTCAGAGATGCCAAATCTTTCTATAGTTAAACAGTTCCCTTCTAAGCTTGACTTTTTATGCATGAGATATTTTTGGATCAGATAGACTCTACAAAAGCATTAAGGACTCATTTACATTCATGGTGAAGAAAAAAATATTTCCCCTGAGGGAGCTGGAAAGCTCTGAAAAACATACGTTCTGTCACACCAAGTTTAATGGGAGGGGAATGATATCTTGTAACTGGCTTTTCACAATACTAGCATGTGCTAAGGTAAAAAATAGTACCAAGCTCCTCTGCATACAAATTAAAACCTTCCTTGGACATGTCTTCTCCCTTAGTGACTGACTAACTGGTGTTCAGGCATTTACTGTCCCTACCTCAAGTTGTACACACTTAACTGAGTGTTATTTTTTCAAGGATTAATATCCCAGCTTTAAATCTGACTCCCTGGCCCAGAGAGTTCACTATTTTAATGGTGTCTATGTCTTGATCTCAACAGTATTTGTATAAATGACAACTACAAATATAAATGCAGTTATATCACAGTTTGGGATTTATGCTAAGTGCTTATGCTCCCGTAGAACTGTAATCCCGTTTGCCCCTGTATGTTAGGTAACTTCGTTTTGGAAATAAATGTCATAATTATCATAGGTAAATGAGGTTTAAAATGGTAAGCTACATACTTTGTTCTTTCTTCATATCTTCAAAACTGCTTGGATGTCAAAGGCTGATGACAGTGTCACATGAAGTTCAAGGAAGTTTTTTGTCCTTTGAAAAATATTAACACAGAGAATTATGCTTTAAAAGTGTGTAACCTTACTGAAACCATATTACAGTACCTTACATTAACTATTGAACAGCCATTCATTTCATAAGACTGTTACTTGTTTATATTGAATATAGTCTGCTTTCAGCCTCATTTGGAATAATCACATGCATGTCATCTTAGAACAGTTTCACCACATGCTTGTCATCCACACATAAATCAATAAATCTTAGGTACATTATTAGCATGGGATTTCCAGACACGATCACACTGCAAAATAAGGAGTACTAGTCAGCAGACATTAACTAGATTTAGGAGTAGAGTAGATGGGTCTGTAAGGATATTAAGAGAGCCTCAGGAAATGGGTGGTGAAATACATACGGATTTATAAGCTGAAGGCATCCCTCAGTTTCTTCTGTAAAACTACTAATACAGTCATGACAGCTTTATTGTTTCCTTAGTTAAAGGAGTATCTCTGGGCTGCAATTTTCAGAAACACAGAGCCACAACTAGCACATAATGTCCAGTGCTTCATGCGCAGCTGTTCCAAATATTGAGCCTACTAGCAAATTTTGTTGCTGATGATGTGACCTCCATGGGTCATACTAATTATGGAAAACTTGAAAAACATTGGTTTCTGTCTATTCTCCTTTTGATTTTTACATCAGTATTTTCAGAGTAGACAATATGCTTTCCCCCCTTTGCAGATCTATACGCAGGTATAAGTGGGGATATGGGAATAAGCAGTTGTTGTGATGTGTGACCTATATTCTCTCTGTAATTTTTGGCAGGTCATCGAACATCTTTTCTTGATTTCTGCCTTGGCAAAATAAGTGCTACCATTTTAGTATATTATGCAATATAATGATAAAAGAATAAAAGAGGTTATTTCCGTTGCTGTACCAGCAACTTTTTTCAGAGATCTATGGCAGACAATTTGCTTAGTAAATGCGACAGACTGATAGCAGAATGAATGTATACAAGTTGAACAAAACTGCTGAAGAAAGCACACTAACTGTAATAGTATCTCACATTAATAAGCTTCGTGTTGTTAGATAGCAGTATACCACTGCACTGCCGATTCTGAGAATTCAAAACCTAAAAGCCATTTCCCAAAAAACATAACACTGGCATTAACATATATTATTAAAAAAAAAAAAAAATTCCTTTTTTACCTCTCAGACTACACTCAAAAAAGTCTTCAACAAATTCAAGGAACTTGTTAATATGAGAATGAAATCTAAAGGGGAAACAAGGGTCCATCAAACTAGCATTTGAAAGAGATAACATTAAAAACAGTATTGAATTGTTCCAACAAGCAAGAAAACCAGGAAGTATACTATAAGACTAAAATGGTTACATCAGAAGCTTGTTAATGCTCTGAAAACAAAAAAAAGAGTCATAAAAACATGAAAAGAATGACACATTGCTAGGGTATAGTGCAAGATAATAGCTGAAGCATGTAAGGATAAATTAGAAACTGGAAGTATTCAATGGCTTTCTTCACCCTTTCATTTAAAATAAAAAGTATTCTGACCCAATTTTTCATACATATAAGGTTTAATAATAAGGTAGTAGGAACACAGATTTCAGAAGAGGAAATGAACAGGCTAAAGGATATTTAGATGTAAATTTAAAAATGTTTTAAAAGTGTAAGTAATTGAAATCAACAAGGCTTGATGAAGGTCACCCTAAAGCAATGGTTCTCTGGTGAATTTTCGGCTCCCACATCTGACCGCATTTTCTCTCTCACAAGACAAAGATAAGTTATTTAAAAAGAAGCTTTCTATTTAATTTTATCAAAAGGAGAAAAAGTAGAGATTGAGGAATAATTATGAAATGAAACACCATTACTATCATATGCTCAAAGCAGTCTTAAATCTATTATCCAAGCAGCTCACGATATTAAAAAGTTGGGGCAGTACTTTGACAAAAGGTGTGTCCTTGACAATTCTCCTCCAATAGCAGCTAAGTAAAATACATGACACATTATTTGTCCTTTAACATTATTGTGACAGTTTTTTTCCTACAAAATCTTATTTAAATATTGTAATTTGAAGGGGTATCAAATTCTATTACCACTCAAAGCATTTAAGAAAATCTGTAGGAAGTAATTTTTCACACTACAAGTATTAAACTGTAGAATTTGTTAATATGGAATGTTATAGACATCAAAAACATAAATGCTTAAAGATCAGTTAGACAAGTTCATAGGGGAAAAATTCTGACATGTAGTTTCAAGGCTCTGAAAGTCCTGTAGGTCACAACTCTTTGAGTTTGGAACAGTACACTGGGAGAAATATCCCTATATACTTCCTTCAGTCTTGGAAATCAGTGGTTGCATTTTTTAAACAAAATTTAGTGTCGAATTTTGCATTCATTTAGTTCTCCAGTTATAAGCACTCCAATAAGATGAAAAATAGTCTTTTCTAATCTGGCACAGGCAAGCAGCAGTCAAATATGATACATAATTCATGCCTGTTGAGCCAGTCTTCAAACACTGAGTGTTTTAATACAGAGGTAGAATTTTCTTTTTTTTTAAAGAGATATCTCTACAGATGCATGAGACTCCAAAATGCACTGCCAAAAAATTAATATAGGTTTAATACATGATATCATGAATTTTGCTTGTCACTTAGAGCAAAGAATTATCTGGTAAAGCATTTACATATATGAGTATTATGTGTATGACATATTTACAGCATAGCATGTGACTGTACAAAGCCAAAGTGGCTATAGCACTTGAAATATTTAAAGATGAGAGTGCTGTCAATCAGTCTTAGCCTGTGGGGAAAAATCATTTTTATCCAAAGCAAAAAACACAACATGGATTAGAATGAGTGAGTAATAGATGGGACCCCAAAAGTAAGAGTCCTTGAGACAGAGATGTAAAAAAAACCAAGACAAGACAGGCAGGTAACATTTAAAATACTTGGTTTTAAAGAATAGTTGCTGGTGTTTTTTTTAAGTTAATCACACTTCTGGGTATCGGCGAAAAGAATGCAACTTTGAGGCATTCATAGTGTCAGGATGTTGTCTGGAACTCTGGATTCCCTCAAGGGAGCAGAGGTATTTTTTTAATTCTACATTCATCATACAATTTCCAATCAACCCACTTCAGCCACCTAGAAGTACATATTGTGTCCTCTAGCATTACCACTACTACCAGCTTAACCTCAAAACTGCAGTAATCACAATTATGTGACTGCTTGGTCAAACAGGTAGAAAGAGCTTGTATTTGTGCTAAATATCATGCAGATGTATTATTCTCCATAGCCTAGTGATTAGTACTCTTACCTTATTCTCCCAAGACTAAGAGTGTTCATCATAAAACATGTGTTTTATGATGAACACTCAGCATAAAACAGAAATAATACCCACAAGAGGTTCAGAACAGATGATCACAATTATCCCCTCTGGCCACTTGAGCTATTAGCTTATACATCTGCAGGAAAACATTGGACATTTTTCTAATGGGATGCTCTTATGAAGAATTGAATCTCTGACCGATGCTCTGCCAATGTTGCAAGTAAACAACCTCAGGGTTCCTCAGTTGAGGCTCTTCTTTTGCTGTGATCACTCCAGATGTCTATGAAATATGACTAGATATTGGCCAAAAAGCTTTTGGCTATTAATAAGTGCCATTTCTGGTTAGAATCGTGTTTTAGCAAAAACATTTCAAAGGCCCACATGCTACAAATAAGATGGTTTCATTCCTGACCTTATTATTTTTCCATTTGACAGTCAGCTCCCTGACAGATCAACCCAGCTAAAAACTGTGGGTAAAATACTGTTGTAAGCAAGTTATGTATTAAATGTTTTAACCTTGAAAATAAACACAAATCTTTTTTTTTACCCCAGTAACTCAAAAAGTAAAAAAAAACTTGAATTTTTTTTCTCTCAAGTTTGCCTTGACTATTCAGATCTGATGAGAAACTACAGAAATACCTGAGGTTGAATTAAAAAAGTGAACAGCAAGTATTATGACAACAGTCTCTATATGAATTTTAATTTTTGTAATTCTGAACTATATATAAAAGGTAATATTTCTACCCTGATTTCTAAAAATGGATCCCAACACCCCATCAAAGGAAACAGATCTATGATTTCTAGACTAAGGAGGGCAGTAACATTTTCCCTTTTCACTACCTTGAAGCTGCTTCTATTGAAGGCAAAGCTCCCAGATGGATATAGCTCAAAAGACAGAAATTAAAGCAATGAAGCTCTTGTCACTCTTTCCCTTCATTCACTCACTGAATAAAATAATTTCCCTCATAATGCAGCTCTGTTTGTCTCCTATTTTACTTTCCTTTTCTCATGTAAAGTAGCTACATTCACTTCTATATTTTGGAAGCTGCAGAAAACCAATGACACAGAAGCAAAATACAGTGACTGTGCCAATATGCAGAGACTGATAGAAAAAAAACCCAAGATAATGAAATGCTCCCTCAGTGTCTTTGTTTTCAGAATACAGGTTTCCTAACTTTTCCTTCATTCTCTTCTTTTTTCCATATGTTTTGTTTTCCCTTTCTCCAGTCCATCCTTCCTCCTTTTCATTTACCTAACCTCCCTCTTATTGTTTTTCTGTTGAAAATAACATTCAAACTTCTGGTTTTCCTCATGAACTCCAGTAAGAGGATATAGCAAAAAATCCCTACACTTCCTTTGGGAAATGAGTAATCACAAGGGATGGATTTTCACTAATACTCTAATGTGAACAAACAGTGGGAAAAAGTGCCTCTCCCTCCTGGTGAGTGTGTTCAGGCTGCTTGTACCACAAATGTGGCTCTGAGAGTGGTTCAGCCCCTGCTCTACTCGTGGACATTCAGGTGCAGCAGGAAGCATTCATTTGGCAGAGCTGTGGCCTTTTTCCTTTGACAGTCCTCCACACCAATCAACAGAGATGGCTGTTTGCAGAGGAAGAAGCAGGCTGAAAGACCTTTGGCCAAGAAGGAAGCAGCAGGACTGAGACAGTGATGCTACCTATCTTGGCTGTGTATGTCTCCATACTCCTTTAGTCAAAGTCAAGAGGGTGACTCTGAGCACCTAATGTTCCAAAGTAGGTGTGTGAAACAAGTGGGTCTGAATACATTCCTTACAATTCTTTTCCAATGCTCCTTCCGTGGAAGAGGGAAGCTGTAGGAAAATCCAGAATGGACTGGACTGACTAAACCAGAAGGCTTCAGTTCACTTTCATTTCTTTTTCATTTCTATTTCCTTTATAAGAAAAGGTTGCTACACTGCACTTGCTTGATGCCACAAAGGGATAAATAAATTCCTTAGATTGCAGTAGTACTGAAAATTGTTATTTGTGATGTATCCAAGATAAAGATTTTATGGCAGATAATTCCATGTTCAATCCTCTGCTTACTGATAGCAAGGTGTGACCAGCAAATGTTTCTATACAACCACCCTCACTGCAGTCGTATAGTGATATTAATTTCAATGCTTTCTCTTAATGGTAATATTTCAAAGTGATGCTGAGTTGCATATTGATGCTTATTAGCATAATCCAGCACATTAGGAGGCACTCAGGAACTGGAAAATGTAAGGGGCAATGCATAAGGGGATATTTTCTTTGTAAAATATATACAGATGGGGAGCCATTACAAAAGGACTGACTGGCAGCATAGAATTAGTGGGAGGTGCGTACTTGAGGAAAAGCTGTCTGGTGATATGCATGTATCCATGCTGCATGGGCACAGCAATCAGTAACATCCCAGAAAGTATTGCTATACTGCCAGTGATTCTCTCAAAATCAACTGAGTCCCCTAAGGCAATGCAGTACACTGGAAAACAAGATTGGTCCAACCTACACTATGATCATGGGAAATTAAAACACTAGTTCCCTTTGTTAGAAGAAAAGCAACCCGCTTTTCAGAGGAAACATCATATACTCAACCCCCTCTACATTATTTGCATATCGTGTTACCTAAACCCTACCGGTATTCAGGAACCAAACAGTAGTTGATACTGTTACTGGAGTACACCAGAAACACAATTCTCTATGTTGTGCAGCCTCCCTGGTCCTCTTGGTTTAGCTTAGCACTGTCAGCACCCCCATCTGTGTGTAAAATCCACCCTTTCTTCTTTTCTCCAGCTTGAACTCCCTGAGACTAGTGTAATATTTAATGGTTAGAAGGTGGATGAAATGGCTTGTGAGTAGCTTGATGATGATCTAATTGCAGCCTAAAAGCTTAAGAGAAACCAGTGACAATGTGACAACGGGAATTTTTGTTCCATTTCACATTCTTTAACAGCATTGGTTACTGCACAGAAGCACCTGGCTATTTATAGAAGAGAAATAGAAAATACATAGAAACAGAGTTGTTGTATCCTGTCCTTTCCATTTAGCATAAAAAGAACCACCAACACAGGAAAGAAGGAAAAATATGATACTCATTATCCTGTATGTTTTACCAATTATTTTAAGACAACAAGAAAATAATTAATTCCAAATAATTTCTAGATTCCAGACAGGGAGTCCAAAATTGAAACTACTTGTATGTTGAAAGCAGCCTTACGTTTTTATACTTAAGCTTTATATTTTTTATTAGCTTCACTGACTTTACCATTTCCTTCCTGTACAGAAACATTTTTAGAATTTGGGGGTTATACTTAAAAAATGCAACAAAAAATATTCTAATAATTTGTTTATTGCTATAACATTTACTAAATTAAATACAATCTCCAGAAATTAAGGTACAATGCCAGTGTATAAGCAGTGAAGAGATACAACTGAAGGAGTGATTTCCAAAGGGTAGATTTTTATGTTTGGAAACAGTTACCTATTGTACTGTGGTCATTAGTGATTAACGCCTCCAGAAACCATGCTGACATGACAGCAAGACTGTACTTGAGACAGAAGTCTGTGTGCTAACCCAGCTTCTGATGTAGACATAGCATCAATATACAGCTGTGTGTTGATGTTGTGGTTTAACCCCAGCCAGCAACTAAGCACCACGCAGTTGCTCTTATTACTCGCCCTCCTCAACTGGACAGGGGAGAGAAAATATAACAAAGAGCTTGTGGGTCAAGGTAAGGACAGGAGAGATCACTCACCAATTACCATCATGGGCAAAACAGACTTGACTTGTGGAAAATTAACTTAATTTATTGCCAATCAACCACAGTAAAGTAATGAGAAATAAAACCAAATCTTAAAACGCCTTCCCCCCACCCCTCCTTTCTTCCCAGGCACAGCTTCACTCCCAGATTCTCTACTTACTCCCACTCAGCGGTTCAGGGGAACAGGGGACAGGGGTTGGGGTCAGCTCATCACACATCGTCTCTGCCGCTCCTTCCTCCTCCGGGGGAGGACTCCTCACTCGTCCCCTGCTCCAGCATAGGGTCCCTCCCACAGGAGACAGTCCTCCACGAACTTCTCCAATGCAAGTCCTTCCCACAGGCTGCAGTTCTTCACAAACTGCTCCAGTGTGGGTCCCCCGCGGGGTCACAAGTCCTGTCAGAAAACCCACTCCAGCCTGGGCTCTTCTTTCTCCATGGGCCACAGGTCCTGCCAGGAGCCTGCTCCAGCACGGGCTTCCCATGGGGTCACAGCCTCCTTCGGACACCCACCTGCTCCGGCGTGGGGTCCTCCCTGGGCTGCAGGTGGAGATCTGCTCCCCCATGGACCTCCCTGAGCTGCAGGGGGACAGCCTGCCTCACCATGCTCTTCCCCATGGGCTGCAGGGGAATCTCTGCTCCAGTGCCTGGAGCATCTCCTCCCCCTCCTTCTTCACTCACCTGGGGGTCTGTGGGGTTGTTTTGCTCACGTGTTCACAATCCTCTCTTTGGCTGCCGTTTCTGTGCCACAGCAACTTCTTCCCCTTCTTAAATCTCCATCAGACATGGGGGAAGCTTCTGACATCTTCTCACAGAAGCCACCCCTGTAGCCGCCCCACTACCAAAACCTTGCCACACAGACCAATACAGTTGCTAATCTGTAAAAAGTGGAGCAAGTTGATATCACATGGTGAGAGAAAAAGTTAATCTTGCATAGAAAAATTAACACAGAGCAAATGAAAAATAAACGTAATCATGTATGCAAGCTCGGAGTTAGAAATCTTCACAAACACCTGAGCGAAAGTCAACAGGGGCAACTGATGTCTTATTGCTATGATATCCCACTCATTTTTACAAGGAGAGAACATGAAGATAGGTTCTGTTTTGCTTCTTTTTTTTTCTTTAATCTGCAAGAAAATACAATACTATGTTAGACAATAATATTACACATGAGGTCTTGTGATAGGATGCAGTGAAATATACTATGTTATTCAAACCATGAGGAGCTAAAGAAGGGTGTGTGTATTATACCTCTTAGCAGATAGGAGAGAAGCATTACTTTCTTCCAAACAGTGGTTCATTCCTGAAACAGAAAACATCCTTGTTAGAATACCTACACAGAAGCACCTCTATTATATCCTTTGAAAACTTTTTTATTTACTAGATGGTTCATTTATTATTTATTTATTTATAAAGTGACTTTACAAGGTGTTAGATGGTAAGACTTCATTTGAAAATACGTATTTATTTTACACATCCTCTCTGTTCCTGCTTCTTTTCCTTACACAACACTGTGTGATACAACAGCCCCTCATTAGAAGGAGGCATATTTTTACAGCCTTAAAATCTAAGTTTACCCCTCAAAGTAAACGTGAATGAACTGCTTAGTATGAAGGGGGATTTGCTTACAATGAACTCTCAAAGAAAACATGACTGTTCCTCTTAGGTAGTGTATTGATCCCGAGCAGGAGAGTGTTCCACGTTTAGGGACTAGTGATCTGCATAATAGTTGGCCTGAGTAGGCATAGGACTGTGCTGCACTAAGCTGCACACACAGGGTGGCTTTCAGGCCTGTGCTGTGCTGCCCAAATTGCTTGGCTGCAGGACAAATTCAGGCAACTCACTGGAACAGAGGAGACCACAGGCAGCACCCACTGGGTACCAGCAATTACACCACTTGCCTGGCCTTGCCTTTATCTAGAAGTGCAGCAAGAAGTTCTCATTACAGCATCCTTTAGGAAAAGAGTTACTTTCTTGTAAGGAAAATATGTAATAGCTCACAGGACCAAAAGGGAGAGCTTCTCTCCATGGACAGGATCTGCTCTGCACAGTGTACCATGGGAAAATCCATCTGGGCTCCACCCAGTGCTACGCAAGTGCAGGGTGTCCAGCAACTGAAGGGACATAAGATCTACTTGCTACCTATATTGCTCTTCTTATTCTGTCTAATTAAAGCAGTTATCTTGTTAAGCCATTTGTTGTCTAGCCTTGGTTACCGATCCAGAAAAAGCCCTGCACTGTCTCTCTCTCACCTCACCCTTCATCTTCCACCCCAGTACAGAACAGGCAAGTACATGGCATGAGGAGACAGGTATGCTTGCACAGCTTACCCTCTGTTTTTGACCTTTTTTCAGTTGCTTGTACAGGAAAGTTTGCATATATTTGCCATCTCTAGCAACAGTTACAAGTTCAAATCTCAGAAGAATTAAATAAATGAATTTGATTGATTCTTCCATGCAAGTTTCTAATCTATAATCCATAGCCTGTAGTCATGGAAATGCTTACATAAGCCCATAATCTTGCATAGCATTATTCCTTCAATGAAATAAACTTAAGTAAATGCTCAAATGTTTCCATGACCAAGGCCTGAATTTCTTCTGGTGCCATATGGTTGAATTAAGGTAAATCTGTTAGCCTGTCTTTCTTGTGTCTGTCTTCTTACCTATAGTACCAGCTGAGCAGAGCAGATTTCTGTAAACATGGTAAGTAATCAGAGGAAATTCAGAAGGACATTAGGGCATAACTGAGAGGAGAGAAGGAGATGGTGGAGACTATAGTAATATAAATGTCTCTATATGCAGGAACTACTTTCAAGCCCACACTTCTTTAGTCAAAAAAAATGGTGTAAATATTTCTTCATTAATAAGATCAACATATAAAGGTGTGGATATCAAACAGTTATTTATGAATCAACCTGATTTGCAAAAAGAAAGCTAGTAAGCTTGCAGCCAAATATTTTCAAGGTCTCAAAATAAGGTCTTCTCTCAGGTCTACTTCTAACTGTTTATCATTATTTGTTAACGTTACTAACTTCTTGTTCACTGCTTTAACTTAATGTTCTGTCTTGAGAACACAGAATTTAGGCTGCTTTTTAATGAAGTTGTACATTATGAGACATTCTGAATAATATATGATAATGGATTCATTTCAGGAACTGGCAGAGTTCCTAACAAAATCATGTTAAGCTTGATTGACTAGTATGTCCAGAAATTATATAAATTTTGAGAATTCTGAAAGTATAAAACATTAAATGTGAATTTCCACATTCCTAGACACAGATTTTTTTGAAACTGTTAAATGAAGTTACCAGATTACATTTCACTTATGTCAGAGTTGAGGGCATAGTTACTTGCCCACTCTTCAAACAGGTAATACATAATCCATATATTCCAGTTATTTATTTAAGTGTCCCATATTTGCTACACAGATACAGGTAAGAAAACGGGTAAAATTGACCTCCTGTACTATTCTGTCCTTATTTATTTTCTCCATCTAATGAATGGCATAAGAATGAACCACAGATTTTTTTTTTTTTTTTTTTTCATAGGGTATTTATAGTTCAGCCAGTTAGATTATTTAATGAAATTGCATTCAGGACAGAATGTGTACAGGAGGCAACCTCTCTATTAAGATGCAGACTTCTCAGTGAAACTACTTAAGAATGATGTAGCAGCTGTGAGAATGACAGAGGTAATTAAACTAAGGTTCTAAAAATAAAAAAAAGTTCATGGTGATGCATCCCATATTTGATTTTTCTTCCAGCTGCTAATTATGCAAATTTATCCTGATATTTGTTACTTAGACTGAAATCTTCCTATTACATATTCATATCACTTACAAAGATTCAGTCAACCAACCTGTGTTTTGCCTCTGCCAAGGTTTTCACATACAGTTAAGCTTCTGACAACTTGCGCTTCAGCTTCTGTACTGCTTTTATAATGGTGTTACAAACTAGGTAATGCCAAGGATGTCAATAATTAGTCACTCAGGGAGGAGGTGAAGCCAATTCTCTTTCTTACATTATCTCTCTGTGTTAACAGCCTCTTGGTTTCTATTTGTTCGTTTTTACATATTCAAAATCTTCATTTAAGATAGGGGACACCATGCTTGCCCTGTAGTTTGTAGTTTTCGGGCAGGCTGAATACACAGAGGTATAGGCATATGTGTCAATATTTTGGAGCTACTTCTCATAGGACTTTTAAGCTATAATCACAGACAGCTGTAAAACTTGTTTTTACCAAACACTTTCACAGTGAATACAAATTCTGCTTCACTTGTAAATAACAATCCTAATATAACAGTTTGAATGAACCAGGATCTAAGTTCTCTTTTTTGTACCTGCTTTAAGATTTGTGTATTATCTTCTGCATCTCAAAATACACATGCTGCATACTAGTCAGGAGGTGTTTTTATCTATCCATCCAGAAAACTTCAGAAAAATATTAAAAATGTGATTATTCAGATTTTGTGCCCAATTAACTAAAGTTGACCAGGAATAGAAATCTCAGATTAGTATTATTAAGAAAATTAGACTGTGATGTAAATATTAAGCCATGTTTAAGCGAAGTTGTTTTAGCACTCTAAAAGTTACAAATATTTAAGTTCAGCAGTTTCATACAAGCACATTGAAGTTTTTCAAATGGACTTGAAGTATATACTTACTAACTGTGTCCTACTGCACTACCAAATAAGTATGCAGCAGTGTAACTTTTACAATATTCCTTAACAGGGACTTACTAACATGCAATTATACTTAGTCTATCAAGTCCTGCAAGATTTGGCTCCATGACTTCCTTAGATCTCACAAACCTTTAGCATTTTTTTCTCTTCTTCTGATGACAATGTTCTTGGAAATGAAAGAAACATTTTTTATTTTATTTTTATGTTTACAGATGGAAGATTCCCTATAACTTTATTTATTTTTAATATAACACGGCTGATATATAAAAAGCAATGAATACTTTCAAAGAGGCAACCAATCCTTTTTTAAATTATCAGTGTTTTCATCAGCTTAACCACATCTTTGCCTCATCACAAGGATATTTCTCAATACATTACATGATTCATTTGTACCTAACTTGCTCGAAACATGAACATATGTTGAACTTGTCTCTGAGAATCAAGCTTCTTGAGTTACAAAAGAGGACAAGGAGGACAGGAATGCAAACCTTTCTATACAGGTAATGTGACCAAGAAACTGCCTTAAATCCAAGTGCGAGTAGACCACGTTAAAGAGAAAAACAAATGGAACAATATCAGATCATCAGGACACAATGGCATTCACCCAAGGGCTCTAAAGAAACTGAAGGATATTACTGAGTGGCTGATTGCGCAACCTCTTTTCAATGGGCCCAAGCATCAGAGAATTGCAAAATGGTCAGTATGACACTGACTTTTAAAAGGCTTCCAAAGGAGATGCAGAAGAGGAACTACAGAGCAATAAACCTGACTTCTGCATTGGGCAAGTTAGTGGAAGCCATCAAAAAGAATAAAATTAATGGGAGTGTGGATAAATGCTTTCAACTGGGTAAGAATCCTTATAGGTGTTGTATTACTTCTCTTTACACACGAATCCAATGGCATTCTTTGAACGAATCAGCAATCATGTGCACTAGAAAGGTCCTGCTGATACAGTCTACTTCAATTTCCAAACAATCTTACCTGCGTTTGGAAGGTTAGGCACAGTTGTAGTGCCTCTATCTCAAAATGTATAGAGTAAAACTCAAAAAGGTACACTGACGGGTGTAAAAGACTTGGTACACCTTTCATATTGGGACTGACTAGCTCAACTAGGACAGTTCATGCTGTGAAAAAAGATGACTGAGAAGGCATTTCATGTAAGAGAGGATTAATAGAGAAGAACTCCTTACTATCTCCATGAACACATGAACTAAGGGACTTCAAATAAACAAGCAGCATTCCCATTCAGAACAAACAGAACATGTTCTTCACAGAGAGCATAACCAAGCCACACTACATTCTTACATTTTTTAGATGTGGTTCACTGACTGATTCTTGATTCCTGTGGAAAAGATACCATGATTTTATGAGCAAGCATTGTTTCATAATATTCATATGCAAATGAAATTAATGAAAATTGCACAGGCAACCTTCAGATTTCTTAATATTTAAGTGCTTGTCTTTACAAATAATCTTTTTTAAGGTTGTCTGTACATTGTGCCTAATAGCTCTACCACTCCATGAAGTGGTACACGCTGACCCAGAAGCAATTGCAAATGACAGCATTCTGATGCATAAGAAACATACACCTCTCTCCAACACTCCTGCAGCATCCCACTGCAGTTTTCAACAGTTTCAGAACTGATTTGCACTTGTGACTTTCATTCTGCATGAAAGCTTCTGTCAGCTGTGCTGCTGCTGGAATTTAAGAGTTGATCAGCACTATTTGTGACCAAGCAGTGCCTCAGAAAAATCTATATTGTACTAACACTTGTGAATGTGGAAATACCGTCTCCACTTCATGGTCTAGACTTAATGGGCATGTTAGAACAGCTTTGTTTTTCAAGTAACCAACTGAGCAGCTACTTAGAAATATTTATTTCTGAATTGTGACTAAAACTCTTGCAGTTTATCTTCCACAAAAACATGAAACACACGAGAGCAGGACACTGGAAATCTTAGCTGAGCTCAAATATCCTGTCTCTGGAGTATAAAAATACATCTTTTACTTCTAAACCAAGATTATGAAGTATAATTCTATTAACATACCAGGAATTTTGAAACTGGTCACGGATGTGACCTTCTGTGAGGTCTGTCCCATAATGAAGAATTCAGCAATACTATAGTCTATCTCAAGCAAAAGATATCTCTTACATTTCTTAGGGAACTGCTGAACTCAGCCAGCTTCTACTGCACAAGAACTGTGATTAAGGTGTGGTTCATCACGTAGGTGCTGGCACAATTTTTTGAGCATGGCCTAATATAAAACTATATTTTTCCCCCTCATTTTCCCTAAATCCCTACCATTTCTCAGTTCTTAACACACGCCTTTAAGGGCCCTGAGAGCATGCTCCCTCCTGGCCAGGGCTCTGGACCAGCATGGGATAATGCAGCTGCTGCCCCTTCCAGCCAGT
>JAVJGG010000074.1:22384941-22395964 GCA_035590195.1 Aviceda cuculoides | reverse complement strand
GCACCCCGTCGTCCGGTCCTGGACCCTGACCCCGGGCCGGCCTGTCACTGCGAACCTGCCCACCGGTCATGGGGCTGCGTCTGATGCTGGTTCCCCTCACTGGCCTTCACCCTGACCTCCACCCGTGGGTTAATGTCCCAGCGCAGCCTCGACCCATCCCTGTCCCCACGGAGGCACTCGATGCTCCAGGCTGGGGACTGCCGCCGGCTGCCCCCTGGCCCACCCTGCTCCCTGCCTGTGGGTGGCGGGATGGGCCCTGGCTGGCGATGCCCCTGCCCCACGGGTCCAAGGGTCTCCCTTGGCCCCCACGGAGCAGCGGACCCTCCTGGTGCCCTGAGTGCGCCAGGTGTTTCAGCTGCTCTGTGAACTGCGGCAGGTCAGCATTTCTCTTTCAGCGTCTCAAACAATGCTGCAATACAATGATCAGATCAATGATAATTAGATAGACTCTGCTTCCTAATTCACTCCTGCTTGATGAATGTCCCCTGTAAATTATTCTATGAACTTCAGCAAATTAATCATGTAAATAAGAGAAGCTTGGATACTACACAAAATCAAGCTTTCACCAAGCTTTCAAGGAAGCATCTTGACTCTCTAACCACTTTTCCTCAAAATTTGCCACTTGTGTCAGTGATGTCATTATATTCATGAGCTTTTAATTTAGGCAGCCTTCAAAGATTTTTCCAGAATACTGTGTGGACAGAGAGACTGTGATTATCTTGAACTTTACACAAGCATTGCAAATACTGTTGCTATCAGTGAACTATGATTACAGACTTTCAGAAAGAAAGAATACTTAGTGTAGAGAAGGTCATGAGCATAGCCGTTTGATCTCACTGCTACTGACGCATTAGTTTAAATTGAGTTACATCTGACCCAGATCTGATAATTCAGGCCTCAAAGGGTTTTTTTCAGGGGAACAGTAGCAGCATATCAGATAAAGATCACATGACTTAAGAATGGACCAATGATAGTAACAATCAGAAATGACAAAATTTCAAATTTCAAAATTTACATCTTTGACACAAAATCATCTATGTGTGTTGATTCTTATATAGCTTGCTTAAAGTGCATTATTTGCATTAATTTCCTGGATTGTTGTATTGTATCTTACTGTACACTGATGTGAGACAAGATTTCTATGTTTTCATTTAAGAATAGAAATGCTAGACATTTAAGTCTAAATTGGTCTCTCTAGACCCTATTTATAATCAGCAGACAGAAACAGGTAACTCTAGCAGGTAATTTATCTTAAGTGTCTAAAATAAGTTAGATTAATTGCTCCATGTGGTATCTTCAATGCAACTTCGGATGCCCGAGATGAATCTTACATAAGGTGTCCAAAACCATCTCCTACCCAAACAGCGCACAGTATCATCTGCCATATTCACTCAAAATTTCACAGAAATTAAGGCTTAATATGGAAACAATTATTATAGTATGCACTGGAGCATAAGCATGCTGAAATGAAGTATGAAGACTTTCATAAAAAATGTCATATTCTGGAGAACACTGAAACATACCGCGCCATTCCCTTCCTACAATTTCTAACTTTCTTCCTCCAAGAAAACCGCAAGTGCGGGTACTAGCAGTGTTAGTTCATTTATTCTACATAACAACCAATTGAGAAGAAAAGTATGTTGAGCCCACACTTTTGCATAGTTGCTTCCCTGATAAAGAACTCTGTCGGAAGATTTATCTGATCATGAGAAAAATTTGAGGAAAAGAACAGATATTTGCTTCTACTTGGAAAAATCCATAAAAATTTGTTCAGTAACAATGCTAATTTTATTTGGTTTAGGGCTCATTTGAAATTCATATTATTCTTGCTGTTTGCAGTAATCAGTTACTCCTATGCACAGAAGAATAGAGACAGATTTTAAAATGGCTATATTTTTTCCAGTTTTGGCAACGACCACATCAGCAAATTCGTACACCTTTATTTTATAAGTTCAGTTTTAGTATCTTCACTGTGTGAACTGTTTACCATTACTATTTGTTCTGTGCTGAAGTGTTAGCATGCAGATGGCTGCCTGTCTTTATTCATAATACAATACTTGTTAATATGACTATAGTATCTTGGGGTACAACGTGTAATTCTTCTGTTGATAATTGGGCAATGTTTTAGATGTGAAGATCAGATTCTAATTTCCCCAAAGATTCTATCACTTGTGTCCTGACCTTTGGTAGCTATGGCTGACTTTTAACTGAAACTTTCCTCAAGTGAGTTTCCTTTGCATATCTGTTAGGTACCAGTACTTTTTTCAGGTCTTTTGAGTAATCCAGAAAGAAATTTCTAACTCTGTCTCCTTGCTTATTGACTTCTCTTATTGTAAAGCAAGAACTGTTTCACAGTCTTCTAGGCTTAATAGACTTCAGTACGTAAAGCACATGAACTGAATTTGGTCTTTAGGATTTCTCTGTCCATTCTATCTCTCAAGGGAGGTAACAGTGTTATTTAAAGATGCAGACATCTGACTTTCACAAAAAACCCCACCCTTCTTTTAGAAAGCTCAAGATTTAGGGTGCAAGTCCAGACCTCTTCTGATGTCTGGACTTGAGCATAACTCAAAATGATTCATTCCCTGGACTAAACTCAAAGCCATTTTTCATGAATATTCAAGACCCTCATATTTCATTTTCTTTCCCACTTCAATTCCAGCACAGAGATGTTGGACATATTCCATGCAACTATCACCTTCCTTTAGACTGACAGGATAAAATTAACTAAAATTTAAGTGGCTTTAAGAGCCATCCCTATTTTTAATCCTGTAACCCTGAGATTGGATTTCATTTCTGGCACTAGTGTCTAGTGTTTTTTTCCTTTGCTTTCCTTTAGAAGAGTGAACCTTAACATGAAACAGACAACCCACCAATGATTTGTAACATGCTTCATTGCTCCAGGTTCTCTGGTCTAATTAATTAGTGGATTGATACTTAACTACACAAAAAAAAAAAAAAAAAAAAAACACAAAAAAACCCAACAAGCTTAACAGGTCTAATTACAACTTTAGGATCCTGGGGTTACAGAATATCCAAGTTTAGGACTATTTCTCTGGAGAAACATATTTTTTTTCCTTTGTTAAACTTTGGAACCCTAAGCATAAAATGTTGTGTGTTCTTGTTTTCCCATTTCTTTCCACTGATTGCAGCTACCCGTATCTACTGCTGTCTAGCACTAGACAGTACATTAATGAGTGACATTTTAATATTAAACTATTAATTGCTCAAACCAAATGTAAAAAAGCAAAGTCATTCTTGTTAAGGGTCATTTGTCTTTGTGATTGGCAATCCTTAAATAGAGGAGGCCAGTCCCTCAATAGCAGACATCTGTAAAACTACTATCTAAATGGTTCTCTCTCTAGTTTTACTTATTGAAGGTCCTCTGGAATGGCCTTTGTCCTGAAAGGTAAATGTTGCCAAAATAGCTCCTACAAAATGCTGTTTAAATCCACAACACTGCAAACTGCCAACGGGGAGAAATGCTTTCCTCTTCAAAGTGTGAAGAATATGATTCTACTTCATAATATAGTTAACATCATTACAAATAATTTATTTTTCATGCATTTACTTAAAACTTAGGCCAACAGAAAAGCTTT
This sequence comes from Aviceda cuculoides, assembly GCA_035590195.1. Classification (NCBI taxonomy): domain Eukaryota; kingdom Metazoa; phylum Chordata; class Aves; order Accipitriformes; family Accipitridae; genus Aviceda; species Aviceda cuculoides. The sequence goes on along the minus strand of JAVJGG010000074.1, from coordinate 22,392,365 downwards.
TCACAGTGAGCTGTAGAAGTGCCTCTGCAAAAGCACTTCTTAAAATGATCCATCTTACCAGAAGCATCTGAAGATACGGACCAATAGCTAGAGAACTTTTCCGGGTGGGCAAATCTCCCTTAGAACAGGCTATAACTTTTCAGAATGTATCTTCAGTATTATCAACTTTGTCATTTGTCAAACTACTGAATAAGAGCTGCTGTCATTTTATGTTGCCCAGTAGGTTTTTGGGTCTTTCTGTCATATGGTCTTAGGTTTAGCAATTGAGGGCAGAAATTGACTTATGTATGTGTCACATATTTAGTGCAATGGGATACTAGTCTGATCATCATCTGAACATGCTCTGAAAAACTAAACTATAAATAGTAATAATCTTTGGATGAGTAACTGGCCAGCAGGCTGAAAAGACAAGAAAGCAGATTATTTCAAAGGCTACATTAAGAAACATATTCTGGTCCATGACTTTCATGCTACCACAGTATGTACCACTCACCCTTATTCAGTGAACTTCCCAGCAAGCGCACCGGAAAATCCTGTGTTTACTTCCCGAATGGGTAGTCACACCAGCACAAGGCGCAATGGGAGGGAAAGGAGAAGTCGTAGCTAGGGCAAATTCCTGTTGATTGATAAATAGTATATGCTTCCTTATACCACAATTTAGAGCAGCCATGGCCAGGTCTCTTCAGAATCATAACTAGTTATTGTTTTTTTTACTTCTCTTGTATCTCCTTGTCCTGTATGAGGCAGATTAGCTCTAGAGTCTGATACAGTGACTTGGTCTCCCTTTCATGGAGGCAGATGGTGTATAAGCTAAAGTTTCTTTCTTCACTGGCAGTGCAGCAGGTGTTCAGCCACAGGGGCCAGGGAGGAGCTATAGCCGCAAAAGCACCCCAGCTGCTGCTTGAAATGCTCTCAGCATACTTCTGAGGTGGTCAGGCTCATGCTGCTAGGGCAGATACTCTCCCTACATTTTTCCTGCACAGCTAGTCCTGATTGCAGCACTTCAGCACAAATGTGCAGCTCATAGTCAAAATGCATATGTTCACTTTATTACCTCAAGGAATCAGGGTACTGCAGATGGTATATGACTACTGCTGTTGTTTCATTTTCTTGAAGTTGTTTGCATTTGTCTTGTTTATAATTTCTTCAACAGAAATGCTTTAGGAAATACTGAATTAGAAAATATAAACAAAGAGTTGCTACCTCGTATTTTCCTTCTGTTTTCAGTTTTTCTGAATGAGATGCACTGTGAGATTAATTTGCTTTCAACATTAGTTGCTTTTATTGTTAGAACTCTCCACGTGACACTCAAATTTATCATAGAATCACTGGATGGTTTGGGTTGAAAAGGACCTCTAAAGAGCATCTAGTCCAACCTTCCTGCCATGGGCAGGGACATTCCTCAAAAGGTCAGATTGCTGAAAGCTGCATCCAACCTGATCTTGAATACATCCAGGGATGGGGTATCCACAACTTCTCCGGACAACCTGTTCCTGGCTCTCACCTCCCTCATAATAAAAAAAAGTCTTCCTTATGTCCAATCTAAATCTACCCTCTTTCAGTTTAAAATTGCTGCCCCTTGTCCTGCCACTACAGGCCTTGGTAAAAAGCCTCTCTATATCTTATAAGCAAGCCCCCTTTCTACATTGAAAGGCCACAATAAGGTCTTCCCAGAGCCTTCTCTTCTCCAGGCTAAACAACCCCAGCTCTCTCAGCCCTTCGTCATAGCAGAGGTGTTCCAGCCCTCTGACCACTTTCATGGCCCTCCTCTGGACTCACTCTAACAGGCCCATGTCTTTCCTGTGCTGGGGGCCCCAGAGCTGGATGCAGTACTCCAGGTGGGGTGTCCCAAGAGTAGAGGGGCAGAATCCCCTCCGTTGGCCTGCTGGCTACACTTCTTTTGATGCAGCCCAGGATATGCTTGGCTTTCTGGGTGTCACATCCCAATTTCTCAGGACAACGACTCAGGTTTGCTGATTCCCAGGTCAGGATTAAGGTGAAAAGACACCAGGGATCCTTTAACTCACAAAACTCAACTTCTGTTTGCTCCATAACAAGAATTGGCATGAAACTACATCAGTAAACTGTGTAACATGCTATCCATATGTCACCAAACATATACTACAAGCATCACCTATTTGGGGATCAGTGCAGCGAAGAAAATAAGGAGAGCCTTCCCACTGAGTCACAAGGTTCAGAGTGGACCCCCTTCCTTTCGAGACTCCCTCTCAGAGAGGAGCCCAGGGGCAGCTGGATCCACTTCTAGTCCCAGACTTGGTCAATGGTTTATGTTTAAAGGGATGAGGTGTAGTGATTATGGGGAAAAAAGAGAAACAGAGAGAGAAAGAGAAAGGTTTCACCAGTCCTGGGTCCAGTGTTGGTCTGGCCAGCCTAAAGGTCCACTTCCAGAGGGTGTGCACATGTGGGGCTTCAATTCGTGTCCTTTTATATTCTCCTTGCCCCTCCTTCGGGTGGGCACTCAAACTCATTACGCTAATTAGGTGTCATGCATGGTTTGTGCTTCCAGAACCTTCAGGAAATGGGTCAGTGGGCTTGGTGGTCACTCGGGGAATAACATCTCCCTCCTTGCAGGCATGGCCATTGTTTTATCTTTGGCCATACACGGTGAGCTGCCCCGCTCAGCATATCAGAATACAGAGCTGCGCACGCTGTGGCACGGCATGCCCTCCACGCCCTGTTGCTACCCAGCTTCTCTCCTGCAGTCCTGGGGTTTGTTGTTATGCAGAGTTCAGTTATGCAGAACTTGCCCCACCAGAATGTTTGAGACATTAACTCTTTCAGTCTCCCACACTGGGCTGCTAGCTCATGTCCAATTTTTCATGCACCACTCCCCCAAGTCCTTCTTCTCTTCTCTCAATCCATTCATCCCCCAGTCTGTATTGATAGCAGGGATTGCCCCAACCCAGGTGCAGGACCTTGCACTTGGCCTTGTTGAGCTTCATGAGGTTCACATAGGCTCACTCCTCAAGCCTGTCAGGGTCCCTCTGGATGGCATCCCTTCCCTCTGGAGTATCAACTGCACCACTCAGCTTGGTGTCATCTGCAAACTTGCCAAGAGTGCACAGACCCTTGAGGGACACCACTCCTTACTGATTTCCACTTGGACACTGGGCTATCGGCAGTAACTGTTCAGACGTGGCCATGCAGCCAGCTCCTTCTCCATCAAACAGTCCATCTGTCAAACACAAATCTCTCCAATTTAGAGGTAAGAATGTTGTGGGGGACTGTATCAAAGGCCTTACAGAAGTCTGGGTAGATGACATCCACAGCTCTTCCCTTGTCCACTGATGCAGTTACTCCACCATAGAAGACCACTAGGTTAGTCAGGAGGAAATTTATTTGAAGATAGACTCTCATAAATTGGGTTCAAGAAATTTTGAAGGTTACTGTCTTTTATGAAGAGGAAAGTTATTGTGTGTACCACAGAGAGATTTAAAATTGTTTTTATTTAGACTGTCATACAGCTAGACATTCTTTGATTTAATCCAAACTCCTTAGAATATTAAATTATTATGATTCTCATCTTTTAGCTTTTAGGCAATACGCCAGGGAAACTAAAGGTGCCTGAATTTTCAAAAATATTACCAAGAACCATTGTTTTTCAAAAGCCATGATCAGTGTGGTACATCATTAGTTATGTAAAATATACCACTTGAAACAGCTAATATTAGTTCACCACACCCATTTGCATTATATTAGTCAAACCCATATCAGCTTGTATTTAGCTATTCGTGATCACAGTTTGTAGGATACAGTTTTACAGCCCTTGAAATGGATTAGGGGATAATCAGGACACAGCAGTGACAGAAATCGTGACTAAAAATTTTGTTCAAATTCCAGGAAAATTTCATTACTAAAATAATCAGTACAAACAACATCAAAACATAAAATGCATAGACTCAGCTATTTATCAGTATGTGCCAGCTTTCCTAAATATCTGTTTAACACTCACAAACACTTGCAGTTTGACAGCAGCTTGTGACAGACTCTAGTATGATCTCTGCCCAAGAAGAGTGAGAGGGCTTGGCGAGGCAATTCCTTTGATGCTAACAAGTGGGCAGAACCTGCCTAGGTGCAAATGAGGAGAATGGAAAGCTGTAAAACACTGCAGGTCAAATCTAAGGAGGAAATGAAGAGGACTAAAAAATGATTTGAAGAGCACCTTGCAAAGGATACTCAAACTGGTAGTAAAAAGGTCTTTACGTACATCAAAAGGAAGAAGGTAGTTATGAAACTGATGAGATGATTGCTTAATGACAAAAGTCTAAAAGGCGTGTGGGGGGAGTATGTGTCAATGATGGCAAAGCTAGCACCAAGAAGCTCAAAGCGTTGTCCACCCTTGACTGCAGTTGGGCGTGCTGGGGATTCATAACCCCACACCGGCTTCCCACTGGGGAGGCCAGAAGAACTGTATCAACCTGAAGTAACTTTACAGGAAGTATGAGCCCAAACAGGGAAGTGAAATACAGGGTGTATAAGCCTGCCACCTGGAAGTGGAGAAAGTCACCTGAACCAGGCAACATTCAGCTAAAGGTGATGGAGGACTTCAGCTATGAAACTCCACAACTGCTGGTCGTGGTGTACAACCCACTCTTACAGTTGGGGCCTGGCCACCAAATCACGTCAGCCATCCCAGGGCGTGCCAGAGCCCACCTTGAGAAGGAGAGACCGGAGACACTGACGTCTCTCACTGTGAGGCTGAACCATTTATGGACATGGACAAACACGGGCTGATGGGGAAGAATGTATCTTCTGTGAACAGAAATTGACTGCTGGGTGAGGGTCCCAACAAACACACAGAGAAAGGAAGGGGGTACATCCCACATTTTCCTTCAGCTTCCACACTTGGCTGCCCGTGGGCACACAGCTTTCTGCCAGGGTGAGTGGCGTTTCTGGCCTGTCTCTCCTACACCTGACAGCACATTACTGTCCACAGTCGAGCCAGGCCACCCCTCAGGAAGCACCTCCGTTCTGCTGCAAGCACTCGAGCATTCGGGCTCTCACCGCCCGGCGACTTCGCCCTGTCAGCGCAACGCAGCCCGTCCCACGCCGCCCCTCCTCCAGGCCTCCATGCGAGGGAAGGGCCCCGGCGCCACAGCCGAAGCCACGGCAGGCGGCCTGGGAGGCGGCTGGGGACCAGCACCGGCACCGGCACCGGCCGCCCCGCCCCCCGCCGGGCCCTGCCCCCGCGGCAGGTGTGCGCCACCGGGAGGAGTGCGGGGGGAGCTCCCCGCCTTCGCGCATGCGCGCCGCCCCGACGGCCGGGATTTCCTCGACTGCGCGTGCGTGCTCTCCTCTCCCCTCGGGCAAGATGGCGGCGGGGCGATAGGTCAGGGGAAGCCAGTGAGGCGGGCGTTTGGGGGGGCCGGGCTGGCGGGGAGAGGGCCGCGGCTGAGGCGCGCCCGAGGGAGGCGGCTGCCGGGTAGGGTCTGGGCCCGCGCAGGAGCTGGGGAGGAGGCCGGGCTGTCCCGGAGCCCTCCGCGGGGATATGAGGAGCTGGGGAGAGGGGGCAGGGGCCGGCCCTCGCCGGTGAGGAGGGGGAGCGGCTGTCCCCGTATGCGCGCCCGCCGGCTGTCCCTTCACGCCGCCCCGGGGAGGAGGCGCAGCTCGCGGGTCCGCGCCGGTGGCGGCAGCGGCGGGAGGCGTCGGAGGAGCCGCGGCGGCGTTGCCGGGCGGGGAGAGGAAGGCGGACAGGTGAGTGCCAGTCGGCCGGAGCGCCGGCCCCGGTGGACCCTGGCCCGCTTCACCGGGCCCTTCTCGGGCAGCCCGCGCTAGCGCCAGCCCCCGTGCGGGTTTGAACCAGGATCCCGTCTGGCTCAGGCTTGCGTGCGCTTCTCCCTGAAGGCGCCCGCCCCTGCCCCTCGTCCCCGGCGGCGGGTCGCCGCGCTGGCACAAGGCCGAGTCCCGTAGCTGCTGTCCCCCAGGCAGAAGGAGCCTTATCTCGTGGGTGTTACTCAAAGTCAGTAGTGGCTTGCTTTTTTTTTTTCTTTTTTGGGGGGGGCGTGGAAGTATAATGCCATTTGACTTTATTTAGCGGTTGTGTTCTTCAAAATCTGCCTTGAAGTATTCAGATATTCGACAGCTAAAATACCACTGGCATACGAAGGCAATAGGGTCAAGGCCCAGTGAATAGGTCTTAGGAAGAGCTCATCCGCTGTCTTCTATGAAGAGATATTTAAAGTCCTTAACGTGCAAAACCCATCATCTAACTGTTAGATGAGTCTTTAGCTTCAAAACTCAGTATTAGCAGGGCTTATTTCTTCTGTTATGTGTTTTCTCTGACCTCTTGTAATGAGGAGTGGATCTGTACAGATGTCTGTGAGTACAGCCTCAGTTTCTGAAGTCTCTCTAGCCTCAGTTGTCATTCAGAGCTTCAGAAGTGATTGAGTGTGAAGTAAAATAGTTCAGATTTCTGTAAATGTCAGTTTCATTGTGTAACTGCAGAGTATGGAGAAGTGAAGGTGCAAGTGTACTAAACTATATAATGGACTCGTTTGTTGTTGCCTTGGCCCCCTCCATAGTAAACGATAGGATGGTAGTGACCTGTAAAACTGGGAAGACAAGCCTTTTGGTAAAGCTGTCATAGAAACTTTTAACTTTCCAAAAAATAAAATAAGGTTCTGCAGAAACTGTTTTCATGTACTTGCTTCTATCAAGTACTGATTGAACAAGGGGAAATTTTTCTGTGGACCAGTGGAGAAACACAGATTTGAAAGCTTTGCTTCAGGAGAGCTGCTAACATTTTGGTAAGTTAAGCCTATGGCAAGAGTTAAGTAACTTTATGTCACTAATTGAAATGCAGAGAAACTGAACCTTTTTCCTATTCAGGTGCTGTAACCTTATATTTTTAAACTGGGTTTGAAAAAAATGGTATGCTGGATGGATTCATCCAATCCTAAGCACTCAAGAAACATCAGTTTTAAAGTGAATGTCATGAGATCATTGTTTTGCGTCAGCTTCAACTTCCTTTATGTGTATTTTTTCCTTTAGTTACGGTGAAGACTGTTTATAGAATAGTTCTGTCCAATGAGACAGATCTTACAAGTATTTGCTCTCTTTGGATGCTTTAGTTTTTAAAAAAAAAAAAAAAAAAAGAAATTATTTGGTAGAAAGTGTTTGTACTTAGGGGTATAAAAGAAAAAAAAACCCAAACTGTGGAAATCTAAATGGTGATATAGTTGTTGAGATATTTTTTTTTTCTAAATAATGTAATAGGAAACATTATTGAGCATAAGAACATGTCTTACCATATATCTTATTTCCATGCAATGAAATCCATGCTCAAGTATGTTGTCCTGGCTTTGGCTGGGATAAAGTTAATTTTTGTTCTAGTAGCTGGTATAGTGTTATGTTTTGGGTTCAGTATGAGAAGAATGTTGATAACACATGGATGTTTTCTGTTG
>JAVJGG010000074.1:22364759-22381689 GCA_035590195.1 Aviceda cuculoides | reverse complement strand
CAACAGAAAACATCCATGTGTTATCAACATTCTTCTCATACTGAACCCAAAACATAACACTATACCAGCTACTAGAAAGAAAATTAACTGTACCCCAGCTGAAACCAGGACAGCTTTAAGCTAAGTGAGTCATATATTGAGTTTTATGGCTTTGTTGTGCTTTGCTGCTATTTCTTTGAATAAGATTCCCACTTTTTTTTTTATATACTAGAAATTGAAATTCATTTGATCAATAAGAAGAGTTTCCCTCAAGCCCCCTCTGGCTTTTTGTTACAGACTCTACTGGAGTTTGTGTTTTGATTGCAACTCCCTGTTTAGTTAGTGGGGTGACTTCTGACTCTGGCCTGTCAGCCTAACCGTGGTGCTGGGGAAGGTTATGGAGTGGAACACCTTGAGTGCCATCGTGCGGCATGTACAGGACAACCAGGTGATCAGGCCCAGGCTGTGTGGGTTTATGAAAGGCAGGTTCTGCTTGACCAGCCTGATCTCCCTCTATGACAATGTGACCTGGTTAGTAGATGAGGGGAAAGGCTGTGGATGTTGTCTGCCTAGTGTTCAGTAAAGCTTTTGATGCTGTTTCGCACAGCATTCTCTGGAGAAACTGGCTGCTCATGGCTTGGACAGGTGTACTCTTTGCTGCGTAAAAAAACTGGCTGGATGGTTAAGCCCAAGGAGTTGTGGTGAATGGATTTAAATCCAGTTGGTGGCCAGTCACAAGTGGTGTTCCCCAGAGCTCAGTATTGGGGCCAGTTCTGTTTAATACCTTTATCAATGACCTGGATGAGGGGATCGAGTGCACCCTCAGTAAGTTTGCAGATGACACTAAGGTGGCCAGGAGTCTTGGTCTGCTTAAGGGTAGGAAAGCTCTACAGAGGGATCTGGACAGACTGGATCTATGGGCAAGGCCAGTTGTATGAGGTTCAACAAGGCCAAGTGCCGGGTCCTGCACTTGGGTAACAACAACCCCATGCAGCGCTACAGGCTTGGGGAAGAGTGGCTGGAAAGCTGCCCGGCGGAAAAAGACCTGGGGCTGTTGATCAACAGCTGGCTGAATATGAGCTGGCAGTGAGTCCAGGTGGCCAGAAGGGCCAATAACATCCTAGCTTGTATCAGAAATAGTGTGACCAGCAGGACTAGGGAAGTGATTGTCCCCCTGTACTCGGCCCTGATGTGACCACATCTCGAATACTGTCTTCTGCTGTGGGCCCCTCACTACAAGAAAGACAATGAGGTGCTGGAGCATGTCCAAAGGAGAGCAACAAAGCTAATGAGGGGTCTGATAGAGCACAAGTCTTATGAGGAGCAGCTGAAGGAACTGGGGTCGTTTAGCCTGGAGAAAAGGAGGCTGAGGGGGGACCTTATTGCTCTCTACAACTACCTGAAAGGAGGTTGTAGCGAGGTGCATGTCAGTCTCTTCCCACGTAAAAAGTGATAGCACAAGAAGAAACAGCCCCAAGCTGAACCAGAGGAGGTTTAGATTGGATATTAGGAAAAACTTCTTCACCAAAAGGATTCTCAAGCATTAGAACAGGCTGCCCAGGCAAGTGGTTGAGTCACCATCCCTGGAGGTATTTAAAAGATGTGTAGATGTGGTGCTTAGGGACATGGTTTAGTGCTGGACCTGCCAGTGTTAGGTTTACTGTTGGACTTGATCTTAAACGTCTTTTCCAACCCAAATGATTCTGTGATTCTAATAAAATTATTTGAATGTCTGAATAAGTATGTCAGGATAGAACTTAAAGAGTGTCACTGTATATGCAGAAGTGGATTCCTGCTTCCTGCTCCTTATTTTGGTTTGTCTCCTAGTGTGTGATTTGTTTGTGTTTTGGGGATTTTTTTTGTTACACAGCAGTATTTTCCTTACCTTTCCATATTCCCCCAAATCAGGTAAGTATTAGTGTGAATAAAAATGAGACTGAGGGTGTGGTTATATGAATAAGAAAAGAGGTTCCAACATGGTGGTGAAAATCAGAAATACTGTAATATTAAATGTATCTCTATGGCTTTAGTGGAAATTATCCATCAGATTGTCTTCGGAAGACTTTTTTTTGACAAAAATCCTGCGAGCGTCTTTGGTCACAGACTTTGTATTCAGGTATATACAGCAGAACAGGTCTGAATCCATGTTGCTACTTGGGTTATCCTTGGAGAAATAGAGTAGTCTTCAGAGTGACAGGAGCAAAGTGTCACTACATCAGAAGTATTACAAGGAGTTTGTCTAACCTAGGAGTTTTATGTAATGTGGCTTTGTGTTGTAATTGTTTCCTAGAAATGGAGGGGTGTTACTAAAAACAAAGAAATATGGCATGTAGTATGCAGAGATTTTTGTTGTTGTGAAGAGTGTTTTGGGGTTTTATAATTAATAGTTTTTCATAACTAGTCTTTGTAATAAATTTGTGGCCTCTGCTGGGATAGAGTTGGTAGGATTTGTTCTTCCCTTCAGTTCAATCATTATAATGATGATTCTCCAGTTTGTTATATGTAGCTCTTACTGCACTGTGGGTGTAAAGTTCTTGCTTACAATGTCTTACCTTGCAGCTGATCTCTATTCTCAGAAGTAGTTGATTTGCCAAGCTTGTGAAGTTTGTAATGTTGCTTTTCATGCAAGTTGTGCTTGGATTTGAAGGAGAAAATAAGAAAAGGTGTTGATGGTAGAAGAATAGTTATCTGTTGTAATTAAGAGAAACAAAGGAGTGTGCTGCAGAGTAAGTTAAAATTGAGGTGAATATATATTTGTCCCTATATTTCAGTGCTTTTGTTTGTGGGGAGGATCAGGAGAAGGTTTAGTTATTCCTATATTGGAATTTAGTAGTTCAGAGATTAGAGTCTGTCAGTTCCTGATTTTTTTAGAAGTGTTATTTCAGACCTGGTAACAGTACTGTCCTGGAATGTAGTAACTGTAGGAATAAGCTTTTCATGGGGTTGTGCTATAAGATTTTGAGCAGATATGTTCATGTTCTACAAGAAGCAGTCATGCAACTTGTTATCCTAATAGATGCTTTAATGGTCAAGGTTTCTTCTAATAGATAGATAGTGATAGAGCAACAGCTTTTATTTTTATTTGAATGATAATGGAAACAGTGAAACATTCAATTGTCATTGATAATTTAAACATCTAAAATATTTCTGTATTTAAAAAAAAATTCTGGAATAAAAAAATGCCTAATTTATCTTTGATTTATTTTAATAATGCTATCCATTCCTTGCTGGCTTGAACCATCTGAAAAGAGTATGTTTGAAAATGCAACAGGTTTTTGTTGGGTTTTTTTAACTGCATGAAATTGTCACTTCAGTCACAACAGTTACCTCCATTGCTTTGTGTAGTATAACATCCTTTGGAATAGGCTGAGATTCATCAAACTGTGAAACAAGACATTTCTTTTGAAAATGGAGCAAAATCGTTTCATTAAACAAGTTAATAATCTTACTAAGTTGTATTTTGTGTGTACAGTATCTGAATAAAAATAATGAGATCCTCAGCTGTTCCTCTTGGATGCAGGTCATAGCAGTGCTGTCTTTATAGATCTAAATTCAGATGTTAGTCTTGCAAAGAACTTCAACTTTGCCTCAAGTTGCTGACATCTTAGTGTAATACTACTGTTGTCCCAAAAGTGGGGTCATTTACCCGGTGCGCAAAAGGCCAATGTACACACAGAGCAGAAGTATTTTATTCCAATTCATGTTTGCGCAAAGATGGGGGCTAGGTGGTAATCCACAAAGCTAGCACACCTTATACCTAAACAGGCAAGCAATTTATACAGTTTAGTTTTACATATTTAGTTTCCAAAGTTCTTCCCCAAAACTCTTATTGGTAGTTGCTTATCTACCACGGTTTCTATTGGGCTGAAGTTTCCCCCGCTTCGAATTAAAGGCACAATGTTCTTTTATTCTGCAGCGCATGTTCGGGGAGGGGTGGGGTGGGTAAGACTTTTTCATCTTGAATTAAGTCAGTGGTCATGATCTCCCCCTGCTGCCTTTACCTTTCTCCCAGTTACTGAAGATCTTTGCTGACTTCATGCCTATTAGCAATTATTCAACTTCCAGTACCTCCTGGGGTAGGATGCTCCCTTCCTATCAGTCCTTTAATTCTTCAGAGGCATGGTTGTTAGCAAGGTATGCATAGCTTATACAGGGGGCATCCTGTTTCACAAGACTGTTGTGGCCTTTTTAAGGTCGTTTAAGTACATTGCTGCTACTGTCTATATGTCTTTGTGCTGCTCAGATTAAATATCCTTTTCTGTGGTTACTTGTTTTCAAAACACCATCCTGTTATTGGATGTGTTTTGAAAACATAATTGAAAATATTTTTTTCTTGTTGCAGGGTCTTTTAGTACTTGTATTGGTCTTGATGGTTGGTCATGTTGATCTTTACTATTCAGTAAAAATTAAATGCAGTTTAGTTAAAACTCTGGAATTCTAGAAGCTTGTTCTTAAGATCAGCAATTTATCATGCCTTCATTTGTGAACTTTTTCATGCAATTAAATGTTGACTTGTAGTTCCCAAAACTTTGAAACATTGTCAGAAGTCCTGCTTAATGCCTTGTAAGGGCCTAAGGAAGTGGGTGACCTTCACTCTGCTCTTGCCTATTTAGTAAGAAATACCTTTCCTGTAGATGATCTAGTGCCTGATTTGAAATTTTAGTATCATGTTGCAACCTGCTTTTTCGGAGAAAATGCTGGCCATTTTGTCATGTTGCTATGCAGCAAAAGCTTCAAATGGATAGGTAGGAGCTTCATTTTTATGACAAAGAGAAATCAGCTTCCATTCTGAAAGAGAAGTTTGTATATTATCAGTCCTGCTGTAGTGCCCTTCCAGTGCCCATAAAACTTGGCCCAAGAAAGGAGTGTCTCTTTTCCTCATGTTTAGGAGTTCCTCAAGTAGAAAATTCCCATTTATGATGTGCAAAGCATAGGTCATAAAGGGTTAAGTAGCTATGGTTCTTTTACTATAGTAGAAGGGATACAAGACAGAAGTTGTTTTTTTGAACCCAGAACTACTTCTTTTGTTTGTGGTTTGTTGTTTTTTTTTTTTTGTTAGGTTTTGTTTTGTTGTTTAGGCTTTTTTAGAATTCAGCTATGGGTGATGGGTGACGGTGGAGATTTAGGTGTTTGAATTAGACATTCTGCAAAGGAAACACTGTACATGCCTTGAATAATGGGATTTCTGGAGCTAAATGCTTGCATTGTCTCACTGAGATTGTTTTCAACTTCTGTATTTTCTGCTCAGAAAGATGTGCATTCAAAATATCTACTCTTTAAGCTGTTTCCCACAGAACTTTAGATCCAAGGGCTCATATAAAGTCTCCTTGATTACTCTGTATTAGTCATTAAAGGCTTGCCTGTGGAATGAAATTTGGGTAAAATTGTTGGCTGTCAGCAGGTGCTATACACCAGGATCTAGACCAACAAAAAAAAAAATGCTGATTATGTTAGAATTTACTTATTTACTTACTTTTGGCATCAGAAGCCAAAAGTAAGCAGTTTTGGAGTGAAAGCTTTGGTGCCAGTAACCTTGACGCTATAATTGGCACCTATCGCTGCCAGGAAGACAGTGTCAGCAGGCAGTGCAGAGATGCATAAGATTCTGAGGTTAGCAAAACCTAATATTTGGCCATATTCCTTCCACGCTTTTTAACACAAATCTAAAATGATTGTTTTAATAACACAATGTAACAAAAATTTTGTTTACAGACTTTATCAATACCAGGATTAAGCACAACTCTGAATACTTCCTAATTCCCTTATATGTCTATTTCTTTAATCTTTGTTGGTACCAGTCTACCTCCTCCCCTGTATTTCAGCAGAATGACTCTATTGGGATTTTGTTCCCTGGTATTCAAATTGTTCAACTACAAGCCTTTCATTGTACAGGACTCTAATTTTAGCTCAGTCTAGTGGAGCGGTGACTCAAACCTCTGTAAAATTCCTATTTCCGCAAGAGCAGGAAAAAACCCACAGAGTTCCTGCCACTTGCTCTAGCATTTTTCTATATTTTATATTTTGTTGTTATTTCAGTGGAAACCGCAGATCTAAATTAGAAATACAAGCTGAAAAGGGGCATTAGCTAATGTGTTCTTTCTTCTTTGGTTCCAAATATAGCTTATTTGTTTATAGGTATTGTTATGTATGTTCATGACTTCTTTAATATTCTGTATACTGAATATGACTCGGGGTAGAAATGCCAGCATAGAATAATGGTACTTTATTCACATGTGTAAGTCTCTAAATATGGTTCAGAATGAGCTCCAGAAAGGTTTAAGATAAGGACTCAGCTTGCAATCAGTGAAACAGTTTTAATTCAGATTTTTTTTTTTTTCCACTTGGATGTCATAATTGTATCCAGGCTGCCAGGAAGCGCGGAGTATGCCTGAGTACCTAGTTCATACATGAATGTGCTTATTATATTTTTGTCTTGGAACATCCTTGCTAGTTTAACATGTGTACACTGTAAGTCTGTCTTTGCATTCAGTTAGATTCACTCCACCGTTGTGATAACGCATGCCAGTGCAATCAAGTAGCCAGAATATTATGAGACTTCTTGTTAGTTAATGTAAGACTAATGGGATGTTTGAATTGCCATGGAATTAGGTCTCTGACAAAAGGTTTAGATGCCAGTCCAAGTGATGGCTTGCTAATTAAATGTCTAAATGTCATTGTTAGGACCTTGAGAACTAGACTTGATTCACAGAGCTTTTTCCAAAAAATGTTTCAAGTGCTGGAAGCTGAAAAGAGTGAATTGAATGGAGAAATAGCGCTTGTCTTCCTCTAAAACAAGTGGGTTTGTGTATTGCTTTATTTGCATGAAAAAGTAGTTGTCTGTATGTGACTGTCTTTATACTATTCCAAATCTCTTTCTCAATTTTACTTGTGAGCAAGATGTCCAGGTCTCCTCCCTGCCCCCAGTAGTGCCTTGAATGATGTAAAGGTACTGAAGAGTCCATGTGATGGTCTAGTATGCATGCAACAAGGAAGACCTGAAGCTAGTTGTAGTGACAAAGCCTGGTTGTAATTCACTGTATTATAAGTCTTGGGTGTTTTAGAATGTTTTAACTTGTTCAGAGAATAATGGGAAAACGTCTATGTTAAACATACTGGGGTTAAGTTTTACATTTACTCTCTGCCAATATATTAATTCTTGCCTTTAAAGTCAGCTGCTCTGAATGTAGATAGAGTAGGAATGTATGAATTTGTTACTTGCTCAGTCAGTGTTTATTGCTTGAAAATTTTCTGACTTGTGACTTATAAGTGATGGAGTTCTTCACAAAGCCAAGTAATTGGTCTTGGGGGCATTTGCCACCTAGTTCACTGTTTGAAGGAGAATTTTTTATTCAATTCATATTCTTTTAAGTTTATTGCACGATTTGTAAACATGGATGGACAATGCTTTTCATCATTCTTGCCTCTGTTTTGCATTTCATAGGTTGTTATGTAATTACATTGCAGGAGTCTCTAGAAGCCTGGCAAACATTAGAACTTCTTTGTGTTGGGCAAACCTCAAACCCATAAAAAGACACGATTCTTGTTCTGAAGCAATTACATTGCTCGTAGCCTGTGGTGTAGAATGTTACCAGGCATTTGAACTGGGGAATAAGGTTTTCATGAGGCTCACTACTAGTGCTTGCCAGCATTTACTCTTTGGGAAAGGAAAGATAATAAACAGTAAATAAAAGAATATCAGGAAAGTATCAGCCAGGTGTGGACTAGAAAGCCCCTGTTCTTGTAGCTCACTTGTTTTCAGTGAAGTCATGCTATACAACCTTTCATGAAAGTGCTTGGACTTGATGGAGTGGCCATGCTCTATCACATGACTGAAGCATAGGTGTACCCTTTTATGTGGCGAGTGCACATCTAGTTCCAGTCAAGTCATTCATCCAGATGACTTCAATCACGTGTGTGTTTGATTGCATGATGAATGAGTGCCATGATATGAATGTCACATGAAATTTCCAAGGGATAAGACATGTCTGGTCACACGATAGGGCAAAAAAAATCAGGGAAAGTGGAAAAAGTAAGTAGTGAGGCTGGGGAGCAATTCATTCATAATCTTAAATATGAAAATTTCAATTACTGCGAATTGTGTTTCTGGAGAAGGACTTTGGTTTTCTGTTCATGTGACAGAAGGGGTTTTGCCAATGACATGGGATGTCTTCTGTTGTTTCTTCCTTGTCAGAACAAGTAGTACCCACTGTGAAGACTTCTGTCTTTCTCTTGCTACCTGGGTAATTACCTTGCAAAATTAACCCCTTCTGTGGTGTGGGAAATGCTTAAAATTCTTGTGATCTCAGCTTACCTTCATTTGCAGGCACTAAGTTTGCCACCATTGGAGTGGGGACTGTTTTTAGAAAACTCTGAGGAGTCTATAATACCTTAGGATATTTTCTCCTAATAATGAAGGTTTAGCATCCATTTTTTTTTTGCCGTGACCTCTGTCAACCACAGTGTAACAAGAAACTGAGTCTGATTATGCATTTGCATGGGCATTCATCCATTTGTCATGTACAGATGTGAATACTGTAACTTCTTATGGCTGATGCTAAATATTAAGAAGCAACAAAATAGGGCTTTGTCTTGGAACTTGGGCCACTCTAAGTATTCTAGGTTTGTGCTCAGTTTCTTCTACTGGGTCTGACCCTTAATCAGTCTCTGGGCAGCTGATGGATGTGCAGCCTTGGGTAAAAAGATAAAACTGAGCCAAGAGCTGTGTGACAGCTAAGGACAGAGTATTCTACGACAGAGTGCTTTGATTACAAAAGACAGGTCTAGTGGTGACCAGGCAGATCCAGAGCCTGGCACTCTCCAAGAAACTTTGGAAAACATAAAATTTTTGATCTTTGTTTAAACTTTTAATTTTTTTCTAATCTGTGGCCCAGATGGGGAAAAGAGGAGAAATCCGTGTTAATTAATGAACAGTCTTCTAGAAGAGCTTTTCCTGTGAAAAAATTTTCCCAGAGAATCCCTGAGGTACGCTAGACAAGAGGATTTATATGGAAGATGTTCAGCCTTCAATACTGCTAACATATTACTGAAACGGCATTAAAGATGGGTTAAAAGGTGCAATTACAGTTTTCCAAAAGTGCTGAATAAGCCTTTACTTTGCTGGAGGTTTGGAATGAGTGGGTAGGCACATGCATGAATCAGTGGAGTAAACTAAACTATGCTTGAAAGTCAACTCTTTAGTTTATCTGGTCAGTGTGAATTCACTTTCTGCACATTACACACAGATGGTAAGTTTTCTAGCTCACATCTTTAAAATCAGCTTACCAAATTTCTGTAAAAGTCCACCCCTTTAGGGGATTGAGTGAGCACCATCCATTTCTATTTTCTGCCGTTTTAGCTTTTTCTTCTTTATTTTACGTTGCAACAGAGCTTTTTGGATAGGATTGTTTTTCCCTTTAAAAAACCAGAAATCTGTGTGAAAATTAATGCCCAATGTTAATACTGGGTAAGATGAAGGTATCTGTGGTTAGCTGGGGAAAGCAAGAGCTGATGTAGGTATGTATTGAACTTGTTGCCTTTCATCTGAGGTACTGCACAGCATTGCTCTGATTTGCTACCTCCCGATGTCCTACAGGTGAGGCCCAGATTAAGTAACAGCTTGTTTTGTTGATACTTGAACAGAAATATTCCTGATAAAGACTTGTACTCTAAATTATAAAGTCCCTTAGAAATGAGGCCTAACAACTGTCATGCTTAGCCATAGTATTAAGAGGAGGTGGGAAAAAGTTAAATAAAAGGAAGGCTGAAAATACAATATGCAGCTGGTTAGAAGGGAGAGAAAACACAAGGCATGGCTAAAGTAAGAAGTGGTAGTTACAGTATACAGATAACAGTAAATTACCTTACAAGCCTGAAAGAGCTGCAATAGAGGAAACAAAGCAATAAAATACCAGGATGCTCTGTTGCTTTTAATTAGAGGATGAGGAGACTGTAGGTAGTGCCGTGCAGAGTTTGTCAGATGGGGTTTATTATGTAGCTGAGATAGAAGAATAGGTAACTGGATTAATGGTTTGCTATAGAAAATCTTTTTGTTATTTTTATACTCTTTTTAGAACATATGTGACCAATATTACAGATTGGGCTGTAGCTCTGTACTAGATCTAACACATTTGAGAAAGGAAGCAGTTCTTCTCCTTGAAGCTTCATTTCTTTAAGTTGCAGCAAGAAACCTGCTTGCAGATGGAAAAACTCAGAGGGAAGAAAGCACTACTTCTGGACAAAACTAGGGAATTGGCAAACAATAGAGAGCATTAGATAGTGAAGGATTTAAAGAGCAGGTGATAGCTTTCTGTATGTCTGACTTATTTATGAAGTAATTAAACAGCATGCATTTTTCGGCTTTTCTCATTTAGCTTGTTACATTACTTTCTGGTAGTTAATTGACCCCTGTGGAAGACAGACCTTTTCACTGCTTCTGGAAAAAATCTTCTCAAGTTCAGGAATGTGTGTAGCACAGCCTTCTGGAAAAAAAAAAAGTGGAACTTTAGTACATTAGTATAATAGAAAATCTTAACAGAACAACTTGATTTCTGAGTCTGTATTGTCAGTACAGAAATTTTCTGTTTATTTTTGTAGGACTAGTGTCAGAAGAGTTGAGTGCATGTGGTCTGGATGATGCATTAGGAACAGTGACAGTTCTTTTCTCCATTCTTTCTGCATCTGCATGAGAAAGGTAGTCCTTTAGATTCTTGATCCTCAGGAAACCTCTTTTTCTGATGATCTTTCTAATCCTCATAGTTGGAGGCCATCTGTATCAGGAAAAAATATGCAATATTTGAGAGAATCCTGATGGACAAAGTAGGAATACAGCTTTTCATGGTGAAAACACTGGCATTACTGCTGATGGGAGCAGGTTATGAGTATTCCCAGTATGTATATATACAAACTATCACTGATCCTAGTCACATGGTAAGGACAGGGCTCAGAAGGAACAATACACAGTCTGTGTGTGGTAGTGAGAGGTGAAAGCAACTTCACAATTTCCAAGGAAATGAGAAGCAGAGAGCATGTTCAGCTTCATGGATTTTTTTAAATAAAGTTGAAAGGCAGGAGACAATCTTTGGTTATAGCAGCTGCTAAAATATTTTATCAAGTCCTGTGTTAAGATGACATTTGCATCTATGTAAAACAGATGTGAAATGTTTTCAGTTTATTTTGTTAATAAAATCTGTTCATAGCACCTTTCTAAAAGGTGCAGCCTGATGTAAGTCAATGTGTAAAACATTTGTAAGCAAAGTTCTGAAGGCAAGATCTCTTAAATTGGCAACACTACATTTCACATTTGTGAGGAATACCAACCACAGAGCCTGGCAACAGAGAGAGAATTTAACTCATTATCCAACCCACTCACTGCCCAGAGTCTCTGAGGTTAGTAGTACTGTGCATGTACAATGACTAATAATAAAATATCAATCACTTTCATTATATTCAATAGTTAAAAGCTGCTAGGAAGAAGGGTACTGCTGCAGAGGGTGAGGTTTTGAAGGCACAGAAAACTGTCCCATTTATGAGCCAGTTATCTAAACCCAGAAAACCTCTTGCATTTGCTGTTGTAATAGTCTTGATTTTATGAAGCAAATAAATATTTTGAGTAATGTCCTTTATGTTTTTAAAAATGTGGATCTTAATCTGCTCAGAGCTTCTATTTAGCACTACTTAGTAGTGGGGGGAAACATGGTTATGACAATTTTAGTTGGTCTCAGACTGGATTTTTATAAATGCAATAAAAGGTTGGGAAATACTTGGTGCATGGATTACATAAAATATTCTAGGAAAAGATTGCCAGTTCCTTTTCTGGAGCCAAATTCCCATTAGGCTGTTTGAGAATGCTGTGCTGGGTAGACTGCAGGGATCTTGTCCAAAATAACAGAAGTAATTGTATTTTGAATACTGAAACTGAGCTGATATTTTTCAGTATTAAAATTTTGTGTCCCTGAGATTTGATGGCTTGCATGCAGAGATTTTTCATTCTTTTAATAGATTTTAAAGGAGTTTTTATGTAATACAGAGCAGTAGATCTGTCATGGTAATGGTATCTTTCAAAAAAAGAAAAGCCATCTTGTTCCTTCTGCCAGATAGAAAGTAACTAACCAAAAATAGACTTAGTCTAAATAAGACTTTTCTCTGTACAATTCCTTTCTGTGTTTCATTTTTTTTCCTGAGGGCCTGACCTTTTTTATTCAAATACAGTTTCATTGGTATCAGTTCTATTAGCAGAATTCTATACTCACAGAGAAAGCAGTTCTTAAAAAAAGAGTATGTGCAGCAATACCATTCACCTGTTTGGCTGTATATCAATGTTTTAACACCACTGGAAGGTACAGTGTGAGAAAGGTCATGTTATTACTAATAACATGCTGTTTCTTAAACTGTATTTCACTTAATGTTGCATTTTGCTTCAGAGGCAAGTGCATGTGACACAGACACAAAACATAAGCTACCATTTTTAAGAAATCATAACAGAATGAGCATTACTATAAGCAAGAAAGGGAAAGCTTTCTGCCTCCCACTCAGCTGTCATCTTGGCAGAATATATTAAAGAATTTGTGCTGCTGCTTATGGTCTGCTTGTTCTGTGAATAAATACAGGACTTAAGGCTATAGAGCAGTGAATCTAACATCACTCATCAGCACTGAATTTACTCAAACCTATGCAGCTTGTGACTACCATGCTCAGAAAGGACTAACCAGTACCAGGACTAACAAGGATCTTTTCACAGAGTGAGAGCCATATTTAGTTTTTCAGAGTTGCAGAAAATGCAGTATGGTGTATGTAAACAAATGGAATACATCATGTAGCCTTTGATCTTTGATATTCCCATTTTGGATTCTAGAAAACTAACTGTACTCATTGAGCTTAGTTTTTCACTTAGAAGTGTTCAGTTTAGCTTTAAAGTGTATAGGAATTCAGTTTTTCTGGCATTTTCTTTTTCATTGGTTGTCTGGTATTGTCTTTGCGCAAAGTACTCATTCCAGACTGCATTGCACTTGTGTTTTCTGAACATGATTTAAAACCATTACTGGACCAACCTGACTGGTATGTAAGCCACAACTCATATTGCAACAACTTGCCAACTAAAGTAGGTGTTGAGCTATGTCCACACTTATTTGAGTACACACTTATGCTAATGTAAGTAATTTTAGGACAGAGACAGCTGCACAGTAACAACTGGGAGCATTTTGGTTTGCTTTTTTGAGGGGAGGAACAGTGGTGTATATCAGTAGTACATCAGTAAGATACAAAGAAAGATGGCTTTAGGTCTAATGCCTAGCTAGTTTCTAAACTTTAAACCTGTTAAGAGTCGTGTGATAATTTGTTACAGCTGAGGGAGTGTGAACTCAGTCTCTGTGAATTGAAATTGAGTGGATCAAAAAGCAGAGGGATGTCAACTATTGCTGTAATTAATAGAAGGCTTGTAGCAAAAAATCATATAGCCTGAAACACTTATCCTTGAATACTGGCCCACTAAACTTTTGTTTAAAATGGCGTGCTGTAACAGCTCAAGTGACAGAACGTCTATAGTTAGCCATCCTGATGGAAGTCAAAAGAGGATTTGTGTGTGATGCTATGCTGAAGGTAGCAGATGACATAATGTTACACATCTCCTTAATCATGAAGATGTTTGATGAGAGGTTATCTGGTAAAGAAAATCTTTCCTGAGAGTGGAGTGTTGCCTTCTATGACTTGAAAAAGGAGGTCTGTGGTGCAATTGCTCACATGCATACACAGGTCTGTAGTGCCTTTAATTTCGTCTGGTCGCAACCATGAGGTATCATGAGCCTGCTTGTTTCATACAAATCAAAGAAATCAGTATAGGAGAAATGTAATTTCCTCAGGCACGTAAAGATACATGTTTTTAATGAGCTATCTATCCTTAAGTATAAGTGTGTAACTCCATAAGTTATATAAGTGTATAAGTGTGTAACTCCATAATTTATGTGAAGTGCCACAGGGAAGGGCATTCATTTGCTCTAGCTGAGAAAATGTTGCACTTTTTCAGATGTTTTCTATCACGCACTATTCTGTTGAGATGGACTCCACTGCCCATAGATTTATTCTTGAATACTTCTAGAGGATTAAAAAGACTAAATACTGTGCTGTTTCTACAAAGCTGCCTTTTGTATTAGAGGTGAATTTTTTTTTTTAAACAACATCCTCGTAGTACCTGTTATCTGGTTAATCTTTTTTAAAAAGTGAAAATACAGACTACAAACTCAAACAGCTGAAATATGTCTTAATTTCTGCTGTTTGTTGTATTCAGTAGTGTGCTTCTGCAGGGTTTTAGGTCATCTTCATGAATACTTTGTTACATCCTTGTCCTTGGAGAGAGATCAGTTCTGAAGGAAGATTCTAAAATAGTTCCATTAATTGATTTGTTTGTTTATCTTTTGGATTTTTTCCAACCCATCACTAAAACTGGTACTGACTGTTGTAATTTGGTATAGCTTAAATGTATACATTCTTACATTAAACTAGGAAGTAGCAGTGACAACTTTAGGTCTGAAAAGCACATGAGAACAGTATTTTTACTGAACTGCAAATAGATCCGAGAGACCCTCGAAGGATACGCCTACGGTCACCTTTTTCACAAGCAGTGTCTGTATGTACTTCTTTAAAAATTAGATGGAACAGTTTTAGCTTTAATTCTAGTACATGAAGAACCTTGCTTCGCTTTCATATAAAAGCAAAGTATTTGCCTTTATGTAAACGCAAAAGATCGTGGTCTGACACGGTCTTTAGTCCTCGTGTACTTTTATTGAAAGGAGAACGAATGATCATCATCATCATCACAGCCGGAGCACGGCCGATGCCTGCCAGCTAATTTCTGCAGGCCGTGTCGGGTCTCCTGCCCGGGGCCGTACAGAGCACTGGTGCTCGAATACACAACCGCGCCTGCTGCTGGCTGCATCGAAGAGAAGGTCCTGCTGCCTGCTCGGCGGTTCCAGACCTAGCGAACCGCTGGCACCTCAGCCTCTCTGCATGGGCAGAAATCGCAGGCTCTGTTTTTACGTCATGCGTGCGCAGCAGGTGGGAACAGGTTGCGGACGGCTCAGGCCCTCGGCGGTGTGCGGCGGCGGGGACGGCCGCAGCGCTGTCCTGCGAGGACGGCGGCGTCGCGCGGAGCGGCGCCCGAGCTCGCCTCGCCTCCTTCCCGTTAACCTCCCGGCTGGCCGCGAGAGAGCGCTCGGCCCCTCCGGGCGGCGGTGGGGCGCGGGGCGGCGGCACAACTTCAGCATCGCGCCCGCCCTCCCTCCCTCCCTCCTCCGTCGGGGCGGGGTGGGGGCGGCGGAGATGAAAGGAGCCGCCGCCGTGACTGACACCGCGCCCGGGGCGGGGGGACCGGGCGGCGGGGGCGGGGAGAGGGCCGGGGCCGGCGGCTTCGGGGGGAGAGCGGGTGCGGGGTTGCCCCCGGGCAAACTTTTGCTCGGGCTGCGCCGAGCAGCCTATGTCTCTGTGCGTGTCTGTGTGTCTGCGTGTCTGTCTGTGTGTCTACGTGTGTGTGTGCGTGTGCCGCACCGGGGGGAGCTGCGCCGGGGGGGCTGCCGTTCCTCTTCCTCCCCAGCCAGCAGCCCGCCGAGGAGGGCACGGGCACTCGCAGCATCCACAGGCAGGCAGACAGACCTGCTTTTTTAGGGCTGCTGTGTTGAGACTTCCCGCCTCCCCCTTTTTTTTGGGGGGGGGGGGCTGCGGCCACATGGCGCCGCTCGGGTAAGGGGGAGCGGGGGGGGGGGGGAAGCGGGCGAGGATTTTCCCGGGCGCTACCTGCGCCCCGTTTCGGACGAAGGGGCAAAATTAAACACATCGCCCTTAAATCCAGCAAGTGCCCGGCGGGAACGTGTAGCAGCCCCCGGACGACGGGGAGAAAACCAGCCGGGGTGAGCTCCCCCCCAGAGCGGCAAACGGAGCCAGGGCAGCCGCCGAGCTTCAGCCCTCCGCCCCGTCCCGTTCCTTCAGCAGCCGCGCTGCCCCGCCAGCTCCCGGGTGACACGGCATCGCCCCGGCGCAGGGTACCAGCACGTTAAAAAAAAAAAAAAAATTAAATAAACCCATCCAAACAAAGGCAGGCGCTGCGTTTTGGGGAACGTCAGGGTCCGCAACTTCTTTTATTTTGCGAACGCGACGGGCGCGCATTTTGCAGGAAACCACTTCCCATCATTTTGGCATCGGAAAAGCGCGCTTCGTGCTTTGCACATGCCCCGCGAGGTTGCTAAACCTTCAAGCGTCGGGAAACGGGGAAACGGGAACATGTGGATGCTCAAACCGTTTTCAGCAGATGCTGGTCCCGGCGCGCCGTGAGGAGCGGCCGGCGCTGGCTGGGACACGGGGGCGGGGGGCGAAGGAGGGGGGGGGGGCTGAGCCCACACCGCCCCTCGTGCCTCCGCATCATTGCCCGCGAAGGAGT
The DNA here is from genome assembly GCA_035590195.1 of Aviceda cuculoides. Classification (NCBI taxonomy): domain Eukaryota; kingdom Metazoa; phylum Chordata; class Aves; order Accipitriformes; family Accipitridae; genus Aviceda; species Aviceda cuculoides. The sequence continues at coordinate 22,365,290 of JAVJGG010000074.1, read as the reverse complement.
GATTAAAATCCAGCTGAGAAACGAGACCCGCCAAACGCCGAGAAAGGGGGCAGGTAGTGGGAAACGGGGGGATGGACTTGTCAAGTCGAAGAAGCGCGTAAAAGAAATAATCGAGAAAGAAAAAAATTAGAAATGTAAAGCCTGGGAAGGGTCTTAATTGTGCAACGCTCCCCGGCTGGAGGGGAAGCTCCCTCTTTCCCGAAGGCTGCTGGAGAGAGGCGATCGGGAAGCGGTTCTTGGGCGAAACGGCAACTCGGGGATGGTTTGTGCGCGGAGGTGCCGCCGCAGCCCCCTCGCCCCCCCTCCCTTTCCCGGCGCTCGGCGGGCACCGGGTACCCGGCCCCGGGGGAAGGTGCCCCGGGCCGGTCCCATTCGGAAAAAAACAAAACCAAAAAAACCTAAACCCCTGCGGCGAGCGCCCGAGCGTTGCAGCCCGCTCCCCCCGACGGGGCGGCCCGGCCCGGGAGCAGGAGGCGGGGGTCCCCGCCGGAGGAGCCGGCAGCGCGGCCACCCGTCCGTTTCATCACCGGG
>JAVJGG010000074.1:22346648-22364659 GCA_035590195.1 Aviceda cuculoides | reverse complement strand
ACAGCCTGGCTTTGTTAGTGGCGGGGGCGCCGGTGCCTCCGCTGCCGCAGCGCGTCCCTCTCGCCGGGAAGGGCGAGCCGCGCCGAGCGGGCCTGGCGGGGAGCGCTGCGCGTTCCCTGCGCCCGGGGATCCGCTGACTTCTTACAAATTATTTAACATCACAAAGGGATGCTTGGGTCCGCGACTTAACCTGAATGCTGTGGGAAGTCTTAATAAATTATGTATGAAGCAGCGGGTCCTTTCTTTCCCTTTGTCAGATACGTAGCTTTTATTCTAGTAATTAGGTCATTGCCAGCAGAGCGCTCCTTGCTTTTGCAAAAACGTGTAGCGATTTTTTTAAGACATATGCTGCCTAATTATTTCATCCTATTCGTTGTTTGGGTCGAGATTTAAAATTCTCCCTCTTGACTTACATGGAGGACCCTGGCTATGAGCTGTGAGGAGCGTTTTTTGCTTGATAGGATTTTTTTCAAGAGATCAGCGGAGCCCGGTTTTGACTTGATTTGGATAGTCGGACACTGAAGGATGCCTTTTAAACGTGTAGCAAGTAACATACAGCTTCTTAGTTTGCATGGAAGGCTTTTCAGTAAACTGTCATGCCTACGTGAATAATGCAATATAGATCAATTTCAGTTTTTACAAACTTCCCCCCCTCTGCTGTTTGTTCTGTTGAAAGTGCTCAATGTTCTGCCTGCTCTCTTTTTACTATTTAGTTACTTCTAATGCGGTTAATAGATTTATGAATATTTTGTCCAAATTACAGTTCTCTGAAAATATATGTAGACATATGTACTGAAAGTAGTTTCCTGGAACCAGACTCTTCTGTATTTTTAAGGAGACTTGAAGTAACTTGTAAAATACTCTTATCTTTCTCAGTTCCATTAAATACAAAGAATGGTGCACAAAAAAGGTTTGAAGACAAGTCTAACTTACTGAGTTTAAATTTCTGCTTTATAGTAAACATGCCCTCAAAACATATTCTATATATACACCATTATTTTTAGAATCATAGATTTCCTCTCTGTCAGTAGGAGAGGCTTTGGATGATGTTAAATTTTAAGACATCAGTTGAGGACTTGCCATTTGGAGTAATTGGTTTCAAAAGGTAAATTGGTGATACTAGATGTTTCTTCTGTAACATTTTGAATGTTTGTTACAGTTGCTTAAATATTAGGATACAGTAGATGCAGAGGTGCTTTCACTGCTTTTTTTTCTGAAATGAAAGAGGGTGACAGAAGCATGGTAGTGATTATGATGATTATTAGGGTGATGCTTCTTCCTGTACCTTTTTAAGTCTTAAAAAGAAACAGCCTTAGTATTGTTTTGTGTAACAAGCAGAGTGGTTCCTGTAACAAACTGTAGTCAGACTCTTAAAAATGGCAGCTTGAATAAAAGTTCACTTTTAAATATAATACTTTGAATTATTTATGGGTGCAGACTTTCCTAAACATCATCACTTAAATGCTGTCGTACTTGCCAAAATATTTGTACAAAATATTTGGTTATGATAAATGTTCTGATACGTGTTGTCAGAGTACACTATTAGTATATCATTGGCATGGGATAATACAGCATAAGTTGGAAACACGAATGGCTAAAATTTGTTCCTTTGGTCTCTAAATTCTTACGTTGGATTTCAGTATGCATCTTAATTCAGTTGGTAAAATGTTTATGTTGATGAAACGTGTTGAATTATTTTTTCATCAATGTAATGAGATCCAACTTAAAATAAGCTATACTACTAATGATGATGCTGCGACAGTAACTTATTGTCAGTGAAGTCCAAGTATCCACTGGTGGTTTTCCAAAATTCGTGCAGGACCTGTGTGAACAGATGCTGATACATTTCCTGCAAGACAAATGGTCTTCTGTTCCCTACAAGCGCTGAAGGGAACCCTGAAAATGACCCTGATAGGTCACCTAATATGGGGGAATATTTCTTTATTACAAAATTTAAAAAATTCTTTTTTTATTGTGGGTTTTGTTGGGGTTTTTTTTTAAGCTCATTTATTTAATGTTAGTGGGTTTAGGTTTAATTTGTGTTTTCAGTTAAAATACGAAAATAAAGACCTGTCTCAGAATTTCTAATAGCTTAAACTTTCTAGAATTGAATCCTTAAAAGATTATGAGAAATACAAAAGCAAACAGGAGCAAGTCATATGCAGTGAGGGCATACACAATTAGCCGTGAATAGCAAAGATGATCATTATGAAGAATGAGTGTTCAGGCTTGTGATTCATCCCTGGTCCAATATAAGTTATGACTGAAATGATGTCTGGACTGCTTTGTGTTCAATATAGTATTTAAATGCAAATCATGTTTCGTATTTTCACAGTCGTATTCTGAATGCAGCATGACTAACCAGCTAAGGAACTTCCCAACCCAGAATTATAAAGGAAGAAGTGGGGCTTTTTTCTTGTCAGTGTAATAAAAGCTGAACTTGACTGTTCATAGCCTGAAACGTATGGCTTCTTGATTTCACTCTTTTTGTATTAACAGGAATGGTTTTTTGATTGTTAGCATTCTTCAGTAAAATTCTAAACATGAGGTTATTTCTGTTTCTTATACACACACACACTTGACCCCCATCATACTTGACCTGTAACGAGGAACGCAGGCCAGGAGTTCAGACCATCCTCTTCTCTTTCCTTCTCCTCATGGTCATTTAAGGAATGATGAGAACATTGATCACTTATTATTTCATCAGCTAAGTTATGTTTTTGTTAGGAAGAACACATGATGCTTCTGCTTATGGTTGGTGTGTACAGGCCAAGTATCAAACTTAAGGAAGTATCCCAAAATATAACTGTTTTGAAAGCTCTTGGCCAAGTTATGAATTCATTTATGGAAGAACAAAACCAAAAAAACTTCTCTGCCCTACCCCCACCAGTCAAAAGGATTTAGGAAGGTCAAGTATAGAAACACTTCAGTGTTTTTTAGTCTGCTGTCCACAAAGATAACCTTCATGCAGAAGTGGATAGAAAAAACTAAGAAGAAAATCCTGTCGATGCAGCTGACATTCAGAGAGAATTGTGTGGCCTCCTTTTAAAGGGACTAACCCTTTCACACATTGTATTAGGATAACTGATAATAGTGATGGCTTTTCATCAGGCCCTTTTTTCTACATGGCTGATGGTTTTTCATGGCTGAAAAACCCAGGAATTCAGAGGGTACCTAATCTAGAGGTTATAATTTGGTATAATTTGTTGTCAAATTTTTTCAATGTCAGCTTTTTCAAATTATTTATTAAAAGGGGTAGTGTTACGGAACTTGCAGTTCACTTTCTGATATCAAAGCCCTTGTTGCTAAAACAAGCTGAAGAAGAGTAGTTTTCTGTGATGGCTTTTCTGTTCCTTCCTCCATCTCTCTGATGACCTGAGCATGTTAATGCGGAATGAATGAGAATGCAAACAGAAGGTACCAGATCTGCTGTTCCACCCATGGAAGATTCTCATTCTGTACCAAATACTTTCTTAATTCTTTAACCACACCCAAAGCCTTGCAGCACTTTCAGACTCCTCGTTATATTTGTGTGCCCACATATCCCGGATGAGGAAAAACCAAACAAAATAGCCTCCCTTCTAGCTGCTACTGACTGGAATTTTTGTGGTTTGTTCTTAAATGCAGGTAGGGATAGGAGGATTAAATATGCTGGCAACAAAAGCCATTTTAATAAAGCATAAGCTTATCACTGTGTGGAAATAACATAGTTGTTCGGTGTGATGCTGGAGAAGGCAGAAATACAATTTTTCTGCTCTGCCTGGAAAGAATCAGGATAATGGGCTTTTACAATCTGAGGCCAGTGGAGTGTTTTTCAGTGAGTAGGAAAGGAGGTTAGTAAACAATGCCTGTGAAGGATAAACATTTTTAAATTGGCAAGCCCGGAAAGCTTGCCCCAGACTGAAATGGGTAAGACAATCCTTGGCCCACTGATGGTCATTTTGGATAAGTTCTTAAATATGGCACTTAGAGTGCTGATATTTTGCCAGAGAGGATATTTACATACAAACCTTCTAAACTGAAGACAGGCTTCAAGCAAAATAATGGAAAATCTGATATAGGATTCAAATCAACAGAGAAATTAAATTTATGCAGATTGGCATGCTTTCATATGTTCAGAATAAAAATGGCCAAAACCCCTCTCACTGTATTCTCTTGAGCATATTGATAAAGGTAACTATATGAAAGTTGTCCATGTAAGGCTGACGTTATTAAGTGGGGTAGCTTACCTTAGAACGACTGTGCTGGATTTTTTTTTGCCCCGGTGTGTCAGCCTTACCCCTCTTCTGGAAATAGCTGTGTAACAGCTGCCAAATGATTGTGGTCAATGGCCCAGCATAGTAAATTAAACTGACACCTATTTCAGATTACCTTGGTAGTCAGGCAGTAATCTGCAGTGGTTTAGGCAGCTGCCACTTGAGCAGCTGAGCCCTTCTCTCTTCCCTGGGTGGGAACCTCGCAGAGAGGGTAGGGCAGACAGCTGGGGGCAGGTACTGGTGCAGCCGTCCCAGCATTAGCGCTAACCACTTCCAAGTCAGAACCCCTGGACCTAATGCTTAAAAAAGTCTGGTTTAAAATGTATTTCAGTTAAACTAGTTGGAAAAATCTTGTGACACTACTACTGTTTTTTTCCCCTGAGTTCAGTGCGATATGCCCTTGAAGAAGCAGTTTCCCGTTAGTCACATGGGAATAAATGACACAAATGAACAGAATGGTAAAGAGTAATATGGACAAGATATTGGGCTCAACACTGAAGAGCTGGGTAAAATTTGTGGATGTAGGAAGAAGTCAGAGTTGATGGTCCTTTCCAGCCTTACTGAATTATAATCTAGATATTAATGAACTTTAGATACAACAATTGCATGTTGGTATATTAAGAATATAAACTACCTTGTGAAAAATCTTCAGTTACAGAGTGTAGGAGCACATCTGCTTACTGGTGGTGGTAGTAGAATGCTAAATTCTGTTTGCTTACTAGAGGGTCGAACATCTAATTTACTACTCTCAATAAATCCAAAATCAATTACATGAAGAGGAGCCTTGCTTGACATTGGTGGTTTTTGGATTGGGCCTTATTGAAGAAAGTAGTTTTGCTCTTTTTCATTGCTTTTGATGTTTGAAATAGCCATACAACTTATTTGCTAACAAAAACCAAACAGAAATATCACCCTCAGGCAGTTACTCTGGGTGACAGAATCATTATTCCACTGAAGATAGCTAAAATTGAAACAAGTAGTTGTAGTTGTCTAAAAATGTTATCTAGCCTTTCATATAGACAGTGCCAGGTCTCTGTCTTTATTGTTGAAAAAACACATGGTGAAGTTTTATTTCTTAGATTATTCTATTCTGAAAAGACTATGACTAATCTGTTCTATAAAAGCTGCTTTATAAAAATAGGACATTCTGGTAACAATGAAAGCTTTTATGGTTAAAAAATTAGTAATGGGAGTCTGAAATATTTTCATAAGGAGATTTGATTAATGTATCACAAATTGTTGGGGTTCTTAAGTAGAACTTCTTTAGGGCATGTTGAGTATATCTGCTTATTGATTTCAAAGAAAAAGGCTCTGATCAATAAAAAAATTGTAAGTTTTCAGAGAGTGTTGCTTTTTTTTTTTCCTGTCTCTTGGGATTTGAGACTAAAAGAGTGCATCTAAATTCCTGATTTCTGGGCAGTTGTTAACTGGTATAGATTTCTTAATGTAGAAAATGCATATCTAAATCTTAACAGTATGATTGCATAAATTTAGGCTTCTCATTAATTTTGATTTTGGTGTGTGGAAGAGTTATATCCAACTTGAAATCCTTTGATATGTATACTAATGCAGAATGCTGATTCAGTAAAGCATGAAATTTCTTGTCATAATTTCACCTTACTTTGATAGCAGATGGAGAAGAAGCTTCTTAATGATGAGAAATATGGGTCAGGGAAGTAGGAGACCTAGATTTTAGGTGCTTCTTACAATGAGGGAATTAAATTTAAAAGTTTCTGTATTCCAAGAGGGTTATTTCTTGGAGTAAATCTAGAGAAAGAGGTATCTCCATTCATCTCTTCGAACGATGACTACTCTGTGAGAAACGAATGTGGTTAGAGTGCAAAAGGGAGCTTGACAGAAGCGTAATAGTGAGCTGCGCAAAGGTGGGTTGTGTTGCATGCATCATGCATTTTCCCTTGGGCTGGGTAAAATGTGAAATGGGTATTGGAGGCCAGAGTTCTTCCCCCCCGCCCCCAGTGGCTTTGTATAGGGGGTAAGGAAGAGTCATCTGTTCTTGACTCAGCTGATTCTGGCCCCAATAATCTTGAATATGTTTGTATGAGCATGTGCAGTGGTACAGCTTCAGGCTAGTGGGCAATGTGTAAACTGTTCTTTGCTATCGTTTGGACTGGTTACTGGTTACTTCTGCTGTGAATGAGGTGGTATGTGGCTGCGAACCCTGTCTGGCTGAGAGGGTCCAGAGTTTGACTCTTTCCCCAAGGCAAGTGTTTTGACCACTGAGAAATTTCAAGAAGGGGGTGCAGTGATACAGTCATTTTCTATTAATGCCACCAATTCTGTGTTTAAAAAGTGTTTTAAAGTAATTTTTTTTGCACTCAAATAATTTGGAGCATAAATCCAAGGATTTGGTAAAAACCTGTTTCCAGAAGAGAGGCAGTTTTTGATTTTGAGGGTGTTAGGTCAATATACATGGAACAGCTTGTGTGTAATGGAGCCTTGTGATTTCGCTCTACAAAGTTAAGTGCCTGAGAGGTGTCACGGTGTTCAGCATCAGGAGGCCTGAGCTGCTTGGTGGTTATGTGTTACCTGTGTCCGTTTCCTGCATTATAAAATTAAATAATGGTGCCTTTTGTGAAATGTTTTGGCATTTCATTATTTCAGGAGAAGAAGATACAAATATCTTGGAGCTATGAAAATAAGTACAGCATCTGTATTGAAGTTTAGGAATGCAAGATTGGATTTCTGAACAGCTAAGTCCAGTTCCTTTCTGTGCAGTGAGCTAGGCAAGGATGTTGCCGAATTTACAATTTCTAAAGGATGTTGCCAGCCTATATTGATAAATGACCGATTTATACCAATTTGTTCTGTGTCAATATTGTGTTTCAGCATAAGTATTTTTCTCCCTCTTGGGTGTTTTCCCCTCCCTAATAACAAAGTGTAGCTTTGTAGAGTCGTTCCAGCCTTGGTTGTGCTGAGGCAGCAAAGGCTTGCCTGTCAAAGTCTCATATGGGAAAACCTCTAGTCCCCTGATAGCTTAGCATCTTTCTCTGCAACCACTTAAATTCACTTTTCTTACCCATGTCTTTGTAAAATGACTTGATAACTCTGGGGCTCGTGTTTGCTTTCCTTGTGCTAGTCTCATGTTGGTGGTGCCTGGGTGCCTTGCAGGCTGGCTGCCGAGAGGCTCCAAGTTGCTTCTCTCCACTCCCTGCTTCCAGGTGACAAGATTCCTACATGATTGACCTTACATTGTTATGCTGTTCAAATCCACCCTGTTTCTACTGCTCTGTTTCTCAGTTCATCAGATTCCTTGTGTATTACATGTAGTCCTCTGACCTTCTGAAGCCTCTTGAATTTATGGGAGCAAGTTTTGATGCTGCTTCTTGTCCCAAGGTCAATAATGAAACATGTAAAAATACCTGTCATAGCCTAGTTTTGGGGGAACTTTGCTAACAACCTGCCTCCAGCCTAACAATTCAGCTTTCAGTACTATTCAGTGTCATCTTGTCTTTGAGCTACGCATTACTAGTATACAGTTTTTCTGCTCATCTCTAGTGTAATTGTGGCTGGTTTTACATGTGGCACTGTATCAAATGCCTTGGTGCAGTTGGGGTACGTGAGATATATTATTTCACAAAGTAGTTTACTTTTCTCAAATACATGGTAGTCCTCCCTTTACAGGCAGGAAAAAGGAGAATTAGAGGGCCAGGGAGGTAGGTATACATCTGCATGCCCCCAAGAAGTCCAGACACTTCAGCCAGAGCGGTGGCAGGCATTTCTGGAAGCAGATGCCTAGGTAGCTCGCCAGCATAGTGCTAACCTGAGACTGGCTGTCTTCAGTCCAGTTTTCAGCATGGATATACTGACTGCAAACACACTTTGCCCAAACCTTTCTATGCTCCCAAAAGATACGATGAGCGCTTTCTCCCCCTGCCTCCCCCTCCCCAGAGGTTCTCTTTAAAACTATTGACACATCCTGAGGCGCTGATGTGAATGCCCTGGTGTCAGAGAGCAGCAGCCAGGCATTGCTGTGATTCCTGCTGGTGCAGGCACCTTTCCGGCAAGTGCCGCAGCGGCCGGCAGAGCTGCAGTCAGGCAGCATGGCTGCTGCTGGGTGCCAAACTGGCAGCGGTGAGTTTCTGCCTGTGGCAGTGTTGCTTATTGCCCAGTTGTGCATCTGTTTACCAACAAAATGAAGATGTTTTGGATTACCCAGCTTGTGGTAATCACCTAACTCAATTTTTTAGATCTGAGAACCCACAGAGTAAAGTTTGGCATTTGAATGAATCAGGAAGGGTCTCCTAGTCTGAGGCGGGATGCTGTCTCTTGGTGGTGATGTCCCACTTCCGTGTTGTGAAAATGAAATACAGAAAAGGGAGTTTGGGAACTTAGATCAGGACAGGGAGAAGACAAACCAAACCTCCCCTTCAGAAACTGGATTCTTACTTATTTAATATAAGTACATTTAAGCTTATTTGGCATTTAAAATTTCAGAGCTATGCAGTTGCTGTCTTTCTGCTCTAGCTCCTTCTCTCGTTTGTCTTTCTCCATTTTCTTCGTTTTGTGTATGTGTCTTGTTAATATGTCTAATTGTTTTAAATTCCAAATTTTGTGAGTGAAAATTCATTAGTGTGGACAGAAAATGGAAAAACTTGATATTTTTTATCATTACATGTCCTTTCATACTACTAATGAATTAAAATTGGATGAAATATAATGGGAGAAAAAGGATCTTCTAGCTAGAATCAAAATGCCTGTCAAATACATGGCACACAGCAGCTTCTGTAAATTAGATATAGATGAATAAATGTGTGATATTCTTGAGTTGAAACCAACAGATTCTATGAATCTTACAATACATTACAATACTGATTTGTGAGAACTAATGTGAAAATGTTTGCACTTCTATCTACCTTTCCTTGGGCTTGTGCAGAATTGTCCATGTGGTGTATGTTCTGGAATGTGAGCTATAGCTGTTGGTTTTATTAATAACAGTGGAAACTGTTACCTATTAAATAAAATAAAAACATACATGAAATGGAACAGAAGCAGTCTGCCATCATCATCATCATTATTATTATTATTATTATTATTATTATTATTATTATTTAGTTACAACTCTCTTTGACAGCTCTTCACCTTTTAGGTAAAACAGCCTGATGGTAAAAGCACAGAATTCACAGTATAGAGTAGGTGTTTCAGATTGCCTTTATTTCTCTAAAAATGAGGCCTCCAGTAAAGCATGACCAAATTTTGAAAAAGAAATTTGTTAGGGATTTTTTTTCTTCAGGTTATTGGTACTGTCATGGAAATCACAATTCCATAAGTGGCAGGCTTCTTCCTTCTCCCGTCTTTGATGATGACAGGTGCTTAGGGCGTGAAGACTTGCTTCTTGAAAAGGAAATAAATTCGTCCTATCAACAGCACTACAGCTTTTGTTATTGTTCATGTCTTCAGTGGTATATATTCTTCTTTATGTTTCATTGAGTTTAAATTTAGAAAGATTAAACACAATTTTCAAAATTTGTATTGGGGAACAAAAACCTTTCTGAATAATTTTACCTATTTTTTGGTAAGCTGGATAATTCAATTAAGATTCGTGTAGAAGAGCAAAGTTGATACATAAGGAGTTACTGTGACCAGTAAGGTTAAAGGCATAGTGAGAAGATACACAGAAAATGCTAAATAAGAGCTTTTAATTCTTTCATCTTTTCCAAAGTACTGCAGTAATGATGAAAAGGTGTTTTGTCCCATAAGCTTTTTACATTTTTTTTCCTTTGAGTTACAGGTGGCATACTTAGGAAATTCCTGCAATGACATTGGAAGGGTAATTTGTACATGTATGAAGTGCTAAGCTTCTTTCTATTCTCTTGAATGGTTGATGAATAATAAATTGATAGCTTCAACTATATAGAGCTTCAAACATGGTTAGCCATGTTTTAGTTAACTTATGTTGTTAGATGAACAACTTTGATGGTTTTTGGTTTGGAAAGTGGGAAACAATTTGAATTTTATAATTTAAATTGGAGTATTTGTTTCTTTCTCCTTTGCAGTGTCTGAATAATTGTGGTGGTGGTCTAGAACTGTGTTGCAGTATTACCCAAAATAATATGAGATATCTTGATATCAAGGATAGCCTTCTATCTTTTTATTCTACTGTGCAATATGACCACTTCTTGTGTTGGAGTTTTGTAAGGGTATTTGTTTTAATCTTTATACCTTGGAGAGTATTTTTACAAAAGACGTGATTACTATTACATTTGATGCTTTTTTTCCTGTTAAAATTCATCAGTATTTACTGTTTGCCTTTCATACATCTCCTTCAGTGTGTGCTATTCCTAGGAATTTTGAACATCTGTGACTATCTTTCATTTCATAAAATAAGTAGGTAGTCAGCACCTTTCACATATGGTTGACGGTGCTTGTTGTGTTAAAATGATTAAATGGGGTCTATTATCTGCATAGTTTCTCAGTGTTAGAATTGAAATGTGAGTAGTAAGGGTGCTTTTGTATGATGCTATGATTTTCTTTCATGTATTCTGGCTTCCCTAACACCTAATGCAATTGTTAATGAACTTCTTTCATTTGCTTAATCGTGTATCAAATGGAAGCCCACTGAAAAAAGTCTTTGAACTGGCATTAGTTCTAGGCATTAATAGTTTGGTTTAATGGATTTAAATGTTTAGAAAGTTGAGTGGTAAATGGCAAAGAGAGAGATATAATTTTATGGTTAGATAAATTTTGAGTGTTTTTCTAAAATGTTTACTAATTTTTTGGTTTTGTTTTAGGGCTGAGGGTAGCCCAGGATGGCCGCAGCTTCCTATGATCAGTTGTTAAAACAAGTTGAGGCATTAAAGATGGAGAACTCCAACCTTCGTCAAGAGCTAGAGGATAACTCCAATCACCTAACAAAACTGGAAACCGAGGCATCTAATATGAAGGTATTGCAAACTCTGTGACTGTGCGCATCAGCATTTCAGTTGCTGCCTTTTGTGTTATGGGCTGGTAGGTAGTTACTCAACAAGTTTTGTATGCTTTTAGCTTCCTACAAAGTCCTTTTCCAGACTGTGTAAGGGAAAACTATCAAATCTACTTAGTGAATTATTTTTTTTAAATTCAAAAACTGAAATATTTCCAAACGGTTTTTAGAAACAGCTTCCAGGTTTCATAGCTTCTTTTCTGGTGTGTCATGATACACGCTACCATTTTAGTACTGCCGCGCTTACCAGCAGGAAGTTCCAGTCTGCTGACATAGCTTGACAAAGCAAGTATTGTTCAGCTCTTGAAAACATGGGAGAGACTGGAGATTTTCAGTGTTTTAAGGTAAGTTTAAAAATTTTTGGGTTTACTGCAATTACAATATTTAACATCCCGAAAGGAAAAGTTCATTTTAAAATAAGACCACAAGTTCTCTAGCCTCTCCCAAAGCATAAATTCATACTTAATAATTTCACACAGATCTGTCCATCTGGTGTTTATTGGCTAGGTGTAGGCCTTCAGAGCCACCTATCCAAGAGGAAACACTAGGCTCATCTGGAATTCAGATGGATTTTGGTCAGTAAGAAGATACATACACAGCTGTATCCTTGTGACCCGACACTGAACAAGGCAGAATTTCACAAGCATTATAGCTGCATTAATGTAGTGCTCTTAAGCTGACAAATCCTGCTGCTTTTTGCTAATAGCCAGCAAAACCAGACTGCTTTTGGTACCTCAGTTAACAGGGCTCGGAAATTGTTGGTATCTCTGCATGTACTCCTGTATAGGGTAGGCGTATTCTAAATATTAAACATTTGTATGTTCATCTCCTTGCTTTCTGTTCTTCATATCACAGACTTACTGTTCCTTTATAACTATTCTTTTTTTTTTTTTTTTTTTAATATGGTAATCTGGTGAATATAGGAATTAAAAATACTTTGAACTGAACTTTCTTTTCCTTCAGCATGTAGGTTGTGACCTGTATATTCACTGTAAGAAGAAATATTTTCTTGTGTTCTGAAGCATTGTCACTAGTTACAGCAATTGAAAGAAGCACAAATTTTTCAGATGCATTTAATCATTGCATTGCAGTGTAAACTGAAAATGGCTCTGCTACCTAAATAGAAATGAAATTAAAATTAGTCCTTTACACCAGCTACTTGAAACAGTGGTTGGCATTAGCAGCTGTGGGAAAAAAAAAAAATTTGTTTGCTCAGTTACCTATCTGAAAGCTAGTTCCATCATTTAGGTGGTTTTTCTTAAGATAATGTTATAACAAATTTGTCAGTAACTCCCCTTCCCTCCTTGTCATTGCAGTCTAAAATAAGGGAGGGAAGAACAGGAGAGATAATCTTCTCATAGTTTGAGAAAGGAAGAGTGAAGGTGTCTTTTTTCCTTTCTTTGTCCCCATACAGTTCTTTTTTCTTTTTTTTTTTTTTTTTTTTTAGCAGATAATTAAATTTCCACTGACCTAGAGACAGACCATCTGTATAAGCTGGTCTCTAGGGCATTAATTTGGGATGTGGAACAGCTTTCTGTCCTTACTTAAAACCTGGCAGAACACCGAATGGGAAGTGGCTCTATCGCACTCCACAGAGGAGTCCTTATGAGTGTATTCCGAGTAGATGTCACATTTTTTTCTCTCCTGAAATGCCATTCTAGATCCAAGGAACTTATCCCAAAAACCCATCAACTCAAATATCAAACCCAGTATGTTTCTTTTCATTTTGGGGGATGGGTGGGGAGGAGATTGTTCAGATTAATTTGTTTTGTTGGTTTTTTACTCCATATTCTATGAAGAAATCCTAATCAGCTGTGTTCTCTGGGGGTGCTTGCTCCTGTGCCTGAACCAAGAAGCTGTTTCTTTCCCTTGTTTGTTTCAGATGTGTTTGGAAAGGTCGAAACCTAGCTTTGACTTGAACCTGAAAGATGGTATGGGAATGATCTTGAGTCCGATTGGAGTCTGTGGGTGAAGTTTGGTTGCGATCATTGCAGGCTTCTCTTTAGTCAGGTGATAATTGCAGTTTTGCAGGCTTTGGAGGAAGTATGCAGTGGCTTTGTTCCACTGAAAGACGCTGCACGGTTTGTATGCTTCCAGTGCCATAATTAGGGATAATTACAAGAAAAGTAATTAGAAGGACCAGAGCAATGGTGATTGAAAGCCCTTTGGCTACCATATAAGCAGTTAAAATTCCAAATATTTTGGAAAAAAATTATCCTTTGCGAGAATGCAAGTGTCACAGAGCCCTAGCAGCCCCTCCCACCAAGTAAAATCCCAAATACTAGTGGGAGAAGGGGAGCGGCAGTGGGGAAAACAAGCTGTCGTTCTGTGGCACACATCAGTGTTCTTGCACTGTGAATTTTGATCTATGGGCTAGCATAGAAACATCTCGCAGTGATTCTTTGGACTGTTAATGTGTTAGCTTGTCTCTTTTGCCTTATATTCTTTAATCAGTTGTGAAAGGCAATAGTTAGGTAATTTTAAAGACAATATTGTATCTTTAAAGAAATCGAGTTTGGAAGTAGTAGTGTTAAAATGTTGTGTAAGTGTGCCTCATCTTTATAATCACTCTATTTCAGAAATGTAAGGTAGTCATCCTGGAATTAAAAGCTTAACATGATCTCATCTTGCACATGTATTTATTACAAACTACTACTGACCTATATAGGAACAATGTCTGAACGCTTCATATTTAAAGCTAAATTTCATGTTTAAAAGTGGAAACTGTCCATTTGCTGAACAGAAAACGACATGATGGGTGAACAAAGATAAATGTGATAACAGGGGTGCCAAAATGTTTAGTAAAACAGTGTCCACTTTGTTTTTTAATTTGTGTTGTCCTAGGGATTAACCGTTCAAACACAATAAATCCCTCAGAGTGTTATGACTAATTTGGGAAATTCAGTTGTTACTGTTGGCTTACTGTCAGATGAAATACAGCAGTTTGATATGATAAAATGTTCTCTCTAAATCAACAAATGTGCTGTTTGATGGTCAATGAAATAATGATATTAGCCCATAAATGGAGGAAAAGAGTTTCAGTGTCTAGATGTAGATAGTAACTGCATAAATCAGACTATGGACAAATTTAGAAAAAAAATAATAGTTTTATTTCAGTTCAAAACCTGTAAAATGCATGAAGAGACAAAAAGCAGTCTAATGTCAGCTGTACTACTTTGTGCGTGTAAATGTAGGAGACTTTTTGTCAGACTCTTCTGCCTGGTTCTTGTAGAAGACAAGTATTTTTCTGTTAAGATGGCATTTTTTAATTTTTTTTTTAATGTCATAGCTAATTTATATTAGCATTTTTCCCCATGTAAAATCTTGGGGGGGGAAATAGGTATATGTAAGTTCAAATACTCGAGAAGTAGCAGAAGAATAACATCGTGCCTGATTTCCACACTCACTCTCTGAGTGCTTGGATTTTACAGTAAATGAATAATGCGTATTATCTTGTGTAAGAAAGCCATCTTTATTACGTGCGATGCTCTGAAGGCAAAACATTCTCTTTCATCTTTATATAGTACACTTAAAATTATATTCTACATATGATTTTCCAGCTTATTTAATGTCCTCTGTATTGTGTCCACATGTATCAATAATTAAATAGGAAAACTGACAATAGAACTAATTCAGATTTCTTTAATTTTTTTGAGAAATGTTCTAATCAGCTAAATATACACTGTGAAGAAACAAGGCAATGGTTAAACTCTTGTTCTCAGAAAATCATGAGCTGCTTATTCATGGGGTTTTTTTACAGGCTTTTTTTTGTGTGGAGGGTGGGTTTTTTGACAGATCATTGTCCTCATATAAAGGTTTTAGTTTTAATAATTTTCTGTGGATTTTTTTTGTTATTGCTTTGTTTGTTTGTTTTAAGGAATTCAAGTTTAGAAGGCAAAGTCCTAGAGAGCTAGTTACTGTCCAGTCTAGTGCAGGTCCAAAGAGTGGTTTATTTTTGACATGGATAGTGTTTGTGGGTTTCTTCTGCTAATTAGACAGCAGGGTGATAAACCTTGTGATGCTGTTGTGTTGGATTAGAACGGATTTTGATTAAATAAAAAAGCAAGCGCTAAGATATTTTGAGGATTTTGATTTTAAATGTGTTTGTACAATGCTAAGGTAAGATAATTTAATGTGGGTGCAAAAGAAATTTTAAGCCTACAGAATATAATATCCCAGAATTATTGCAGTGTTGTGCACACTCTGTGAGGTTCATTAATTAATATTCAAATTAGCAGAATTTAAGTTAAAAAGTGTGCTAAAGAAGATGCCATGGTGCCTGTTTTTTGTCTTGTTTCTGTCCTGATGGATTTGTGAGAATATGAGAAAGCTTATATCTTATTAGAACTGAGTGTGATTTTACAATTAAATATGATTAAGTTGCATTTTATTTTATCTGCAAATGTAACTTCCTATATCTTTTTATGACTGTTTAAAGGGATGAATATACAAATCCTTAGCAGGAATAGCAGACTGAGTAGCAAGTTAGCAACTTAACAGTTACAGTAGCTTGTTTGTTTCATTAAAAAGAGGGAATCTGAAAAATGTAATCTTCCAGCTTGGAGTTTGTTAGCATATTTTGTTAATAAAAACAGAAGATTGGTGTTCAGAGTGTTTCAGGAACTGGCTTGCAATGTTTTGACAATGTTACACTTTTTGGACATGAACTCTTTGTTAGCCTGGTATGGAAGTAGCATTTTGTGATCTTTAAGCTGTAACAGTTAAAAAATAAAAAAGAGTGCTGATGCTGTACATCATGTATACCGGGGCTGAATCACATCCTTTTTTTAGAAGTTTACTGTTGTAGTGACGTAAGAGTTCAGATACTATTGGTACCCTTTATGCCCCTTGCCTAATTTTTTAAGGTTTGCTTTAAAATGGCTGCCAAGGGATTCTCTCTTTTGGAATGTGTGACTGCATCTACCAGATGTCTCCTTGATTAGGTAAGCAGCTGATGACATTTTCTTTTAACTCACCAAACCCCATTTTATGGTCATACAATCTGCTTAGCCACCACTTCTTGATATTTAACCTTGAAAACCTACTTTATTCTGATCAGCTGTCTCTGATTATCAGTGTTTAATGATACTCATTGTAAAGCACAGAAGGTGTTAGGAGGTATTTTTGTAACTGGTACAAGAATTTTTAGTTCAGTGTATCATGGTAAGCCATGTGCTTGCAAATTAGAATTTGAAGCCTAACGTGTTCACAGATACCTCTGATACATACGGCTTAACAATTTTGTCATGTGCTGTATACATAAGGAGTGTGTATCTGTCTATCTGTTTATGAGGTTCCTCAAGTAGAAGGTAGATAAATACATTTAATGGATACCCATGTTTGCAATCCCATCTTCAGAAATCTAACAGAAAGGTTTTTTAGTTGGCATCACGCACAGTGAAATGTTTCACCAAGGCATACAGAAATTTAAAAAAAAAAATTATTGAAAAACTATGTTAAGCTATGAAAGCAAAGCATTCGGTAGACAGAAATGTTTATGTTAAAATAGATATATTTGATCTGGAATGGCTATTAGTGAATAGGCTACACATAGTAAGCAAACTGTGGTATAATTACGTTTGTATTTGAATCCTGAATTTAGTGTGATAGGCCTTTCTTTGTGCATCCTGTTGCACATTAAAGTATTAACATCATTTCCAGAACTGTCACTGGAAATCTGATTTACAAGTGATCTGAGTTATCTGGTATGTTATTTCTGCTAAGAGGTCAAGTCAGATATAACATAGTGGATTATAGTTGCTTCATGAACCAAAACCAATGTTGTGATATCTCCACAGTAATTCCTCATGCAGAGCTTAGGGATATTTCCCTACTATGTAGAGAAGATCTAAGTGTCCCTGACTCAAATTTAAGTGTCAACAATAAAACCTGCAGAACAAAGGGATAAAACAGATACAGTGAATTGTCAGAAATAAATTATACTCGCCCAAGTGTTTGAAAGCAACTTGAGTATGAAATTGCTAAACTCTAAGGTATTATCTGTTCCACCCTCTCCTCTTCAGCAGTTGGGAAGATTGAGGTATGACCCCTTTGGCTTTAAAGAAGGAGCAAACTACAGCGTAAAAAAAAGGAGAAATCATTTACTGGAGTGATTGTGAGATCTGGATACTTAAAATTGTAGTGATGCAGATTATTTCCCTTCTGTCAAAAGTCTTCATCAGTTTGTCAGCTGGTAATTTCTTGTTTGTTCATGGATCCTGAAGTTCCTCTATGGTAGGTTTCCTCCTCACAGCAATTCGGCTGGTATGGCTTCTTAGTTAAATCTTCTCTTCGGTTGGACTCGATGATCTTTTCCAACCTAAATGATTCTATGATTCTGTATAATGCACACTTGTGGTGGGTTGACCCTTACTATTAGCAGACATTTACCTAGTGATTCTGCTGTCTCAGCAAACCTGTCAGCTAAACAAAGATATTTACTCTTATCTTTAAGATGCTGTTCCCATGTGATGTTTTATGTTGACAAAATCGTGGAATTTCTTTTCTTGGAAGGTAGTGGTATCCATTTAATAGGAAGAACATACTTTCAGGACATAATACAGATTTCTAGTACTTTATGAATCGCTTATAAAGAAAATGGAAAGAGTCATGCAGCTGCTTCTGCTGAAAACATCTTTATATTTGTGGTGGGTTGACCCTGGCTGGATGCCAGGTGCCCACCAAAGCCGTTCTATCACTCGCCCCTCCTCAACTGGACAGGGGAGAGAAAATATAACAAGGGGCTTGTGGGTCGAGATAAGGACAGGAGAGATCACTCACCAATTACTGTCACGGGCAAAACAGACTCAACTTGG
>JAVJGG010000074.1:22297325-22346548 GCA_035590195.1 Aviceda cuculoides | reverse complement strand
TGCCTCACCATGGTCTTCCCCACGGGCTGCAGGGGAATCTCTGCTCTGGCACCTGGAGCATCTCCTCCCCCTCCTTCTTCACTGACCTGGGGGTCTGCAGGCCTGTTTCTCTTACATGTTCTCACTCTCTCTCTGGCTGCCGTTTCTGTCTGTCTCACAACTTTTTCTTCCTTCTTAAAAATGTTATCACAGAGGCGTTACCACTATCACTGTTTGGTTCGGCCTTGGCCGGCGGCGGGTCCAACTTAGAGCCGGCTGGTATTGTCTCTGTTGAACACCGGGGAAGCTTCCAGCAGCTTTTTACAGAAGCCACCCCTGTAACACTCCCCCCACTACCAAAACCTTGCCACACAAAGCCAATACAATATTTTAAAATGAACCTGACTGAAATCCCAGGTACTTTCAGAAGCCTGTCCATAAGACAGTGTTTGCTAAAGGTTTGGTCATTGACAGCTACTTAATGGATGGGATGTCAAGCTGGGGGCTGTAAAGGGGCTGCAAACCCAAATAAACAACACAATATTTTTATGCCTAGTAGTCATTAGCAAGCAAAAAAATCCACTTCGGAGTCTTAATACAAAAGTTTGGTGGGTGGGTAATAAGTGGTTTGTGGGCAGCTATTCAGAAACCCCTCCTCTAAAGGGCCTTTCCTGATACTCTGAAATTTTTCCAGTCAAGAGCTGAGAGGAGTACACTTTTCTTCCAAGGTACTATTTCTAGCTCCCTTTCTTTTGGTCCTGTCAGTAGAATAAAAGTAAATTCCCATGGGTCCATACTCAGCCTCTTCTAGCAGCCACTCTATTCTAGTCAGGATCACTATTCATATTCGTTCTGTTGCATAAAATACAGATTCCTGAGGAGCTGTGTAGGAATATTTAGGAATTTGGGAATCTCTTCCCATTTGCTCATCCCAGTCTTCAAGAATCTAATGTGTCTGTCATTTTCCATCTTGACAAAACAGTGTACTTGTTTGAATTCTTCCAGTGCTGTTTTTTACCACGTTATACTAAAATCTTTAAGTGTAGTTAGGACTTTTAGTTACTATTCAAGTGAACTCCAGGTCCCTTGGAACAAAGAGTATTAATTTATAGCAGCTGGAGTTCTTCAGAGTGGTTAGCACATCTGATTTATGATCTGTGATCCTTTCCCACTCTTAAGGATTCTAAGGTGATAGTTCTTTGGACTTTTTTCTTGGCAATAAAAACAGCTTAGGCAGTGAGCTGGTCTTTGTTGCAAATAATGCTGAAAAAAAGGGATAAGGGTATTTTAATTTCAGATTAGCTTAGGCAGTGTTACTGTCATAGCTGATGGGGTAAAATTTATGCTGTGGAGAAGATCTGTAGAGGCACGGCCAGATCACATCTGGCTTCATTAATAGTGAAATGATGGATAATCCAAACTGCCCTATTCTTTATGCTGTTTCAGGGGACATGTAGGAATGTGTGGGGCATTGATGTAGACCCTGGGTAGCCAAATGAATCAGAACTTGGGGTGGGGCGTGTATGACGGTGCATGTGAAATCACTACAATTTCTGAAAGAAAATTAACCACTGGTTTTCCTATGCTTTGTGTTTGAACTTGTTTGGCATACTTACTAAGACTCTGTGTTTCTAAACATGTGTATAAACATGTGTTATTTGCTAATAGAATTTGGTTTGGCACTTAAACAGATTTTCAGAGAACTCATGGAACTTGACAAGCCTCAGAATATTAAAATTATTTAGAAGAAAATAACATTTTTTGGAAACCTGCAGCAGGGTAACATTTCCAGTCAGTATCTTAACACACTGGTGCAATATATGCTGCTCAGGGGCTACAGTGTTTGGGCAAGGACCAAATCATGTACTAACTGTGTTAACTTGGGAAATTCATGAGACGTTTATTAATAAACTAATTCAATAGATGTTTACTAAAGTAAACAAGTAAGAAACAAAAAAAAATGCTAAAATTTGGTTTGTATTGAAAAAATTATTTAGCTTGGCTAATAGGGGGGAAGAAGATTAAGCGATTCACTTGCCAGAATGAAGTTGAAATTATCTGCCTGTTCCTCATTTGCTTAGCTCTCCTCTAATTCAAAGTCAAAAAAAGAAAAGAGAAAAAAGTGGGGGGATGTATGTTTTTAGGTTGCCAATTTAGAATACGCTGTTCATTAAAAATCTCCTGCTTTCTCTCTGGCTATCTCCAGGTTTATTTGGTAAGACACTGTGTCAACAGCAAAACTTTTCAGAGTACACCGCAGGTTATTTTTTCTGTTGGTTTGCCTTTTGCAATTTAGTAGATTTAATAATCTTAACTTCGTAAACTCTGTAATTTACCACTAAATATGATAATGTTGTGGTGAATATTTTACAAAAATGTATGCCTTGTTATTCCTTCTGGTTTATGCCACCTTTTTTTTTTTTCTTAAACTTGATTTTGAGCATTTTCTCTGTCTCATGCCTGCTTTCTCCCTCAACTCTTCTCTCCCTTTTTCTGACTGTACAACTTACCTAAGTCTTTACAGCATCTATCAGGAGTGTGTAATTTTCAATATTTTGTTACCTAACCAATTTAAGTGAAAGTATTAATTATAATTGTAATTTACATAATGCAAGTAGACTAGCGTATAGTTTGTTTCCCTTCTCCCTTTTAACTGGGAATAACATTGACACAGTTATGCAGAAAAGATTTCCAAAAGAAGAAACCCCTTTTCTGCATTCATTTAACTTCATATATTGTTGGGAGCTTCAAAATACCACATTAGAGAAGTGTTTCAAAATACCCACCCTTCAGAAAAGCAGTTCAAATTGGAAACTTCTTCTTGTTAACTCATAGAAGTAGTGTGAAGTTCCAAAACTTGCTTCATTTGCCTTGCTGCATTCTCGCTGAACTTGACAGTGTATGACAGAGAACAGAATTTTCTCTGGTACTGGAAAGTCTTGTTGTAAACAATTCTGGGGTATAAAACAGTGGAATAACTGCACTGTGTTCTTCCATGAATTTTTTTCCATGATTAGTAACAGTTCTTATACCTTAAATGCTCTCCTAACCTCAGGAGGTTCCAGAAGGCTGAGAAAGAGCTATACTTCTGGTTGGTGTAGTATCTGACAGTAATGTTAAGTTTGGGGAGCAGCTTATCACAGGCATATCTACAGACACTTGCTTATTTCCAAGGAAATTGAAGTGCAATCTGCTATAGTTGTACCAACCCTTCAGGCTTTGTGCTGAGTGACCTTAAAGACATTGTTAAAACCTCAATTCTCATGGAGCAGTGATACCAAACTAGTGATCCCAAATAAAGCATTACTCAAAAACTAAAATGACACTATTAAAGGAGTCACTCTCAGGTCATGCATTATGTTGTTTATGCAGCATTTATGGTTCCTAAGTTCTTTTCTTGCTTCTAGCGTCCGTTGTGCATGTCAAAACAGATTGAATGACACAGTGTCTCTCAAACTGAATACTCCACATTTTACAAGAGGAACTTAATCACATGTTCACATAGCCGAAAGTGATGCCTCCAGTTTCTACTACCAGTTTTTGACATCCAGAGGCAGAATTAGTCAGTCCTTCACATTTGCAAATCCTTGTATAGTAAAAATACTTTTTATAAGGATTGCATTAATTTTGCTTTTGCAAATTTGATTTCACGAACTGGACACAATCGGTGCATGGGCACCCAGGTGGTAGGAAGGGAAGCCATGCAGAATGCCTGCATGTGCAGAGATCAGGCACATGGGGTACGTGTTAAGAAGATGGGCAGATGGGAGGCCAAGAAAAATTACTTTCCTCGCAGGCTTTCGCTGGGCACCATCTATTAGCTTTTCCTTCAGTCTGTCTAAAGGACTTAAGGAATTCCTGCCAGCCCCATCCTTGTGGCTGAAGAATTACTGTTTTCCTGTAATCCTGCTACAGTTACCTGCAATGATATGGTAATTGGTGTTTGTTGCTTCTTTTCACTGATTTTGACTGTAAACCTGTCTGATGTAAAACCTGCCCAGTAAATGACTTAATGTGTAGTCTTGACGTTCTTAAAACAGTTCTGTTTCAACATAACTGTTGAATCAGATCTGGAAATTTATGTCATTGTTCATGTTTAAAAACATTCAGCACTCTTAGATGTGTGTAGTTTTTCAGTCTGTTGCAGTTGAAGTGAAGGATCCTGTAAATTTTAATTTTCCATTTGAACACTGATCAGGTCACTTGCATTGGGTATGGAGTATAAACGTTAAGTCATTGAAACTAGTTTGAAACATTTTAAAGCAGGAACTAAGTCAAACAGATCCTTCAAAATACATATTTTTAAATTCTTTCTTCTAGATGAAGTTCTGTCCTGTGGAAGTTAGATTATCTCCCATCTCAAACCATGGGTGGGATGCATTATCAAAGTAATCAGGGGAAATTTGTATTTTTGTTGTGTGCTGTGTTTTTGTTCCTTAGTGACTTACAGTAATTATCCATAATGTGTTTGTGTGCTTTGTAAAAGTTCATATGCCTCTTGCTCAGAAAGATCACAACTTGAGTTTAGAGAGGGATGCGGAAGTTAAGGGATGGGAAATAATGCTAGGCAAACTTGTATGCAGCTTTCTGTCTTCTGGCTAAGTGTTGATTTTAGCATTTCTGTTAATGAGCAATGTTAAAATGTGAGAAGGAAGAAGAGTGCTCACAGAAAGCATTTATAAGAAACTAATAAAACTTGTATTTTGGGGGTAAAAAAGGGAAGAAAAAAAAAAAGGCAACACACGCCCCCCCCCAAAAAACCCAAGAGTGGCTTTTCTGTATACTCCTACTTGGCCAGATTTTCCCTGAAAATTTTAATACATGTTTTGAAAAATGCTGTAACAACGAACGCTATATAACTATATTGATAAAATTTACAACTATGTAAGTGTAGTTCATGAAGGACTGATAAAATAGTACGTAAAACTTCTAACAGATTATTTTCTTGGTAGTCTGCATATAGTAATCTTATCTTTCTCATCTACTACTCAGGTATGCAGCATACTTGTGATACCCATTTAAAACGTTTTAAGCAGCTGCAAATGTATCCTGTCTATAACATTTGATGGAATTACTCTTTTAAAGTATTTTTAATACTCATAAAAATAGCTTGATTTTTGTGTGCTTTACCCACAGTTTGTTATGGGTGACAAAGTTAGTAAGGAGACACTGTGTTGTGGTTTAACCCCAGCCAGAAACTAAGCCCCACACAGCCACTCGCTCACTTCCCCCCTCCACCCAGTGGGATGGGGAAGAGAATCAGAAGGGTAAAATGAGAAAACTCGTGGGCTGAGGTAAAGACACTTTTAATAGGTAAAGCAAAAGCCACGCACACAAGCAAAGCAAACCAAGGAATTAATCCACCATTTCCCATGGGCAGGCAGGTGTTCAGTCATCTCCAGGAAAGCAGGGATCCATCACACCTAACAGTTACTTGGGAAGACAAACACCATCACTCTGAACATCCCCCCCTTCCTTCTCCTTCCCCCAGCTTTATATGCTGAGCAAGATACCATATGGTCTGGAATATCCCTGTGGTCAGTTGGGTTCAGCTGTCCCAGCTGTGTGTCCCTCCCAACTTCTTGTGCACCCCCAGCCTGCTCACTGGTGGGGTTAGGAGCAGAAAAGGCCCGGACTCTGTGTGAGCACTGCTCGATGGTAATGAAAACATCCCTGCATTACCAACACTGTTCTTAACACAAATCCAAAACGTAGCCCCACAGTAGCTACTATGAAGAAAAGTAACTATCCCAGCTGAAACCAGGACACGCTGCAAAGGCAGATGAGATAATGTAATTCAGTAACATCCAGGCCTTTTCTTAAATGTAGTTTGATGCATTGTACAAACCATATTGTCTGAAAGAAGCAGAATACAAGTTAGCATATGACTAATAACTGTTTTTTGCTTTCATGAAATGCCTCTTAGCTTTAGATTTCAAAGTGGTTTTGTAGAGAAATGTAGGTATTTTCCTCTTTTATAGATGTCGACCTGGTATATAAGAAGCTAGTGACTTGCTTAGCACAGAGGAATGGATAGGTTGATTAGCCAAGGCCAGGGAACTGCACCCACCTTCTCAAATGTCATCTTAGTGCCCTCTTCAAACCTTGTTTCTTATTTAACCTTTTTTATGGGTATCTATTTCTGTACCTACGTATGGTAATGAGGTCTTAACAGTGAGACACTTTCCACTTCTGTTTTTAATAGATCCCTTCTGCTTGCGGAGCTTGAGAAGGAAGAGAAAGAAAAGGACTGGTATTATGCCCAGCTTCAGAACCTGACTAAAAGGATTGATAGTCTCCCCCTTACTGAAAATGTAAGTACTTTCAGTATGTTTGCTATGATCTCTGTTTAAATGCTCTGTGTATTTTATGAAGTTGGTTACATTCTCTACTATCATTTTAATTTAAAACATTATTTATTCACTATGTATACTGATAGGTATGAATTTTACCAGTGATAGAGAGGAGCACTGCAAAGTCATTATGCAAATGAATTACATGTCAGTATGCTGCTTCTTTAACTCTATCCCCCAAAGGTCTTTTCTATATCCATTCAGTTACTTAGTGGATTTTTTTAGTTTTGAGAGCAATATTAGCCTAAGAGACAATTAAGGAGCTCTTAATTCATAACAGCAAGTGAAGTGGTGCTATAGCCTGTGCAGGTATTGTTGCTCCAAGCTCTTACATTGGCATCTCCAAACTATTTATAGTCAAGACACCATTATCTGAGATAATGAAGATGTCTAATATGCCAGACAGCACAAGTTTTCCTGTTGTCAGACCTCAGCAGCTTGGATATATTTGCAGCGCATTCCTTCACACATACAGTGTTGGGAAGACCTCATTACACGTCTTTACAGTCATACCTGGTCAGGAATCAGTCAGCCTCTGGGAAATGGAAACAAGAGAATGGAAACACTTCTGTGACTGGGGTGGAGCAGCTGCACTTCAGCAAACCTAACCCTGGGTCATGTTTGAGCTTATCAGAGCACCAGAAGCAAGGGGAGAAGGTCTGGAAAGAATCTTGAGGAAGTGCAACCCATTCCCAAGGACACTGTCAGCTGTATCTGTGTTACTTTATTGTAGGTTTTAAGATTGTATCCCCAGTTTCATAGGTAATGAATTAACTTAGGCCTTCTTATGATTAGAATATCTTAACATCTACACTAAATCTCTTTTGCGATAATTTATATCCATTACTATTTACTCCAGCCACAACAAAATGACAGATCCCGTTCATTTAGTAGCATTTTATGTATTTGTAGATGATTGTCTCTTTCTGACTCTCTGAATTGACCTTGGTGAAGTCTTCTGGGAGTACTGCTCTTGGAGACTCATTTATTTGCAATCAGAGTAATTGTCCAAAACCAGTCAAGTGCTTTGCTCCTGCCTTGAAAAATCTGTTTGAGTTGGAATGTCTTCCCTTAAGCTGTGTTGTTGTTCCTGAATTGAACACTTCTGCTTTTAGTTAGGATAGTTAAAAATAGGGTAGGTGGCAGATGAATACTATCACTATATGCAGTGGTTTGATACCCCTGAATATTTTTGAAAATACTGGTTCAGATGGCACGCATAACAGTTTTATTGGTATGCTGACATACGTTAGTAGCCAGACATTCTAGACTTGTAAGAATGATACTGTCTCAATGTTTATCTATTACATTTAGTCATTGGACAAAACTTACAGGTAGTCTGTTGGTTAAAAACAAGAACACATAATATCGTTCAATAATGCAGTCATATTTTAAGGATCTATTACTATGTTTTGTTTGTTTATGAAGTTTGGTGTGGAAAAGTAATTCCTCTGCTTTTGTTCAGACAAATACATAGTTTACATAAATGTTATTTACTAAAATGCCTTCTCTGTACTTCAATTTCAGTTCTCCTTGCAAACAGATATGACCAGAAGGCAGCTGGAGTATGAGGCAAGACAAATCAGAGCTGCAATGGAGGAACAACTAGGTACTTGTCAGGACATGGAGAAGCGAGCACAGGTATAGTTTGCCTTTCATTATTAGAAGGAAGGGAAAAAGTTTTCCTGCATTTTTGTTCAGTTATTGGTAGTTGTATCTTTAAACTGTGTGTAAACACAGTGATACCTTAGAGCATTTAGTTGGCCTTTCAAACACAAAAATAGGAATCAGAACATAGGAAATAACTACTCAGCAAAAAGTACCGTCCCCTGCCTGTTCAAAGAAGACTTATGAGTAGGCAGAGGTAGGCAATTTCTTCAAAAGAAAATACTTTTTAATTAATATTTGTTTATCATTTATTACCATTTTAGCTTCAAACAATCATATAATTGCAACTGCTCTGTTTTGCATGTCAGGCTGGGTTTTTTCATGCTTTTTAGTTTAGAATAAAATCCAGCTACTATTGTTAAGTTTCCTTAACCAGAAACCATGTATCAAGGAATAATCTTTAAAAACAAGGTATTCAAGTGAGTAAGTGAGCGGCTGCGTGGTGCTTAGTTGCTGGCTGGAGTTAAACCATGACAGTAATTCACTGTCACAAAGTAAAAATTTGTTTGCTTTCACCAAGAGTTGTTTTGCATTCATGATGAAGACATGTACAATTCTTAATGCAAATCATGTTACACACATTTGGAAGTAAAACTCAGAATGTAATTGTGTGGAGCCTGTAAATGGAATAATCAGTTGCTTGCTGGTTTTAAAAACCATTCACCCACAGTAGTAGAGCAATGATTTGTATTGTTTCCTACCCTTTATTTCCAGAGATGTTAAATAACCAACTTGGTAAGATAGTCTGGGTTTTTTTTATGGTGAATGTTACAAAAATAAGTCCTTTCAGTAAAAATAGTCTGTTTAGGTTCTATTTTTCTTGCTAGATTTACTCAACACAAAATTTCGCTACATAAGAAACATTTCTGATTAATTTTGTTTGTAATTAGAAAAGCTGCTTTAAATTTTAAAGTGATTAATTCAGTAGGACTTTTCAGAAAATTCATATGGTTACAAGTATTTAGCAAAACAGATATCCTGTGATTGTCAGGTATGTACATAAAGGCTGTGTAGGGATTTGTGAATATAGATGTACTCAGACAGAGCCAAGTTTAATCTGCCTGGATAATAACTGGCTCTGATATGGAAGCTGTATGGCTGTGTTATCAAGGTTTATCAGCAGTGGTGATGCCCTGCATGAATTCAGCTGTGCAACTTGTGTCAGCAGGTCCTGAGTGAAGGCAGAGCAGACTCAGCATTGTCTGCAGATACCTGGTTACCCCTGTTGCA
The DNA here is from genome assembly GCA_035590195.1 of Aviceda cuculoides. Lineage (NCBI taxonomy): Eukaryota > Metazoa > Chordata > Aves > Accipitriformes > Accipitridae > Aviceda > Aviceda cuculoides. The sequence continues at coordinate 22,337,318 of JAVJGG010000074.1, read as the reverse complement.
GAAGAAAGTGTTACAGCATTGACACTAGAACTTCTGGGAAGGTTCTCTTGCTGCTAACAAGCTTAAGCTAGAGTAAGGTGAAATAAGCTAAATAGGTAGGGTAGACTGCTAGCGAAATTCTGAATGCACTCAGACAGAGAATAAATGCTACCAAGACATGTTGAAACATTTTACGGTTTTGTGAATTAATGTTTGCCCATGGGTTTATCACAACTGTTTATGTGTAACACTTTCATACTTACAGAAATTGCAGCCTCTGTTGTGGTTATATAAAGATTATAAACCAGGAAGTAACTGCTTCTGCATGTGCTTCTTCTGAATTTGACTGGTAATTCCCCTTGGTTTCATTTCATCAAGGACAGGTGCCAAAATATGTAGAAGTTCATTGGTGTATAAATACATAAAAGCAAATTCTGGATTATTTCACTGTGATGTTTAAATATGCAAACTGAAATAGTCAGATTTGGCAAGCCTAGTGAACTTGCTACTTTTTCAGCTTTCTTTCTGCTCTGTATTTTCTTTCCACCCTAACTGATTGTGACACACAATTCAATGCAAAACGTAGATTTAAGGGAGAGAACGGTTCAACTGTATAAAGGCTGACATTGCAGACATCTCTGTATTAAGAGTCCCAAAGATTATTCTGTGAGAGAGCTGATAACCTGCTGTTGCCCAAGCGATTGATGCACTAGCCACCCTTTCTTGTGGACCTTAAAATAATGGCCATCTTCTTTCATTTGTCGTGATTGGGCTTTGCTTCCTTTAACCTCTCCTTTCTGAAGCAAGTTAGCTCACAGCAACTCACCATTGGTGTTATCTTTTATGAAGATTGTATACAAGCACATACCCCAACAACAGTTATTCAGAAAGATGCATTAGAAGACTATTAGCAATTTATTTTAGTGTTTAATTATTTACACTAACTTGCACTATGCCCTGAAGCTTATAATTTCACGTGGTAGTTCTTATGTAAAAAAACAAAAAAAGCATACTTACCATGTGTTATTTTGACTATTCAAATGTTGTAGCCTATATACCTAGTAATAAGTAGAAGCAAACTTAATTTCTGTAAAATATAAACAATAAAAATTCCAATTCCAAGATTGAAATCATGTTTGCATAGAATTTATTTTTCCTTCACGCCAGAACAAGAAGGATCTCTTTTTTTTTTAAGGGTTAGAGTTCCTTAAAAGCTCACAAGAAGTGTTTATTGTCATAAGAATTTATGCCAAAATCCTTAAAAGTTTGCTAAAACAGCAGACCACTAAAGATATAAGAAAATTTGGATCCTGGAGTCTCACACATTCCTTTTTTCTGCTTGTACAGTGTTTGGTACAAAGTTATGCTCCTGGTTAACGGAACTCCTCAATTTCCCTGTAATACAAATAATGAATTAGCAGAAAGAAGAATGGTCTGGTGTTTAAATCTCAGCACTAAAATTGGGAAGGGTGGATTGAATTCCTGTCCCTCTTGAGGACTCCGTCAGTGATACTGGGCAAATCATGCAATTTTTAAATTTTTTTTTCCCACCTGCAGAAAAATATTTCCCCATGTTTAGGTGTGTAGATATGGATATTCAGATTCTCTTGATGGATTTATGGAATAAATTGCTGGTTACACAGAAAAAAACTCAATTTAGGGGAAATTTAAGTTGCTCTTAAAGACAATGGGAGACATATTCTGTCAGTCATGCATCACGTCACCAATGCACAGTTATTTCCAGGAATATATTATCTTTCTAATACTTAAGAATTTCTTGATCCAGGAGCAAAGGCAGGATGAATTATCTGTTTACCTCATGTTGTGCTGAAGCTTCTGTGTATGCAGCTTTCAAATTTTTATTGGCATTTTTTCTGATACTTTGCTTTACAAATTTATAGTTTAATGTTCATAGCTTTGCATCTCTACTAAATGTTGACGTTAATGATGCTTTTCCCTTAGCTGCTTATGATGCGTATTGCAGGAATTCCTTCTATTTTGTGATTATATTTTCTTCTATATTTCTATAATTTCTAGATAAGACTGTGTTTCTATTCCATGTGTATCTTTTGGCATTATCACCTTTTAAAAGTTCATCTTACTTCTATTTTCAGATTATAAACATGTTAAGTAAGATTGGTTATAATGCTGATCCTTCCAGTGTCCAGTAGATGCACAAAGCTTTTCCTTTTTTAGTATAGCATTGTAAATGTTAATCAGGTAAAATAATCATGATTTTTCTTTCAATTATGTGTCCATTTTATTAAGCTATCCATCACACAAAAAAATACTGTTTAATCAGTTCAGTGTTCTGTTCATATCCTGATACTATTGGGCTGATTATTTTCTGCCCACTTTTAAAGTCAAATAATGTCAATTTGTTAAATTATCAAGCTCATACAGGGTTATATAACTTTATACACTGTTTCACATAAGCATAATGCATCCTTTGCTTCACAATACAACTTGTATGGACTATGTGTATCCTGTAACATTCAGGTTTTTTAACATTGCCTTCACTAACTGCAAAATGGTTGCAGTGGGAAATGAGTAGCAATATGACTGTAAAAGACTCTGATTCAGAGATATCTGTAAAATCACAGACAAACCAGAGAAGCAGTATGTAGTTTTCTTCGTACTTAGCCTGTTAAATTCTTTGAGATTTGTAGGGGCAGAAAATATTCAGAGGCTGTGCATAACCAAAACTCCCAAATAATTATAGTAACTGAATATAATAGAAGTCATTCAGGATTTCGCACCTTCAAGACACTCTGCAAATATAAATCTCTCTCAAATCTCTGTAAGGCAAGTAGAATTCTAACATTTGAGATGAAAGTCAAATAATTTGCTAAAGATCTGCACAAAGGATCCGTTTCAGAAACAGGAAAATTGTGCAAGTTACTGGAGCTTTTTTTTATACCTGAATGTGTACTGTATGATGACTTATTATATCCAAATGAGTATCAGTTTTATTAAAAACCCAACTACTCACTGTGGTTTAAATGTTTGCAGTCATGCCTGTGTTTTATTACGAAGAACACTTGAATTACCACATGAATGAAGTAGCTTTGTAGTCAGCTGTATTTGAACAGAACTCTCTATATTGCCATTCTATACAGTAAGTGAAAGAAGTTTTGAACAAAATCAAACATGAAAATGTATTAATTTCAGGTGAGGGTGGCGAGAATTCAACAAATAGAGAAGGACATTCTTCGTATACGGCAGCTTCTGCAATCACAAGCAGTTGAAGCAGAGGTTAGTGAGCAATTACTTGCCTTCTTTTGATTATGGTATGTATCTTTTTCTAAAAAAACTCTGGAATTATGTGAACAAAGTGGTAGGCAAGATTATTTCCATCAGCTAGTGATGTCACAGTTAGTCAGTAGTTTACATGTAGGCTGTTACTTGCTTTCTTACCAGTGAACTGAGGGTGGAATACTTGGATTAGTCTTCATGCTACTATTGAACTTTAATCACTAATGATATATCAGTTAGAAGTTTAATTTGAAATTTCAGTAAGAATGCCAAAGTGCAATGTATTATAAAGGCTGAGTCTTGGTTTTAGGAGATAGTTATAACAAACAGTTGTACATGCCTTTCTGAATACGAATCTCTGATAAGCCCCTTGTGGTTTGCTTGTCTTTTGAGAGAGAGAATATTAAAAAAAGGGTGAGTACAGCTTCTGTCAGACTTCATTATAGAAGTCTGGCATATTTTAATATTTAAGTATTGGGTTCTGTATTAAGAAATACAAGATAATGTTTCCTGTAAATTATGAAGTCTGTAATAGTAATTGCCATTAGCAAAAACTGCTGTCACAGTGGAAATTCACTTACAAAGTCAACTCCATTTCTCGTGCTGGTAAATTAAATATAAATTGTATGTTGGACCTGAATATTTTATGGTTTGTCTTCACCCAGAGTAAGTACTGTGAAAGCTCAGAGTAGCATTTTGATTACTAAGGAATGTATATTTTTCCATTTTGAAAAATAATGATTTCATAATTCCAGGATTTGGGGGAAAATCTAGTTTTGTAAGTGAAGCAGACAGTAGGGTGTATAATCAAAGTTGCCTGGTCTTTTGACATATTAGCCAATCCAGGTGTTTATACACATTGATGAGATCCCCCCTGAGCCTGCTCTTCTCCAGGCTGAATAGTCCCAGCTGTGCTTGCTCCAGTAAGTCCATATCTTTATTGTACTGGGGAGGCTGGAATAGGACACAGTACTCCAGATGCAGCTTAGCCAGCTGAGTAGAGGGAGGATCACCTCCCTCAGCCTGCTGGCAACACACTTCTTTATGCAGTCCAGGATACTTTTGGACTTTTTGCCACAAGGGTCCATTGCTAGCCTGTTCAACTTGCCCACCAGGACCCCAGGTCCTGTTCTGCCATGCTGCTTTCCAGCTGGGTGGCCCCAGCATGTACTGGTGCCTGGGGTTGTTCCTCCCCAGTGCAGGATTTTGCATTTCCCCTTGTTGAACTCCGTGAGGTTCCTGTTGGCCCATTCTCCATCCTGTCCAGGTCCCTCTGGACAGCAGCAGGACGCTCTGGTGTATTGGCCCCTCCTGCCAGTTTAGTGTCATCTGCAGACTGGCTGAGGGTGCACTCTACCCCATCATCCAGCTCATTAAGCTGTTAAGCAGGACTGGACCCAGTTTTGACCCCTGGGGTACACCCCTAGTTACCAGCCGCCGAATAGACTTTGTGCGACTGATCACAATCCTGTGGTGCTCAGCTGTTAGTTTTCAATCCACTGTCCACTGATATAACCCATACTGTCAGCTTGTCTATGATGATGTTATGGGAGACAGTGTCTGAACGCTTACTAAAGCCTTGATGTAAATAACATCAGCTGCTCTTCCTTCACCCACGAAGCTAGTCACCTCATTGCAGAAGGGTCAAGCCTCTGACCTTTGTAAAACCCTGCAGACTGCTCCCAGTCCCTTCTTGTCTTTCATGTGTTTGGGAATGCTTTCCAGGAGGATTTCCATCATCTTCAATTGCCAGGGACTGAAGTGAGGCTGACTAGCCTGTAGTTTGCTTGATCTTCCTTCTTGTTATTCTTGAAGATAGTGACATTTGCTCTCCTCCAGTCTTAAGGAACCTTTCCCTGCTGCCATGACCGTTCAAGAATGGCCTCACAATGACATCATCCCTTTCCCTCAGCACTCGTGAGTGCAACTCATGAGGCCATTAGGACTTGCATATGTCCAGTTTGTTTAAGCTCCCCCTGTCCTGGTCCTCCCCACCAAAGGTAAGTCATCCTTGCTCCAGACTTTCCTTCTGGTCTCAGGGACCTGGATTCCTGAAGGGTGGTTTTACTGGTAAAGACTGAGGCAAAGAAGGCGTTGAGTACCATGGCCTTTTCTGTGTCCTATGTCACCAGGTCCCCTTCCCCATTCAGCGGAAGGCCCACGTTTTCCCTAGTCTTCCTTTTGCTGTTTACATACTTGTAGAATCCTTTCTTCTTGCCCTTCACTTCCATGCATGACTGGACAGCAACTCTTTACTCCTGGATTACCTGACCCCACTTCTGCCTCTTGTACTCTTCCTTTTAATGCACAGGTTCAGTTATGAGCTTCTTGCTCATCCATACAAGCCTCCTGCTGCCCTTGCTTTGTTTCCTACTTGTTGGGATGGACCTTTCTTGAGCCTGGGGGAGGTGATCCTTGAATATCAGCCACCTGTCCTGGACCACTCTTCTCTGCAGGGCTGTATCTCATGGGATTCTTCCAAGCAGAGATCCGAAGAGGCTGTAATCTGCTCTCCTGCAGTGCAGGTCTGTGGTCCCGTTTTTTGCCCTTCTCCCTTCTCTTAGGATCCTGAACCCTACCATCTCATGGTCACTGCAGCCAAGGCTGCTTCTAACTTTCACATCCTTGACTAGTTCTTCCTTTTTTGTAAGTATTAGGTCCAGCACAGTACCTCTCCTTGTTGACTCTTCAATCACCTGTGTCAGGAAGTTGTCATCAGAGAAGTCAAGAAATTAGAAAGTTTCATCCTGCTATTGCCCCTCCAGCAGATACCAGTGTGGGTGAAGTTCCCCATGAGGCCCAGGGCCTGTACATGTGAGGGTTCCTCCAGTTTTTTGGAAAATATCTCATCTGTTTCTTTTTCCTAATTAGGAAGTCTTCAGCAGATAGCCACTACAACAGCACCTGTTTTGGTCTGCCTGCTAATCTTCATCCCTAAGCTCTTGACTGACTACTGACCCATCCCTAGGCAGAGCTCTATGCACTCTAGCTGCTTTCTCGCATAAAGGACAACTCCTGCTTGTCATCTTAAAAACATGGAATCATTTAGGTTGGAAAAGATCTTTAAGATCATTGAGTCCAACTTAAATCTTAACACTGCCAAGTCCCACTAAACTGTGTCCCTAAGTGCCACATCTGCGTCTTTTAAATACTGCCAGGGATGATGACTCAGCCACTTCCCTGGGCAGCCTGTTCCAGTGCTTGATAACCCTTTCAGTGAAGAAATTTTTCCTAATATCCAATCTAAATCTCCCCTGGTGCTAGTTGAGGCCATTTCCTCTTGTCCTATCACTTGCTACTTGGGAGAAGAGACTGACACCCACCTCGCTACAACCTCCTTTTACGTAGTTGTAGGGAGTGCTAAGATCTCCCCTGAGCCTTCCCAGCCTGTCCTTCCTAAAATGTCTGTATTCCTCAATTGCAGCCTTCCAGTCATAGGAGCTATCCCCACATGTCTCCATGTTCCCAGTGAGGTTGTAGCCCCATGGCTGTACACACTTTAACTCCTCCTGTTTGTTCCCCACACAGTGCGCGTTAGTGTAGAGGCATGCCAGAGAGGCACCCAAGTGTGCCAATTACCCAGCTTTCCCCACAAGGCTGTACTACTGCACCCCCTTCCTTACATGCCTATGCTCAAGGGGATTCCACTTCATTGCAGTCGTGTGGATTGCCCTTGTGTTCCCATCAGCCAGGGCCCTTGCATTGCCTGCCCTACCCCCAACTTCCTTTCTTGTTGAGGAATTGCTTTGTCCCCTGTGGTTTCTAGCTTAAAGGTCTCACTACCTGGTTGGCCAGCCTCTCAACAAATACTTTTGTCCCATTTAGTCAGATCCTGTCCCCAGAGTGTTTCTCTCTTACTCTGGTAAAGAAAAAGTACTGTATTTTGGACTCCCTTAATCTGAAGGACTCAAACGGCATTGAGATGCAACTACAGAATTAAGGAAGTTTTTCTCTTAATTCTTCACTCCTTTCACTACATTATTTGGGTGCTGAATACATGAAAATTCTACTTTATTGAAATTTTGTTCTGGTGTGTCTTATCCTTAAAGCATCTGGGTGGCTAGTTGTAGAGTTACAAGTTTTCGGACAGAGTTACCAAGGTGTTTGTGACAAAGGTGGCAATCACTACACACTTAGTAACACATTATAGTGTATTTTAATCATTTCCAAAGGATGGCCATCTCGTATGGAAAGCAGCTGGATCTAATTCTGAAATTGCCTGGTGGTAAGGAGGAAGGAACATAGTAGCTGTCAAACTGCAGAGTCCATATAGCTGAAAAATGAAAACATGAGGCATTTATTGTCTTTTTATACTGTGCCTGATATAGCGATACCCAAATTGAATGTGCTTCTTATGTTTATAAAGATTTATAGTAACATAATTTAAAGTAGCAACGATCGTAAATACCATAGCTTGTCTACTTACACAGTGGGCCCCTGTGGTGATGCCAATCACTGTGGAACTCAAGTGCAAATACATCTTGTAGAATAAGACCAAATATAATACTGCACCATAAAAACAGCTTTTGGAAATCAATGAGCAGAGAAAATTCTGTCTCACATTTTTACAGTTTGGCAGATTACTAAGTCTTGTAAATGCTACTAGAAAAAATTGAAGTAATTTACCTGCAAGTGATGGTACCTTCAAATTTTGTGAGACTTCTGTTAGATAATTTGCAAGATTTTCAGAATAAGGTTTGAACTCCACTGTAGAGTTAGACCACTCCAAAGAGAATTTTTGTCTGTCAGGTACAAATCTGAAATTATTTAAAAGAAAAAAGCAAATTCTTGGCAAGTGTTTAATATGGAGTATTCAATTTGTTATAGTGGTACAGGCCTTTCTTTCATAATATCTGTCATTTGAAACATACGAAATATTTCCATTGGGCAACGTTGCTGTAGATAAAATGTAAAGGATTTATTCCGTACAGAGTTCAGCAAGCTTTAAACTGTTTGGACTGTGATGGACAGGAGTTCTCTCAAATATTTGGTTCAGTAGACTTTCTATTTTCTTTGGCTCAATTGTAGCAAAATTGTTTCAATCTTATGGTTTCTTACTTTTGTTTGTTGCATTGTTCTTCGTCATACCTTTTTACTTATAACTGTATGTGTATTGTGTTTAATATGAAGTAATGGCAAAATAAATATTTTCTGGTATCTAGAAAATAATTGTATATATGTAGTTTTTCAATACATAGAAGATAATAGGTTGCATATTGGGGAAAAAACAGTGGTTTAGGCATGGAAATATCTTCTGTTCTAATAAATACACAAGGGGCTGCTTTGGCAGCTCATGTTGACAAAGTATTAGGTAAAATTGACTTAGCAAAAATTATCAAGGCCTGCTATGCTTGTGAATGTCATAAAAGAGCTAGAGATTTATCATTTTTCTACTAGTAAATACAGGGAAATTAATAATTGACAAGTGATAGCTATTGTTGACTTTCAGAAGCACTTAGAAAATAGTGGCAAACAAGATGGAGGGAGCGGCTCTATCTTCCTGTAATAGGCACATGTGGTCTTCCACCATTTTGCTGCAAGTGCAGACAAGCATACTGTGTTAAAGTGACTTTTGTAGTGTGAGGCCAGAATTCAGAAATTGCAAAGGGCTGTAGACCCAGTTTACGCCTCTTCAAAAATTATGCTTCAAAATAGGTGGTGCTGTTTAACCTAGGGGACCCGTGTGCCATTCTCTAGCTGCTGTACCTCATGTACAGGTTACAGCATCTGCGGCTGTTTACATGCTCTGGTTCTTTGCTGATGTGGTTTGTAGTTTATATATTTTCATCCACAGGTCCTACGTTCTGTGTTAAAGGTAATGCAAAGAGGGGAGATACTTGCAGTGGTTATACTGTCTTTATAACCACTAATCCAGAGTTTGGCAGATGAATATTGATTTATTTACAGTAATACTATATCTATAAAAATATATTTTAATCATGCTTTTTGTGGATACATATTATTTTTATATAATATCCATATATAATAAATATATGCTGGTACTTAAATATATATTAACACATCTATAATACATATCTATTTATATTTATATAAAGAATCAGTTTTCAATAAATACCTGCTATCTGCTGCCTGTGTTATTGTTAACTCCTTTGAGCCAGTCTGCATGAAGGGAACAGCTTCATACTTCAGATTATTTCTGTAGCTGAACTGGTAAAAACTCTTTGCTGTGAACTTGGGGATTTGACATTCAAGCCCAGGTGATGACTCATCTGACAATAATGTGTGTGCATGTTGTGAGTGCTTACTGCATTTAAAGTTATATAAGCCCCGCTAGTAACTGTTAAAAATTGCCTTATGATTATAAATTAATTTGGGTATTATGTTGACTACTTTTTGTAGCGGCATATATTTGAGAGTGCTTGAGGGGGAATGGAAAGCCACCTCATTCATAAATAGCATGTAGCAAACAAAATGTGTGTGAATGGGAGAAGGATAGACTGCCAAGGAGAGTGGAAATTCTTCTTGTCAGGGAATGAAATATCTCTGTGTTTTCGCTCTAGATGCATCAAAACTATTTAACAGATATGCTATCATCGCCCCTGCAAAAATATTGCCCCAAACCCAGGAGTGTTCTTGGAAGACTTGTAGTATTCCCCCTCAGGTCACCCAGTGGGTCAGAGCCTGGCTAATGAACAGTTCAGCATTTTGCCTCTAGGTGCATTGAATACTATTTCCTTCATGGGATTGAAAACTACTGTCACTTAATGACTGGAAGGTTCTGTCCTGAGTTATACTGGACGCTTAGATCTAGATTTTGTGAAACTCATCATTTATCCTTTATTGAAGACTGAAAGTACTGTGAGACAGGGATTCAGCGTATAATACATCATACTGTATTCAGCACGTAGTACAGCAAGGCCTGATCTTTACTGGGTCCTCACTCTTACATAGGGAACCAAATTTCTTTAGTTGTTGTATGAGCATCAACAACAGTATTTTCATACACAATGACAGAGATGGTGAGTTTTAAAATTAGAGATAAGATTTAAAAAAATAGTAACATTGTGTCTCATTTTGTGAGTTTTGCTTTGTGGGTTACTCACTTTCCATAATGGAACATAAAATGTTAAGAAAAATGTTACTTATTGTTTTCAATTTTCTCATGTTATTACTTTGTCTAATACTGCTGTGTTCTTTGACATACCTTATTCCTTTAGTTAAACTGTATAGATTTAACTTCTTATGTTTATCCCTAAATTATCACTTCACACATATTTAGTTAGTTACTGGCTTCTGAAATTCTGTTCAACATTAAATACTTTCCATGTTTGAGAATCTAATGTCTTTATGTGAACAAAATAGTATGCTAGTGATACTGTATGATTCTGATCACAGGTAACTAAAGAAGTTTCAGTGTATGTACATTGAAGAGAAGTATGTTTCTGCTAAAGGTTAAAGAGAAATTTACATAAAGCAAGATGAGGCAGACTATGCTATCACAGGCTGTACTGCTCAAGAACATTGGAGAGCTGCATAGAAACTGAATTTAATATACCAGTGTAGTTAAATTAATTGAGAGGGATAGAAGAGTGTCGTCTGTTAAGGTAGTAGCCTCTGAGTCTGAAAAATTAGGTTTGGCATCAAAACTAATACTTTGAGAATAATTGTGCTTCAGAGGTAAGGAGATACATTTTCAACTCCAGATTTCAAGCCAGTTCCATGGACAGGATTATTTATATCTTTCTGAAAATCTGAAACATTTTAAATGCATTAATAGATAATGTTGGATACTTCACAACTGCTCGGTTATTCTATTTACTTTATCAAGAAACTGTATTCAAAGGCCTGATTTTCATGTTGATCTTATGATCCCTGTCAGTGGCAGGGACACCAGTTCAATTTTCACGTAGATTTATAGAAAATTGGGTCTCCTGAAGGAACTGAAACATGTCTGTACCAGCTTGCCAGATCAGTTGAAATTATTTCAATAAAATATTAAATGGATCAGTATCAGGTTATATAAATTTTATTTGCATCAAAGTGGTTATTCCTGCACTGTTGGTCCTTAAAATTTAGAAGGATTCTTACAGTAAAGATATCCTTCTGTTGATGCAGAAATTACTCGTCTTTGAATGCAAAGCTTAATTGAACTATGCTAGCCGTAGTCTCCAGTAAATGTACAGATCACGTGACAGTGCAGAGAAGACAGTCGTTTGCTCCAATTCTGTTACATTTCTGATAGTGATGTGAGCACAGCTGGTGGAAAATGGTGTTCCTGTGTGTCACAGCAAATCCTTTGTCTTGCAGGGCTATAATCCTCAAAAGACATGCTTCATTTTCATCTTGCAGTTTTTCGAAGACACTCGGTCTCAGCTGTTAATTTTTGAGGCTAAGGTTGTGAAATACAAAGTACTATTCACTGGCTTTGTGAGGATGCAGCATTGATGCATTCACAGTCTAGAAAGCTTTGAATGGTAAAGTGTACTTTATTTCTGTGTGTAATTTCATAAACTCTTATATTAACAGAGAGCACCTCAAAGCAAGCATGATGCAGGTTCCCATGATACAGAGAGGCAGAATGAAGGTCAAGGAGCAGCAGAAATCAGCGTGGCAACTAGCAGTACTGGTCAGGTAAATTGATTATTTTGTTTGTTGATGGTATAAATAAATACTCAAAACATACAATGCTTATATATTGGTATATACCTTACAATATTTGTATGCCTGCTCATTTTAAAAAGATATATGTTTTTCTTCTTTCCGACTATACATGCATGAGAAATTTCTTGTATTAATTGGAAGGAAATATTTTAATAAGATGAAGTATAAATATTCAATAACAGGGAGCATTTTTCTTTCGTTTAAATGATTAATGAGCCTAATGCTAGGAAGGAGATAACAAGAACGACTACAGAAAATGTATTTTATTGTGGGTGAACTGTAATATTAGAACTATGATTTAATTATGGAAAATTGTTCAAATTTCCACTTTAGTGATTTTTTAAAAAGAGAACTGAATGATTTGTCATTAATATTTCTTTAATACTGTTTTAGATAAAGCTTTGAAACAGTAGTCTCAATGAGGTAATCTCCTGGATGTGGACTGAAGGGTTATTTAAATTCTTCTAAATAATCTTTCATTGCTGTTCCTTTTATTAGTGAAATATGTTAGTAGAATATTTTGAGGGGTACATTAAATTCTTTATTTGTCTTTCAAAACAAATATTTATCAAAATTTATGACTTCTCTCTTTGGTTAAAAATGCTTTAATTTATTTACCATGTGTTAATGATCATTCCCTTCATGATTTCCAACCGTAGCTGAGACATTCCACTAGTGATTTGGGTTCTTAAAACTTCACACTACAAATTTAATAGTTGAATTCATATGCAAAATATTTTTGCTACTCCGGGGAAGTGAAAGTGTCTTGTACAAGAAGATTTATCGGAAAGAATTGTGGTTTGGCTAGAATATTTCACTTGATTAAATACTAAGCGCAGCCCATAGTTTTGCTTTCAAAATATGTTTGATTACCATTTGGAATTAAGTTCTGTCATCTATATCCAAGCAATTGCTTGAGGCTCTGACTCTAATTCTTATGACAGCTTTATCGTCTAGGAAGAAAATAGTTCAGTGCTGCTTTGAGGCTGAAAGCATAATGTACTTAAATAATTGATGTATTGTGGCTTTATCTCCATCTTCAGTGAGTGAATCAGGAGATTTTCTGGACAAAATTTTACAGGGAAGGAAGGAAGAATTGTCATGTTTTGGCAGACCTATGCAAGTGGGAGATTCACTCAATACTTCATTTGATGTCTTATGTTGAGGATTTGTGCAGTTTCGAACTTTGCCTCATAAAAATGTATAAAACATGCATATTCCTTCCTTCTGGAGGTGGATAGAGCTGGGGCACTGAATCTGTGTTAAAACAGACATCTGGAGATTATTTACTTTCAGTGCAAGTCCAGACAGAGGAGGTTTAATGGATTGGGCATAACATTTATTTCTGATAAACCAGCTCAATATACTTGGAGCAATCTCTATTCAGTGGAGTGCAAAAACATTTTAACCAAATCATTTTGTTCTAATTGGTTTTGTCGTCACATAATCAGTGTTAGTTGAAACACTGCCAGTTGAATGTAGGATTTTTTAGGATTCAGTTATGTCCTTTTCTGCAGCATCTTTCAGCTGTCTTCTCTTTTCCATTACACTCACTATCCTGCTACTGAAGTAAAATTTTTTTCATACCTTTGTTTTGCAAGTTTTATAAAGGAATTCAATGAGATGGTCTATTTTATTAAGAAAATGTGCCACAAAATAGGGAAAATTACCTAATTGACAGAGTAAATAACAAGCATAGTAAAACAATGAGTGAAACATGGTAAAATATGAAAAGGAGGAAACAAGATGAAGTAGACAGATAGGAGAAGATTTTGAAAGAGATGGTTCTACATAGGAAGGGTCCACTTAACATCTCCTTGTCATTTCCCATTTTCTCAGATGAATGGCTACACTACACTAGTTTTTTCACATCAGTCTTTAGGAGCCAGTAAGAAATGTAGTTACACTTCATTTGGGCATCCTGGCATCCTCAACACGTGCTGGCTCTGAACGGAACAGTTAGCTGAATCAAAGTTGATACAGTTTTGGGGAAATGATAGGAAGATTACACTATTTCTGTCTACACCATGGTGGATTTCAATAGGTAGTGCTCCAAACTTAAGTACTTTTTACCTTCTTGGATTAAATGATTATACTGAACTTAATGATGGAGAATTCTGGCATGTACCTCATGTTGACCCTGTAGTCCTCTGAGTGTAGTTTGAGGTCAAGATGATATGAAGGCATTGCTTGGTGTAAAAATCTTGGAATTCATTCCCATATTCCTAGCACTGCAGATGATTTAAGTGAATAATTGAGAAAATCCAACAGAATTTTAATTCGAAGCTTTAAGATTTTGAATTTTTCCTATAGTCAACAGAGAAAATAAGGGCTTGTTTACATAGGAAATATATATTTGAATAAATTGTGTGAATTTAAATAATTCTAGTTATACTCTTTCAGCATATTACTTATTCTGGAACATGCATGAAATGTTCTGGATTCAAATGGGAGAGTGAAATGAGTATAATAATGTGTGTTTAAATATTCCAGTATAACTAGGATTTTTTTCTGCCTAGTCAAACAATACGTGAAGTTATTCCTACCTTTTACTTATAGTCACTTTCAACTTCAAATTTAAGATGTTGAACTGTATAAACAGCAAATACTCGGAGAGGAATATTCTTATTGTTTCTTTAAGATGCACCTAGGAAAAACATAGAAATTATTTCAAAGTGTCTTTCATACAGTTTTCTTCAGTGTCACATATTTTTATTGAAAAAAATTGATTCTCATTGGTCCAGATAGCTTGAAAACATTGTCTTGCAAATTAAGCTAATGATTTCATGAACAGATTTTAGCTTTTGTAGAGGATCCACAAAAGACTGGTGATTACCTCAGTAAAACAGTGTTCTGATACTGAAAGTGTTTGCTAGTCAAATGTATTTTTAAGTTCCCTGAAGTGAACGGAAAGGGAGGGACATAGTAAGGGGAACTTCATAAATAGGAAGCAGAGAAAAAGAAAACAACAACAAAGAAAAGAAAAAAGAAAAGCAAATAGTGTGAGTGGATAAAAGGTGATAAAAAAGGAAAAATGTAAATACACAAAATGGATTAAAAGAGGACAAAGATGCTAATAACTGAGTCTTGCTACTACAGGTAGCTATTTACAGTAATTTCTAGGGAAATTACAGAAAATAGTGTCAGCATTATTTTATAGCTTTCCATTAAAAAATGAAATGGATTCATCCACTCATAATTTGCTTTTGATATGGACAAATTCAAGTAGGGTTACTCCTTGTCCAGATGAATTTCTTTTTACTTGTCAGTTCTTGCATACCTGGTTGTATTCTGAAGAAGTACAGACTTACTCCTCTGCACTACATAATCTCATATAAAAGTTCAGGCTGTTTTTTTCTCTCCCTGTAAAAATTGTAATTCAGTTTGTTGCAAAGTCCACTTCTCCTTCTTGGTGAAAATAGTAATTATAAAAGAATTCCATTGAAAATACAACTCTATTGAGACTTAATTTCAGGAAAAGTCGTTAATAAAACCCAGTTGAACTGTGACCTCTAAGTTGTGTCAGGGCAGAGAGGACCTAACTTAACAAAAGTAAGTTGACAGTTCATTACCATCAATATGACTTCATGATCCAATGCTGAAACTGAATTGGGCAATAGTTATTTTTTCACTCAGACTTTTTTTTATACTGAATTGTTGTTTAAATTTGTAGGGTTCTGCTGCTCGAATGGACCATGAGACAGCCAGTGTTATGAGCTCTAGTAATAACTATTCTGTTCCTCGCAGACTGACAAGTCATCTGGGTACCAAGGTAACCGAAGATTACAAACCACAGGTCGCTAATGCTACATTTTTACTAATACAATAACCTCATTGTTTCTGCCAGTAGTACTAATATTAGCTGAAAGATCTATCCACACAGTGATTTTATTGAGTTAAAATTTTACAATATTTTTTCAACTTTTAACCTATATGCACAGAAATCCTTTTTTTTTACTTGCTGATGATCAGTTAAGAGTTGCTACAGCAAGGAAAAAATGAAATTACTAGAGTGTCTAAAGAGCTTGTGATGTTGGTTTATAATCCGTTATGAAAACTAACCCTTTTAAGAGCAGTTCTTTGGATACTTTTCCAGAGTCCAAATCCACAAAACAGACGCAACTGCTAAGAAATTGAATGGAAAAAAAAAAAATGTTATGTAAGCCTGTAAGCCCTTCACAGTGATACAATGTCTGTTCACAAAAGACTGTGCTCAAATATATGTGCAGCATGAAAAGAGAGGGGGGAAAAAAAGGGCAAATCTGTAACACGAAACTGAGTTCATAACCACTGGAGTTTATACTGCCTCTGGAATCAACAGCAGTATAGGTATTATTATTGGTGGTGTGCTGGCTGAGCACAGTCTTCTGGGAATCGGAGCTTACTAGCTTGACATAGTATTAATTACTTTGGGCCTTAAAACAGTGTTACAATGTTGTCATTTTGGTCCTGCACTGTATGCATATACCAAATGGAGGTGACATCAGCTAGTCTATCTGTTGAGTTTTCATTGGAAATTGTAGAATTCTCAAAAGTTGCAAACGGTGGGAGAGGCCTGAAGGCAGGGAAAGGAACTGAGTGTGGAAGACTATAGGCAAAGAAATAGGTTGAAGTGAGTGTGCTGTGGAGGTAGAAAAAGCTTAACTTTAATGCCTGAGAATAAGGGAAAGTGGTAGAGATTCTCAATAGAGGAATGCATTTACAGATGCAGAAAGAGATGTGTCAGTGAGCAGTGTGTATATACAGAGACAGACAGACAAATATTTTTTTAGTTTTCCCTATACTATATTTGCCACAACCTGGAGGCCGGATTGTGGTGGCTTCTTCAGCTTTATTCTCTGGCAAAAACTTTACCTTCCAAATCCAAATAACACTGGATTAAAGCTGCCACTTGAAATATCTGTCAAGAGGCATGCATAAAGCAGATTAAATTCACTCTCCCTTAGGAATCCAAGTGGTTTGTTTTAATACTACATTTGACTTTTCCCAGACCAAGAAAAGAGCATCTCCAAACTGGGATGCTAGGCTGTCATAAAATTGGCTCCAAGACCAATTCTGTTTCACAGATTCTAAGTTTTCTATTGCTTCAGCAATCATGTTAACAGACTTGCTGCTTAATCTACCCACTGCAATCCAATTTTTTTATAACTTGGTATTTGTACTCATCTTCAGGCACAGTTGAATTGTCTCTGAAGAAACCAATTAAATAATTCATTGGTCTGGTAACCAGTGCAAGTATCTAGTTGTTAGTAGAAAACTTTGTCTAACAATCCAAAGTCTCATTTCTTTCTTAATTGGTATATTCTGAAGAAACACACAGGCTGCTACTTCACAGTTCCCTTTGATAGTTTCTTTATGTTATGCTTTGATTTTGAATGTTCCTGTTTATCTTGGCTTTAGAGTCTGGAGTTTCTAGGTAGTATCTAACTTCATCCTCTACATCCTGTTACTCTACTAAAAGTTCATTAGAAGAACCAAATGCATTTCTTGATCTAAAGCTGTTGAAGAAAACAGAATGGGAAAGACAAACCAAACAGTGTGTTGACCACTGTATTACATGACAGCCAAGGGAATCCCTCAAAATTTGCTATTTTTCAATGAGAAATTTGGTTACTCCAAGGTAAATGTGTAATGCTGGGTTTTCATGGCTTGATTTAATTTGACAAATGCTCAGGATTTTATATCTATATTAAGTGAGCATTTGTTTGCTTTACTGGTTTTATCCCTGTAAACTTGAAAAGGTGTTAATTTAACTCTTCCATTTTGCATTTGCTGTAAATAATCTGGTCTATATGCAAGTCAGTCATCATAACAAAAAATGGTTAGTTAATTTGAAGTAGTTTTAAAGGAAAACTTTAAAATACATGGATATCAGATTTTTTAGCACGATGTAAACTAAAAACGCATGTAATCATTCTTATCCTTTGTCTAAAATAATGGCATTTAATACCGCATAACATAGTTTTTCACTGAAGAACATCTTCATGTGTGTGATTCATACAGAACATTTTTTTTTGAGACAGAATTAATTTTAAATATATTTTAGATTTCTCAAACTGAAACACTTTCATTAGTGTGTTTATTTAATCTTTTTGTACAATGGAAGTTTAGAATTCTTCGCCGTTGGTCTTATAAATTAATACAGTTACATACAGCTGCCACCCACTTCTTCTAGCCACTTAACCACTAAGTGAAATTTATTAAGATAATGAATTCTGAAGTAGTAATAGTACTTAATTATTTCTAAATAGCACAGATTTTTGCACCATTAAATAACGTTTTCTTGCTGGTGTACCATTCAAATTTAATTTTAGTTTAATTTAATGTGTATCCTTTAAATATAACTGTATTTTTAAAATCATTTGACCTGCAGGTGGAAATGGTGTATTCATTGTTATCAATGCTCGGTACTCATGATAAAGATGACATGTCAAGAACATTGCTAGCAATGTCTAGCTCCCAAGACAGCTGCATAGCCATGCGTCAGTCTGGATGTCTTCCTCTCCTCATCCAGCTTTTACATGGCAACGATAAAGACTCTGTCTTGTTAGGAAACTCTCGTGGTAGTAAAGAGGCCCGTGCCAGAGCCAGCGCAGCACTGCATAACATCATTCACTCCCAGCCTGATGATAAGCGAGGCAGACGGGAAATCCGCGTGCTCCATCTTTTGGAGCAGATCCGTGCTTACTGTGAAACGTGTTGGGAATGGCAGGAAGCACATGAACAAGGCATGGACCAAGACAAAAACCCAAGTAGGTTCTGCAAGCTGTATAAAAATGTTGCAAGGATATATTGAAAACAGTGAATTTACAGAAAGTACAACTTTAATCTGACTTCTTGTTGAATGTATGTGAGTTTTCGTGTGTGTGTGTGTGTGTGTATTGTTTTGTTAAGTTCGAGGTAGTGTTAGGAAATAGTATCTATTAGAAATATGATACCCTATTTATAAACTTGGTATTTAAATCATAAACCTTGGTGTTCTTTCCAGATAATAATTCTAGTGTTCTATATTTATAATCTGTAAATTAACATTGAATATATACTCATTCTGTTTTACATTTTAATGGATAGTGAAACATATCTACATAAATAATCCCAAATCGCTTGTCATGCAGATGTATTCAGGAGATAGTACATTTCATTTAGGAGAGGAACAGAGAGCACAAATTTCTCAGGGAACAGTTAGAAGAAAGATTTAACCTTCTGGATTGCTTAGCTGCTTTTCTGAATTGATGACATTTTGTAAACATGGGCTGTATTACTGAAATCAGTGGGCTGCATCATGGGTGTTGGAATTTAACACAAGAACCATTTAGCAGGAGTGGGGCTCTGAACAAGATGTACCTTTACCATTTGTGCATTAGCCAGAATCTAGCTCACAAAAATATGAACTTAAAAACTTCTCGGTTATGTAACAAAGGGTTTAATTAACCATTTGTAAGGACATAACACCCAAAGAAACAACTTCATGTTAGGTGGCATATTATATTATTTAATGCCACCAGAATATTTATTGATTTCTTTCACTAAGATTATTAATTTTTAAAAGTGATAAGATAGTTCTTTTGTACTGGGAGTCATATTTCTTACTTAATATGTACATTTAGGATTCTGCCTAATTTCTTTTTCAGCATCAAGTGTATTTCTAGTATACACATTTGTTAGTAACATTCTTAAATAATTGTCTATTAATGGATTACTGGGAAGATACAAACCCCGAAAAAACCTGCAACTGATTTATTTTAAGATTAGATTCACTTTGGAAAACATATGATCTAGACAAAATCATCTAGGAAATACTAATTTTTATCTATTTCTGGATCAGTGCCTGCTCCAGTGGACCATCAGATCTGTCCTGCAGTATGTGTTTTGATGAAACTTTCGTTTGATGAAGAACACAGGCATGCAATGAATGAGCTTGGTAAGACCTTGCTGGGAACGCTGACACTTGAGTACCTCACTGAATATCTGGCTTTTTTTTTTTACTACTAGTTTAAACAGATCATCAGTTCATTTGTGTCAGTTGTGAATGCAGTTTAAATTAACCAGACCATTTCCGAGGGGATAAATTACTATGTCAGTTACTCTTTTTTCTGGCTTGAATTGTGAATTTTGGAAGAGTAGTAGTATTATTATGCAAATATTTGCAATTTTAGAAGTGTTGGACTTACAAAGGAGACTACTTTCCAGGGTGGGAGGTTTTTTATTCGTGTTTTGTTGGGTTTTTTTGTCCTGAGTTGGTTCCTGTCTTGACAGCCTGAACTTTTTTCGTTCATGCTCAGTTAATTCTGTGCATGCAATTTTCCTTAATTTGCTACTTTTCATTAGCAATTAAAATATTCTATGTATTTTTCTCTGAAAATAACATTCAGTGATAATAATTAAATCAGTAATTTTCAGATTTACTAAATAGCTTTTTATGTAACTGGTATGAGTTCATCGGTCAGACATGATTTTGGCTGGGTAGAATTAAAAGATGAGTGTGCTTCTTACTTCCTCATAATTCCTCCTGTTCCCATTTTCCCCTGAAATCTCAATGTCATGCTATCATCCTTGCAGCTGCTACTAAGTACAGGATTCAAGATCCAGAGTCAGTATTTAACAATTTATTTACCTTTCTGAGCCTTCAGGTTTTCGGATGTGAGATTTGTTCTCTGTGTATAAATGCAATTTGCTCCTTGGTATATATGTATTGTACTCATGATATTAGAGTACAGGTACTACTTATTGTCTTGTTTGTTTTTAAAGGAGGTTTGCAGGCCATTGCTGAACTGTTGCAAGTGGATTGTGAAATGTATGGACTTACAAATGATCACTATAGCGTTACCCTAAGGAGGTACGCTGGAATGGCTCTGACAAACTTGACTTTTGGAGATGTGGCAAACAAGGTAAGAGTAAAATTTTAAACATACAGTAATTTCAGTTCATAGCTATGTTTGAATTGTAGTTCTCAAGACAGGTGATTAAAATCTCCAGGATAGGATATTGAGTTTGAGCTCAAGACAGAGGTTCGAAATACCTGTCTTTCCATCCTGTTTCTGACAGAGCACCACAAACTCTATGTTTTATCATGCAAGTATAGTATCAACTCTCAAATTAAATCACTTTTAATTTGTCACTGAAAGTAAGGTTTTTATCTATTGGCTTAATTTTTTTATGAGCATTAGATCAGCACATAATGGTTTTGGACCAATGATTACAGATACTGACTGATTTTTCTAAGGATGTTGAACTAGAACTGTTAGTTGAGTCAGATTTTGTAAAGTTGCTGGTTATTTAACAATACTATTACTGTCTGATGAAATTTTGTAAACCTCTTCAGGCTGGAGCTTGCTTTTAAAGATTCGGAGCATATCTGGCTCATAATGGGTACTACTTCAAATTAGTATAAGAGAAAATAGGTTCCCTAATTTCCCACAAGGACTTTGCTTTCAGAGATAGAAAGTTTCAATAATTTCTTGCCCCAGAGTTTGCCAAGCCATGGATCTTAAAATAATTTCGTACTGAGAAGACTTTTATCTTCTTCTCTAAACGAAGACATTTCAGGAGGTAATGGAAATAACAGGCTTCATATAACTTGGGTTTTGTTCCAAGTTTTAGACAAGAGTAAAGCAGAAATCCTTGCTGCAAATGAATAGCTTCACAAAATACTGGCTCTTTACATCATCTAATGAGTAACCACTACAGGGCTGCAGTTACTGGGTTTATAGAATAAACTAAAATACTCATAGATGTAAATGTATATGCCCCCCAGCTGATGAGCAGTACAGTTCTAACACATACTTTGTTTTTAAATAATTTTTAGTTGTGCTTTTGTCACCACTTCCAACTTAAGCGTTACAGTTTTTCAGTTGCTATTGTATTCTTAAAAGTTATTCTTCAAATGACAGAAATGTTGTTATATTTGTGTCAGTCTTAAATATTCATATTATTTTTCATACTATGTTTATTTGAAAGAAAAAAATATGATTGTGAGACTCAGTAGGTAGTAGGTAACAACTCATTGCCAGCTCACAGGTGATTTTTGTCTGGCACGTAGTAAAGAAGGCTTCTAAGGTAGTAAAGTCCCAGATCAAGTCCTAGACCTGTTGTAAAAAATAAAATATTAGCACAATTTTACCACTTATCTATTGTCCAGAATAAAAATTTACAGTTATGCTTAACTTTTTAGTAGTTGTAGACCAAATATTTATTGTTGGCAAGATATTTTACTAAGCTTTTATTGAACTTCAGATATGATTAGCTTAAAATATCAAAACACTGTGCATTCACTTTCTTTTTTCTTCTGATTCCTTACAGGCTACATTATGTTCTATGAAGGGCTGCATGAGAGCTCTTGTAGCCCAATTGAAATCTGAAAGTGAAGACTTACAGCAGGTAATGTCCTTTTGAGATGAAGTATTTCTTTAGCTTGGACATTTCCATCACTTTGCATGCCATGAATTATATTGCACTGTAATAAAATACTGTGTTTCTGCTTTCCTTTCCTAATACTTACCTTCGTTCTACTCATTTGGCCTCGCCATCAGTTATTTTTATGCTTGGATTCTATCATCTTCATGAAGTTTCTGATGTGCTTTCCACAGCCAGCCTTTTCTTTTTTTAATTAGGTTTTCTCTCTGAAATATGCTTCATTCATCCCAGGCTGATTTTTTTTGTTGCTGTTGTTATTGTTGTTGTCATGTTGTACTGTCTGCCTTAAATTTGATGCAAAGTTTGTACCTGTACTTGTTCCACAAATTATGAAAAACTTTCTTCTTGTAAAAATGCTTATCTGTGGATCATATTCTGTTTTTTTACCAAAGCACCTATAACACATGGGCTATAAAACTCACTTTTGTGACACTGATCTGTTAGTGGAAGTCCAGTTTTAAAGATGAGTTTGAGTGATCTTAGATTCTCTAATTTAGTCTACTAGTGATAGTGTTAATGGACTGGTATTACCTGGAGAATTAATACAGTATCGTGGCTTCTCCTACAATTACATCAAGTAAATAATAGGGGAATAGTAGTAGAGAAAGCTGTATTTCAAAAGAGAATCTGCATGTAACTTGACAAGTCATACATAACTACTCTTGACACCAGCACCACCTGAAGAAGCTTTCTAAGTACGAGCAAATGGTGTGACACCCGAGTGTCTCTTTTGATGGCTCCTGCTGTGTAAAGAAAACAGTGTGAAAATAAAGTCTGTAGGAAGTGCTTAGGGTGATCCTGAGAGTTGAGAGCGCAGAACTGTTCTTTATTGGTGTGGAACTTGTTTAAAATTATTAAATATTAACTTATAGTCCATTTTATTTAATATATACTGTAAACAAACTGGAACAGCTTTTGGAAGGGAAAACCCTGTTTTCCTTGCAGTTTGAGTCAACAATTTTAAGTAAAATTGACTTAATCTCTTAAAACACTGTTCACAGAAAATTTTCTTCTCTAGAGGAGGAGCTAACTAGTTACAACTCAGAAAATAATTAGAATTACAATGCAAGTTACTGGGTAAACTCTGATTTGGTATTAGGGCAGATATTAAGCACATTTAGTATTCTTGGAAGGGAAGTCAGAGACACATGGGCCCTCTGACCCGTGGTGTGTCTCCAGCCACTAGCATGTAGACCCCCATACATGTGCATGCACACAGAGCAGGAAGTCCCTCACTCAGGAAAAGTTAGAAATGGGATTTAATAAGAATATGGGACAGACTGTGCTTATCAGGCAAAGGGCGCAGCCATACAAGCATATCGACCAGCTGACTGCTGAGATGCAACTGTGCCTTTCTGTCCCCTTATCCCTGTGTTTTCCCATGCTCGTACCTCCCCAAATCACGTAGATCCATTCTCTTGCCTGCCCTTGGAACCTTTGGGTTCCCATCCCATAATAAGTCTTCTGCAGTCCCAGAATGCTCTTTGCCTGGATGCCAGAAAGTGTCCCACATCCCTAGGCCAGGATTTCTAGACTGACCTGCGTCAGTCCAAAAGGGGCAGGGAGCTGTTCCCATTGACTTTTTGTGATGGGTGTCACGCCTGGGCCATAGAGCTGGGGGTCTCCTGGAAGAGCCCTGGAAAGAGCCCGGACAGGGTGCCCCCTCCTCTGAGCCCTTAGTTTGGGTTCCCACCCGCCTTTGGGCCCTTGTGCTCCTCTCTGCGTGCTGAGATGGGCCTCTGATGGGCTGATGGCTCCTGTGGTGGGACTGGGAGCAGCCAGGGCAGGATTACTGGGCTCTTCCATCTGCCACTGCCTCCCTCTGCTCCCTTGTGGGTGTGAGCAGGGGAGCATTCATCACATAATCTAACAAGCTTATGCACTTCTGTGACAACAAGAACATCGATAGGTAAAAGTTTTCTGTCAAATAAATTTCATGAGGGATATACATGTTTACTGCAGCCCATAAATGGATGGAGTTTAATACTGTCCACTATAGTGACAGCCTGTCTCAGTCTAGCTACTACCAAGGACAAGGACATAGGCTGAATGGCTACTCATCTTCTATAGATAATTATTCTGATTGTAAAAGACACAACATATTTTTAAAAGATTTTGAAGAGCTTCTTAAACATTAATCAAAGTAATCATGCTGAGAGACAGGCAGGTCTTATTGTTCTATTTTACAAGCAGAAAAGCTGAGAAAAAAGATTATATAAATCTCTCCTGAGATTACATAAGTAGTGCAGATATCAGAGTAGAGCACAAATCTGGATTTTTGACTGATTTCTCAACATGTGTGGAAAGCTGGGAACTTGATTTAAAATCTTTGTTTTAGGTACCCACGCAGAAAAAACAGTACTTTTGATCAAACTTCATACTGAAATGTTAGAACAGTCTAGGAGGCAACAAAACAAAAAGCAGGTTTCAGCAAATTTTTGTTCAGTAGCTGAACATGACCACTGTTAATGAATTCACAGCATTCCAGAAATCCAGGAGGAAAATCTGATAACCTGCTAGAGAAGCAGCTATATTGAGATACATTATTTTTCTTTCATGTTTTGTAGGTCATTGCGAGTGTGTTGAGAAACTTGTCCTGGCGAGCAGATGTAAACAGTAAAAAGACTCTAAGAGAAGTTGGAAGTGTGAAAGCACTGATGGAATGTGCTTTAGAAGTTAAGAAGGTATTCTGTATAAATGATTGAGATAAATTTTGGGGAGATTGCATTTATTTTACATGAAACACAAATATTGTTGTCCTTTTTGATACAAGAAATTAGTAAAATATTTGGGGTGGTTTAGGTAACTTGCTTTGAAGAGAGAGTTGCTTTGAGTTAACATAGCAGCAGCCCACAATGTAGCAATGACATCTCAAAACTACTAGTATTTCTGTACTTTTGTTTATGAGGGTTGACAGCTTCTGCTCTTCAGTTTCATGAACTGTGCTGTTGAAATAGCCTTTTTTATAATTTTGCAATTTAATAAAACCTCTTTTGAGTTAGTAAGTAGATAACTACCACTTCTGTAATTTTCTAGATATATTTTTGGTATCCAGACAGAGTCTGGATTCCATCACAGAGTCTCCTGCCAGCTAGTATCCAAGCCATTTTTACCATTATGGCAGCTAACAAGTATTGTAGCACATATTTCTGAAAACTTTGGGGCAAGCAATACCAAATCCATAGCTGAAGGAAGGAGAGAAACGAACAAAAGTATTTACATGTGCACTGCTGCCTGCATCTAGCTTATCAGCCCAGAAAGCAGAAATTGGAACATACATAAACTCCCTGAAGCTAACTTAGGTATTTCTGAGAGCTTGTGATCAATAGTTGAAAACTCCTCTAATTATGTCATTTTGTTATTTACTTAGGAATCCACCCTAAAAAGTGTTCTGAGTGCCTTATGGAATTTGTCAGCACACTGTACTGAGAACAAAGCTGATATATGTGCTGTTGATGGTGCTCTTGCATTTCTAGTCGGCACACTGACGTACCGGAGCCAAACAAACACTTTAGCCATCATAGAAAGTGGAGGAGGAATATTAAGAAATGTTTCTAGCTTAATTGCTACTAATGAGGACCATAGGTGGGTGTACTTTTTATGACAATCTTTAGCAGTTCCACATGTGTATTTAGTAGACAGTTTCTATGACTGAGTCTTAATATGAATGCATGTATTAAGTATAATAATTAAGTACAGATAATTTTTAATGCATTTGATAAAGCAAGTATTTCACTTACATAACAGGAATATGCAGATTAATACCTGCTGCTTGTTAATGATGAACTCTACTAAAAGCTAACTATTTATATTTGTAATAGGATTTGATTAGCATTCAGGTGAAAGCTAGAGGAAATATGAGATAAATTTGCACTAGAGAATTCATGATTATCCTTTCTAAGGGCAAAACTTGCCTCTAGTATAACAGGTTTGTGTTTTGCTTTGTTTCTTACCCTTTTGAAATGCCACTTACTGGTGTTTGCTTTCCATTACTCAACACCAGGCAAATCTTGCGAGAGAACAGCTGCTTACAAACCTTGTTACAACACTTGAAGTCACACAGTTTGACAATAGTCAGTAATGCATGTGGGACCCTGTGGAATCTTTCTGCACGAAATGCGAAGGATCAGGAGGCGCTCTGGGACATGGGAGCAGTCAGCATGCTGAAAAATCTCATTCACTCAAAACACAAAATGATAGCCATGGGTAGTGCTGCAGCTCTAAGAAACCTCATGGCAAACAGGCCAGCAAAATATAAGGATGCCAACATTATGTCTCCAGGATCAAGCTTACCTTCTCTTCATGTCAGAAAACAAAAGGCACTGGAAGCAGAATTAGATGCTCAGCATTTATCAGAGACTTTTGACAACATTGATAACTTAAGCCCGAAAGCATCTCACCGTAATAAGCAGAGACATAAGCAAAATATATACAGTGAGTATGTCTTGGACTCCAGTCGGCATGATGATGGTATATGCAGATCAGAGAGTTTTAATGCTGGTAATATGACTGTACTTTCACCATATTTAAATACTACAGTATTGCCTGGCTCTTCCTCTTCTGGTAGAGGAAACATAGAAAATTCTCGATCTGAGAAAGACAGAAGTCTTGATAGGGATCGAGCAGTAGGTTTAACTACTTATCATCCAGCTGCAGAGAATACCGGGAGCTCCTCTAAGAGAATAGGAATGCAGATTTCTACTGCTGCAGCTCAGATTGCCAAAGTTATGGAAGAAGTAACAAGCATGCATATTCCACAAGAAGACAGAAGTTCAGGTTCCACTTCTGAAATGCACTGTTTGGCGGAAGACAGAAATGCCCCGAGGAGATCAGCCACTGCCCATACTCACTCCAATACATACTTTCCTAAATCTGAGAATTCAAACAGGACATGTCCTATGCCTTACACAAAAATGGAATACAAGAGAGCTTCAAATGATAGTTTAAATAGTGTCAGCAGCACTGATGGCTATGGTAAAAGAGGCCAAATGAAACCTTCCATTGAGTCTTACTCTGAAGATGATGAAAGTAAATTTTGTAGTTATGGTCAATATCCAGCTGACTTGGCACATAAGATTCATAGTGCAAATCATATGGATGACAATGATGGAGAGCTAGACACTCCTATTAATTATAGCCTTAAATACTCAGATGAACAGTTAAATTCTGGAAGGCAGAGTCCCTCTCAGAATGAAAGGTGGGCAAGGCCTAAGCATATAATAGATGATGAAATGAAACAAAATGAACAAAGGCAGTCAAGGAGCCAAAATGTAACCTACCCTGTGTACACTGAAAGCGGAGATGATAAACACATGAAATATCAGTCACCTTTTGGACAGCAAGAGTGTGTTTCTTCCTTTAGATCAAGGGGATCCAGTGGTTCAGATCAGAACAGAGTAGGCTCAGCTCTTGGAATGAATCAGAAAGTAAACCAGTCCTTGTGCCACATTGATGATTATGATGATGATAAGCCAACCAACTATAGTGAACGTTATTCTGAGGAGGAACAACATGAAGAGGAAGACAGGCCAACTAATTATAGTATGAAGTACAATGAAGAGGAACATCATGTTGATCAGCCTATTGATTATAGTTTAAAATACTCAACAGAAGTTCCTCCTTCTCAGAAGCCATCTTTTACTTTTCCAAAGACTTCTTCAGTGCAAAGCACTAAAACCGACCATATTTCCTCAAGCAGTGGGAGCACATCAGCCCCCTCAGCTGGTTCAAAGAGACAGAATCAGCTTCACCCAAATTCTGCGCAGAGCAGAGGTGGTCATGCGCAAAAGACTGCCTCCTGTAAAACTCCCTCTATTAATCAGGAAACTATACAAACTTACTGTGTGGAAGATACCCCAATATGTTTTTCAAGGTGTAGCTCTTTGTCATCTTTGTCATCAGCTG
This sequence comes from Aviceda cuculoides, assembly GCA_035590195.1. Lineage (NCBI taxonomy): Eukaryota > Metazoa > Chordata > Aves > Accipitriformes > Accipitridae > Aviceda > Aviceda cuculoides. The sequence goes on along the minus strand of JAVJGG010000074.1, from coordinate 22,309,145 downwards.
AAGATGAAATAGGACGTGATCAATCCACACGAGTGACAGATGCAAACAACACACTACAGATAGCAGAACTAAAGGAAAACAGTGTGGCTTTATCTACAGAAGGTGCAGTAAGTGAAATCACATCAACATCGCAACACATGAGAACAAAATCTAGTAGACTTCAGACTTCTAGTTTGTCTCCTTCTGATTCCTCTAGACACAAAGCTGTTGAATTTTCTTCAGGTGCTAAATCTCCCTCAAAGAGTGGTGCACAGACTCCTAAAAGCCCACCAGAACATTATGTGCAGGAAACACCACTCATGTTCAGCAGATGTACTTCTGTAAGTTCCCTGGATAGTTTTGAAAGCCGTTCAATTGCTAGTTCAGTTCAAAGTGAGCCTTGCAGTGGAATGGTAAGTGGTATTATAAGTCCCAGTGACCTTCCAGACAGCCCTGGACAAACAATGCCTCCAAGCAGAAGTAAAACGCCACCCCCTGCCCAAGCAGTTCAAGTAAAAAGAGATGTAGCTAAAGGTAAAGTACCTAGTGGAGAAAAGAGAGAGCCTGGTCCTAGACAGGCAGCTGTAAATGCAGCTGTTCAAAGAGTTCAGGTACTGCCAGATGCTGATACGCTATTACATTTTGCCACAGAAAGCACACCAGATGGGTTTTCTTGCTCTTCTAGTCTGAGTGCTCTGAGTCTTGATGAGCCGTTTATACAGAAAGATGTAGAGTTAAGAATAATGCCTCCTGTTCATGAAAATGAACATGGAAATGAAGCAGAAACTGAACAGTCAGGTGATACAAAGGATAAGCAAGAGAAGAAAGCGGAGAAGCCTACTGAAGCAGAAAAAGACATTCTGGATGATTCTGATGATGATGATATTGAAATATTGGAAGCGTGTATTATTTCTGCAATGCCAACAAAGTCTTCACGTAAAGCCAAAAAGCCTTCTCAAGCATCTGCTCCAAAAATACCTCCTCCTGTAGCCAGAAAGCCCAGCCAGTTGCCAGTTTACAAACTTTTGCCTTCACAAAGCAGATTGCAATCCCAAAAGCATGTCAGTTTTACACCAGGAGATGATATGCCACGGGTATATTGTGTTGAAGGTACACCAATAAATTTTTCAACAGCTACATCTCTGAGTGATCTCACAATAGAATCGCCCCCGAGTGAGTTGGCCAATGTAGACAGTGTGGGTACGGGAGCAGAGTCAGGGGAATTTGAAAAGCGAGACACCATTCCTACAGAAGGTAGAAGTACTGACGACTCTCAGAAAGCAAAAAGCTCAGCTCTGACTCCCCCAGGCCTGGATGATGACAAAACAGAAGAGGGTGATATTCTGGCTGAGTGCATTAATTCAGCTATGCCAAAAGGAAAAAGTCACAAACCTTTCAGAGTGAAGAAGATAATGGATCAAATTCAACAAGCATCTTCATCTCTAAGTAATAAAAACCAACCAGAAGGTGAGAAAAAGAAGCCAACATCACCAGTAAAGCCTGTTCCCCAAAATAATGAATACAGAGCACGTATAAGAAAAACCACAGAGCCTAAAAGCAATATTAATAATGAAAGAAGCTATCCAGAGAACAGAGACACAAAGAAACAGAGTCTTAAAAATAATTCAAGAGAGTTTAATGACAAATTGCCAAATAACGAAGAGCGTGTAAGAGGAAGCTTTGCATTTGATTCCCCTCATCATTACACACCTATTGAAGGAACTCCGTATTGTTTTTCACGGAATGATTCCCTAAGCTCTTTAGATTTTGATGATGATGATGATGTTGACCTTTCAAGGGAGAAGGCAGAATTAAGAAAAGGAAAAGAAGCAAAAGAAACAGAAACTAAAGACTGCACTAATGCAGAACAGTCTTCAAATCAGCAACCAAGTAACAGGACACAAGTTTGTCAAAAACACCCAACAGGCAGAAGCCAGCCTAAAACTTTGTCTCAGTCAGCTAAAGGTATTCCAGACAGAGGAGCGGCTACAGATGAGAAAATGCAGAAGTTCGCTATCGAAAACACACCTGTTTGTTTTTCTTGCAATTCATCTCTTAGTTCCCTCAGTGATATTGATCAAGAAAACAATAATAACAAAGAAGGGGAACCTGCAAAACATGCTGAGGCTACTGATTCACAGATGGAACCAAACAGACCACAGACTTCTGGTTATGCACCTAAATCATTTCATGTTGAAGATACTCCTGTATGTTTCTCTAGAAACAGCTCTCTGAGTTCTCTTAGTATTGACTCAGAAGATGATCTTTTGCAGGAATGCATTAGTTCTGCTATGCCTAAAAAGAAAAAGCCCTCAAGAATAAAGAGTGAAGGTGAGAAAAATAATTCCAGAAATACAGGTGCTATATTAGCAGAAGATTTAACACTGGATTTGAGAGAGATACAGAGGCCAGATTCAGAACATGGTTTCTCACCTGATTCAGAGAACTTTGATTGGAAAGCTATACAAGAAGGTGCAAATTCTATAGTTAGTAGTTTGCATCAAGCTGCAGCTGCTGCATCGCTATCTAGACAAGCTTCATCAGACTCTGATTCTATCCTTTCCTTAAAATCTGGTATTTCTCTAGGGTCACCATTTCATCTTACCCCAGACCAAGAAGAAAAACCTTTCACTGGTAATAAAGGTCCAAGAATTCTTAAGCCAGGAGAGAAGAGTACACTGGAGTCTAAAAAAGTAGAATCTGAAAGTAGGGGAATCAAAGGAGGGAAGAAAGTGTATAAAAGTATAATTACAGGAAAAGCTCGCTCCAATTCAGAAGTTTCAAGCCAGTTGAAGCAACCACAACAGACAAGTGTGCCTTCAATTTCACGTGGCAGGACAATGATCCATATTCCAGGAGTTCGAAATAGTTCTTCAAGTACTAGTCCTGTTTCCAAAAAAGGTCCCCCGCTCAAAAACACAAACTCCAAGAGTCCTAGTGAAGGCCAAAGTTTGACTAGTTCTCCAAGAGGAGTCAAGTCATCAGTGAAACCTGAGCCAGCTCCTGTAACTAGGCAGCCATCGGGGTTGAACCAGAGTGGATCAAGTAAAGGACCTTCTAGATCAGGATCTAGAGACTCCACTCCTTCTAGACCTCAACAGCAGCCATTAAGTAGGCCTCTGCAATCTCCGGGCCGAAACTCAATTTCCCCAGGAAGAAATGGTATAAGTCCTCCCAACAAACTGTCGCAGTTGCCAAGGACGTCATCTCCTAGCACAGCTTCAACTAAATCTTCAGGTTCAGGTAGAATGTCATATACATCACCGGGCAGGCAGATGAGCCAGCAAAACCTTACAAAGCAAACTGCCTTACCCAAGAGTACCAGTAGTATTCCACGAAGTGAGTCTGCTTCAAAAGGCTTAAACCAGGCTCTCAGCAGTGGTGGATCAAACAAAAAGACTGAACTATCCAGAATGTCATCCGCAAAATCTAGCGGAAGTGAATCTGACAGATCTGAGAGACCTGTTCTCGTTCGTCAGTCAACTTTTATTAAAGAAGCTCCAAGCCCGACTCTAAGACGGAAATTAGAAGAGTCAGCTTCATTTGAATCTCTGTCTCCTTCCAGGCCGGATTCTCCCACAAGGTCCCAACTACAGACCCCAGTTTTAAGTCCATCTCTTCCTGATATGTCTTTATCCACTCATTCAACTGCCCAGACTAGTGGTTGGCGAAAATTACCCCCTAATCTCAGCCCTTCTGTAGAATATGATGGGAGACCAGCAAAACGTCATGATATAGCTCGTTCTCATTCTGAGAGTCCATCTAGATTGCTGATCAACAGATCAGGAACATGGAAGCGTGAGCACAGTAAGCATTCTTCATCCCTTCCTCGTGTAAGCACTTGGCGAAGAACTGGAAGTTCCTCATCAATTCTATCAGCTTCTTCAGAATCAAGTGAAAAGGCAAAAAGTGAAGATGAAAAGCAACATGGAAGTTCTCTTTCTGGACACAAGCAAAGTAAAGAAAGCCAAGCACCAGCAAAAGGTACTTGGAGAAAAATAAAAGAAAACGAAATTCCTCAGATAATGAATGATCCTCAGCATTCTTCCTCGGGTGCCACAAATGGTTCTGATTCCAAAACTCTCATCTATCAGATGGCACCAGCTGTCTCTAAGACAGAGGATGTGTGGGTGAGGATAGAGGACTGCCCAATTAATAATCCTCGATCTGGAAGGTCGCCAACTGGAAATACTCCCCCTGTTATTGACAGTGTTTCAGAGAAAGGGGGTGTGAATGGTAAAGATTCTAAAGAGATTCAAGAGAAACAAACCCCAGGGAATGGAGGTGTTCCTGTTCGTACCATTGGTTTAGAAAACCGTCTGAACTCTTTCTTTCAAATAGACAGTCCAGACAAGAAAGGCACTGAAACAAAGCCTCTGCAGAATAATCCTGTTCCTGCACCAGAAAATAATGAAAGTACTGTAAGTGAGCGTACACCATTCAGTTCCAGTAGCTCAAGCAAACATAGCTCCCCCATTGGTGCTGTTGCAGCAAGAGTGACTCCTTTCAACTACAATCCAAGCCGCAGGAAGAGTAGTGTGGACAATAGTTCTGCTCGGCCGTCACAGATACCAACACCAGTAAATAACAGCACAAAGAAACGTGACTCCAAGTCTGAAAATCCAGACTCCAGTGGAACTCAGAGTCCTAAACGTCACTCTGGCTCTTACCTGGTAACCTCTGTTTAAGTGCAACAAAAAATAAATAAAACTGATGTATTATATACAGCAGCTATTTAGAAATTTTGTTTCAAATGAAACTTTAAAAGATGGGGATTGATTCTTTTGGTTTTTTTTTTATTTGTTGTAAATAGTTTTGATTCTTGTTAGAGGGTCCTTGTTCTGGAAGCCATATTTGATAGTATACTTTGTCTTCACTGGTAATATTTTGGAGGAATACCTGATGAACAGTTTGGAATAAAATTGCTAACGCCAAGTATATTTGTACAGTATGTTTAACATATTTAATTAGCATCCCATCCCATAATCCTTTAAATATTGCTTGTCGTTGAAATCATGGAACATTGCAGATAGAGATGATACAGTCATGTTGCTTTATCAATTATTTCTAGATTACAGACTGACTAAACTACATCAGGGAAGAATTGGTATTATTTATGCAAAAAAATTATACTCAGTTTTAGTATTTGTGAGTCCATCTAACCCAATAATTAATCATGTGGCTGTGAAATTCACAGTAATATGGTTTCTGCTGAACAAGCCTTCCCAGCCTGCTTTTCTGCATGAATGGAACTGATGGTTCATTTTCTGAAGTAATGATTAACATTTCTGTGGTCACATAATGTGCATAGGTAGTTATGGTGTAACAATTTACACTTTCTTTGTGCTCTGGAAAAAAAAAAAAAAAGGAAAACTGTGTAACTGTAAAACCTTGAACAAAATTATTTTACCTGAATTAGAGTTTATCTTAAAGTAGGTAGAATTTTTTTGCTATGCTGTAACTTGTTGTATATTCTGGTATTTGAGGTGAGATGGCTGCTCTTTTATTAATGAGACATGGGTGATGTCTCAACAGAGACTAAAATGAACATTTCAGAATAAATTATTACTATATGTAAATTGTGTGTGTTACTTCTGCATTACCTAAAAATACGGTATTTTGTTTTGAGATGTCACCGTATAATGTGTTATATAATGCACTTAAACTTAAGGCCTAATCCAGCAGAATCTTGCACCTCCAATATTCGTTATTCCTTACCACTGACAAATGGCTGTTGTAGGATGCTTATAACAGTTGCAGGATCAGGCCCTAGGTCTTCTGTAATATATTTGTAATTGAGACAGTTTCACACATCTCAGGTGCATAACAAGGCTAAAGGCAGGCTTTTTCCAGTAGCCAAGCAGTATAATGGTTCTCATGACTGCAAGCCTGAAACAATATTGTATCTATAAAAATAATATTTGTAAAACAAAAGATTTTTTTAATTGGGGGAAATAAGGTAGAATGTGAAATAGTGACTATAAGATGAAATTTTAATTCTATTTGAAATCTTCATGCATTTTTTAAATTTATTTTTTAAAAACCATGAAGGGGAAAATATCACAAGAATCCCATGGCAGCAAGAAATCTGTTATCATAGTAGAAAACCAATTTTATACACAAACCAGGACATTTGCTGCCCTAAGCCTTTTGGATGCAAATGTGGTTTGTGCTAGAACAATGCTGAAAAGACAAATTTGTGCTTTAAAAATATAAATATAGTATGAATTTAGATGAGAATTGGTTTGAAGTAGAAACATGAGAGAACAGAGCATTACCCATTCTTGATTGAACAAACCATGAAACAGTATGACAGTTTTGTTGTATCTCAACTGGACTATTCTAAAATTAGCATTCTAAATAAATTATATTCAGGATTCAAAATGCTCTGATTTCAGGAAGCCCTGAAATAGAGCAGTTTACCTTTAGGGTAGCTTTAACGCAGTTGCAGAGTGTATCACATCTGTGGCTTTTGTATTTCACCTGATACTGAAATGAATCAATTTTTGTCTTGAATTCGCCATAAAACATGCGCTGCTCATGAACAGAGTTGAGATACTATAAGCCGACAGTCAATTTAGATAAAGTCAAAAGCCAATACCAAAAATACTTGTTTGGCAGAATTGGTTTCTTATTTGCTCTTTTGTTCTTTGCTTCCTGTCAGATTTGCTTAGAGACATGCCATGTTTCTGTATCATCTAGTAAATCTGTTAACAAGCAGCGCTCCTCATGTTAGCATTTGACGTATTTTGCATATAGTATCTTCACAAAGCTTTTAATGTGAATATTAGTGTTCTTTTAAAGATGAAATAGGAGGCAGAGATTATCTGATCTGTTCAAAGTCAGAACTTCCTATTGGAGTAGAATACAGAACTCCGTCCTTGAGTTTAAAATGCAAGACCACTTTCCTTATAAATGATGTGATACTTTTTTTGTGCTCGGCTTTTAACTACTGATACAAAGATATACCACATAATCCAGGATAGCTGTTTAACACTGGCTTTACATCTGTGATGTGTTGATTTAAGAATTTAAAGGTAAACTCAATCTCAGTAAAGAAATTCTGATTTTAGTTTTATAACTGAGGGAATCAGAAGAAGATGAGGTGAAACAATAAATAATTGTATATGTATCAACCACCAGAATGTCTTTGAAAATTGTAGTGGCTTCTCTAGATAGTCTTGGAGGTACTCCATGATCATTATAATTGGGAAGTTTCTCTTAATAGCCTCATAAGTACCCTATATTTATAGCAAAGACAGATGAGAGAAACTTTCCAACTATAAGGGTAGTGATACACTAAAATATGCTTCCCATGGGAGTTGTTAAATTTCCATTATAGAAGATATAAGAAGAGGTTTATGAAACATCTCATAGGGATGGACTATAGTATATTTCATATTGCCTGTGTGCAGAGATGGGCTTAGGTGATCTTTTGAAATCCCTTCCAGATCTACATTTCTCTGATTCTTTATCTAAAATATTTAGTATCCACTAAGAGCCTTTTAGAATATTTAAGGACATCCATGATATTTGATTTATGTTAGCGATGAGGATACAAAGTTATATTCTAAGCTTAACTACAAAAACAGATCCCAGAAATATAAAAATTTAAAAAAAAAAAAAAAAAAAGAAAAATGGCTGTAATAACTATAATTGGTCTTGGATTTTGTTAATGTCTAAATTCATGATAGTCAAATTTGATTTATGCTTCTAAATATTTGCTCTTCTTCCTTGGTTTTATGTTTATGAAATTGCCACAGCAGGTGCGAGGACATTCTTTATGTCAAGGCAAAACAAAGAAAAGCAAGGAGCTAATGAAACCAAGACTTATTTTACTGTTCTTCTGGGATGCATTGCCTTTCTTTCTTCTTGATAGAACTTTTGTGACTTGTGCTCAGACCTTCAGTTGTCCTTGAATTAGCTTACCATATCCAGAATATATAAAACTTGTACTTAAAAATCATTTTATACTGAAGATACACTCATAAAGCTCATTTCAGACTGACTTACAGCTTTGTCCTCTTGATGTGAAAAGCAGAAATGTGACCTCTCCACAAATTGTAATTGGTTCACTTTTTAAAATGTACATTCATTTTAGTTTCCTGCAGTGTGCCACAGTTAAGGTTATTGCTCATTTTCTGTGAAAGCTCTTCTGATTAAATATTGCAGACTTTAAAGGGGAACTAATCTATTTCTGTTTTTCATGTTTAGTTCTCTATCAGAGTATTTTCCCCTGAAAGCTTTAAGGTAATTCTCAAAACTCTGTCAGAGATGACAGCTTAAAAATTGAAAGCCTTGCCAGGATTTCCTGATGAGATTGGAATATTGTTTCAAGCAGGATTTGGCTGCAGAATACAAGTATAGTTTATGCTATAAACTTCAGTAAGCAACAGTATTCTTCAGCATAGCCTAGTATCTTTGATGACTTTGGGAAGTTAGTTACTGTGTGTTGGGTAAAGTGGGAGGGAAGAAAAAGGGACAGTTTTGGAGATTCTCAGCCATATTGTCCCAGGGATGTACTTTCATATCTTCCCCAGTAAATTGCATAAGCTGCACGGGAGAGAGAACATTTTGTCCCACAAATTAATGAGTGTTTATTCTGAAAGTGTACGAGTAGACCGTGAACTTTTGTTTGATAATCTGACAGCTGAATTCTTTGATGGTTGCTTTGGAGGACTTCCTAACTGTCTGTCCCCCCATCACCTGTAATAGAAATTGAGATTAACAAGAAGATAAGAATGTATTAGCTTCTTCATTTTCTTAAGGATAAAGATCCATATTATTGCTAGAATCGAAGAAACGGCATGCACTGTTGAAAGAAGGTTCCTTCTCTCTTCTATGCTCCTGGCTGTGAATCCTGGCTCTCATCTGACCTCTCAGTGGACTAGCTCACCTCTTACTTAGCAGAACTGATGGAGGGAGTAGGATTAGTGCTGCATTTAGTATGCTGAATTTGCTCAGTGCAGAGTTTGACAAGCACTGCCTGAGCCAGCAGAAAAGAAAATAAACAGCTAGGGCTTGTAGAAAGAGGTTGGGATAGTTTCCTTTATGGGTGGTCAGTGGGTTGGATGAAGCCGTTACAGGCAATTTTAAACTGATATGCCAAGTTTCAGACCTGTTCTTCACCCCTTTTGAGACAGCAAAAGCAAACTAAAGTTGGCGGGTTTTTTTACTTCTAACTATTTTTCACTTTGAACTTCTGCTTTGCATTTAAATACATTATGTTCGGGTAAGTCCTTTATCCTGGAAATTATGACAACTAACTTCAGAAATACTACATCAGTCTACAGTTTGCGCTTGTGGAAAAGAAGTATTTCTTCATGAAAAATACCCCAAGAACAAATTTTTCTACCATATGTAAACTCATAGGTGACAATTTTAAAATTTACAATATTGAATTCAATACAGTAAATCCTTCCAGTACAAAGATCTATTGCAGCTAGTTTTCTGGAAGAGGCTTGAAGAGGGAGAGAACATCTCCCTTGCCTAACGAAGACAGTACTACTTGTAGGGATGATCTGGAAAATGTTTAGGTGGACTTTTAGAAGCTCTTTATTCTCTTGTTACGAGATGCCTCCCAAACTGTCTTTTCTCATCTAGCTTTCATTAAATAGTATGAAGAGCCATAAGTGTGTCGCTAACAATCACATGTAGACTTGGACCTAAACATAACTTCATGTATCTACTGTAATGCCTTGCAAAGTCGCATCCACCTGCCCGACAGCTCTGTTCTTGTTGAGATGTGTGATTTGGATGAAGTTGTGAATCAGAAGTGAAGTGTCAGTTAATATGAAGCATGACTTCCTCCACATGCTTAAAACTTTGAGGACCTTCTTAATACCAAATTACCCAAATGCATTCACCCTCTGGTTCCACAGCCATCTCGTTTGCACTTTTACATTTAACCAGAAGAGATGCCCATGCTTTTATTTTCATTTCAGATGACATGTAGAAATATGACTCCTACTTCATAGTTTCCTATATGCAGAATAACAGGTTGTATCTGTAAATGTGTTAATAGAGAATGTTATGTAGTTAAGGTTGAGTTTGTAGTCAGAATGGTAAGTTAACTGGTTACGTGTTGTGTTTGGTCACATACTGGAAGTGCAAGGGAATTTGGTGTGGTGCGGAAGAGCTTAAGAGTTCACAACAGTAATTAATGTAGGTGTCAGTTTGTGATGCCAAGATGAATACAGAGTATGTATTTAATACATAGGTTTTCTGCTGTCAACTTTCAGTTTACCAGATGTGCTGTTTACTTAAAGACTGGGTAATGCCTCCCTAGCATAGTTTTGCAAATTACCTTTCTTAGGAAGTTTCCACATAGTTACAGGCTTATGTATTTATGAATTGCTGCCACTTCAAGATTTCAGGAAATTATTCTAATTTTGCTGTTTGTGAAAGCATCCTTTGCTTGAGTGGCTGTGGAATTGCAGTTAGGATATCAGGAAGATGTAGAGGGAGTGTGTTCACTCAGTAAAACACACTTCTGCCCAGACCTCAAGCCATACGTACAAACAATGTCTCTAATGCCCTACTTCTTGGTGGGATTTAACATGCATAAAGCTTGTGCTGGTTCTCTGCAAGTAATTAAATTGTCATCCTCTGAGATCAGATGCACTTTCCCACCTGTAAATGTTGTTTCTCTTGAACAAACCCAGCCCACAATCATCCTTCCTTCAGTTCTGTTGTTTGCTTCTGCCTGAGATGCTTTGTTTATACCCTAACGCTGTAATTAATTCTTTCTTCAACTATTCTAATGTATTTTGTTTCACAGTATACTTATTCTGAATTTAGTCTTGCTGTGCATAATTTATTTATTACTTGCAGTGTTATATAAAATTTCCTCCTGATTGCACCTTGTCAGAGTGGAATTGTTTTCTTGGCTGCTACTGAAAGTTGGGTGTCTGCTGTATTAGAAATGTGATTTCATTTAAAAAGGAAGTTGCTGTTAAGACACTTCCTCAATGATTCAGCATATCAGAACAAATGCTCTAAAAAACCATGCAGTTTTGTTTTGGTAGTAGTCACGTTTCAGATAAATAAGAAGTGGAAAAAAGCAGCTCGGAGACATGCGGTTCACCAGTAGACCTCTGTTTTCTTCCGTGTTTCATTTTAGAACAAACTGCATGAAACAAAAAATCTAGGTCCAGGACAGTGTAATGCCATAATCTCTATGTTATTTACAAGAGGTTTGCAAGAAGGCTTATTTCATTATGACTCATAAGCACAGCAGAGACTCGGTTAATTCCAAAATCTTTCTTTTCCATAATGAATGCATTCTTTATTCCCTGATTAGAGACTATTAAGAGACCTAAGTTGATTAATTCCCAACACACATACAAACATGTATTTATATATACATGCATATTTTGCAGTCTTACATTCACTTTAGGCTTTGACTGAGTTAGAAGCATTTAAACTATTAAAAAAAAGGCACTGTTGCTGAGTTACTAAGATCCTTTGTTTTCTAGTATTTGTAGCACCGTGTTTCATAGTTAAGTTCTAATTTCAGGACCGATTAGCTGGTACCTTATTTTTGAAGTCTTCTGGAGAAATATGCACTTACGTCTCGATTCATATGCAGAAAAGGAAATTGCCTTGCTAGTAATATACACAATTCTATTCAGAATAAAAAAAAAAAAGCATTGTTACTGTCACCTGCAGTTTAAAGTCAGTAGGGATCGTGAAAACAAGGGAGATTTTGAGTGATTACATTTAGTACAAATGAAGGTAGATTATGGCTAATTCTGTTCCTTCTTCTACCAATTGTTTGTACAAAAAGAATATTGTTTGGGGGGGGGGGGAGGCAGTTTGAATACACCATAACACAAAATT
>JAVJGG010000074.1:22275110-22291298 GCA_035590195.1 Aviceda cuculoides | reverse complement strand
GGCGTGCCCAGCTGCTGCCCGCCCGCCGGCGGCTGCCGGCGCCCTTCCTCGGCGTGGGGCACGGTCGGCGGCGCCTGAGGGCTGCAAGCGGCCGTGAGGGACGGGCGGGCGGCTGGGGCCGGGGCCGGGGCCGGGGCCGGGGCCGGGGCTGGGGCTGGGGCTGGGTGAGGGGGACGGCGAGCGGCTGGGGCCGGGTGGCGAAGGCGCACGTCGGCTCGGGACGGCGGGAGGTGGGTCCGGCTTGCAGCTGTAACGGCGTTTGCGAGTGCGTGCGGCAGTCTGTTGCAATAACACGTCACGTAAGATGGCTGCGCGCTGAATCGGATGCGGGCTGGCACGCTGCGTTTCGGCCGAATAACCCGCGTCGCGGTGAGGCGGGGCCGGTTCGCAGAGGCGGCGGTGGGGTTTGCGGTCCGCGTGCGGCGCAGCAAGGCGGGCGAGCGGCAGCGTCCCCGCCGTCGGCATTGCCGGCGGCCAGGCTGATGTTGTCCTCCCGGAGGAGGCTTAATTGCAAATGCAGGTGTCGAGGTGGGTGGTCGAGGTGCGGCGGTTTGCGATCGGGCAGCGCCCGAAGCCGCGCTGCGCTGTCACTCCGGTCGCGTACGGTGTCGCGCAGAGGGAGCAGGAGCAGGTCGGCGGCGTATGTCGGTGGCTGTGAGCGCCGGTAAGGAGACCGAAAACCTCCTGCGCGGAACTCTGCCGCGGTCGCAGAAGTAGCAGTGGGCGCAGAGAGAGGGCTGCAGCTAAGAGGGGAAAACACCAGTGGAGAGGTGTTTAGGAGAAAAAGAGTCATAAGAGTCGCGGTGACCGAGACTAGCTTTGCAGGCGGCAAGAAGTGTTTTCTGGGAGGCAGTAAGGATCAGTGGTCCTTGTCAGCCTCCAACTAGCTAAACACTGGCCTGCCCCGAACTACTTGCTCGCTTGCCACTTCCCAGTTTTCTTACACTGTCGTGGCTCTTCATTCAAATGTCGGCACTCTTCAGTCTCTCCTTGTTGCTTTTTTAATTCTCTAATAAGAAGAACAGTTGAAGTTTTGCCACTCTTGCCCCCTTGTATGTGCTCGACAGGTCTAAATCTACTGAAAAATCTTTCCAGTTCCTAAGCGTGGTTTTACAGAGGCTTTATAACTTACCCAAATCTGGGTCGTTCTGTGTGTCAGTAAGGACGGGGGGGTCGCAAATCCATAGCAAAAATAACCCACTTCTTACTTCTGTTAAAAACTTAGTCAGCAATTAGTGTACTACAACCTTTTCAGGAAACCTTTTTTAATTCTTTTCAGGGAAACATGTATGTTTACTTCTGGGTTTCAGGGGTTTAAGAAATGGGTCAAAACATTCTCTTTCAGTCTTCTTTTTTTTCTCAAGATAGATAGCGCCATCCTTTGTACACACCGTGCCCCAAAAAAAGTGGCGTCATAGAAGGAATATTTCTGACAAATGGTCATGCAGTGTCCTGGATAACTCAAAATGGGGTTTTGCAACTTCATAGTAATTGATTTAGGGAAAATAAACGGTTGTTCTAAGCTGCTGTGGGAACTTTTGTGTTACAGCCGTGAGATTTATTTTTTGTTTTACTAGGAAAATACTGCATAAGCAATTAAGGAGTCGATACTACTTACTGAAACTCACTGTTTTCTCTTTTTAGATTCATCTGTATTTATCCAGCATATTTGAATAACAAGAAGACAATAGCAGAAGGAAGAAGGATACCTATAGACAAAGTAATTTTGTGGGTGGCAGGGAAATATGAAGTTTTGTTTTGCGATGCAGTAGTCTGTAGAGAGTTGGAAAACAAATCTCAAGCTGTTGATCTTTCCTATCCCGCATGGCAAGTAGCTCGATAACTGGAAATTACAGTGTATTTGAAGATAACCTAGAGTCAGCATGCGAATTTGGTAGAAGAGCACTGGGTTTAAGTTTCTACTTTCATGTGAGCAGCGCCTTTGGCAAGTAGGTGAAGTAATGAGAAATTTAATGCACTCAACTTCCTACATAAGTAGTTTGCCAGATTAGAAAGCAATGCAGAAAAGAATAGCTAGCTAATGATTGTTCTTTGGTGACTGACTATATATACCTACACTCTATGCCCTGTCCCCTTTGCAGCTCTCAAAGATAGAACTTAACAATGCATGTGGCACATAGCCTTGGTAGTTGTAATTGCTTTTAATCTGTCCAGAAATAGCTTTCGATCATCTCATTCTTTCATAATATTTTCAGTGAGCAGTGCTGGGGATATAAAGAGGGCTTTTCTCACTGCTTAGAGTTGTTGGGGTTTTTTTTCTGATAATGGTTAAAGTCTTTTCTGAGCAAGCAAGTTTGCCAATCAAAGATCTCTCTATGGGAGGAATCTGCTACCCTGTGCCTAGAAAGTTTTCATTCTTTTCTTCTTCAGTCCTTGCTTTAAGTTTGCTGTTGCTGATTCATGGCTTATGTTTTTTTTGTAAACATAATAAATGTTACTTCAATTACTTTTCCTAAGCAATTTTTCTACTTGCTCCCTGTCCTAATTAATTCTGTCTCATCTGTTTCCTGTTTTACTAATGTCTTGCCTCTTCTTCTTCTTTTTTTTTTTTCTCTCTCTAGACCATAGGAGCACTCACAGGTGACTTCTACAGTAGATTTGTCATTATTTCAAGCGTTCTCTCTTTCCTCATCTGCTTTTTCTAGTTACAGAGTGTGGGGTCAGAAACAGGTTACTGTTGCTGTATAGGTAGTTCATCATTTAAAAGTAATTAACTGTAATACATTGTTTTAACAGGCTGTTGAAAATCCTACATCTACGGAAATCCAAGATGTATGTGCAGCAGTTGGATTCAATGTGCTATTAGAGGTAATTTAAAAAAAAAAAAAAAAAAAGAACACAAAAAAAACCCCACAAACTTGTTATGTGTCTCTGTTCTTCTTTCATTATAACTTTTCCTACAGACAGAATAAATTACAATTGAGAAGTTTTTTGTTACCAGCCAAGATATTTGCTTGCTTGAGTAAAAGCTGACCATAATGATGAAGTAAATGTTGGAAAATGCAGATCTCTGAGACAATGCCACTTTTCAGCTTATAAAAAGATTACTTTAACTATCTTTCTGCAAAGACTATTGTAGATGCTTAAAGTGTGTCAGAATAAAAGCTAATTCTGCAAGCTGCGACTCTGCAAATTAAGCTTTTAAAAAGGCATCTTTTTAATGAAAGGTGGTTATCTTTTGGAATGAGCGTCCTATAGGAATAGGATTCTGATGGTTGAAATCTTCAGGGTCCTTTGGAGTTAAGTTTTAGGCAGAGAATGTAATTTTTTTTTAGTGAAATACCTGCTTGCTCTTTAAATACTTTAAGTTCGTTACTTTTTTCTTAGGGAATGAGTCTGGGTTTCTAGAGAGGTAACTTTTCGCAGTTCATTTTCTGAGGTAATTATTAATTTAAAATACTGTTGAATTTTCTAAGAGGAATTTAGGTCCTTATCTAAGAGTGTGACTGGTATCCAAAACTGAGCACAAAATCACTTTGCTTTTCAGAAGAGCTCAAAGAGCTCATTCCTGTTAGTACACACCAGCCTATGAAATAGCCAGTACCAGTAAGAAACCTGTAACATTTTAATCAAAATGAAGGCTGTGAGTATCCAAAAGCAGGGGGCCTCAGACTGTGACGTATGACTTATTGTCTCTAGGTGTCCAGAAGGGTTTGTGGCTGTGGAGATGAAACAAAAACCTGTGTCACTGCAGCCCAGAGTGGTGGGGAACTAGATACAGTCCCTGTAGCAGGTTACTCATAAATTGTTCAGTACCAGTAGCTGGTTGCAGCAGTGTTTTGAAAAAGTTGTGCTATAGATTTGGATACTACTGCAATGGCTAAATGGTGGATGGCGCTGTTGGAGAGCTACGGTTATGGTTTACATCTGTTCAGAATTCTGGGCTGCTATGACTTAGATCAATTGCCTGAAAAATGTTGCAGAAAATATTCCAGTACTGATTACAGTAAGTTTCTCCTTTTGTGTGACAGAAAAATAAGATGTATCCTAGAGAATGGAACAGAGATGTGCAGTACAGAGGTAGAGTACGAATCCAGCTCAAACAAGATGATGGCAACCCATGTTTACCTCAGTTTCCAACACGTGAGTAGAGTACCTGGGTTAGGCACTTTATCCATTAACAAAACGGAAAGACTTTGTTTGTTTTATTATGTTACCACATTGTTTAATTAGTTGTACTATTACAAATTTTACAAGTTTACATTAAATCTCTTTGCCTTTGTAAGTCAATCAAATCAATCTCTGCCTGTAGAACTGAACCAAATCAAGTTGGGCTGTGAGCATTGAGTGGAGTTTGTAGAATGCTGTTGTCTTTGATTCCGCTGTTTCTTCAGTCGTTGCGTTGGAGGGGATTGTGAGGAGCGTTGTGTGATTGCTATGTTGAGCAAAGCAGCTATTGAGTTCTGGCTTACTGTTTTGTTGACAGTAAAACCAAAGGATTTGGTATTAAAATGGCTAAATTCCATCTTTTTCTGAGGTTACACGCATCAGCTAGGCATCAGTATGGATGCCAAATTGATAAAACACAATACTGAGTTCAGTTGAGTTCTCTGCTGGCCATTTTCATAAGTTAACAATGGTGCAGCTCCCTTTAACAGGAGTAGTTCATCTTGAATGACAAGCAATACAGTCTTTTGTATTTTTCCTGAAAATTAACCATTGTGTAAAAGGGAAGCAGATACATATCTGAAGTATATATCTTAAGTATTAAGAGCAAGAATAATACTGAATCTAGCGTAAAAGTGCTGTTGGTCAGAAGGAGACGATCTAAAACCATATTCCTGCTGGAGGACCGCAGTGCCTTTCTAAAAATGCTTGCAGCTTTTGCCTGGTCATTCTGTCCCAGGTATTTTAGGCCATTAAGAGGTGAAGGGAAAGAGTAACAGGAAGGGTGTAGATACTTTGGAGATTGTCCAGTTATGTGCCTGTTCCAGTGTGCTGTCATGTTTATCAGTCCTGCACTTTTTTTAAATTGGGGGGGAGGGGGGGAAGGTTGAGAAGAGTTTTTCACAAACTTCTAGCTATACAGAGGAAGGAAGCAGAACTCCTAGGCTTTATATCTAGTTTAACAGAAATCTAAAGTGGGACTAAAGTTTCTAACTTTGAAAATTATGCAAATGTTCTTAACGTAGCAGGTGTGCATTGATCTCTGCCTGTATTTTTAGGTAAGTCGGTGATGCTGTATGCTGCAGAAACCATTCCCAAACTGAAAACAAGAACCCAAAAAATAGGAAGTAACGATCAAAGTCTTCAGCAAGGAGAGGGAGGCAAGAAAGGTAAAGGGAAGAAAAAGAAATGACCTCATGTCTGGAATAATTGTTATGTCACATAGTTGTACTTAGGAAAAATGTGGATGGACACTCACTTGCTGCAGCTTTGCAGTGAAATACATGAGGAAAAAATGAATAGGTGAAGCCGAATAGAACTGCCTGCTTTTCTTGGAACTGGAATGCATGAAGCTGCCTCACATCTGTGTAACAATAAATCTGTCTTCACACACAACCTGCAAGCCTGAAGCTAGCATCCACTTTTAAAAGTGGAAAACCATAAGCAAATGGGGTGGGTGGGAGAAGAAATATGCAGCCTTTGATTAAATAATTAAATATTCTTATGCAGACTAGATATCTGAAAACTGGTTGCCTTAGTAAACCATTTATCTATGCTAGTGAGGTGATTATGTTAATTCTGGAGGGTCTTTGCCACTAAAAGAAAATGTAGATCAGTGAAGTTGATGGCTCTGTAAACTTTCCTTGCTCATAATCTTTCACAATTGTCAAGTGTGCTAATAAAGGTGACATGTTAATTTTAAAAAAAAAAAAGTAATTTTATAGAACACTTTTTCCAAAAGTGTTAACTTTTCCTCCACAGCCTGTTGTAAAGAATTTGGTGAAACACATTGTAAGGATACTATTGTAAAGTTTTAAGATCATTTGAAAAAAAAAATCTCCCTTCTGTGTCTTGTATAATATGGGATACTACATTATCCTATTTTAGGTGGTTGTTTGAGAGCTTAGGAAATGTGGCTTTGTTTTCTACCAATCAAATACTGTTTCTGATATCTGAGGCTTGCAATATCTGGTGGCTTAATTTTTTTTTTTTTAATGTAGTACAGAGACAGGGACAGAAGGTTATTTGGAGAAGATGAGTTGGTCAGAACAGCTGACCAATAGCAAGGCTTCTTCAAAGTAATTAAGAAATGTACTGTGCAAATTAAATGAGGGGTAGTCTCATTACTTACTATAAGGAAACTGAAAAAGAAGCAGCAGTACCTGTTTTGGTTTAAAAACAAAAATCCTACCTGAGTTTTCTGATCCTTACTATATGAAAACAAAGTCAGTTGAATGCTTTCACAGATGACTGCTGGAAACAAGTTATCGGATTATTTTTGATAAATTTTTTTATGTGGCAATATTCTCTTTCAGGATTTGTCTCGTTTGTCTATTAGGTATACTATTCTATGGCATCAACTTTTTCCCACTTTAAAAATAAACAGCATTCAAAATGTATCTAGACGTTTAATGACTATTCTAAAGAAATGAAACTTGCTAAAGTTCTTGACAATGTCTCTGCTCAAGTTACTTGTGATTGTAGTTTGAGTTTTCTTACGTTCTTATATTTCTTGTTCTCCTTAACTGCATCTTTTTCAAATAAATGGTGAGTTACCAGTGCCCCTTGAAGATGATGCCGATAGGTACCGATAGTGCAACTGCATAGAGCCCCTGACTTGTGAATAGTTCAAAGTCAATTGTATTTCCTGTCCATAATAGTTGGTAAGCATGGTTCTTGTGTTGCATTATTTAATGAAGGAGGAGGATGTGTTCTCATTGTCATGACAAAGTTCCTCGGGCCAAGCCCTGTACCGGTGTGAGATCAGCAGTATGTAGGCACTCTAGAATGGCTTAGGAGAAGAAATTCTGTGTTCTAAGGCTGTAATTGACAGTGGTCACACACAGATTTCTTCAGTTTTCTTCTGCAGATGTAACAGTTTACATGAGCTACCTTTGGAGTGTCTGGCCTTGAAAACACACCTAAATTTTGAGAAGTTGGGTAAATGGTATCTGTGTGAGTTGGTGAAATGGCATGGGGTAGGAACAGCAGGAACAGGTGCTATCTGAAAAGTTTTTTTGTAACAGAAGACAACTGGACATGGTTGGAGGTTGTTAGTTATGTCCACTCTATTATAGAGTTAGGGAAGTGCTATACGTTAGTTGTAACATGGGGAAAAACACAAACTGAGGCATGCAAGCAAGAGTGGAAGATACACTTGGGATACAAAAGACCACAACTGCACATGGATTGTGGGACTGAAGTTATTCCTGGCTTTTCCTGACTGCCGAGGAACTTTTGTGGAACTTTATTTATGAGAGTTCTGTGAAAATTAATTGGTACAAGGTAACTCTGCTCCATGGTGTTAAGTGGAGGGGAATGACTCCAGCCAAGTCATGATCCTGTTATGCCTAAGTATTATAAGTCAGAGCTTTAGACTACGGACAGCTGAAAAATGTGGAGGTCAAGTCTGAGAGGTTATCTGTTTACAGTGGCCAGAAATGAAATGTCTTAAGAACTTGTCTGTGCTATGGTATGTATGTTGAGAAAGAATCTTAGTGGCATTGCTTACCAAAATTTCCCAATCAAAGAACCAAAATAGTAAGGCTATTTTAAAGTGTAAGGATCTTGCAAAAGAGACTGAGAAGGACTTCTGAAGAGAGTAATACTGAACTCAAATATATAAAACTGTGATTCAATCAAACGAACAAAGAAAGCTCTACAGGTATTTTGGGTAAAGCTGACTTTTTTTTTTTTAAAGCAAATTGTGCACTGCTAGGAAGTTGGATGATTGCTACCATTAGGGAGTTGCGAAGTCTAGGATTCCTCCAACCCCTGCCTGCTTATCCCCCATCTCTAAATGTGTTCATTGTTTTGCTTGTTTTGATTTCTGTGTGGCTTTAGAGTAAGTACACCATGTAAGCAATATTTGCTCTTATATGAGCCATCACAAAGTTAAACACAACTCCCCTCTTTCTGCCTGGGTTAAGCTTATAAACCAGACTTTGATTTCTGCATTTCCTGGTTTTTATTAACCTAGGCTCCTTAGAGGATTAAAAACAAGCAGGTCAAGATAGTAAGTCGGGTTCTTCTGCAGGTCTTTTCTGACTTCTTCAGCACCCTTCCCCTCCCTTCTTCACCTCCTCAGTTCCTGGGAACGTGGAAGATGTTCAGACGCAATTCTGGGACTGGGAGCGGAGACAAGACTGCTGTCAAAATACAGAAATCCTGCAACTGTTGGTTTCAATGCTATCAAGAAAAAATCTTTTTAAGGGAGAAACTGGGTGATAATGGATGTCTTTTTATTTCAGCTGTCTTAAGCAGTGTAGTTAATTAAAAAGACACTGGTGGTCTGTGGTTTCCTGTAGGTGGCAATATTAACAAAGGCATGCATCGCTGAGTGGGCGTTTACTTTGCATCTAAGGCTTGAGGAATATGGATCTTGAGCTTGTGTCTCTTCAGAAGATGCTAGTCTAGCTATTTAAAAGTATATCCTTGTACTGGTTTTTTTGGGTACCTAGACAAAGATTAAACATTCAAAATGCACATGTGAGCTCAGAATCCTTTTAACAGTTTCTGTGTCAGCAGCAGATGGGAACATTGACATTGGGCGTTAAGCAGATCTGAAGACAGGCAATCAACAAAGGAATTACTAAGAATGAAAATTCAGCACTGTTGAGATAGGTGTTTTATTCTTTCAGGTGTATGGAAGAAGGCATGTAGCCGCTGTAGTGGAAACACAACCATCATTATTCAGTTCTTAATGCAAAGAAAGTGAGTTCCAAAAGGTCTTTTTGGAATGTGTTTTAATTTGGGAAGTGACAATAATGTATGCCCACATGTCATTCCCCCACTTCAGCCATGAAGTAAATTTCTCAAAGACCAGCTCTGTGGAAATTCTTGAAAAACTTGCCTGTGTGTATATCCTGTTCCTTGTGTGCACCTAATGGTTACAGTCTTTTAGCCAGAACTCCCTTTTGGGGCAGCGTATACATCTGGGATATTTGTATGCGCTGTACTGAGAGCATGAAAGATGGTGTGGCTCCTTTGTTTCCTTCTCTGTAGCTGCAGATGTAGTTGTGTTGGAATGGAGTGGACTAGACTATTTCAGTTGGAAGGGACCTACAAGGATCACCTAGTCCAACTGCCTGACCACTTCAGGGTTGACCAAAAGTTAAAGTGTGTTATTAAGGGCATTGTCCAAATGCCTCTTAAACACTGACAGGCTTGGGGCATCGACGGCCTCTCTAGGAAGCCTGTTCCAGTGTTTGACCACCCTCCCAGTAAAGAAATGTTTCCTAATGTCCAGTCTGAACCCCCACTGCCACAGCTTTGAGCCATTCCCAGGTGTTCTGTCACTGGATACCAGTTATTTAGCTTCTTCCTGTTACAGACTGGCCTTTACAGGGTTACTTTAGCTCTTAGGATAAAATAACCTCACTTTTCAAAGAGGTTTTTTTCCCCTAAAGCAAAAAGACTTAATACAAATACTCTCTTCCATCTATTGCTTTATAATTTTTGAGCCTGTCAAGTCATTTGGTTGACATGATAAAAAGAGCAGAGCTCTCAAAGATAGCAACTGTAAGTCATGAAGCTAAGTGATCAAATTAGGAGATAAGACTATGTTACTGCATCATCCAGTGAAGAAATTTTCTATGCCCCAGATGGGACAAGGAAAGGCAAGGAGACTGAGTGTCTATCCTTTCTGGTTGGCAGTTTGCTCAGATGAAACTGCATTTAATATGTTGGGTGTTCAGTCAGCACACGTGCAGCTGCAGATTAAGTACATATTAGATCTGGTAAAATCACTACCAAATGAGCTGCCTTTTGCTAAAGGCCCTGAAAAGATGGGAGAATTGAGCATACTGTAGTGGCTGGTGTAAGGGAGATGAGAGGAGGCTGACAGTCACGGGTAGTATGGGACCTGGGAGAAAGCAGGGAGCGCTCCAGGCAGGAATTGAGTAGCCTGCACTGCAGTGCTATTTCTGATGAAACAGTATGTATGTCTTTTTTTTTTTCTCTGTCAAGGTTTGGGTTTTTTTGGGGGTGTGGGATTTTTGTTTTGTGGTATGTGTTTTTTTTTTCCCAGAGAGCAGAACTTAGACATGTCTAACTGAAGGTTTCAGGAATTCTCCTCCTGCAAAGATGCAATAATACAAAATGGTAGGTATATGAAGTGTTGTTTTGTGGAATCCCATAAGTTATTTTTACTTCACTAGTTCATGAGTTCATGTGGTCATCTGAGGATTTTTTGCTCTGAATATCTTAATCCTTTATGTACCTGGAGGAAATCTGTTTTTCAGAAAGTTACATCAACTTGGTTGTACAACTGAGGACTCTCTTAGTGGTCCTAAGTTGTTACTCCTCAAGTACTGTTTCATTCCATCCCACTGGATGTAGAAGTTCTCCAGAAAGACAAGACTGATGTTCACTATAGTTGCATGGCTGCCAGACGTGGAGTTTACAGGAAATACTGACAGTGTCTTATGACCTACAAGAACTTGAGCTTTTGCTTTTTAAAACTGTTCTTCTTCCTTTGCATAAAAAAGTTATTGTTGCTCGAGTCTGAAATGGGGGTGGGAAATGACTAAGGAAACAGTCATCATATTTTTGTGCCGATTCTCAGACTATTTCAACAGACTTGACAAGACCAGAATGCAGAATCAAGACACTTACTTGAATTTGTCAAATTAAAAAAAGTTGTAAGGGTTTGACCTGACAAGCATGTCACATCTTCCACTACTTACAAGAATTTCTGTTTTGTTAACTGTCTTGCCTTGGTTTGAAGAATTCACTTCCATTTTAGTATCACTAGTGGTGATGTTATCATTGTGGGGTTTTTTTCAATGTTTTTTCTGAACTTTTTTTCCTTTTTGCTGAGTTTAGAAATGTGTAAAATAAAGCAGAACAGATGTCCTACTTACAGTGGTAGCGGAAAGAACTCTTAAGTATAACCCCCTCACACACCTGTAATAGCTATGCAGCATTATTTTTTTAGGTCTTTTACGGAACACTAGAAAATCCATGGGCAAGGAAGAAACTTTGAAGTCCCTGTAGGTTACCATTTGTCCCCTCTACATTTCTAAAGAACACTAGACCTTGATTCCTTAGGTAAGCAAGGCCATGAAGTCTGGAAAGCTGTGCTGTGCAGGCAGCTGCTTGTGGTGCTCACTGTTGAGAACAGATTTGTATTCCAAACTCTTAAGGCCTGATGCTCTAAAACAGCTCGGTTGCACTCTTAAGATCCAGTCATGAGGCAGAAGTACTTCCTTCAGGCTTTTAGAGAGGTTTCTGCTAGTTCCACGGTAATGAAGTTTGGGTAAAAAAACTGAGTATCCTCTAAGGACCTTCTGCCTTTTTAAAGTAATCAGGTTTTCAGTGTTGAGATATAAAGTTCTTAAGAACTACTGAGGCATCACACCAGTCCCATAAGAATCTCTTTATTTGTGTCCATTTTTATTTAGCATGTCATTACAACTTCAGCACAGACATGGAGTAGATGTGTGTACCAACATTTGCACATAGATGTTGTTAAGAAGACTTTGAGAAGAGCACTTGATCTGTGGGACCAGCCCCTTGCAGGAAAGGGTAATTTGCTGCAGAAATTCAGTCACTTCAACTTGCATCAAGGCAAACAAGATCAAGTTCTGTTAACAAATTGTAGTTCTACTTCAAGTAGAAATCTGACAAAGGAGCACTGAATTTAGCTGCTGGTCAAGAAATACCAAGTTGCAAAGACAGGAAGTTGACTAAAAGCCTAACTGTTCACTTCTAAGAGATGTAAGCAAATGTTTTCACACTTAACCTAGAAATGTTTTATCCCCGTTATAACAGTGGAAGAACTGTTGAGCAGTATAAGAAGTGAAAAATAAGTTCTGTCTACTAGAGCCCTCATTAGGCTTCAAAAGTCTAAGATTTATCAGCAGCTTTTAGAGAAGTAAGTTATATAGTACTTTTTACCTAAATCAAATGGACTATTAAGTATCTTTATTTCTTACTTATTATTTCAAGAGGTGAAACTGAATTACCCTGGCCACATGACTGCTATATACACAGTTCGTAGTGTTTAAAACACAGCACTAGGATTTAGTATGGCTTACAAAAAAGTTCTGTGGGTTTAAGACAGAGAAAGATAAATTAAACCACTTGAATAGCGAGTCACTTCAAACTTTTAACGTGCTTACATCTACAGCTTTGCTGTAAACTTTATTCTCTTCAGCACATCCACTCATAACAGAAAGTTGTCATGGAATGATTAGCTGTGGTATTTTACATTTTTTTCCTTCAAATGACAAACTGCATGCTATCCTACAGCAAATGATGGGCAGCAGGTATCGTACCTCCCTATCCGAGTTGAAAGCCATAAGGGCTGTGTTTTCCAGCTTACAGCTTAAAATGCTTTCTCCTAAGACTCTTTTACATTTCTTCTTACAATACATACCTCTCAAATTTAAAATTGACCTGCTGAGTTGCACTGTGTGCTTCATTGTTTTGCATTTCTTGCATCTGAAAATTTACAGTGAATGTTTATAAACCAACTTGTTGCAGAAAGCCAAAAGTCTATTTTAAGATTAAATCTTTTGAATCTTAAGACTGTGGACCAGAAATCACTTTTTTATCATATTAAAAGCTTAAGCTTACTTTCTGTGTGTTTTGTGAGTTAAGAACTATTATAGCATTACTGCAGGCTTTAAAGAAATGTCAGCATGGAGATGAGAACAGGGAGATTTCAGTAATTCATGCTGAATTTGTTGAAAATACTGAAAAGAGTGTGAAAGAGTAAATACAGATTCAGATTTAAAAAAAAAAATATTCCTTTCCATTGATTGCAAAAAAACCTTTATTCTCCTAACAACTTTGGCTGCATTCTTGCTGATTGGGTCAGGAATATATTAGGTATGACAACACCATCTCTATTCAGGAAGTTTCAGTGCTCATGCAAAGTTCTTCTTAGAACTGTCAGAAGACACTGCACATTTTTATGAGGAGAAAAAGCTCACGGAGGGTGTAGTCCATTCCCTTAATGATGTAGTTCTGGGACTGACACCCAAGGCAGTTAATATTTCAACAGGACTTTAGGAAAAAGTGTTTGTAATGGTATCACACCTTAGCGAAAGGTGGGTTGTGGTTTTGCGTGTGATCTTAAAAGGCACTCTATTAACAATTTCAGATGACAACTTTATTTAGCAAGAGCAGGCGAAGAGCTATACTTTAGTCATCTTGTGCAATTTAATGCATCCATTTCCAGCTAATATAAGCTTGATCACTTGAATGAAGTTACTCTTTCCTATAGTTAGTATCTATCCATTTAAGAATATACACACAGTAACAAATATTGTGTTACAACAAAACACACAACAGTGAATAATCTCCCTCATCAGGTGCCCAGAACATGCAGTTTCATCATTTACAACTTTATTGGTGAGGAATACATCTGTTATGCCATCTCTCACAGTAATTCCCTGTATATTCAAGACGACCCATCAGACTAGTACTTTCCTTATACAATAACTTCATGTCACCAGATGAACCACAGTCAAAATGTTAAGAGTAATTACATACACAAAGAGACAACTAAAGTGCAGAGGCTGTGGCATATATACTTTATGTTACTGCAGAAAGAGATTACTGAAAGATTTCTTCTGCGCGAAGATGAATAAAATATTTTCATTAAGCTTCAGATGCTGCCCACTGCATTGCTTTTAAATAAAAATGCTTATTTTCTATCAGACACAGCAAAGTAGTAAGGAAACTTAAAACACATTCCTTTAATATATCAAAATGTTTCCAAGGCAGTATTATTAAAATTATACCACAGTTCCCAGTAACATCAAGCTTCATAAAGAGGTGGTAGGGAAACTTTATCCAGTTAACAGTTTAAATGCTCTTCTTTTCTTCACCCAGTAAGTTCACTGTTGCTTTCTTGGCTGCAGAAAAATAAAAGCAAGTTTAATTTTAGAGGCCTACAGACTAAGTGACTCATTCAGTGTTTTTGAGATGCGTAAAAAAATGATTTTCATTTTAGTCATGAAAGAAGCATCACAAAAGAAGATCATGGCTTTTGTATACACATACACACATAGTCAAAAAATGGATCATATAAAGATTTTAAGAAATAAACCATAAGCAAGGAGCAGCACAATAAACAGCACAGACTGACTTACAACTATTATATCAATAAAATCGAGCTGCTCACAGTTTAGGACATACAGGTTTACAGCAAGAATTATACTACCAAGCTGATGAAATAGGGCTGGAATAACGCTAATATGTGTGTACATGCATTCATGTGCTTGATTTCTGAAAAAATACATGTATGTGGAAATCTTTGTATGTAAAAATAGGAAAAAGAATAAGTGATGGAATGAGAACAGAAAAATCTCATGTGCAACATGGAAGAACATTACTAAGATACCTGTCTAACAATAACAATTGAGGAAGGGTCATGCAGCAAAATCTCCAAGCATAGCTGAGAAAGGCAGATCAGTTAAATACTGACAGCAAAACTGCTTAAGCTGGTAAGAGGAAATGAGACTGCATACATTGTATGGGGGAAGGGAGACCTAAGGTGCCTTGAAATATCTTATAAATAAATTTCCTTTCAAATAAAATTTAAATAAACCTTCATTTTAGCTACGTAATACGTTTCCTTCTCTTATTCATGAAACTGTCATCAGACTTTCTAGGGTATGAGGGTCCACTATAGAATGCAAGGAAATAAAAGCAAAAATCAAGCAATCTACAGGCTGTTATAACATTCATTCTAACCAAATAAAAACCTAAAGTAATTTCTTTAAGAGTGGGCTCAGAATCCTTTGATCTCTAGAGGAAGGAAAAATACAAATACTTATAGATGGGAAAACTTCGTTTCGCATGTTGCTGTTTATTGGAGTAAAAGGATTTGCTTTACTACGCAACTGGCAGCCCT
The DNA here is from genome assembly GCA_035590195.1 of Aviceda cuculoides. NCBI lineage: Eukaryota > Metazoa > Chordata > Aves > Accipitriformes > Accipitridae > Aviceda > Aviceda cuculoides. Next base: position 22,276,303 of record JAVJGG010000074.1, on the reverse strand, counting down.
TCTATATTACCAGGTATTTGAGATGGTGTTTTAGGAGATACAAGAATACACTGAAACAATAACTGTATCTACGGAAGGTATCTTGTGAGGATGTGTGGACCTGCCTCTACAGAGAACATTCATAGTGATACGCATGGTGGGAAGACACATGAACTAATTAGCCATTTCTTCCACTCATAGCTTGTACTCATTCTCACTTAACTGTACTCCTAGAGAGTAAGATCCACTGCAGTCCTCTTTTCCTGGCACATTCATCCAAATTAAACTTCTCCATTGTAATTTACATAGTCTTCTTACAATTTTTTTCCTCACAAATGATGAATATTAATTGTCTTATTGGAGTTGCCCAGCAAAATTCCTCCTACTTGATGGGACTACTGAATGAATGGTCTTTTCCTCACCTTCTTTAGTGATGGTATCTGCAGTCTCTGCAGCCTTGTCTTTCAGGTCTTTAACAACACTGTCAAGCTGAGCTTCGTGCTTCAGGAAGAAAGGCCGGATAATTCGATGATAGAGAAACTCTGCCCCATTAGAAGGACTTGGAGCCATGCACCACAACAGGAAGCCACACTACAAGAACAAGAACATCTGCCTAAGTAGAAGAAATGAGCAGGAGATGAGATGTAGCGTGCCTTCCTAACTCTGCTAGACTTTAGCATATTTAAAACAGTACATCACCCCCTTCATTTTCTATGGTCACAGTCCAGTAAGTATGCACATCAATATAGTTACATACAGAGAATCTTTATATTGGAATAATTTTATGGACACTGACAGGATAAAGGAGAAGGGCTTTAGCAGGAAAGCTAATCCGGTTGACAGGTGTATCGAGACTGCATAGAATCATAGAATCATTTAGGTTGGAAAAGACCTTCGAGATCGAGTCCAACCTTCATCCCTGCCCACTAAATCATGTTACAGAGTACCCCGTCTATGTGCTTTTTGAACACCTCCAGGGATGGTGACTCAGCCACTTCCCTGGGCAGCCCATTCCAATGTGTGATAACCCTCAGTAAAGAAATTTTCCTAATATCCAACCTAAACCTCCCTTGTCTCAACTTGAGGCCATTTCCTCTCATCCTGTCTCCAGCCACCTGACAGAAGGGACCAGCACCCACCTCACTACAACCCCCCTTCAGGTAGTTGTACAGAGCTATGAGGTCTCCCCTCAGCCTCCTCTTCTCCAGACTAAA
>JAVJGG010000074.1:22257492-22275096 GCA_035590195.1 Aviceda cuculoides | reverse complement strand
CCCTCAGCCGCTCCTCATAAGACTTGTGCTCCAGGCCCCTCACCAGCTTGGTTGCCCTTCTCTGGACACGCTCCAGCCCCTCAATGTCTTTCCTGTAGTGAGGGGCCCATGTACTGGGGTTTTTTTTCTTTTAAAGGTAGAAGTATAAAACCTGATTAGACAAAACATTAGTCCCTCTGGCTACTTCAACACTATGTGGCACAGGCTGGACTGAAGGTCTAGGTCCCTAAATCACTTAAATCCAGCCAAAACATATCCCTGTCCTCTCTGCTTCCCTGCTTTGCAAATGCAGCGAGGGAAAGAATGGGATTGTGTGCATCCCAGAGATGAAGTGACAAAGAGGAAAGGTATATCCAAGCTACTCATAGTGTACAGATAAGGGTAATGCTTTTGGATTGCACAGTTTAGGTATAGCTTTTATAGCACAATCTGCTCTCTGGTAAAAAAAACCAAACACCACACTGTGGGGCGTAACTTTTCTGCATCTTACAAAGGGGATTGGAAAGACAGCTATTACATTACAAGTGTCTGTCTTTACTACTGAAGCACCTTTATTTGGCTTCAGTTCCACTGTCATACACAATACAAAGATAGCTATGCAAAACAAGATCAAAATGTTTAAGGGACAGAAAGTGCCTAACTAAATTTGCTTGAGCTCTGAAAGTATAAATAAAAAGATTTTAGAGGATAAAACTGCAAAAAAATTCAGCAAATTTTCTCAGCAATTGTACAGTTCTTTCCAGACACAAATAGTACATTATTATTCCATGTCAAAAGACTCTCCAGAAAATAAAGACAGAACAGCTTTTGACAGACCTTTTCTTAAAACACAAAACAAAACCACTCCAGCCTTAGCCAAAATGTGCTTTGTTTTGATGTTAGACATGATTAGATGTTTGAGGATTTCCACACATTTTTGGGAGGAGAGGGAGAGGGAGAAAACGCAACAACACTCAACTCTTCCTCCTGAAAAAATAACCCCACCACACAATTAGCCAAGTTAGGCACCAAAAATCAAACTAAGAATTTAAACGACTATAAAACCATATGCAACTTAGAAGTCTGCATTTGAACACAGCAGAACTTATTTAAATAGCTTAGATTTCAGAAGTTTTCCAGTTTTCACACAGTGTCTACAGCAGCCAAAGAGATGTTTCAAAGCATGTGCTAGCTTCTGTAATTTAAAACATATAAGCAGACTTATTTATTTACGAGGTTTCCAGTACAGCGCATAGCGCAAAAGCATTTCCTAGAAACTAGTTCAATCAGTGTATCCTTTCAGAATTCCACTGTGCCTTGCCAGAGATTTCTGTCTCCTCTCCTTCCCCTAAGACTTTTGATTTCCCACTGTAAAAGTCCAAAGGCAGAAACACATCCAGATATTTGTTTTGGTATTACATGAGAAACTCCTAAATAACAATTTGACCGTTACAAGGTGATTGACATCAAGAGAGGTTATTTTAAAAGAAAGGCTCAGAGTTTAACAAAAAGAAAAAAAAAAATAACAAAACCCCCGTTCAATTATGAAAACCACATAGTCTTCTTCAGGCAAGCCTTCCAAGTATTTCGGAATATCTCCCCCCTCTATTCTTCCTCAGATAAGGGATATTAAGATTGAATGTTCTGTATGTTCTGCTCTTCATATCTGTAAAATTTTTGCTTCGTCTTCACTGCAGCGCACACCACAGTAAAATTGATCCCCCTGACACACATCAGTTGAAGAAAATACCTACTGGTTTTGGAGGAGATTGGTACTCCATTTTTCTTTAAGGCCACTTGTAATTCCCCTTGCCCTAGAGAAAATGAGTTATGGTATATTTGGAGCTGGAGAGGTGTCTTTACAGGCTGTCTCTTTGAAAAGGATCACTGATTCCTGGGGATAACAACTGCCTTCTACAGAAGATTTCGCCAAACCAATTTACCATCCTTTTTGGTAAGCTTTAAGCTCTCTTCTTTAAGCTATTTGATCATGGTGTCAGAACAGAATGACTTAAAGGACTGTTTGCCCAGAAGACAAAGAAACGTTTTTCAAAGTAAACTGTCCATCAGTGAGAATGCCTACCAGGAACATTTCAATGAATTAAAAGAAATAATTCAACATGCAATAAAATCTGGCACCAGTAAGTCACAACTGATGCAGTATCATTAAGCATGGTCAGAGAAAATAAAAGCAAAAAGTGATGGAATATCAATTTCCAAAAGCTTCTATTATTTGGAACTTAATGTAACAGAAAGAATAAATGGTACTATATTATGTTGTCTTACCTTTCATTAAAAGCTGAGAATTATATTGATTTTATTTCCTGTTAAAGAATACCTGGCCAATTACTGATAGTTATTTTACCTGTCCCAATATACAAAGATGTTACTTAGTTCTCCTTCATTTCAGGAAATCCCTCACTTGTTAAGTCCAACTTCCTCTGAAACTAAAAGAAATTGAAATTTCCCTTTTCTTGCCTAAGAACAAAATTAGTAATTTTAATTTTACAGCATTGTCCCAGTCAAGAAAAAAAATCAAATCTTTTACAGTTATAGATACCTATTACTTTTCAAGTGTACTGAAACAGATGTTTATATACATTTTCTAGAGGCCACATACCAAAGTTGCAAATCTGTCTTTCCAAAGCTTGAGAATGTCAGGCTGCCAACTTAGTTTATTTTTCCCTTGTTTCTCATGAAACTGAACTAACATAGACTATTAAAAATAAAGTAGTTTTTAGAAAGGTCCAGAAAGCTCAGAGTGATAAAACTGTTAACTGGGAAAAAAACAAACAAACAAACAAACAACAAACAACCACCCACTATATTCTTTGTGACCCTCCAGACCAGCCAGAGGAGGGAATGGGATTCATGCAATAGAGTGAATTCCTTAGGCAGACACCTGAGCTGGGTCTAACCCACTTGGAGCTGGTGCTAGCAGCTCTTCTTGCCCTGGCAGCACAAGACCAAATACAGCTGGGTTTGCCACTACAGCAGAGGAAATGACTGCAGCTGAGAAACACAGCAAGCATGCCCATGTCCAGTTCCAAGCTTCTACAGACAGAAGACTCAAAACCCAAGACATGCCTCATATGACCACACTCCTAATAGACAACTGCATTCATTAAAGCAAGGTGTTGATTTTAATGGAACTGAAGTACTCTTTAGTGGAAATCAATAATTAACTGCATGGGTAAGAGGAGGGGATCTCTGTCTTGAACCAGACTGACACATTTGGCATGTTGCTACACTCACAGTGACAACTCCTCCTGCTTCATTTGGCTGAGTGCCTTGTAGCAGCAGTTTGCATAATGCACCCAGTGTGACATGCCTGCTAGGAATTCTGTTCAGAAATAGTATTCTATTATTTCAAGACAGAACTGTTAATAGAGTCAGGAGTCTCCCCTCCCTCTCACTACCAAGAATACTCGTAGGATGATAACCTCTGCTACTTTCACTGGCTACACTATTTTAATACCTGAATGCCAAAAAAATCTTTAAATAATTAACAGAAGTATTTAGAAACAGATCGCATACACATGAAATCATGAGTTGCATGCATGTCCTGTGCTTCAGATAAAAAAAGCAGATAAATAAAAAGTAGGCATTACAAAAAAACCCACAAAACCCAAGAAATCTCAAAACAGTTTTCTACTTGAGAACAAAAGTATATGCAAATATTATAACATATTCAAATAACTTCTTGAACATGCCTTTCTGCCACTTATAAAAACTCCCAGTGTGCTGAAAGCTTTGAGCTGACAGAGCCTAGGCTCTGGACTTAGGGGAATATGGGAACAGCTATGATCAATGTCTCAACCCTGCACATCAAACTGTATAGAAATATTGAGCAGCTAAAACTCAGTTTGGAGTGGAAGCTATGAGCTGTATCAAATAAATGTGAATATGCAAATTTAGCATATTTGGAGAACAAAAGTGAGCTTGAAATTCACATGAATGATGTATCTGGGCTTCTGTTTTGTAACATCGTAAGAGACACATGGAGACATCACAAACTACACTACAAGAAGTTTCAGTTGTGGATGGACTGAAAGTTGGAAGCTGCCTGCTTCCTCCTTTTCCCCACATGGAGTAACTTCCATCCTTCCACCCAGCCAGTAATGCTTTCTGATTCTTAGCCAACACTTTCTGTCTGCCTTTGTACCACAAAAGTAAACCTCTCCTACTACCCACTACTGACAGTAAATACTTTATTTCTGTGTGCCTTTGGCAGCTATCGTAGAAAGCTGTGCATTGACCATAATTGCTTCCTTGTGTTGGCTTTTGCTGAATTGAGAAAAGTACCTTTCTACTGATGTCACTGCTACATGTAAATGTGGCACTTCTGATACCGTATTATCAGAGCCAACTGTGGTTGGTCTTTATTTGCTAGGTCAACCTGAATTTCAACTGCATGCTCTTCAGAAAGAGTGCTGTGCTGGCATGAAGAAATCACTGTTGCATCTTTTACCACCAAGAAGTTAGAAAAGAAGCTCTGAAAACACACTGTATGAATTCAGAACTGTGTATACATTACTGCAGACAATGGGTAAAGTCATAATCCTGCTAAACTGTAAGGTGAAGTTGGGGATGTGAAGTAACTGCATAAGTGGTTAAGAACAGATTCTTCCAGTGCCATAAGCAATCCTTCTGGATCTTACTCAGATCAGGTGAACCTGCACTTTGATCACTATTTGGCTTGGTCTTAATATATTAAAACAATGAAACTTTCACATTATGTTACCCATGCTAAACTTCAAAAATTAGCAGATTCTTCTTAAAAACTTCGCAAAACCATTAAGCTTGAAATGGAAAACATATCTTCATTTTTGATTAAGGGAAAAAAATAAAGGGGGGCAAGACAGAAAGAACTCTGTGCGACAGGCCAGAATATTTTTAGTTTGAAGCAGTAGCTTAAATATGTGCTTCTTAGGGAGCTACGGAAATAAATGTCCAAATGGTTGCACAGTTGATGCCTGTTAAAGATTCAAAAGGAACAATGCAGAAGTGTAACCGAGCTATCAAAGTAAATTTTTGTCTTTAAAGTATGGCATTTCCTGGAAAAAGCATTTGGCAACATCAGACCTTACTGTCAAAGTTTTAAATGACCACACCACAATAGCTAGCAAGCAAATCCTTTCAAGAACTTTGGTGGGGCTAAACCAGGCTAGCAAAGCAAAAGAGAAGGAATAGAAGAGCCCATTGAAACAGAAAATAGGTAACAGTTCTTTAAACTAAACAACTGACTTCCAGAAAGCTAGAATGTCTTCTACCCAACAGCATACATGGTAATTGGCTATCTCTTGGAATAATTTAACATATTAAAGCTGATTGACAACACACACCTTAGTTGACAAACAAAGCTTGGAATATTTTAAGCAAATCATTGTTGGCAGTCAAACCACACTAACGAATGCACATTAGCAACAAGCTCCTCTGATACCTGCCATTTCCTTTCAGGAAAGTGGGCTAATTAAAAATGAAGTCTGTATGATTCAAACTATTCTCCTGTTGCAAGTTTATTCTTTGCTCCCAATAGCATGGATGTTAATGCTTCCTTTTGCTGTCTTTGTGATTTTACTCTCCACTTTCACTAATGCACTTAAAGTTACAGCCACTCTGTAGAATTTACCACATGCTGTCATTTTGCCCAAATTTACCTGAACACCAAGACAAAGAACTGTCTTTCCACAGTACAGCTTTCCCTGCCACCCATCCCAACTTCCCCTCTTGCTTCCCCAAACCATCAGCCATAAAGAGATCACTTTCATAGTGGTAAATTAGATGTTACCAGCATCTAAAAATAAGGTGTGACCCAGGAATGATTCCAAGGGAATCTGTGTATCTATCCATTCTTGAAGACATCAAATCAGTTATATCAAAGGTCTCATTTTAGGAGAGGGGTCACATGACCTAACATACCTTTAGCATGTAGTAGAAGGGGAACCAGGACAGGAAGATATCAGAGAAGAATTCCACTATGCTGAAAACACCATACACAACCCAGTAAGTCAGCCACTGTGTGTCATCATCTTTGTTGGGACTTTCAATGGCCTTGATTCTGCAAGGAAAACAAAACAAGTGAGCAGATCAGTAGCATCAGTCTCCCCTATAAAGGTGAAGTTTTTATGACTCAGATTTGTTGTTACATGTGAATCCTCATAATTTAATTACTCTATATGCTCTACAGACAAGAACCAAATAGTATCTATCATACGGACAATGTGTCCAACAGCAAAGCTTTTCCCTACGTGTCAGACTTCAGAAAGAAAAGGTACTCAAGCTACTTCTAGCTCTGTGATTACAAAAAAGGAACAAAAAAATCTGTGAGCATCCTGACCTTGTTCATGAGGTAGATCATGGTACAGGGAAGAAAGGGGATAATCTTCGGCCAGTTCCAGTTCTGGATGTATTGTGGTAAACCTGACCAGAAGACTATTGTACATCGAAGCATTAGTGATCCACATAACAGTTAACCTGAGCGAGCCCAGGCCTGTGCTGCACATACAGCCTGGCTTTCAGGGCTGTCCTGTGCTGCATAAATTCCCTTGTCACAGGATGAACTCGGCACGCTCACTGAAACAGAGGATCCCACAGGCAGCTCCCACTGGGTACCAGTTGTTACACCACCTGCCTGGCCTTGCCTGCATCTAACAGTGAACATCCTCCCTCTTTGACAGTAGGAATGATGAAGAGTTGTCTTGAAAGAAAAATCCTACAATAGCTTAAATTATCAAAATGGGGTAACCTTGCCTACAGATGAGGTCTGCCCAGTATGCTGTGTGTGGATCGCAGGCCCTTTCAGTGCTGCACAACTTGAGGTTCCCAGCATCTACAGGGACGTAAGATTGGCTATACCATTCTCTGTTTCTTTAAAGTGTTAGCATTTCAAATGAAGCTTTAAAGAATCTGAACGCCTTTCTTACTGGGATAACAGACCAGCACTTCCCGGTGCAAAGAACATCTAGATAAAAATTTTAAGCTCAGGATTTAAGTGAATATCAAATATCTTTACTTATAATGTACATGGACTAGATTCCTCTTTGTAAAGGTAAACCATAAGATTTGCCCTAACTACTGACAAGCATTTGGTCTACAGAAGCAGAGGAGATCCAGCACCCCCTGCCCCATACACTGAGGACTACACATCTGCATCACCAATAGTTCTGCTCTGTAGATCCATTCCTACAGGATTTGCAAACCCTGACGTAGACTAAGGTATTAAGAACAGAGCGGAGCAACTTCTAGTAAAGTCTTGGGCTTCCTTCATAATGACTAACTGGGTTTTTGTTCTCCAACTGCCAGGAGAATGCAGTTTAAATTTACACAGTTCTAAAAGCAGGAAGTTGAAAGAAAGACTCACATGTGCTTCCTTCAGTAAAAGTAGTAAAGTGAAGACTCTAGACTTGCTAAATTCCAGATTAGCACTCTAAGAAGTTTTAGAAGGAAATGCCAGCAACTGTAAGCCTGATAATGTGAAGCTTGAGTATTATAAAGCATTTGTCCTCTCCACTCATGGCGTAGGATTAAAATCCAGAGACTCAGTTTAATGAATTTAGTTTTAATTCTTTTATAGCTTATTCCTTTAATATCAGCTATATTGGTACTGTGGGATATATCAAAGGTGCAAAGTTTTTAGTCCATAAAACGTATTGAGAGTTAGGGAGGTTTACAAAATAGAAAACGGATAGATGGCTAGCTGCGAGTACATTTCCTGGTTTGCAAATTGAGAAACCTTTTTGACTCTGTCACTTCCTAGTTCTATAAATTAAGAAAAAAAAGAAAAAAAAAATCAATCGTGACATGCCATATGTTTTAGCAAAAGCAGTAGCAAACCCACCACAGAGAGAACTGGCATAGCTAATGGACTGAATTACTTTGAAATGCAATACGAAGATCTGATGCTTAATTTATGCGTTGTTTCCATTAGAGTTTGTGGCTGGCCAGCAGGGTCCTGCAATGGGAAAAGCAACAGCCCCTGCCATACCCCATTACGCACGATAAGGCACTGTTAATGAGGTACTGCTATTGAGGTACTGCATCAGCACAACTAGAAGAACCGGTTTTCCACAGGTGGGCAGCAGCAGGTCTGCCTACTGCTGTTCCTAACAACACAGTTTTAGGAAACAGTCTTCCAGGCAGTCTTCCCAAAGGCAGTGCCAACCTCCTATGATAAACCACATTTTTTTCTATGCCCCTACTTCTCTACACAGGTGGGTGAGAAAAAAATCCCCAAACAACACAGGAGGTAAGGGAAAGGGCTACTGATCTATTTTTAAGGTGTGAAACTGTACTTCTGGAGGGAAAGAAAAAAATACAAGTGACTAGTAGGGAAGTTAGAGTGGTGGATAAACAGGGGAGAAAAAAGAACTAATTGCAAAGTTTCAGTGTTAAGGAAAACTTCCTCTAGGGGTTCATTGTGTGAGTTTCTCTGGTTCTGCTGACAATTTCTCCAGTAGAAGCATACAGGGGAAGGCTTACTTATTTCACCACAGTAAGCATGCTAGCCTAGTATTCGTGAGAACACTTTGCAGTGAAACTGCTAACAGTCTTGCTGCTTTCACTGCCGGAAGTCATCCGTGGATTTAAGGAAGCAGTGTTTAATTTTTTTTTAAATTATTAAAGTCATCTTAGTAATCATGACAATAAGTTTTCATTAAAAAAAGCCTAGAATCCCCAATTTTGTGGCAAAGGCCAGATGGCATATCACTGTGTTAGTGAGGCATGCTCTATTATCTTCTCTCCTGTAAAAACGGATGGCCTTTGAGAGTTCCTAAGTGCCATGCCATGGGTGTGCTCCCTTTGAACGTTCACCATCCGCTGCTGTAGTTCCTTAAGGTGATACCTTGAAGGGAATACATGAAGAAGACACTTTCATGTCAGTCACAAGCAGCAGTACTACTAGTCAAAAACCCATCTGATTTAACCAGCTGACATGCAGCATTACATCCACGTGTGATATTTTCTTGCACACTGTAGGAAACAGCACATTTCCCCTCCTTCTATAATGGTCTGAACTAGGTAGGCACCACAGGACAAGCTCAGGTAGCACAACCCTACCACACCCACTAAGGTGACAGCCACGTCAGCTCCAAAGGAAGGGCAGAAACTGCATCTGTTAGCAGTGTCTCCAGTCCCAATCCCATTTACTGGGAGGGAAGGAAGGAAAAAGCAGGACACAGTAGGGCTGTCAGTGAATGAAAGTTTTAACTGAAGTCAAGGAAAGGCAAGTATTTTATAAATATTCTGCTTCTGAATGGGAAATATGTCCCTCAGCTGAGACTGCCAGTGGAAATCCAGTCTAACATGTCCCTGTTAAGCAAAAGGGCAAAAGTTATCTCCATCCTTTGCCACTTACACACTCCTGAATTAGCAGTGGCATAACAAATCATTGTTAAGAGTTATTTCACAGATGCTGTACTCAAAAAATAAGCCTATTATAGGTACAGAAGTTATAAGTCTGGGGTGGGTTTTTCTGAGCTGAGTTCAGATGTGGGAACTAGAAATAAAGAAATGCCAAATTTTATTGCTGTAGTCTCACGTGAAATGATCACCCAAATCCCTGCAACTTACAAGGTGTACCTGATGACTCTTGTATAAATAAAGTTACAAGTTTAAGACAAAAGATAAGCCTCTGTTAAGCCCAGTGCTTATGTTGTAGTTAGGGAAGACTGGACCATTTTGTGCATCCTTCCTTCAGTTTTCTAATCAGTACTATACTAAATGACTAGGCAGGCGTATTTGTGACCCTCTTAGCCAAGCATAACTTTTTTTCCTGTTTAACTTAAAAAAAAACTGAAATGGCCTATACTTCTAGAGCTTATACTTACAGATCTGCCCCAACTCTTTACAGCCGGTTGTGGCCATTCAAAACTTACTTCTAGCTAGCTATCCAGACATCCCTGTGGGATCAGCACTCCACTGCACCACAGACTTCCTCAGTTTGGTGCCTTCCTGTCATCCTCATTCCCGACTTATCTTGGCAGTCTACCTCCATGACATCTCACATCATTTCAGTGAAACAAGCACCTGCGTATTTATATTTGCTTTATCATTTTGTCTTCTACATTTTCATCCATCAGTTAAAAGCCTTCTGTCTTCCATCTTTCTTCCTCCTTACTCACTTCAATGGCAGAGTCATGCATTTGCAGATACTGAAAACATCTTCCTGCCAAATGCACTTACACAACTGTTAAAGCGTAAGTCTACCATCTACTCTCTCAAAATTTTTTGTATCCAGAAGATGGCAGCAGATAAATTCATGAACGATTGCAAGGGGAGCTCACTGTCCATGCTGGGACAGATACCATTAGAAGACAACAACAAACAACATGACAGTAGTATAAAGGGTTCTACCTTCATTCCTTCAAAAGGAAATGCAGACTGAGGCAACAAAAGGAGCATGTGCCATTTTGCCTACCAGTGAAGCAAGTCCTACAGACTACATGTTAACTCAACATGAAGCTAGATTCCTGCAAAAAAGCAGCAATCCTCTCATTTCATTGCCCTCTGCTTATTCTTGGCCCACTCTCTTCCAGAACAAGTATCTGTAGGGCCACATAAGTCAGTTCCCCAGTTGTGACTCAGATTAAAACCAGCTTCCCCCAAACACACACCCACACACATGCAGGCTTTTTTTGCTGGGATTAATATGCGTCAGTGCCTCAGTCCAGCCTGCCAAACCATTTGGTTACTGTGTGTTCTGCCACACAGGCCAGGTGATGCAGGTGGTGCTGTGCAGCAGGAGCTCTGACAGGCTTCAGCTCTCCACTCCTGGGGAAGCTGCCCACACACCCGCTCTAGAAGGGTGGTTTCCTCCGCTTCCACCCTTAACACAGACAAGGAGAGTCACTGTGGCCTTCGGCAGGGCCCACATGTGTACGCAGTCTCAGGCTAAGCTTTACCAGCTTCACTGTTGGCTGTACTTTTTTACCTGTGTAGTGCAGAGATGCCAGATCCCACCAGAGGAAGCCGCTTGCTAAGGATCCACAACACAGTGCTTCTCTACTTGTGATGGCCGATTTTGTTAGAGAGAAAAATAGTTCCACATGCTTTGGTTGCCTCTCCACAGCTGTTACTGTTTAGGGTTCAGGCACAGAGATCAAAAAGTACTGTTGTGACCAAATGGAGAAGAACTGGGCCCCTGCTACACGCTTACAACAATACAGAAAGAATAAAGCTACATTTTCCCATCAACCTATGCTGCACTGTGGAGGCTATATTTCAAGTGTAATCTTGTTACAGATCTGCTATGGTTTTTCAGTTCTGTTTACTGCAATATTGGCAAAAGAATTATAGTACAGCCTTAATTTATTCAAATGTACAGTAAAGAATGACATCATGGTGCAACGTTTTCAGACTTGTATTAGTTGGTAAAATGTTGCTGTTTCAAGGTCATCACTGTGTAAGGAGTTTTTAAACTAGAAACAAAAAATCTTACAGTTTTAATTACTGAATCAAATTTAAAAAGTGACTCATCAAGGGATTCAAGTTTTAGGCTGAGGACTAACTTCTGGGTTGAGGCTGGTTTGCAGAGACCTGAAGAATCTCCTTTGTGAGTACAGTGCTAGTTGCTAAGCTGTGTAGCAACAAAATTTTGTTATTTTTCTTTTTAAAAAACATTTAAGTGCACAGACCCTCACATGAAAGTTTGCATTTCTATTCCTAACAGCCAAAGACAGCCTCATTATCATCATCTGAAAATCGTGTTATCTTGCTCACTGGATACATAGTTGACAAGTCGGCATCCTTCTTTTTGGGATAGCAAGATGTTGCCAGCTCTCCTGTGTCAGTCTCAGAGCTGTGAAGAAATACTTTTAAAATGTAACTAGAGTACAGCACCATAACAAAACAAACAGGAAAACAAGAAAAGCAACTAACAATAATCCATTCTTTTTAATCTTTTTGGCTCCAGCTCACTTTTTCAGCACTTAGTATTGGCCATGCTACACATTAAATGTTAGAAGCACTGTGACTCACCAGGAGGAACGGCAGTTTAAAATATATTCCAGCAAACCCCACTGAGGCAAGTCTAACTATTCATTCAACATCTGTAGGCTTTCATCAGCCAAGTCACTAGAGGTCAGCACAGTAAGAGGGAGGATTGCACACCAGGTGCAGTACTGCAGTGCATCTTGACCAAGAAGGTCTGGTAAAATGCCTTCATTTATGCCTCACACATATCCGCAGTCCCTAAAAATAGTGTCTACATCAATTAGAAACTGGAAATCTTTCCATGAGTTTAATTCTGATTGTGGACACATCTGCATAACAAAAAACGTTTTCTTTCTAACCTAAATTTAAGACATGGACAATAAGTTCAAATTTTCCTACAGTTATCATAGTACTAGACTCTTTCTTGCATCTAACCACTTGCCATCTCTAGAAAGGAAAGCACATCATTTATCCAACCAACGGAAAAGACAGCTTTTATTTTAAATATGGCACTCTAAAACCTAAAAAACAAAAGGCATGTATGTTTGGAGGCAAGTACGTTCTGCTTTGGCAGAACATAAACAACAAAGTCAAAATACACTTTTTAGTGTTTGAAGACCCATGTAAAGAGTATCAGCTGGGAGAGGAAACAGTATTAAGTGAAGACAAATTTGGAAGCTTTCTGCTTATATTTGTACTGAGCATTGTGAATCTGGCTAGATACACCAGGTCTCTCAAATCATTTTTATAAATAAAGCAGCAGCAGAGCATTACTTGTGAACATTAGCATATCATGCAGCATGTTCCATGAAGGTAAAAAGTAAGCATTCTCCTCAAAACTTGTTAAGAGAAAGCAAACTTGCTGCCCTAGCTCTCAACAAATACAGGAACAGTTTTACATTCTCCAAAGAACTGCAACCAAAGCAGGGTTCCTGTTTTAGAGGTATAGAAGAGGCAGAGGAACCAGGAGACAGGCTCAAGACCCGTGACAATATTCAAATTAAGACTTGAATTGCATGTTTACACTTCTCTACAATCAATCTAGATTGTTTCCTGTTTGTAAAATGCCATGAGCAGCACTTACATAGTAAAAACAGCTAAACTGAAGTAACAGCATAAAATTAGCCAAAGCAGAGAGGGGCGTGATTGTACTGTATTGCTTTTTAACCTTCAAGACACCAGTAGTAAGTTCAGACATTTTATTGCCCAAAGCTATTTCCACTTTTGCAATTTTTAAACCAAACATGATAGCACCTCTGAAATGTCCAATCCTTTGCACGATTTCTTAGTCATCAAAGGCTCCCTTCCTGCTTGCACTCTCTCTCTAATTTTTTTGAGGCAGTTAACCACCACGGGCTATGGGTGGAGCTACATTTAAACAGGCTAGCTCTGGAAAGTTTGCAGCAGCAGTGAAAATACTGGCAATGTTATTTATATACTGCCAACACTCACTTCTTCCATCTACTAGTCTGAATATATTGCCTTGTGCAGTTAGAGCTTGCTAAAAGTATAAAAAGATGCTTCTTACATTTGTGGTAAACTTTTCAATGCTGGTTTACTGCAAACACAAAAGCCTGCAAACTAGTATTAGATTTCAACTTAAAATTAATCATTCTATTTCATCACATAGCACTTAACAGAATTTTAGGGAATAAGACTAGGGTTTTATGACAAACTTTAATTCAGATTGTCTGACTTACTGGCAAACAGACAGATAACGTTTACTTAGAAAACTACTGCTTAATTTTGCCTATGTCAAGAGCCTCGGGTAAGTCCTTGCTAGTGACACGGCATAGAAAACTTGGATTTTCAGGAAGATTTTGTATTGCTACAGAAGAAACTCCTCCATGTATAAAACCACTAAAGACTTACACGAAGCAAAACTGAAGGAGAACATGAACAAGGGAGAAGGAGAAGGAAAATGGCTGTGCCTGCTTGAAACTGTAACAGGCACTAATTAGGGAGCTGCTCCCTCTCCTCGTGTTGGCTTTCAGCCTTGGCCGAGGCCAGCACCGTAGTGATGTGAAAGCAGGCAGCAGCGCAGCTGCAGCTGTACCGCTTCACGCTGATGGCCAGGCACACCCCATCTGCGAGGTCTAACCCAGCGGCTACAGCCTTCAGCACTTCTCCACTGAAATTTGCACCTGCTGCACAGCACACACGGACAGCGAGTGCAGATAACAACATAAACGAAAGAAAATAAGCTAGAGAATTATACGTATAAGGCCTGACAGGCAGATAGTTGCACATCTGTAAAGCTGTCTTGGTTTCATGTGTGAGCAGACTGAAACCTGAGCTGAGCATCCTTCTCCGGGTTTGTTTTTTTTCCGATGTATTTTCTTTCAGGCAAGCACAGAGATGTAACTACCGTTACCAAAGTAACCTGTAACTAAAATCCTACTAAAACAGATTTGGAACATGCCTAATGGGTCACTCACCCGGTAGCCTATTTGCCATTTTAAACAACTGTAAGGACAGGAGGTGATCTCCCTTGCAGAACACAAGACATCTGTCTGTCCCACTCCTTCATGAGTGTCTTTTCTGCGAGCAGAAGCCTGACCTGGTACTTCACTGTTTTTCACTTTAAACAATTCAGTCACTGGCAATGCAGAAGTGATACACCGATCTGCTTTGCAACAGAAGAAAGTAAGTTAACTGGGAAAAAGTAATCTGCTTTTTCTCTTTCAGTACCTGAGACCTTTCAGGCTTAGATCCATTGTTGAAACACCTGCGCAAACATCAGACTAACACACCCTATAACAATACATTCTGTTCACAGCTCCTGACCTCTTCCAGAAGCCACTGCTTTTACAGCAAAAGCCATTTCAGGGTGTTTGCAGCTGATGAAAACAGACGAAAACTGTTTTCTGCCCAATGCTAGGAAGCAAATCTCACTACTGTTAGTTCATATAGCAGGCTCTTCATCTGTCTTTTCAAGAGGGACAGACCAAACAGAAGAGAGGAATAAACAAACCACCCTGGCTAGCGTTCTTTATGCTTTGGATCTTTGTGCTTTATAAGCACGGGGGACAGCACTTAGCGGCACCCTGACTGCAGTACAAGGATCCAGAGCAGCAAAAATGAAAGCAGGAATCACTCCAGTAATTCAGCTTTATCTTCTCGCAGCTTAGCTCTGCATCAGGATAGAAATCCTACAGTAGATATGGAGAGTGGCATGGTAGCACCAAGGCAAGAAGAAACCCTTATGGTGGAAGAAGGGTAATCACCAACAAGCATTCTTGCTCTTTTTCACTGTCAGGCAGCCTATGTTTGATTGAAAGCCGTCTCAGGACAAGCACAGATATCCTGGTGTGTTGCTGTCAGACTGATCCTGTAACACTGTACAGGCTAGCAAGGGCAATATGGCCCACCCTGAGTTCACACACCGTGCTCCCAAAAAAAGGGGAAACTGAATGAGACCATGAAAACGCGTGTGCTAGCGTATGTTCTCCCATGTCTACTCTGCACCCGCACTGCTGGCTCTGCAGGCTTGCAGGCAGAGCAACACATGTGGGAAAATGCTATGTACAAGCTCTGTACTTGGGAAGGCAGGAAAGGGGAGGGGATCGAGCCCACCTGTGCTGTCAGCAGGCTGCTTTATGAGCTGGAAGCTGTCTGCAGGCTGCCACTGAAAGACACTGGGCACACAGCACATCACATGCATTTTAAACTAGATTTTCACCCAAGATTATAATTTTCCCCTCAAAATGTTTCAGCATTAAAAAGAGAACTAAAGGGAAAGCATTAACTGAGCATGAATTGGAAAAAACAGAACTGGCATTGTATTTATGTGCATGTTATTCATAATGGTCTTTTTAAGTAAAATTTGTAGCCAAGGACAATGACACATGCACCCATTGCTGAAAAAAACACCAAAACCCAAAACCAAACAAAACCAGAACACTCCATGGTACTAACATCCAGGAGGTAACTTTTCACATTAAGATACATTTAAAACCACCTTAAAACATCAAAAAGGGTAGACACTCCACACAAATATTTTAAAAAAGTAATTTTCTAGATTTGGAATTAAATAATGGGTTTTTCCCTTCCAATTTTTTCATATTTGATTTGCTACTCTTGCCTCCACAGTTCTAAAAGCTTTTATTATCAATTTATTCACCACAGTTACATAACAGCAGATTTAAAATATAATCCCAAACCAGTTTTAAAACAAATTTAAAAATTTAAATATGATTTTAGAAACTAATTAACAGTGACTTGTCAGACACAAAATATTACATAACCATAATTCCTACACAAGTATTTTAAGGTTTTGAAGCTTTGCTGGCTGCTATTTTCACTTTCAGATTTTAATGAAAAAATATCTTTTAACTGATCTTTTCACTAAACATTGCCTTATAGAAAAAAAACCCTAAGGTTCTCCAGAGTTCTTGGCCTATAATCTCCTAAATCAGTGCTCATCGAAAAGAGCAGTTAGGAAAGTGTTGCTTAGTTTTAAGCATCACAACCATAAGATGTTTCAAGAGTCTAAAACTAAGTCAATCTCCCACATCTTTGAAAAAAGCAAAAGGATCCTATTTTGTATTGCCCAGGAACTAATTACAGAGAACATATTTTTGTAAGTTGCCAACTGTATTTAAACAGTTACATAACAGGCAAGCGTGTTTCAACGATATAGCAGTATAGCTGGGAAGGGCTTCCATTTTATGAATGTATTAGCCTACAGAGAATTTTTATTTAGTAGATTTCTGAAGTCATTTGGAACATACTCCACTGTGTCCTTAACTAAAAGGAACTCAATTTTGGTCTAGTAACAATATAATGCCCATGAAAGACACCAAATACCGTCAAAACCAAAACATCTCAGGAGGCTTTCTTTTGAAAAACTTAGTATTTTTAAGTATTTTACATCTAAGAGGAGCTACAGTGTCTTGCTTTCCATCTTCTCATCAGCTAGGTGGTTTTGGAGTAAAGAGCTGTCCCTCATGCATCTATGTCTCTGCCCCGTTACATTAGCTAGTGCTTCGTATCAAATATATGCTGGCACCGCACCAGTGCCTTCCTGCATATCTGGGAGCGTCCTCAGCTAAAAATATCAATCTGGGTTTTAGCAAATACTGTTACAGCAGCAATTCTCCCTCCTGTCAGCAGCAGCAGGGAAGACACATCATTCCAGCTTCTCACTGAAGATGGCAAAGCTGGGAACCCACAGCCGAAATGTAACTCTCTAGAGGAACTGGTTTTCAAGTGTGGAAATTACCCAGCATCTCCCATCTCTAATTTGTTACGTAGCACTTGCCAGGTGGAAGAAACTTCATTCTTCAGTTAGCCTATACAAACTAAGGGAAAGGGGTGGGCGGGAAAAACGACATTTTGGAGCGTGGTCCTGCCATGCCACCGTGACAGACTGCGCACCGGCGCAGGGCTGTGATTTTGCAACCGTGTTCCCTCCTCCGCGGGTAACACAGGCAACCACCGTGGTGAGAGGGGGAAAAGTCGCGACACTCACGAGACGTAGGCGGGGTAGCCGAAGCCGATGATGTTGCAGAGCAGGGACGCGCCGTAGCCCACCACCAGGTACACGGCCACCGCCCCGACGATGGCTGGCGGGGAAGAGAGCAGAGAGCCGTTAGCACGGGCGGCCCCTCACCCCGCGGCGCTGCAGGGGGGCGTATCGCCGCCCGCCGCCCGGGGACGACGAGGAGGGGCGGGAAGGGCGCGGCCGCT
>JAVJGG010000074.1:22227388-22243893 GCA_035590195.1 Aviceda cuculoides | reverse complement strand
CCGGGGTTGCTCGCGTCCGCTGGAAGCGCTCCGTGGGCTGGCGGGACTCCGAGGGTGGAGCGCGGCGGCCCCGGCCCCGGCAGTCCCGCTGCGGGCCGGGCGGCGGAAGGAAGGGGCTCGGTGCGGCTTCCACCATGCCTGTGTGGGGTTGCATCCGCCGCCCTTACGGCTTCGCGGCCCGAGGTCCGCCCGCCCCGTGGAAGGTGCCCTGGCGGGGCGGTGCCGTCCTCTGCCGTCAGCAGGACCTGAGGTAGGGCTGGACTGGCGGCGGGGCAGGAGCTGAGCGCGGAAGGGAGTGCAGGGAGCGTGGTCCGCCGGCTTTCCTTAGGGCGTCGAGCACCCCGTGGTGTTTGGCCGAGGAGGGCAGAGCTGGGCCGGTGGTGTTCGCGCGGGTGAGAGCTGGCAGCGCGAGGCTGGTACGAGGGGTGTAGTTTTTAAATTGGTGTGGTGGCTTCCCGCTCGGAACGCTGGCTGCGTTTGGAAGGGGTGGCAGGAGGTCCCTTCTGCTGATTTACCTCTGCTGGAAGAGGGCGTTCCGGTGAGATAGAAAAGGAAGAGCCAGAGGAATACCCTTCAGTCTGAAACTGTCCTCTCCTGCTTGCCGGTCCTTTTCAGAGTAAAACGATTAGCTTTTCTTATCCTAAAGGCTACACGTTTAAATTTTCGTAAAACATGGATTCTGTTTTCTTGGAGAGGGGAGAGGTGCACTTTCCCCTTATGATCTCAACCTCTGATCATCTGTGTTGCAGCCCTTTGGACGTTTTAATTTGCCTATCGTCCTCAGAATCTGATGCCCCAAGCTGGATGTGGTATTTGACATGAAATAATCCTTCTGTCTTAACACCTCAGAAGGACTCCTTCGGAAGTACTTATGTACAAGAGGGAAAGGTTGCTAGAGAGGAATTCCACTTACTAGGATTGCTGTGCTCAAATGAGTGAAAATGCTTAGAAGTTCGAATACCACAGGAAGCTAGAACCACTTTGCTGTGTAGCACTTTGTTGTGTATCTAATGCAAGAGCTGGAGTTTGCAATATGCAAGTAAATTTTCAGTTTCCTAAGTCTGGCCTCTGAAGCATGTTTGTGTTTATATTGTGTCTTCTTTGGGCTCCCTACAGAGAGGTGGGACTTATCATTTAGGCCTCTTCTGACATACAAAACAGGGTTTAAAACTTCTTCAGAAAATTCAGAGGGGAATCAGAATGCTTGCAAAACTGAAATAGCCTGGTAGTGTCACTCCTGTGGGGTGACTGATAGAAGGGCACGTGAGTATTCGGATCTGACATTGTTATAGGGTCAGGCCCACTGTCTTACTGTGCTCCTCTGAGCTGCTGTTGTCATCTACCTTTGAAATGGTGTTTTGTCTTATAGTTCTATGAATGTAGTTGTGTGGCTTTAATTAAAAAAAAAAAAAAAGTGCCTTAGAATGGTAGATCAGGGGCTTGGAGTTACCATCTGTCTTGCTCTTCATCTTCTGACTCACCTTGTTGACTTTCATTAGTGCTAACAGATCAGCCCTGCTTCAAATACATTGCCTTGCTTGGACATGGACAGAAGAACTGAAAGAAGCGGAGGAGTCAGGCTTTCCTGTAGGAAAGAGAAAGGACTCCAGTGTGCACGGGGGGAGTGACGGGGCCTGATAGGCCTTGGCTCAAGGGAAAAGATAAACTGTTAAATAAGTGCAAGAGCAGTGGTGCTGTGCTGCAGGTGGTTGGCTATAAAGGGGATATTAAAATACCTGTTGCTTCCCACATTCTTCAATCTATATATGATATTAGTGGAAGTTTTGGTAGAAAGAGCCAAGCAATTTTTCGTACTCAGTTATTGAGAAGATTCAAAATATTTTCTAGCACAAGCTATACTTCTTTTTTTTTTTTTTTTTTTTAATACTGTCAGCAAATAAAACTTCCATACTAAAATAATTATAATTTCAATATAACAGGTTTGGAAAGTGACAAGACCCATACGAATTCTCTAGTATCATTTCGCATGAACTGTAGCAGTGTGAGCTACAAATCTAAACAACAGTGAATTTTTAGGAGATGAGGAGCATTCACGTTACTCTTACTAAGCTAAACAATTAAATCTACTTTCAAGTCAAGTTTGCCTCGTAGTTTGATTTTTTACATTCTTTTTTTGGTGTGTATTTGAAAACCGAAAGGTAAGTTAAAGCTTAGGTGTCCAGAAAACAGAACTATTGGTTTTATTTGTATCTTGAGAGTGCTAGAATATCTTGATGACTTCTACACTTCATCTTTGGACAGGAATATTCTCCTTTGTCCTGTAGCCAAAGGCCTGGATTCTCTGCAGAAAACTCTTTGAAGAACTTCTGCATGCAAGAGATGGGATCATCAGTACTTCTCACCATATCTGCCATTTTATCAGCTTGATACATTTTCTTATGACAGAAGGACCACTGTGAGCTGGTGCTAATTCTATCAACATAATACATTGCTGAACTAAAATGTGTTTGGATTTTACTTTAAGCTGAACCACTTTCTTTAGATTCCTTACAGGGCCTCCTGCCTAGGCAGAGGCTTAGGGAGGTTCCACACAGAGCCTACTTAAAAGAGGCTCATTCTAGGTCCTCAGATCACCTGTAGCTGTTCCAACTAATTCAGCCAATTAGTCTAAATAGCAATTACACTGTTCTGGGCAGCTACAGCTTTTTTAATGCCTGCAGGTAATTCTCATGGCTGTTGCTAGCTCCAAAGGCATACAAAGGTGCCTTAGCTGGTATCTTAATTCTGTATGTCTTGAGGGGAGGGTGTGGTGGTTCTTTTGTTTGTTTGCTTGTTTTTGTTGAGCCTGATAGGTTAAAAAAACATGAAGTACTACTGGGTAACCTTCACCATGTCAGCTATTTTATTTTTGCAATTGTGAGTTAAAGCTTCCAAGTTTACAGGTGCTGTGCAGGGTGAGAGGATTTCGTTTTTTAGTAATCAATTTTGATCTTAAATTGACAAATACTGTTCAATTGTGTAGTTAATTGGGTTGAGTCCAAATTTTTATTCTCTGCAACTCAGTTTTGAGATATGTGAACTTCTAGGAGGGTCTGGATTTTGTTCTTAGACTGGGTTTGTGGTTCGATGTTGCTTCTGGGAAGTTTTGCTTGCAGTATTTGTGTGATCATGTATTTTGCTAAGGGTGAAGTTCAGCTATTTAGTAGCAACGGCAGCATTCAGCATCAAATTAAGTTCTAATTGGACAACGGAAACTTAGGGTACCTATTTCTTCTGTGGGAGGAAAAAAAAAACCAAACCCTGCAGGCTCAATGTGTACTTGTAGATGTTCTCTCTGATACTAACCTTAGTGTTTTTCCATGCTGTGAGCAGTGGAATACATAATACTTTCATATAGCTTATAGCTAAGCTTAGATGTAGAATTTTTAATGTACGTTGCTAAAAATTCTCTTGCATGTTGGCTTTATTAAGTCAAGTACATTGGGTGAATCTCAGGCCCTGGGCTTTGTTTGTCCTGTGGAGCTCAACATACAAAGTTACCTGCTGTAATGGGTATGTTCAGAGTCAGATGTTCATAGCTGAGTTTACAGAATCTAATACTGAAATTATACAGCACTGACACCTGTACTAGAGAACCAGTATAAGCTAGCTTTTTAAAAAAAACAAAACAACAAAAAAACTCCCAAACCCCAACAACACAAAACCCAAACAAAACCTACAGCTTTTTCCAACAGTGTAAAATAATAAGTAGGCTTTCATATTCAGCTATAGAGATCTGTGTGAGAATTGAGTGTAAGTGATAATGGTGGTGGTGATTATCATTATATTCTTTTATTGCAAAACTATTCTCCTAAGGATAACAAAAATAAGATTAGAAACACTAGTCTAATGCACTTTCATTTAACGTTGGGTTGGTTTTTTTTTCCAAGCTGTCACAGTTTTTCCCTGCTGGTAAACTAAATTAAGAGACTTCTACACTTAGAATTTGTATTCAGACAGTAAAACATTACTTGCCAGCATCTGAAAACAAGTTGAAAGCTAAAGCCAGGTACATAATGTCTTCAAACATTTGTTCAGTTCCTAGGCTGTTTTAGATTCACACAATGCCAGGATACAATTTATTCTAGTTCTGGTAAGTTATTGTGTGTTTAAGCTTCAGTAATAGGACTGCTCTGACCCATTCTGTTAAATAACAAGTCACAGGTATCCATGTAATTTTTTTTTTTGTCACGCTGTCTTGTGCTATGGAGTTGTTCTTTACTGAATAAATAAGTGGAGATACAGAGTCTTAATGCAGGTTTTGGAGCTTCTTGGGGTTCTCTTTCTCCTATAAGAAAATGCTGTTACCCCATCTTTTGACTTCAGGACTGTGGTGGGGTTAACCTTGGCCACCAGCCAGAGCCCACCCAGCTACTCACTCCCCCTCTTCAAGAGGCTGGGGGGAGAAAATAGGATGGAAAAGCTTGTGGCTCAGGATGAGACAGGAAGGTTGCTTATCAGTTACTGTCATGGGCAAAACAGACCTGACTTGGGGAAAATCAATTTAGTTTCTTGCCAGTTAAAATAGATTTGGATAGAGAGAAACAAAGATTAAAAAATTTAAACACTCCTTCCCATACATCCCCATTTTTCCCAGGTTCAGCTTCACCTCGTCATTCCTGACTCTTCTACCTCCTCCACCCTGAGCAGTGCAGGGAGATGGGGGGTGGGGGTTGTGGTGCATTTGTAAGGCTTCATCTCTGCCTCTCCTTCCTCCTCATGCTTTGCTCCTGCTGCAGTGTGGGGTCAATCCTGTGGGCTGAATTTTCTTCAGGACATACCCGTCTGCTCTGGCATGGGATCCTCCACAGGCTGTAGCGTGGATATCTGCTCTGCCGTGGAGCACCTCCTCCCCCTCCTTCTTCTCTGACCTTGGTGTTTGCGCTGCTGTTTCATGCTCTTTTTCTCTCTTCCTCTGCCTGTCTGGCATTTTTGTCCTTTCTTAAATGCACTTTTCTAGAAGTGCCACCGTCTTGGCTGCTGGCTTCAGCTGTACCCTGTAGTGGGTCTGTTGGTGCCAGCTGTGTCCAGCACGGGCAGCCCCAGCCTCTTCTCAACGGAGGCCACCCTTCAGCCCCCCGCTGCCAGCGCCTGGGCACCTGCACCTAGGACAACCTAGAGATGCCTGTTGTTAGCACTTCAGTTACTCTTAAGTAACTTAGGAGTTAACTTTTTTGATTAAGTAGTGTTCTAATTGGCTTTGCTCTTGTTACTCTGAGCCTAATGCTGCAACGTTCTTATTCCTCTTTGGTATTAATTCTACATATTGTATCTTCAGATTTACATGCAGCTGCAGTGCTGGGGCAAGAAAACATCATCAACTAGTTATAAAATAAAGTGGACTTCTACTTTTTTTTACTTTTAATCTACAGCAGCTTTATATGTAAGGGCTATTTTCCACAGTAATAGAGCCTTCAAAAAGAAAGGAGCAGCTGGGGGGCTGGTATTGAAAATTGGTAAGAAGGAAAATGTTGTTGAAGCAAATGAGGTTATTTATGTAAGGGAGAGTGCTTCTTTAAAGGTATCTGGTCAGGGACCTTCTTCAGTGCCAAAACAGGATAGTAAGAAAAGGAGGAAGCCGTAAACAAGATGTACAGGGACACAAATCTGAGGGAGGCAGTGATAAGAACCAAACCTGGCCACTGACTGATGAGGGTGTCTGGGAATGTTCATTCCAGCAAATTTATCTGAGTGGGGACCCACTCCTGGGAAACTAAGGGAAAAAGGGGGAAATGGGAACCAAAAATACACAGACACAGACCTAAGAAAACAAAAGTGGAGACAATGACAAGAAACAAACCAGCCAGGCATGAGCTATCAAGAAACCACAGGCACCACTTCCAGGAATATCAGCCTGGCCTTTTCATCTAATAAGGCTGTAAAACAGGGGGGGATCCCACACAGCAGGTTGAGAGGAGTGCGGCAGGGGAAGGGGAGCAGGGAGGGACAAAAGGGGGGTAGGCAGAAAGGGGTATAAGAGGGGCTGGTTGTGTGTAAAACTGGGCTGGTCTGTACTCTTGTCTGGCTGAGCCTTTTGCTGGATTGCCACAGTCTGTCCTGTCTTCTTACATCTTCTTATTAAATCTTTTTGCAATGTTCTTTCTGCGTAATCTCACTCTCTGCCCCGTGTGCATGTGTGCTGCAAGGATGAAGTAAGTGCCAGCTACTGATGAGCGCTGCGTGTGTGAGTGGACAGGGCCGCAGCTACCGGAGTGAGGGGATGTCTGGGTGCCAGCTAGCTGGTGGGTGGGGGTCTTGGCTTCCAGCCTCTGGGGGGGTGGGTGTGGGGAAACGGTGAGTGTCCTGAAAACTAGCTACTGGGGGGAACTGTGTGAATGAGGTGAGTGAGGGGCAGAGTGCCGGTGGCTGGAGCAGGACTGTGGGTCGCAGCCCATGTGCCTGGTGCCAGCTGCTGGGCTGGGGAGGAGCGAGTGTCTTATCTTCCTCAAACCTGTTGTGCATGTGTGCTCACTGGCAAAACTTCAAGCTCGGCCAGCTGGCGAGGCAGGGACCTGTGTGATGGGTATGAGGGTCTGGGGTCTGGGCAGGGGTGTTGAGTGGACAGAGGGAGCCGTGAATGTGTGTGTACTTGTGAACCTGGGGAGCATCAAGTGTGTGCCTGCACTAGCGACCTTCTGCCTCTGCCAGCTGAAGAAGAGAAGGGGACTCGGCTCTCTCTGCTCGAGTTTTGTGTGCGTCCTCCAGGTAGGCGCTGTTGAAGGCAGCACCTTCTCTGTGGCAGCCTGTGTGACCTGCTGTGTTAGTGTTCTGTGTGTGTGTCCCTGGAATACATGCTGGGCTCTGCTACTGGTTGAACCTGCCAAAGGGAAAGCGGCAGCCTTGTCTGTCAGCCTGAGCAGAGACCCTGGGGCTGGGCTCCAACAGCCAGGCCGGAGACAGTCCTTGGCCAGAGTGGCTGGGAGAGGCAACCACTTCTGACATCCCTCAACAGTTTATACTTTGTCAAATTTTAAGTAAAGATGTCTTAAGTATTTCTGTTTCTGGCAGTGATGCTGCATGCTTTTAGAACTTAGCTCGTGGTACTCAGGAGCAGAATGTAAAAGGTCTCTGTCAAATGGTTTAAGTTCAATGGGGTGGGTGACCTTAAATTTCTAAAAATAAAATTCTGTTGTTCTTGATCTTACAAATAAATAAGTAAGTAAAGCTTCTTCCGCTTAAGTAAAATATGCTATCACACAGTGCTGCTTACACTTACATCTCTGGTATATTTGTGTGCCAGTATCTAAGCTAAAGCATAAAGGAGACTTGAAAAATAAAACAATTGTCCATGTTCTATTTCAGACTGAAAAAATTAATGGGATCCTACTGAATTTAAAAATCTACATAAATTGATAGGTCACCGTGGTTTTAAGTGGAAATACACAGCCATGTTTAATTTGTGTGCAGAAAAAAAGGCTTTGATGTCTGTTACCAGAGTTTGCAGGTGTTCTTTGCTGGACATGTAAAAATGCTTTAATTCTTGTAATGCAGCCATTCAGGTAGGATGTCCTTGCCCTCCCTGTTTTCATGACAGTTAATTTACTTAGGTTATTGTAATTGACTTTCGTGAAAGAACATCATGATCCATTCTCCTTCTTGACATGAAAGGTTGTATTTTACTTCGATGTGAAAACCTTTTGCTGTCCAGACCACCAGGAAGATCTGGTGGTGTGTTGCTCTGTGCTAAGTTATCAGGAATTCACTGTTGCAATGCATTTTTGTTGTTAGATTTAAATAAATTGATAGTTTGGGCTAACCTTACTCTTAATTCTTTCCTGGCAGCCGATTTATTTTGCACATTCCAAGTGAAGAAAGAGACAATGCAATCAGAGTGTGTTTTCAGATTGAACTTGCCCATTGGTTTTACTTGGATTTTTACATGCAGAACACACCAGGATTACCTCAGTGTGGGATAAGAGACTTTGCTAAAGCTGATATCCTTTTTATTACTGTGATTGTTCTCTGTCTCAGTGGATAAACTGCAAACTGAATGTTGTTAATGAAATTTCATACTTGCAGCAGGAAAGTGTCAGTTCATGTGTTGGTGATTAAAAGTTAGTATTGCTAGGTATGTGATTTTTATCTGTTCATTGCTTCCATGGTTTTGCAGCATCCACAAAAGAGATGTTTCTCAGCCTGCTAAAGAACTATGGAAAAAGGGTAATTTCTGATCTTTGAGGATTTTTCCTCATGGTTGTGCTTTGGCAGACTACGTCGGTTTCAAAGATGAGCTGTTGGAGCTTGTGCTGGTTTTGGCTGGTATAAAGTTCATTTTCTTCATAGCAGCTGGTATGGAGCAATGTTTTGGGTTTGTGCTGAGAACAGTGTTGATAACACAGGGATGTTTTCGTTACTGCTGAGCAGTGCTTACAGAGTCCAGGACTTTTCTGCTCCTCACCCCACCAGCGAGCAGGCTGGGGATGCACAAGAAGCTGGGGGGGACACAGCCAGGACAGCTGACCCCAACTGACCGCAGGGATATCCTGTACCACAGGACATCACGCTCAGCAAGTAAATCTGGAGGAAGAAGGAGGAAAGGGAGGATGTTCAGAGTGATGGCGTTTGTCTTCCCAAGTAACTGTTAGGCGTGATGGAGTCCTGCCTTCCTGGAGATGGCTGAACACCTGCCTGCCCATGGGAAGTGGTGGATGAATTCCTTGGTTTGCTTCGCTTGTGCGCGTTCTTTTTGCTTTACCTACTAAACTGTTTTTATCTCAGCCCATAAGTTTTCTCACTTTTACCTTTCTGATTCTCTCCCCCATTCCATCGGGCTTAGTTGCCAGCTGGGGTTAAACTATGGCATAGCTCTTCATGGTGTTTTGTCTCCTTAATTTAATCCCTTTCCAAGTAAATAGTGACATAAATGTTAATGTAGCTGAAGATGGTATGTGTTCCCCCATGGGCTGTGACATGTATTTGTTGGAAGTACTGAAAGTTGCTCCTAGAAACAGTTCTGTTTGTAAGGGAGAGGATGCATTTTTACTGAATTCATATGGTTGGCCTCTGTTTTTTTTTCATTCCTTACAAGGGGCACTGGAGTGTACTCTATCTAGTCCTTGCTGGAGGAAGAACTTGTGACTTTCATCCAGCAAGGGTTTTAGTTGTAACCTTTTCCTATATGTTCTTGAAGTGGGATTGGAGTATTGCTTCTAACTTTCATCATAATACTCGTTTCACTACACAATATACTTCTCTGTTAATGGATAACAGAGATTAGCTTTGAAACACTACAGCTTTTATTTTAACAATAAAGTGTAAGAATATGATAATTTTCTGTTGCTTGATATTATGCAGTTATATTTTATTTATTTTAGGCATGTTTTTAATTATAAATGTATTTTCAGACCAACAGAATTCTTCTAGTAATTGTAGGCAGTGCAGGAAAAATACAATGCAATAGATGTTACTTGTTCATTACATCTGTCCCTCTCCAGCTCACATTTGCCAGAAAAATTAGGTCTGCTGCAATGTGGTATTTTTAAGTACTCTGCTATGGAGTGTTTTTTATTGGTAGTGTAATTTTATATGTAATACATAATATTAATACTTTTATTAAGGACTTGCAGATTTGCTTTCAAAGTTTTAGAGTTATAAAGGTTGTTCATGTTTTGTCTGCATGGTGAGTTTTGGTAAAGTGTGTTAGAACTTAGATCTCTGTAATTTGATGTAATTAAAACTAACTGTTTTGCATAGTAAATACTTAAGTACAGATTCTGTACCATAGTCTAACAAATGATTGTGGGAAAAATTTATATCCACTTCAAACAAGAGATGAAACTGTATTTTTGTCTGTCTCTCTCACTTCAAAAGGAAAAAAAATGTGTTTAAGAATAACACATATTCAAAATAACTGTTATGTGATTACTTTTTCTTTAGAATTAGGGGATACCTTCCTTGAAACAAGCAGCCTTGCACCATCTTTTTTTTTTTTTTTTTTTTTTTTAATAGGCTTGTATCAGAATTACCAAATTATGTGATGCTTTCTGACCTTTAGAGTTTGGTAATGGATTATTCATAATATTTTTTTACTTCCAAGAGAATATGTCTTGAAAGCACTTAGGGGGAGGCAGTGTGGTTATTGTAAATGTTAAGTGGATATCTTTTGTATGTCTGTATGTGATTTGAAACTGGATGCTTAAGTTTATCTTCCTTAACATGCAGCTGTACTCTTCAATCACTGTCCTTTTTTACTGCCTCAAGGTGAAGATGTACAAAAGGTTTTAGATGAGTGGAAAGAATACAAAATGGGAGTGCCAACCTATGGTGCAATTATTCTCGATGAGACACTTGAAAATGTAAGTATGGAAATAGTTGTGAAGTGCTAGAGTTAAGGATGGCATAATGGTGGCAGAAGTAATCTTTTTGTTGTTTATGTTTTTCATCAGGAGAAAAAAAAAAGTGCTTCAGATTCACAAAGACCTTGCAGTTACTTGACACTGTTGAGTATGTACAGAAATATAGTATGGGAGACAGTACACAGACTTCCACTTGCTTTCCTACTCAGTTTTGTTTTTTTTATTCTAAGTTGCATGATCCCATAAAAAATTTCACAGTTCTTGCTGGAACACAGGTAACCTAATGGGTTCCTTCCTCCAGGCTAAAGTATCTTTTTGGAGAAGCTGGGAAAGGTGAAGGGAAGACATCAATAGAAATTGGTTACAATAGTGGGTGTTTGACAGTTGCATTCCCTTGTGTTTCCCAGGTTCTTTTGGTTCAGGGCTATTTAGCAAAGTCTGGTTGGGGATTTCCAAAAGGGAAAGTAAATAAAGAAGAGGCTCCTCATGACTGTGCTGCTAGAGAGGTAAGTTATATTTGATTCCCTTAAATCTAAGCTAAAGAAATTTTTCTGAGAGCTGGATATATGTGTTAGATGAAAAGACATTTTGCTTCAGTATCTCTTTATTGAAATTGTGTAAATAAATAGTCTATTCTTGCAGGAGTTGTCTGCTGTAGCTTTTAGTGCTTTTCTGAGTTCCAGAGTGGTAATAAGGGTGTGATTATATAATTTAAAATTGATGTTCGATGTTTTTAATTTTTTGCACTAACTTGCTAAGTATTATTTTTAAGGTTCTCTGCTGAACTATCAATTTACTTCTAAGTATTATTTTTGGTGTTTGGGAAATCTTATGTACTTTGTGGTTTTGGAATATTAATTTAAAGGGCCACTATAACTGTAAAAAGGTAGAAGAATGGGAATTTAGCTTATGTACACTAGGCTATGTAAACAGGCTAAAGAGTAGAGTTGGAAGTTGCAGAATATTACGTAAAAATTATGAGGAACTCTACTTTTCTATTTTTCAGTGATGCAGGAACAAGGAGCAGTGTATATGACAAGTAAAATCCGAAAACTAAAATCTGTGGGATTTGCTGCTGATGGACACCTAGATATATAGAGAAGCTGCATATTAAAAATAGTCTGTAAAAGAATATTATTGGTATAAATTCAATGTTCATGTAACATAATACATGTAGAATTTTTGAGAGGGAAAATTAAAATGAGTGAAAGTACTAAGATGCATTAGTTTTCTTCATGGTTGGACTGAATCAGCTTCTGAGAAACCATGGATTTTATTTTTTTTTTAAATATACCTGTCGAAGATGCATGAATGAAAAATTCCATATTTCTAATTCCCTGATTGTGCTTTCCATTCCACTCATATGTAATATGGACTTGTAATAGCAAAATAAGGTGTTAGATCTTGACATTGCACTATTATGTGATGGACGCACATGAACTACACTTTCACGTTAGCAGGTACTGATTTCTGAGTGTAGAACGTTATTTATATAAGTGACTTGCCAAAAAGTGAAACACCTGAGCTACAGATGCAGTGGGCTGTCAATGCAGAACTTAAGGGCTGGGGAAGGATAAGCAGAGACCTAGTAAGGTTAACTTGATTATTCAATGCATGTCTCTTTCCCCCTACCCCATAAATAGCTTGTTCAGTTAAACATATACTAGTAAGGTGCTTTTAGGGTTGGACTGAAGAACTGACTGAAGGGAGAGGAGACACTAAAAATACATGGACCACAACAGAGTGGGCAGGACAAACTAGGCGTTAATTGCTTCAGGAAGGAATGATGTGAAGTATGCCTTCCTCTTTACTTCAGGTTATGCTAGCAAAAGCATTCAAGTGAACACAGTTATACTGGGGAAAAAAAATCTTCTAATTTTTTTGTTGTTGTTGTTGGTTTTTTTTGAATTGCTTTAGATTACACTAGTGAACAGCTGTTGCTATGATCTTTTCCATCAAGGTAGATTGTCATTGTGGATAAACTGGCAAATTCTTCAATGCTTACATGTGGCTGGAATCAGGATGTCTGTAACATCTGTGCATAAATCTATAAATCTTTTAACTGCTTTTGCTGGAGTTGGCACAGGTCTAAAACCATAAACTGCATTTGTATAAGGTCTAATTGAAGAGGTCTTCACTGGGCAGTGCCTATACAGTTCAGTAGTATTTTAGAAGCCAGTGAGGGCAAAAACGAAATGGATGATTCTCTTGGTAAAAGTTTCTACAATGAATTCTCCTGAATCATCTGGAAAGATCATTTAGGAAGGGAAAACATTAGTGTTAGAAGTAGAGAAGAAAAGCGTATCTTCTCTTAATTGAGACTTTGGTGTGGGTTTTTTGTGTGTGGTTTTTTTTTTGGTTGGGTGGGGGGTTGGTTGGTTGGTTTTTCGCCTAAACTCTGCTATTCTTAATGTAGTTAGATGGGAAAATAGCCTGCTTTTTATTTTGATAGAAGAGGAGCTGTATGTGCTAATGTGAAGAATAACTGGTCAGTTATTTGCTTTGAATTAAAGACTTTTTTTTCATATTCGTGATTAATTTTCTCTGAGTTTTCAAAAATTGAGCAACCATTTTGCTGATGCCAGTATATACATCGGTATTTTGCATAACATACTTTGAGTATTTCCTGCTATTACTATTTTATATACAGTTATTTGATTCTGTTTTTCATTATACATACACAGGAGATGAGGGTGTAGAGGAGGTTTTACTGAAGATCCTGTCCCTCTTTTTAATTCTAAATCTGGTCTTTAAAAAATTTAGCTAAGGAATTTTGCCTTTGGATTATTGGCAGTGGGGCTTAATAGCCCTGGAGTTAATATCCAGTTCTATGAGTAAGTGATTGTTCACATGCGTGTTCCACTCTCGGGGCAGAAATGTTTTGGACAGTGGGATCAATCCTGCATGTTTTCTGAGTACTTGTATTTCCTGTGGAGACTTTGAGGACTAGGAGGTTTCTAAAAATGATTTATTTAGCAAGCTTAGAGGCATGATCTTATTTAAGCTATTAGGTGTGTTTGATACGAATCTTTTTATATTATAAACCTCGCATATTTGAGAATGTTGTCACGAGTAAATACTTCAATGTAAGGCTTTGAGTAACCTGATCTAGTGAAAGGTGTCCCTGTCCATGGCAGAGGGGTTGGACTAGATGATCTTTGAAGGTCCTCTGCAACCCAAACCATTCTGTGGTTCTATGATCCTTCATGGCAAGACCATAAAATATGCAAAGAAAATGCTCTTTTAAAATATCATTGTCTTTTTCTAGTAATCCCCAGCAGGTATAACGCTCCTGTTTTTTCTTTAAAGTAGCTGACAATGCAGTTTTACATTTCTTTGTCAGCTTGAATATGCAGTTTGAATTTTGTAATTAGAGTTTTGCTACCCTGTTTCTGGGTTTTGTTACTAATGTAAAAATGATTGTATGTTTTGGGGGTAGAAGGTTCATGAAGTAGAAGGACTGTTGAAAGAGAAGAAAAACTGAGATGCAAGTAAACCTTGCTAGAATTTGAAGATGTCTTTGCTCCCCAAATAGTAGTTTTTGCTGTGAATAAGATTTCCGTGCATCCAGCAACATGGAGGAGCAGCTAGAGATTCCTCATCCTTATTAATAAATTGCTACATGAAGGTGTAATAGAGTTGTTTCAACTTTTATTACAGGTCTGTCTTAGAGAAATATAAAGCACATAGGATCTTAGATACTTTTTCTATTATTGACCATATATCTCTGTGTAAAGGGTTGTCTTTCCCAGTAGTAGCCTGCTTTCATGGATAGATCTGAAGAATAGTCATTCCTTCCCTTGTGATGATAGGTTCTGAAAGGGTAAATCTGAATACACACACTGATTTAATCTATATGCTTCTCAGGTGTTTGAAGAAACTGGGTTTGACATAAAAGATTATATCTGCAAAGAAGAATACATTGAGCTGCATATTAATGATCAATTAGCACGGCTGTACATCATTCCAGGAGTTCCCAAGAACACAAAATTCAACCCCAAAACTAGAAGGGAAATTCGGGTATGTGTTGTTTGAATCTATAGGAACCTTGTTGTGGAGCTTGTTTTTTTTTTAAAGCTAATGGTCTGCAAAAAAATGAAACAACCAAGGATGATGAATACCTCAAATACTAGGTACAAATAGGGTCTTGTCAACTTCTTGCAACTCTTCTGCAGACTGATTCTTGACCATCTGTCTGATGTCTCCATTCATCATGAAAACAACTTTAGCGCATACTGTAAAACTATAATCTCCCTTTCTTTTCTCTTAGGTGGTGTATGTGTTAATAATTTAATGTTATTACTAGTTAAAACTGCCTATATAACTATATGTTCTTCTGAAGATGTAATTATTAATTGGTGATATACAAAAGCCTAGATATCAGAAGGAGAAACTAAGGATTGTGTTCTCTCTTTCATGGCTGATACCATCCAGACTTAGAGAATAGTGTATTTTAAGGAGGAGGTTGGGAGGGGGACACAATGAGAACTGTTTTGGATGGTTTGTGTACCATTAGGCTTTTAAAAGGTATCGTGAAAGGGAGAAACAAAAACTCGGGTAGTAGACTGTTGGAAACTTTGTTCTTGATATCCATAATCTTTGAAGTTTGATTATCTTTCTTGTATTGCAATTCAGTTTGAAACAGCTACCCCCTATTTTTCATACACGTGGTGCTACTGAACAGGGCATCTGGTTTTCTAAATAGGAAAAGGTACTTCCAGTTGACTAGACAGAGTCTCTTAATTTCTTGCATTAGAGACATATTTTTCAAAATATGAAGTACTCTGAGATTTTTAAAAATGTACAGTAAATACCACCCTTTGTATAATGGTGACTACCTGCGTGGGGATGATGAAGAGTTCTTACAATGACAGATTTTTGTTTCCCTGCTGAAACACAGACTTCATCTGATCTAATACAACTAGACATGCTGTTTCTGTGTTCCCTGTAGAACTGTATTGACAACCTGTTCAGTTTGTAACTTCTTTCCATAATATGCATCTTATCTGGACTTTGGGGCTAGGTTCTGCAATAGAAAAGCTCATGTGGATTCTTCTATGTGTGTATATTCAGAATATATACAGTTTTAACAATTAAAACTAATATATAAATTATAATACATGTTCTATCCTTTACCCATGGGTTGTTTTATAACAAAAACTGAAACTTGCTCTGCAAACTAAATCCCCTTCTTTCTGATAATTTTTGAACTAGTATTGGTGATCTAGTTTTGGTGGTATTTTAAATAAAAATAGCAAGAATAGTAGTCACTTTGAAAGTTAGTTAAAGCCTCTACCTTTATTTATGGCACTCAGTGTGCAGTGGTTTGATTTGGTTTTTGAAACCCTTATTCACAATTTAGTTGCTGGGTAATACCTTTCATATTTTAGGTGCCATATCTTGCAATGAGTATGTGCTGTGCCATCTCTTACTCTGCAGTTGCAGTCAGAAGAATGACCCCATTATTTATTAACCTTTTGTGAAAAACCCTGTTGTGATCTGTTAATGAAAGTCTTCCATTGTAATTTTTTTAATTGAGGGAAATAGTTGTGGTTGATACATGTTTGTAACATTTTGTAAGGCTACAGTGGTGGGTGTTTGATTTTATTTCTTGTTTTTCTAGAATATTGAGTGGTTTTCCATCAACAAATTACCTTGCCACAGAAATGATATGACCCCAAAGTCCAAGCTGGGTTTGGCACCTAACAAATTTTTTATGGCAATTCCCTTCATCAGGTATGTCTGAGATGAGGCAAATGCTAGGCCAGTTCCTTTCAGACAATTTTAATTCCTTTAGATTTGTTTTAGTAAGTAGATCTTGTTGCACTTCTCCTTGCTCACAGGCCATTGAGGGAATGGATTTCCCGAAAGAGTGGAGATTCCTCAGATAGCGACAATGGATTTTCATCTGCATTGAACACACCCTCTAAGCCCAACTGGGAAAAAGCTAGGTAAGAAGCAGGTCAGTTTAACACCTCTATATCCTTTCTATAAAACATTGGTCATACAAAGCTGTTTGTCCTTTCTCTTGCTCCGAGTATTCATGTTCCAGTAATAGAACGGGTTAATAAAAAAATAAAGTTGTGTGCATAACTCATAGGACTGTAAATAGGATGAGAAGTTAACTAATGTCATCTGTCGTGGTTTAACCCCAGCCAGCAACTAAGCACCACGCAGCCGCTCACTCACTCCCCCCCCCCCAGTGGGATG
>JAVJGG010000074.1:22206261-22227288 GCA_035590195.1 Aviceda cuculoides | reverse complement strand
GCATACTGAATTCAAAACACAGCACTGTACCAGCTACTAGGAAGACAATTAACTCTATCCCAGCTGAAACCAGGACATCATGATACACTTTTTTTGGTAAATTCTGACATGTGTCAGAACTGAGATAATTTCTTGAGTCCTGTCTATGGGAATCCAAAAAACAGAAGCTAAAACAAGTAGGTAACTTTCAATGCTTCAAGTTCAATGCTTTTGGCACTTCCATAGAGCAAAAACAGGACTCTCTAAAGTAGGACTGTAAGGTACTATCAGAAGTAGCTAGATAGATAAAACCTTTGGGGGTTAATAGGGGAACAAGTGCTGCTGGCTTTTGATTCCGCTGAGCTTAAAAGCGGTAGAACAAACTTTAAAACCTGTAGTCCCAAAGACAAGGACATGCTCCAGTAATTCAAGTCAGGTCAGCACCAACATTGAGAACAACAGGACAAATGCTAATGTGGACCTAGCTTGTTGTCTATGCAGAGCATAGGTTTCCTACCAGCAGGCAAAACAAAGCTGGGTGAATGCAGTGAGCATTATTAGTTTCCACACTAGGTTACTTAAGCTTGTCGTCCAGGTTTTTCTCAAAAAGCAGAAAATTTTCATATTTCTCTTCTGCTATCAGTAGGTATGAAGTTGTGTTTTAAAAAGTTTGTTTTCCTGTACTAGATCCAAACTTCGCTGTAGTCATCACGTGTTTACAGATGGCTTTTCAGGAGAGCAGTGGGTGAAGCCAAAACAGCCACAGAAGCCATATAATCATCCTGAGATGTCTGAAGTTTTGAAAATAAAGGTGTGTTGTTTCTTAGGCAAACATATGCATCTAAGCTATTTAACATATGTCTTTGTTCGTAAGTGTTCCTCTCTAGAATGAAAATATTGGATTTCATCATCATAGCATGCAAAAATAAAACTGTGGAGAAAAAAAATCTTGGGAATTCTCAAATTTATCTGGCATTAGAGGTGGTGGGTATCAGGTGGTCGTTGTGTTGTTTCAAGTATAGATAGTAATTATTACTTACCATTTTGGTGTCTTCTGTGTACCATTTTGAAATATTTTGGGTACCATTAATATATATGCATCAGTGTATGAGAACTCACTGAACTGAATTTATTTTGTGATACAGTGTCTGTGATAGCACAAGAGAGACTGAGTAACAGCTGATGGTTGTTTGTAATTTGAGAATATGTTTGGTTAATTTCAGTGTGCTTCAGTTTGTCTACAGAAGATACTGTTCACATATTTTGAGGTTATTTGGAGGTTACTTTAATAAGTAGTAAGTGTCAGTGCAATGATGTTCAATGCTGCCATTTAAATTCTTCTCTTTACTACATTTTGGACTTAATGGCAGGGTCAAACCTTGAGGAGCAATGGCAGAAAGCAGTATCAAGACACTTTTAGCCAAAAGAAGCGAACAAATGGAGTCAACAATCAACCAGTTAAGCAAAACTATACCTTGGTAAGAAACATGCAGTGATTAACAGGTTGCAGTAATGCTTAACAAATGTCCAGGACAATGTCCTGCTGAAACAAAGTAGAGTGCATATCTAACAAAAGTATATTTGATCAGAATATTTGGTATGCATTTGTAGAAATGTGACATTTCTTACCTTATATGCATATACATCTATAGGCAAGCAGACTAAACTTCAAAGTTTGCATTTTGGAAGGAAGTCTTATTTTAGCAGTTGAAAATGTCAGCTGTTTCAGTAGACAATCCTGCAGCTTTCCAGATATCTGTCAGGTAATAGCCTACTGTAGTGTGTCACAATAATAATAAGTCAGTGTAGTACATGTCTTATTCATGTATGATATATTATTGTACGCATGGAGTTCTGTTATGCAGCAATTAGATACAAAGTGGTAATGCATACATTTATTATTTCCCTTCTCTCTAGGGAAAATATTGAGGTGCAGACTTGACTTAACCACCAGAATCTCATATGGTTTTTTAACCATACAGTAGAACTACAGCAGTCTGTAAACTCCAGTAGATATTCTTGGTTTGTTACCTTTTCCTTGCAGTAACTGATTGTCTTTGTCCCCACCGTTCTGCTGGCTGGCAGAAGGCTCACTGAGATACCTCTCTCTTTTTAATATAATGTCTTTTTGATTCCTCCCCTTGCCGCCTCCCCCATTTTTTATGGCTCCCCAATTCTACTTTGTTGGCTCTTGTGCAGCAGTGAGCCCTGGTTCTCCATGCAGCTCAGCTGGTTTCTCTGGGCTTCAGTTTTTCTTGTTTACTGGCTCTAAGCTAGATGTTTCCCATTCTGGCTTGTGGTTATTACCTTCTCTTTGTTTTTCATGTGAAAGTGCAGAAACCATTTACTCCTGTAAAATCCTTACTATAGCAAGAAATGGTTAGTTGTATTTGGGTCTGAGAGTAGAAAAATGAAAAGTTGAAGAACTGACTGCTCAGAAATTTGACTGTATAGAAATAACTGTAATGGGAATCTGTAGGATCATGATGGAAACAAGTGGAACTGTTACTCCACTTTGTAACTGCTGTTACAAAGTAACTCCACAGTTACTTTGTAGGCTTTTTACAGACTTTGTGAAATACTTGTGTGGTATTTCATTTGCATTTTCATGATTGTCAGTCTTTTGAAGTTTAGATATTTCATGTCCCAGTGATAATTTTCTAATACAATTTGAAGGCCAGGGAACTCTTAATTCTCACAGAGTGCATAGGGCCAGACTTGTCTCTGTATTTATACTTACAGCAGCATACCTGGGGCTAAAACTTAACTCTTCCCTGGAGAGTTCTAAGTTTGTGTTGCTAATGCGTGCTGATTTAATTGGCAGTAGCAGTGTGTTTGCAAATACATTCCCCTTGCCTTTTGGGACAAGCCGATTGAAGAACGGGCTTATGCATGTGCAGCTTTGATTCCACACCATCATATGCAAGACCTTTCCAGCTTAAAACATATAGAAGTACTCAAAATTTTTCTCTAAAAGCCTGCATTTTAAAAATGGTTTGTTGACTGTTAAAAGGTTGCATGCTTCTGAAAGACTTCTGGACTTGAAGCATGCTTACTAGATAAAGCAACATGACAGAATTCATGTTGAATTACAAGTAAAATAATTCACACATCAGGAGGTCTGTCAAAGCAAAACAACCAGCATGCCTTTTAGCTGATTCTTAAGCTATGCTCCTAAGAAATAGAAGCCATTTTTTAATGAATTGTGTAATGTATGGTCACTCCTTAAACAGAAATGTGAAAAAAGGCTTCATCCAAGAAGACTTCAAGATAACTTTGAAACAGGCAAGTACAGTCTGAATTTTCATCTATTGTCATGCATTACAGGCTGAAGGCACCTGAATAATGGTGGTTGAGGGGCCTTCCTTGTATGCTAACCTACCAAATGTTATAAAGCTGTATTTTCTAAGGTAATCTGAGGGGTTTGGGGTTGTTTTGGGGGGGAGTTAACTTCCTGTGCTACTTCATGTTGGTTTTGCAGTTGTTCTCCTTAATTAAGACTGTCAGATTATACCAGGTGGCTGAGCAAAAAATAACTGAAAGCTGGTTTAGGAAATTAGCATCTGAGTCAACACAATGCTGGTAACTGAGTGTTGGTTCAAGGTTTTCTGTCCAGCTAGTAATAAGTCGCAGTTGATATTGGACTAGTCTAGAGAGTGCACACAATTCTTTACTTACTGCTCAGAAAATTGGCCCTATTTCTTTCCTTCTTACCAAGAAATGACTTGCAAAACAGCACCTCTGGGTAAAACTGGCTATTGACAGTGTCTTCGGATTGCTGTGACTTTTAAGATTTGTTCTAGCCACTAGATGACTTCTATATATGGCTGTTTGAGTTACCTTCTTCTGTTTATGACCAGACATACACATTTTGTAATAAGTATTAACTGAATATACATTTGAGGTATGGCTTTTTATTGATACTTTTATTGATAACTGTTTAAATTTTTTTATGCTTTTTTCTCTTTAAGCAGATGCAGCATATGACATGTATTGCTTCAGTGAAGACCCACTGCCAGAACATGTAGAGGGACATTCTGTGGCATGGAATGGCCATTACAAATTTGCTTTCTCATCAAGAGCTTTCTTGAGTTTCAAGTTTGACCATGACGCCATAATGAAAAGTTTTGACCTCTGACAGCAAACTTACTAGGGACAAAAATAAGACTTGCCTGTTGCAATTAAAGGAGGTTTTTTATCCAGCCTTACTCTTTCTCAGGAGTTTTTTTGTTTCGTTTTGTTTGTTTTTAAATGCAATGCAGGGACTGACTGGTGGTTTGGAAGGGTTTGTTCTTTTTGCAGTATGGCAGTGGCACAGTCAAGTGTTGCACTTTAAATGCAGTACAGCCTTTTTCCACAAAAGTACCTTTCCAGTGTTCAGTTCGCTTGTTCCTAGCTGTACATTAGAGGGCATTCTTTTTCCTTTGTTTTTTAATTAACATGCTGTGTGTTTTGTAGAATGTCATTGACTTTTTTTTTAACTGTTGGAGTATACCTGCTTGCTTAAACTTCAACTGCTCTGATGTAAATTATTGGACTTGTTAGTCATTATTGCATAGTACGTTGCAATATTATAGCAGTGGCAATGAAACTGATACTCAGAGGACTCCTCTGTCCTAGCAATTTTGAAACCAAGTTGCACATTTCAAACCTAGCCTCAGCCAGTCATCCTTCATGTGTCCTGGTTGCTTCCCCAAAATACCTTCCCTCCTTCACACTGATAGTTTCTGTTGGCTGGCGATCAGTAGTACTTGGAGTCAAATCTATAGCATGTTGACTTCTTGTACCCAGTCTGCCTCTGTCTTCAGTAAGGATACACAAACTGGGTAGAACCTAGCCATTCAGTGTCTAGCTTCAACTCTTATGCAGTCTCCCCAGCTGCATAAGAAGTTGCAAAGTTTTGTGTTAGCCTGCTTGGCTTGGAAGTTGCAGCTGCTTTCAGAAAGGAAAAGCTTAAACTTGTCTGTGAGAGGTTACTCATGTAGAATTTATACTGGATGTAAATAGGCCTCTAGATCTTGCTGAGGAGGAAGGCAGGTGCATGGATAATAGAGTCATTGTGCGACACTAAACGGCTTAATCAGGCTTGCAATAACTATTCTAAGGGTGTCCAGTATTGTATTCTGTGCTGTTGTCCTCAAATCTCTTGTGTAGTGTATGCTCTGTATATATCCAGTAGTACTGAATTGCACTTGCAGTTAGCATTTAAATGATGTAGCCTCAGTTGTTTTCAGCTACAATGCTTTCTTAGTAAAAATATAAAAAATTGGGGGGGGCAGGGGGGGAAAAACAGTAAGAGTTGAGGTGACGAACTGTTAAATCACCTTCATGTTTCACACTAAGGGGTTTTGAACATGTGCTTTGCAGTTAAGAGAAATGCACTGAAATAACTTGTCACAGCAGCTTGTGGTAGCAAGCATGTTGTCCCAGATTTAAAAATGGACTTTTCTCTAAAATAAAGGTAATTGGTAACTTCATAGGTTGAATGAACTATGCCCTTGTCTCATCACAGTGTATGCTCATGCACTGGGTCTTTATGCAACTCGTGTCATCCAAAACCAAAATCCTGGTCTTCCTTCAACCACCCTACTTCATCTACCCTACCTGATCTGTTACTTAGTGCTTTTCTTCAGAAATAGCTTTAGAACCATCTCCTGGTTTATTTACCTGTCTGGCACCAGGTGATTTGGGACTATAATGCTGTAATAGTCTTGGTGATGGGAACGCTGGACTTCTTATCAGTCAACAGGAGAAACAGACTGCAGCATTTCCTCCTTCTGGAGGGCAAGAGTCCTGAGGGCCTTGTCTTTCAAGACCGAATTGTGAAATAGCTCTATCTATCTAGCTTTGTCTCACTTTGTTTTAAAAAAAAAAAAGAAAAAAAAAAAGTATCCAAAGGCTGTTCAAAACTGTAAATGGTGAAGAACAGTAATTGAGAAGGTGGGATAATGCTGGAGGAGGTTATGTTATTCAGCTTCAGGTGAAAACTAATCTTTAGTTACTTCTTTAGTGTAAGTAGTTGATTTCCCAGCAAAAGTGCCTTTACTCATGGTGAGGCAGAATCTTGTATTCGGATCTTGAGGCTGCTACTGCCGGTGGAGTTAACAAGACTCTCCTAAGGCATGATTAAATATCAGGCTGTGGAAATCTTTAAGTTGACGTTTCAAATAAATTACAGTTATATTTCATCTAATGCTCTGTGAAATAAGGGGGATATTGATGAAACAGTGAACTTGCAGCTTCTGTCAACTGTTTGGGAAATCATGTCCCAGACAGGAAGTCTTTAGAATGAAGCAAGTGTGTCCTATGAATAGGAGGTGCTAGCTGCCCTCTGTATTCACTGGGTCATTTTTTTTTCTTCTTAGTGAGAGGTTGGTTCAGTGTAAGAGAAATTAGTTCCTTCATTAAGCAACCCAAAGTGGGGCTTATACATATGTCATGATTTTAGTAAACCTAGCCTTAATGTGAGTTGCAAATAAATGTGATAAATATGCAATAACTTACTTCTGTGTATAAGGGTACTGTTTCTTGTAGTAGCATTGCTTTCTGCTTTCTCAGTAAGGTTTCTAAAACAATGTACGTGTAGTGGCATGTGGTCTGTCTACCTTATGGGTTCCATTGTGCCCTGCACTGTGAACATTTTGAATTGTTTACTATTGTTTATGTTCTTATTTCACCATTCTTTTATAATTAAGTATATTTCTAAGTTTAGAAGTACTTTAGTTTACATTATCTTCTGTAAAACAGTGAAGAAATAACAAGTGAGATACAGAATTTAGTTCCATGAATTTTTATTTTATGGGAGCTAGACACAGAGAAACAAGTAAC
This sequence comes from Aviceda cuculoides, assembly GCA_035590195.1. NCBI lineage: Eukaryota > Metazoa > Chordata > Aves > Accipitriformes > Accipitridae > Aviceda > Aviceda cuculoides. The sequence goes on along the minus strand of JAVJGG010000074.1, from coordinate 22,220,481 downwards.
TGTTTGCATGTCAGACTCAAGAGCTGATGTTAAGATACTTGAAAAACAAACATTGCTCAATTTGAGAATGCTTGCCTCTAAGGGGTTATTCAGATTATGAATGGTCATTCAATGTTCTTGAAATTTAAGAACTCATGGAATAAATGAACATTTAACAAAGAAACTTACAAATATTTGGGTGCTGGGAATCTAGTACTAGTCTGCAATTTCTAGTACTACATAAACTCCCTGCTTTAGTATGAAATTTTTAGCATCTCTCCTTCACAGAATGCTCTGAACTTTGAACTCTGACTGAAGAGTGATCTGCCTAATTGAATGACGTATGTTCTGTGCTAAAATGCTATTAACATCAACTCCTTGTACATGCACACTTTTCAAAGTAGTCTGTGTCTTACATAGTTTGAAGTCTGGAAACGGTACTGGGAAGAAGAGGGGAAATAGCTTTATTTGTTGCACAGTCAAAGTATTTTCTTTAACACAATTTAAGTTGTTTAGACAAACCTTGCATAAATAGTTTCTAACAAAATTTTGGGCCTAGTGACTGTTCCAGACTTCTGTGCTGTGCTCCAACCTTCCCGATTTAATTCGGTGATTTGAGAATAATATTTACTGTGTTCTTTCCTTCACCTACCTGTTATAAATATAAGTTCCTTTTTTAAAACAAGGCAGGCTTTGTGTCTGGCTATTCCTAACAGACTTGCTCTCAGACTGTAATTTCAGATATAAAATTATTTTTTCCAATTTTTACTTTCTGTAGTAGAGTTGCTTTTGTTGATTTGCAGTTTATAGCAGCACTCATGTCATTCTGGTATGAAGAGCAAGAGTCTACATGAAGAATCCAAGCTCTAATATCCTGTGGTGTAAGATAGCACTGCTGCTCCATGGGTGACTGGCTGTCCAGTTGTTGGGTCAGTGGGCTATTTAAACCTCAGCTATCCATTTTTTATAAATTCTGAGCAAGAGAGTTTTTTTCCAGAGGTAAAGTCAGGTGCCTTCATCTTTTAAATTAGAAGTTATACTCAAAATGTGTTAGGAAGCTCAAAATTATTAGAACTGGTAGAACAGCCTCTCTTGTTGATTTAAAATCAGTTTATTTACAGAAATTGTCTTGCACTGTAATGTTAAATAATCTGGTGCTTATACATGACTTCATAATTTCAGATTGTTTTTATTATTACAGCGTTTCAGCTTTTGAAGCAACCAAAATTATTAAGACATGGTAAATTTCTACAAACGAACTGAAGGTGCTTTTACAGTAAATTAGGCTTGGAAATGTCACTACTCTTGCATAATAGGTTTTTGTTCTTATGCATTTATAGCAATAGTGTAGTTCAAGAATGAAAGTAGGCTGAATGCTAGTATTTGCACTGTTCTCAATCCTGTATATAAGCACTGATAGATGCAGTAGGATTTGTGCTGTGTGTGCATTTCACAATAGATCATGAACTTGTAAGGAAGACAACATATGTAGCAATTACATTGGCCATATTCAATATCATACAAGAGGAAGTATTCTGGATTAGTAATCATCAAAATTTCACAGGGTACAGAATGTTTAAATTTGAACAGGTCCACTATGAAATTTACTGAAAACACTGAGTATTTTGTCATTGTTAAGCATTTATATTGTTGATCAGAAGAACTAGCTTCTAGTTTTGATTATGGGTTACAGTTCAGTGCCTTTAAGAAAATGATTACAGCTCATGGAGCGTTAATAATTTTAAAACAAGGCACTTAACTTTTTAAGAACATAGATCCTGCAAACTCAGTTCTCTACAACACTTTCCACTGTGATAAAAAACTTACTTTGCAAATTTTTTTAAGCACGTTTGAGCAAAATTACTAAACTAGGGAGATGAACCATTTGTATCTTGCTGGTTGGGTATGTATTTTTGTTATGCAGGAAAAGTATGCAAAACTGCATGATTAAGAGCTCTCAGCAAATACTTCTCGAGCCTATACTTAAAACAGGATCCTTAAGTAACTTTACTATGTCTGCATGGCACTGCAGTATATGGAAGCTGTAGTTCAGCCCTGAGAAGCAGTTTAGCTGGGTTTGCAAGGCGCTTTAACATTAAAAAGCAACACAGACTCCATGGAAGAAGGTGGGCTCATTAGTTTTGGTATAATGGTAGATTGCTGTAGGTGTTCCAGGACCCAGGCTGACTCAGGTATTGCTGCCCAAAGATAATACTTTTCTGTGCAGCATTGCATGCCTTGCAGAAAATAGGGAGCTGGTGTTCTATTATATGGCTCATGCATGAAAGGTTATGTCTTCCTCCTGTTCGTTTAAAGCTCAAGAACTTGATCTGTTCTCCTCACTGGTATGTAAGTGGCATATCGTTGCTAATTAAGCAGGAAGTATGTACAGCTAATAAGATTAAAACCATGTAAAGTTACAGATTTTATTCCATTTCCATTATGTTATCTTGAAGAAAGTTTGCATTGGTCAACTCTTCAATTTTAGTAAATACAATCTGTAACTACCTGTAACATCTGCTGTACTGATGATTGTGATTTTGTTATTCACTGATGCAGAAACTGAAGCACACCATTTAAGAGGCTATGACTAAATTGACATTATCTTCTATACTGTAATTTTTCTCTGTAAAATTAAATGACTTGTGTATAAACTTACTGAAGTACTGAAGTATGAATATAAGCATTGCTGATCAGTGTGAAATGTAAAGCCTGTGCTGTGGGTACGGGTTATTCTTTCACTGCAGAATGTTTAAATGTTGCCTTAAGCCAATCAGCAGCACTGATTATATATAGTTCCAGGAACAGAAGTATTATTTTTTCAAGTCAATTGTAAAGGTGGACAAGGGGCCCATCGAACACAATGGAAAGCAAAAATTTTTTTCTAAAAGGTGTTAGATGTACTGGAGAAAGGGAAATATGTGAACTTCAATCAGTGCTCTTGAAGTATTTATGAAATAGCAATTTTTTTTTTTTGTCCATGTAACTTCTTATTAAAAGAACTGGATGTGTGGAAACAGTTTCATATGTGCCCTTCCATTTCTATAAAGTGCTCGCTGAAGCTGTAAAGGGTTTGTGGCAAGTACTAATGTTCTTGAGCTCAGCTCAAACCTGTGATCAGATCTCCAGTGAGTTCTTACCAACTTTTTATGTCCCTATTATGGGAACTTCCTGATAGTGTCGCACCATCTCCCTCAGTAACTTACCTTGGAGAAAGTCTTTGTGGTACCTTTAAGTAGATCCATTTAACAATAAGATGGCAAGGTACGCTAAAGCAACCCCAGAGGCAAAGAAACAGCATTAGAAATTTATTCAGAATATAAGAACATTTGTAAAATAAGTATTATAAATGTCTCTGTATAAATAAATGCAGTTTTTACAATTCTATATCAAATAAACACAAAATAGCTATTTTACAGCAGCTAGGAAACTAAAAAGCAGCAACACATTTAAAGCTAATTCAGTAATGTGAAGAGCTTCTAAAATTACAATGCATGGTACAGTATTAAAGGAGGAGAAAATCCTAATAAAACCAGTGGAACAATACTGACATTAGCGCAAATGTAGTCATATGTGCTTTGCAATAGCTAACAGTACATTCAAGCTGGTGAAGATTTATATGTTTAACTAGGAAAAAAAAGTACTTTTTTTCTGAACACACTGTGAAAGACAAAGTTTCATGCACTCTGGTGACTGAGGGGAAGAAAAAAACCAAACACCCTAAGATTAATTAATGAGTGAACAACTAAGGTTCTTTAGCAATAACCACCTCTTTTTCTTACTTTGCAAATGTACTGTTTCTGCAACAAGTGTTAAGTCAGGTTGCTGTGACTCCAGGTGATTTGCGCACTTGTCTGTAGGCTGGTGTGCTGGTATTTCAAACAGTTGCATAAAAGGAGGTGGTTTTTTGGTATTTATCCTCAGGGTTGGTGCCATTTTAACAGGTACACTGGAACTGCAGCTAATTGTTAATATTAAACAGTTTTCACAGTAAGAGTAAACCTTTTGCCACTTCCCTATTAGTTTTTTCCAGTATGCCAACAAATGAAGCGGTAGCTGCTTTAGGCAAAATAACTGGTGGTCTGGTGAACTATAGCTACTGCTGAGGCTGTATGATACCAGTCTTGATTTTTTTATCTACATGCCCTATGGGAAGAAAGGGGGAGTGGCTTATATTTACTGATGATTTATAATTTATTTTAAAACACTTTTAGAGCACAGTTGGGAGGGAACATATGCAGTAGATGTAGTAAAACAGCATTCAGTTTATGCAGAATCAGGAACTCATTAGGCCTGAAAAAGGCACAGAGGAACACTGCAGCTTTTTATGCCTTTAAACCCAGGTGCATTTTATGCTTTAATTTTTATTCTTCCTTTGAAGATAGGTTTGAATTCAAATGCTTTAAGCTTCACTGTATTACGTTTAGCAGCTTCTGTAGCTACTAAGAAATAGCAAAAAATAAACACAAGAGGAAAGCCAGTGCAGCAGTGGTTTCTAGTCACCTTAAGCAAAAGGTATTTTCACATGGACAGTTTGAGATGATCTCAAGTTACATGGGTGTTTCAGATGCAAGGCGGCAAACCTGCAACTGCATTTTTGCCACAGTACAGTGGTTAATTTTCTTTGTGTTTCTTCGGAAACAAGTGTGACCAGCTGTGAAGCTTACAGCAAAACCCTACATTCTTGTTGGTGAGAAACTTGGTGGCCAGAAAAGGGGAACACCATAGACAGATACTTGGCAAAACCATACAGACCGTAAGAAATCAATGTACCTTGCTCCCTCAACAGATTGGTTTGCAAAAATTTCCATTTGCATTATAAATTAAGAAGTGCAATTATCTTGAGAAAGAGGACTGATCAAAACTAATCCCAGGGCATCAGTACCTACAACTTAATTTTGAAATTAGCATTGTTTGCATTTGCTATTGCAATCAATCACTTATGATGTTGGCTTTGCAGCTGATGTATCAGACTCCAGAGTAGGAATCACTACCTTAAGAAAGAAGAAAACAGCAGCTACAGTATTAAGACGTCATGAATACCAACTGCTACAGTTTCAGATGTAACCAAGACTTAACAATGATGCCATATTCTGAACACAAATTCCCACAACACTTTTGTCTGCTTGGCCTAACCCCAGTAGACAAAAACGGTTCAAGTCCTCTAAAAATATTTTCATAGTAGTAGTAATTGGAGGAATAAATGAGAGAAGTTATCCCAATTCTAAATACACTAATAAAACTTGAGGTGCAACACAACAGGTAAAGCAAAGAGGATAAAAAAATCCTGAAATCAGATTCACTTGAAAACAAAGTCTAAAAAGTACAGATTAGAGGTGTAACACAGTAACAGGCTAATGAAGTTAATGGACTCTAACTGGGCATGTTAAAACAAATGTGGAAGCTTTTTACGGACTCAAAAAGAAGCAAATTCTGAACGAAAGGTGCTAGGGCAGACTCCTGTATTTTGCTCCCTAGAGAAATCAGCTTGATTGCTGTAATAGGCCAACATTTTCAATTTATTCAGTTTGATAATACAGTAACATGATGTGACTTAAACAAAAGAAGAGAATGTTAGCGGTAACAAAAACTAACCTAAGACGCTGTATGAAGACTTCACCATTCACATTCTGTTTGTGGCTGTATATCCATACACCTACACATTTATAGTTTTGTGCCTATGTATTCAATATTAAATAGGTACATTTCTAGTACCTTTTTTGGTCAAAACAAGTATAAAAAGAAGACAGTCTACCTCTCAATCACAGAAAGCCGTAATAAGCACTACACACATGACAAAAATGGTCCAGCTTCTTAAAGAAAACCTTAGCTATAATGTATTAACAAGAAAAATAAACTGTTTCACAAAATAATTGCAAACACCATGCAATATAAATACCAGGCGGTCTCCTGTAACTTCTTACCCAACCTTGGCACAATCTATCTGGCATGGTGAAACTCACAGCCTTTAGTCCTCTTACAAACTGTAAGAAATACACCATTATCATAGTTGTCAGAGATGCAACTAGGGTTTCTTGTGGTTTTTTTCCAAATCAACAGGAGTTTTCCTACCTGATCTGCACTGTGAGTGACAGTACTGCAAGTACAGTGCAAAAAATCAAGCAAGCCTATCATCTCCCCACTCTGCAGCTGCCTATATAGTTGATTTAACTACAGCAGCAAGTCTTGAGGGTACAATACAGAGCTGTGTGCAGAGGGAGCTCAGGGATGGGGAAAATTCAAATTATCTCCAAACTGCCCAAATTAAACCCTCTTAACAAGAATTATTTTGCTATATGACACCATCACCCATGGGACAAACATAAAATTTAATAGAAGCTGTATGAATATAGACATAATGACACAGACAACGTACATAATTATAGCATGATAATTCAGGCACTGCCATTTTACATTACGAAACAGTCCTTAAGGTTAACACTTACATTATCCCCATGGCACCTCTCTGGGATCCCAGAGAAGGTGCTTAAGTATGTCAGCGTTGACAGTCAGAGCTTTTAGTGTTTGAAGCTACCTAAAAGTCAGCCTCCAAAAGAAATAAATTTGTAATGGCACTAAGCATCTTTGAAAGAGATGCATTTAAAGTGAAGTTTCATTGGTGTGTGGTCTAGAGTTCTCCTCTTCTAGTAAAGCTATTCTTTGTTTGAGCATCCTTACTTGTGTTTCGTGTCTCTCCACCATGGCCATCATTTGCGATTCCAGTTTCTTCAGCTTATTTTGATGCTTCTTCTTTGCTTTTTCATAAGCTGCTACCAAGTTGCTGTTAGAAATACAAGCCAATACAAGGTCATTCAAAAAGGCTTTTTCATAGCAAGTGCTACAAAAATCCACCCCAAACCCCCACCTTCAGGGCACTCCAAAATTTGGGTACTGATCATCTTCCTAAAATGTACTAGTACTTTAAAACGCCTTAGATCCAAACCTTATTGATCCAAACCCAGACCAATGGTAATCTCTGTATCTTTTGGGGGGCAAGTACACACCTTTACCAGTAAACTCGTTACTGAAAACATTTTTAAACATGGTTCAAAGAACCAGCTAGACAGAGGTTGCCGACTATGACCTCGCAAAGCACTGTTTGTGAGTTGGTACCACAACATTAAACATGTAACGATTTACAAAAACATGTCACGGCCAGAATCTGCTTACAAAATCCAGCACTGATTTTGCATTTTCCATTTAAAAAAATAACAGTTATACTCAGAGGATAGCATCTTGTGCTAATTTGTCAGCTTCTAAGTATCTTCTGTGCCTCCACCCTGACTCATAAGGAAAGCTTGAGATGGGTACTCTTCCTCACCACAAGGGCTTTCAAGTATAATTTATTAATGAAAACTACATTGTAAGCAATAGGTTCCTTGCAGCATGGGCAGCTACAGTCCTCCATACTCTCAAGTCCATCCAAACACAGTGCCAGAAAAATCTACGTAGAGTGAGCAATAAAATTTAAGCATGATTATCGAAGCCAGTTGTTTAATAAAGAGGCTGAAGCCAAAGAAAAGGGAGCAATTTTAAACAAAATAACGTCCATAAATCTGGCTAAGTGGAGGGTTTTGTTTGTTTCAGTAAGAATGCATTTAGTAGTAACTCAGTTAAGATTAACCTATTTATTTCCCCCACTCTGTTCTTTTAGCTGTGTAGTTTTCAGTGTCCTACATGGGAGGTTTGCACTTCCCCCATCTCTAACTACAACCTTTAAGAGTCAATGTGTGTGAACACAAGGATCCAGGAATGACTCATTACGGTAGGGGGAGGACTACCGGGACACAGCAAAAAAAATCAGTGGTGCAAGCATCTTCCTTTACCTGTTTGCCCTTTTAAGGTCATTAACAAATTCTGCAGACTGCTGATGTCTGATTTCACTGCTCTTCGTGAGTCTCTCCAAAGCACTCACTAACTCTTGCACTCTAGCTTTCAGTTTCTTCTCCCTGGATCAGGAGAAAAGGAGGGAGGAAACTATTTTCAAAACAGAAATAACACTTCAGCTTGCAAGTGCATGATGGTTGTCCTGTGCTGGGCTGACAGGCTGCAAATATTTTCCTTACTACTACTTGGGTAATACAGGAGGTAATTCCTACATTAAACTTTTCCACAGATTGATTTTTATAATATTCACCATTTTAGAATATAGGATCAGAGATGCAGCAGACAGAAAACAAAACAAACTTCTTTGGTGGATCATGGTCTTGTATAAATCACACTAAGAAATAATCACAAAGATACATAAAGAAAAATTTAAGAATACCTGGCACGTACCACCTACTGTGTCTTGAATGAGCTAGCAAAGAAAACTACCAAGGGTAATCAAACATCATGGTAATCATATAGGAATTTTAATTAAAAATAACATACCAAGATTGCTCTTAAAGATAATTTACTACACAAATATATTTTTACTTATAAATTACTATAGAATCACAGAATTATTTGGGTTGGAAGGGACTATAAAAGGTCATCTAGGTCCAACCCCCCCTGCAATGAACAGGGACGTCTTCAACTAGATCAGGTTGCTCAGAGCTCCATCCAACATGACCTTGAATGTTTCCAGGGATGGGGCATGTACCACCAGGTTTGCCACCCTCAGAGCAATTCCACTGATTTCAGTTACTGTCTCAAATTTACCTGAGAAATTTACACTACAGTCTGTATTACGGTAGATCACTGTTTTTTTAGGAGCCAGCAAGTCCAGTCCATGTGCCAGCAGGAAACAGAAAAAGTTAAGAACAAGTGAGGGAAGTACAGACATAAAAGGGCAAGCACAGGAAATACAGAAGAAGAGAGAGCACAGGCATTTTCTGTTATAAGGTACTCTTCTTCTTTCAAATAAGCCACAGTAGTGAGGTTTAAAATGACAATTATGAACCAAAACCTAATTACATGAAGCGTGCCAAAATGGAAGTACAGTACCTTATAATTATTTTTACATTACAAATGTCTCTGTGAGGGAAAGAAAGAGTGAACAAGGCAGAAGTTCTGTGGAGGAGTAGGCATTACAGCTTGGGGTTAAAGCTGGCTTTAAAAGCACTTCCAGCACAGGCGAGCGTGTTTCATGAGGGGGTTGCTTCTTGCCGGGGAGCTCCCTGCTGCAGAGGCAATGGCTGCCCGCAGCCCGCTCCTGTACAGACACAGGACTGTCCCACCTCTTGTGCCAGGGTGCTGATGTGGAGACCTAGGAGTCTTCCTCTGTGACCCATCCTCATACCATAGACAGCCCAGAGAGAAAAACATTAGATTTGAAAATAAAAACAGGGGGATAAGAATGACGTAGAGCTGGGCTGAACCGGGACAAAGTTAGATTTTCCAGTGTCAAACCTTACACTTGGGACTTTTGCACGTATGAAGACATTTGTCTGTGCTTTGCTGCCTAGAACTGCTTTGCAGCGATTTGCCTTTCCCTCCTGTTTTTGCTGCAGTGCTGCTGAGTAGACTGGATTTCGTCCCAGTAATAAGCCTACCACTAGCTCCCACATAAGCCCACTGAACCTCAGGGGAATGAATACCCTGAAGTTTGTGAAAGCTTCCCCAGCTCTGCACAGACAACACGGATGCTCTTTGAAACCCAGCTCACAAGCCTGCAGTTCCGAGGCTGGCCCGGCAATGGCAGCATTTTATAACTAAAGGCAAGAACAGCATATGTGGCATGTTCCACTGTGCCCCGCTTCAGCAACAGAAGGGCTTTCACAAAGTCAGCCAGGGAAATATTCCAAGTTAGCAGTTTATCCCAGCACACTGCAGACCCTGGTTTACTGGCCAAATTAAAAAGGACATAAGAGGGGCCTTGTTGATGAAGAATCACCAGTATTCTTTATGTGTCCTTTCATTGAAGTAACATACGCAGAGTTTTCAAATTATGCAATCTTTTTCCCTAGCAGTCAGAAAGATTCACCACAGTCTACAGTCAAAATCTGTGTTCTGCAAAGAAAACAGGAAAAAAAAACCCAACCAAACAAAAAAACCCCACAAAACCCCAAAATCTAGTTTTCACTTGCCATAGAAGATAAATAAGAACAGATCAGACCTGGCAGAGGCCGGACCTATTATCTGACATGTGTGTGGCACTAGTAATATGACAGAACAGAGTAGGGTAATTTGGTGCTTGTCTGCTCCAAAGGACGTCACGGCCAGAGGCTCTGGGAAGGCTGGACCATGCCCAGCATTGCGACCTAGCGTGGACAGCAAATCCAGTGGAATAAACATTCACAGTATTTGGATGGGGAGAGAAAACAGAATCACCTGAGGCTGATTTAACATTACATACAAGAAAAGGTATAGCTGGGAAAACACTGCACACAGTCCCATGGGGAAGAACCCTGTGGAGCCACAGGTTTACTGCAGCTGAAGTCCTTAACACACCTGCTCTAACAAAAGGTGCGCAGAAAAGAAACACAGTGGAAAGACTTGGAGGGACTTGTCACGCATGGTAAAGCTTGGTTGCTACGGCGACTGTTACCTGATAAAACTATTATATCACCTTTTGTCTGGTTTTGCACTCACACCTTGCAACCAGTCATTTTCAGTCCGAACTCAGCTAAACATCAAGAGGTATTTCTTTACGTTTGGCCTGTAACATCCTTGTCTTGCTGCTTGCCAAAGATACAGAGCTAGTGGAGTGGTAAGCACCCTGGGCCTCCAGAGGTGAACAACTTTCAGATGCTAGTTCTGAACCACCTAGCTAAATAGTTAACAGTGGGTAATCCTTCAAATCTATAGATGCCTCAAATTTACATTCATACTAATAAAACACATGTATTCCCTGAGAACTGATGCACAACAGTTCTTTTGGCTTTTCTTCATGTCTTGAAGTCAGTGAAAACAGCACTAGCTAGTGCCTACTCCCACTTTAATCTCAGGGAAAGCAATGGGCAGTTTGATTGCATGTGCTGAAACGTCCCAAAATCTTATAGAAACAACACATAGGGATCTACTTTTACACTTACTGTTCCTAATTTAAAACATGCCTGTCTAAATATCTTCACTTCAAGTGGCATTTCACAGACAAGCAACAGCTGAGTAGACAGACACAGCAGTGACAGTAAAGGCACAGTAAATACCTTGCTTTAGTCTGGGAAATGGAGATGCATATACACTTGGTTAATGACTATTACATGCAAAAAACATGTAAGGTTTTCCCTGAAGTGCTGCACCTTCTGTTTTAGTAGCAGATGAAAGACCTCAGAGCTGTACCTTACTGGCTGGCCAGCAAATGCTATATCCTTTTGTAAAAATCCCATGCCTCATAATGCTAACTCTTCCTACTTCTCTCCATTTCTATCACTAATACCTCAGTTTGGACAGAAAAAATTGTCCTTATCTGTGTCTCTCCAAAACTGATTGCTTAGTTGGGCAGTGAATTGGAGTGATAATGAAACCTGAGGTGCTATTTGTATTCCTTTAATGCATTACAGGGTTAGCTGTCTTTATAGGATTTCTAGCACCACTTTGCTTTCCTGATTGCTATTATAAAATCAGCAGGATATGAAGAATCAGCCACTACAGGCTTAATAAGACAGAATAGTTTAAAACAATAGTCCTGGTCATATGCAGCATTTTTCCAGGATGACAACATGTCAAAGCTGTGAAACAGGGATGGAACTGCATTTGATGTGACAACCATAGGAACATCCTCCTGATAGAGACTGCCGTGGCACAGCCTTCTGCTGCCGGACAGTCTTCCAGAGTCTGAAGAGCAAACTCGCACAGAAGCTTACACGCCAAACTCACACTGCTATTGTGCCCCAGGGCTGTAATATGGACCAGTATGGATCCTGAGAAAGCATTTATATGTATATTTTGATGGGAACAGGGAAGGAGAAGCAAGTATTTTTACAAGAACACATTTTCTGTGAGCCCCAAGTCGCAAGTCAACTGGGCCGCGGAAGTCAGCACAGCTTTTGCTCGCAACAGCTCCTCTGCCAACTGGCTACTGCTGCTGGAGCTGTGGAAAAGACAGCCGCCGCACCTCGTGTGCACCGAGAAAATTCCCAGAAGAGGGAACAAACTTATGATCTAAGGGCATGGCTTGCTTCCTACACAAGGGCTCTCTGCTCTAGGGCACTCGAGAAGTTGGCTGGGGAAATCCCTGACTGCTCCCTTTCCAAGGAAAAGGAAATACACTCAGAATAAGTGTATTCAGAGGCCTACAACCTCTCTAACATCGGCTAAAACCACTATTCTCAGTGAAATGCCTAATACTATGCTGGTAAGAAAGGCTTTTGTTTTGTACTTTCACAATCAAAACAGTGGGCAGTAGCTAAGTGTTTTTCAAGGGCTTTTTGTTTCAGACTTATAGGATGGTTTGAATAGGAAGGCAAGCGGACAGGGCCTAATGTTTTCTCTGGTTTGAAGGCTACCGCTGCAGAGCACAGGGAATTCTGCCAGAGCCGTAAAGGAAACTGTCTAACACTGGGTACATTTCTGCAGTTTCTGTCAATTTGGCCTCCGCACTATGACACCGCGTTTGGCCCAGAATAACGTAAGCAAGATCTTGCGCACCTTATATTTTCCCTCCTGTCTGGGCTTTTCCAGACATGTTCAGGTTTCATATGCCAGAAGTCTTCCCAGGCAGATTTTCTGCCCTTGCTCATTTCATTGAGAATTCCCCAGTGCTGCGAACAGGGAGCTGCTCTTCCCTGGCATGCAGAAAGTTGGTTTTTCTGCCCCTGGCCTGGAGCATACCCAGCTAACTCCCCGCCTGTGAAAGCACAAGCCATCGCCCCTCTGCCCTGGGGTCAAGAGCACCCACAGCTCTTGCCAAATCTGTAGCGAAAGAGGAGTAATGAGGTCTCTCCAAATCAGGAGGCAAAGTTTCCCACAGCTGGGCAGAGGAGTCAGGGGCCTTTGGGGCCTGATTATCCTACCTCTTGCCATCCCTAGGAACATCCTTTTACCCACCCAGGGAGCACCGCCTGCTACAAGTACACCCCTTCAAAGTCTGCCTCCCCTGTTAGAGTGGCACCACGAACTTCAGCCCAGCTTCTGCTCCCGAGCTTCCCATGCACAAAGCCCTGATGCAGCAGCCAGGCAGCCAGCCCAGGGGGGCAGAGGCCTGAGGCTTCCTGGGTGTAGGCACCTGTGCAGGCTGACCAGCCCCCGGGCACGTGGGGTGTGGGGAGGGGAGGGAGGAGAAGCACCTCCTCATGGCCCCTAGCTTTCTGCATGGTCCCTGCTTTGAAGGGGAAGCACGCACCTTCCGTCCCACCCTCTGGTCCTTAGTACCTTTCCTAATATCCTCCTGTTAATTTTAAGCCTGGCACGTTGCCTCACTCCCCTCTCTGCCTTTTCCAGTTCCAGCTGAACAGGGTAACACATGATTGTTTTTTCTAGGCATTTGACTCCTCTTCTCTCAGGAAGTAACAGCTGGACATTTAAAAGGAATGCAGATAAATTCTCTTTTCATCGGCAGTTTAACCAAACCTCTTAACATCAGGCTGGCATACAGAACCCCCAAGCCAATTCGAATACATGCCTGCCTCACTGGACTGGGTTGGCCTGCTAAGGAAAACAACTAATATGTAACAGAACTTTTTCCAAAAGGCAACAAAATAACACTATGCAAATGCCAAATGAGTCTTAAAATCGCCTTCTTCAAATGCCTCCTCTTCCTGTCTCACCTCCTCGGACATCAGTGGGCTTAAGCACATCTGTGCTGCCTGCTACTTGTGCAAAGGTAGCCCTTTCTGATCACGGAGAATACAGAGAGTGCTCTAAAAAATGCTTTGCTGGTGTGAGATACTGTACTGTTTTTTTGCTGATCATCAGATGCTTAGAGCAGATCTCCAAAAACAGACGGTACCACAGGCATGTGTTACACCACGGGCAGTGAGGAGACAGGCCAGGTGTGGTCCTGGAAACAACAGACTGGCAGCAAAAAGGGAGAACGGGCCTGGAGGGAGGCAGCAGCACGCCTGCCGCACTCACCGCTCAAACCTCCCAACCCGCTTTGCCAGCCCAGCCTGGAAGCCCTCCAAACCTGGAGCTATTTGGAGCTCCCTGTGATGATTATATCCAAGCGCACAGCAGCTCAGCAATCCATGCAGCGGTAAGGAGAACTACTTATTCCGTGTCAAAATCAGAGAAGAAAAATGACAGTTATCCGAGATGCATGTAGAAAAAACAGCTACCCGAGGCGCTTCTGAGGAATTTGTCCCTTGTATCACCATGAGTCACTTCTGTTCCCCCACGAAGGTTTCTCTCAGTGCGGCTCTTGGGGTGGGGGGGCGG
>JAVJGG010000074.1:22177109-22206251 GCA_035590195.1 Aviceda cuculoides | reverse complement strand
CCGCGCCCCCCCCCCCCCGGGGGGGTGGGGTGTCTCCAGAAACGGGCCATGCCTCCTGAACCCCTCAGGCAGCCAAGGGAAATCACAGCAGGAGACTGCACAGTTGTAAAAAAGACAGAGATCCCCGACATTTGCAATGACTGCAATCCATGCCAGTCTCTGGCTTTCAAATGTCTCACAGTTGCATTATCTCCCCATTTCATGGATGTGATAATGAGAGAACAGAAATAAGCAAATGTAACTGACAAAAAGTAGGCAACAATGCACTGGAAAAACTCATCAGTAGCTCCTGAATACCAACCTCCACCTCCCTCCCCCCTCTTTTATTTACTGTACGTTCATCCTGTACTTTGGCCAAACAGAGAGAGGATTTTACTGATTCATTCTTAAGAGCCATTTTAAACCTGAATCATTACAATCTGATCTGTTTTAGGCGCTTCTCTTTTCATTTCCAAGACTTAGCCTTACTGACGGTCAAGATAGGCCTGAATTTCAGAGATGCTTCTACCTACTCCTGGATCCTGCTGTCATGAAAGTTAAGGGTGGCCCTTGAAAACACACCAAGCTAAGATGTCGTCACATGAAGTTTGTGGAAATTTAAAATACAGGAGGTGGCTTGATTTATCTCTGGCTGACATCATTTCAGGAAATAGTCACTGCCATGCGTTGGCACAGCTTTCTGTTGAAACAGTTACTCTCTCAAAACAAGCAGTTTTGGCACAACAGAGGGTTGCGGTCTTTGGACAGGTATAAGGACTTAAGACTGGAAAGAACATTACTGTGTCTCAAAAGACATACAGAAGCTATTGCAATAGCATTAATTTTCTATGTTCTACTAGAAATACCTGCAGTTTCCACTTCCAGACAGGCAGGACCATAGCTCTGTGCAAAATATACTTTTTCTTAAGAGGAAAAGAACTGTTTGCCAGTCCTACTGATTACCACCCTTTTCCCTCTCCATGGCGACGTCTCCATTAGTAGCATCACTTACTAGGTTATCTCTCAGTTCAGAAGTCATCAGATGTGGTAAATATATAGCTTCTTTGTTGTGCTGCCAGATGGAAAGTCACCCTTTTGTGAGTGAGATACTGAAACACATCTAGACCGACACAACTCATGTAACCCTGCACAGCCATCAGAGATCATAATGTTGTGCCAACCGATGACCTATCTGAGGTCTGAACAGTCAGTCTAGTTACAAAGTGTTTTGTCTGCCATGGCCCTTACCTAGTATTGTCAGATCCTTCCTGCCCAAATATCCTAATGTTTATAAAGGATTCTCTAAATACATATACAAAATACAACCCTATGCAGACAGAAAAGCTATCAGCAGCTGCAAATACAAGGAGAGACTGCAGGAGGACCTCAACAATCAAAGCATTTCTAATAAGGCCTGGGGAAGGAAGAAGTTTCAGTCTTGCCAGCTTGGCCATTTCTCACAGAATGAAAGAATTTAGCAGGGAAAATACATTAGTTGTACCACCATTACTATCACCTTGCTAAAGCAAGAGCATTTCCTGTCTGGAATTATTCTTACTGCCTCCTTCCTACCATCTCTAATGCACTTACAACCTGGTACGTGCCTGCTAAGTTATAAACTCATACACGTCATCTACAGTGCTCCCTTCCCCTGCTGCAGCAGAGCAGAACACACCAGCAAGGAAGATGTCATTTTAACGTCTCCCTCAGAGACTGTGTAATGTGCCAGTTTTTGGAGTATTCAACCAGATCCTCTCTCATAAAACTGGCCTCTGGCACAATCATTGAGGTGTCAGTGCCAGGCCCAGGCCATGAGGCTGCTAGGAATATATTTTTGCCCTCCCAATAATAAAATATTTTGTGCCAACAAGCTCATTTATGGATGTGTCGAATTCAAGAAAAAACTCAAGAGGCTTCATGTCCATTGAAATATTCCATCATTCCATCAAGAAAGGAGAGAGGGGAAAACAAAATTGCGAAAGACTATGGCAAGACTATGCTTGGCTGGAACAGGATGTGTCTCTAAATTAGTGGCCTTAGCCTGCAATACCAGAAGTTTGGTAACCTAGATGTAACTTTTACAACATGTAACTTGCAGATAATTTACATTTCTCCTAGTTAGCATAGTGGTCATGGAAAAGAAAAGCAATTTCTGTAGAAAGTCCCTAAGATGGGTTTTAACGCTGAACACTGCCACAGGAAGCCCCGAGTCCTACTGGAACAAATATGTTATCAAACAATAAATGAAGAATTGCTCCTGCCTTGAATTTCTGCTGATGGGCACTACCAATGACAACTTGGGGAGCTTCATAACACGCTGCTGGATTCCAGATTTATGAGAAAATCACATCTGCAGAGAGAAGACAGGCTACCTCTGCGGATGAGACTGTTCTGCTGCAAAGCCATTTGCAGACTATGAACAAATAAATGCTTCCAAACCACACCAAAATCCAAACCGTAACTGCATCCTGCTGTTTCATTGGGGTTTCACTCTGTTTCAATTAACTGAGAAGAACCTGACAGTTCTGCAGCAACAGAAGGACAGAATGGGAAAGCAGCAGAGGGGGGAGCTGCCAGGGCTTTTATCTCTGTGAAGACAGGATGGGGAGGGGGCAGCAAGCAGGGTTGCTGATTGATGTGACACTTTCGAACAAACAGGAAGACCCAAAAGCAAATGGATTTTTGCTCCTATCCTTGCAGCTGCTGTCCCCTGCACCAACGTCTACTGCTGGAGTAACAACACACAGGTCCAATTGCTGGATGTGTGCACTAATTGCAACCAGCAGTGAAATACTGCTGAACATTGGCATTTAAATATTGCCTCTAGACCACAAATTCAGTGTGTGATATTCACTTGTTTCACATCACTCTCCTGCCTCCCAGCAAACATGGTTACCGGGCAAAATACTTTTTACTTTGAATTCTGGTCCTACTACTTTGGTGGGTGAGGAAGGTGCTAGTAGGAGTCACCAGCATTGAATGTTTCTCTCCTGGTTCACACACAGTGCCAGGACCTGTTTTCCCATACAAGTGGGAATAGCACTGAGAGATCGGCACATGCTAAGCGCAAAGAGTTAAATTCACTTTGGCCCCAGAGATATCAGAGTCACTTCAGACCATTCTGCATTGATGTAGCACTTGCAGAGAGGAAAATGCACTGTGATTATTTTTAAAATTCTTTCGTGGATCCACAATGGTATAAATTTCATTGTGATATCTGAGGCTTCATTTATCCAGGACAGCAGTTAGGAACTGCTGGTATTTTTTAGCATAGCTGTGGCTGGACAGGTTGCAGTGAGCGTTCTCTATGTGCTAGACAGATCTTCTACAGAGTTTCAGAGAGAAGACTTTGGGGTAAGGAGACTAAGGACTCAGCCTGATTTGGCTGGCACACTGATTAGGGAGAAAAATACCCTGTCCACACAGCTCACTGCAGCTGTGCTTGAGCCCCACTGGCAGTAGCAATCACATTTAGTACAGTCGTATTCCCATTACACATAGAGTCTTCACTCCAAAATTTATGTACAGTTTAATCTGATTATTTTTCTTCCCCATTTCTGCCTAACAAACTGTAGTTGCTAGGCCCCTGGCTGGAAATCCATACTAATCAACTTAAGGCCTAGTAGATAGAGCAAAGTTTTTTTCTCTGTGTTGTCAGTGAACCACATTTCATGACTGTACTCAAGCCTCCGCTATCTAAGGTCACTGGGATCTTCTTGAAATCCAGGAGCAAATAACAAGAACAGGAAAAAGCTTCAGCTTGAGTGAAGACAGAAAATGCCAGCAAAGCTGCTCACACTGGGACTGGAGTGTGGGGGGTATGGAGGAGGACGATGGCTCTATGCAATGTTTATGCAAATGACTTTGTTGATGGGTTTTTTATCCTCCCACACACAAATGACAGTTTTGATTATTCTAACCACAGAATTTTGTTTCCTGCATCAAGCAAACTAAATACTCAGCAACTGCCAGACTATTAAGCAAATGGTATGAGATGTATTGATTCTGCAGTGGTAATGATCTTACATTTTTACATAATGCCTTTCAGGCTTAAGCGTCCCTAGGCACACTACAAGTTGCACCTATGTAAAAAGCACTTCAGGAATGAAACACCACAGCTGCCTAAAAGGACGCTCCACCATTAAGAAGGGTGCAAACACCAGAAAAGGAAAATATACTCTTCCCAGCCAAAATTCTTAGTAGCATTTTGGATAGGTTCTAAATACAATAACCAGATTAGGTATTAGATAGCCATGTCTTAGAAAAGGTGGAACAAGTATTGAAGCAACTACTGAAACAGTGAATATCTTTGTAATGAAGTTTACCACATAGCTGGTGCAGCAAAAACTGCTGCACAAACAAATACCTAGTTAATGTATAACCATACTGAAAGCTTTGGCTTAAAACCTGGCTGTTGATAAAAGCAGTTTGTCAAGACATCAATTTTCTCTCTCATTGGAAAGCTAATGCTTGACACAACAATGTCATTCGGAATTGAACTGTGGTTCTACTTACATACTCAGGAGGCAAATGCAGCATCTGAGTCATCAAAATCACTGCAATTCCCACTCCTGTAACTCCTACCCAAGTTCTAATCTGTGACCAGCCTTCTTAACCAAAGATCACACTTCAACTCCTGTCTTCACTAATGGTTTTCTGCATGCCCTCAAGCAAGTCATGTCACTTTTTTGTGTCTCATATTCTTGCCAGAATATGGACATTCCTGACATTTTCAGGGCTTCTTAGGCATACAGTTAATCTGAATTCTAGAGAACCACAAGGAGAATGGTGCTCAGCTCCATTCAGCTCCAGGACTCTCATCAGCTGAAGAACAACAGCAAAAGAGAGGGGAAGGTTAGAAGAGCTTTGATACTTTTCCTTCTCACAGAAAAAATCTGTGATGGCTCATAAAAATCACTTGAGGGTAAGAGCGAAGGCTCAGAGCTAAACCGTGCCCTGGACCTACAGAACAAGTCATGTCTCCGGTGAAGGAAGCTGCTTACCGCCTGAGTGCATTTGTCAGTTCAGCAGTCAGTTCACTCTCGTTGTATGGTCTCAGCTCAGCTAGTGTTAACGGTGTTGCGGTGCCATCACTGCATTCCTGAGAAATGAGGAAAGGCCATCAAAGTTGAAGTTATTTACCATCTTAACCAGAAAACTCTGAAAACCTCTTAGGTTGCAGCTACTTTTAAAATGGAGGGAAAATAAACATCACAATGTCACAACAACATGGCAGTGTACCAACATACCAAGAAATGGACTAACAGATTAACACTTCACAAATCCTTCTAAATGTTTCCTAAACCACCACAGCTCACTGATCTGCAGAATTCTGCTGTAGTGTGCATAACTGCTGGTGCCTTATGGTACTTTGACATCACACTTGAAACAAAGAAGCACTGGATCAAACAATTCAGATGATGCTTTGCCAGCTTTAAATAAGAAAGACGCAGTTAATACAATAGCTCTGGATTTTGCTTTTAAACGTATTACTGAGGTTTTCCGGGGACACAGTACTAAAATAACAGGACTAAAGTTTTTCTAGGCATCACTATTTCTTCATGCAAATTATTAATGTAAATGCAGAAATTTGTTTATTTTGCATTATACTAAGGAGAGCAGTGTCTTTGTTATCAAATAATTACAAACTGACTGCAACAGAGACTGTCATTACAATGCTCTAACTGCTCTGTTTTTTCGTATTTTGTGTTTGGAGTAGGGGGAGGATGGTGTTTTGCTTAGACTCTCTTCCACTGTTTCCAGTGAGTGGCAACAGGCAAGACACAACATGTTCAACCACAGTAGTTTGTATGTTTGGCAAGAATGGCTCTGTTGTACTCCTCCCCAAAATGACAGCCTTATTTTAGACCAGACTTAACAGTAATTCTGCAAAGTCCTCCTAAGTCACAGCATGGAAAGAATCACCTAAAAACTGGAGAAGAGAGAAAAAGACGTACATATAGACAAAAGAGGAGAATGATTAACATGCTAAAGACTGCTATAGGGAGGGGAGGGATACAATAAATGGTGTTTACACCGATTTTGGAAACTTGTTTCACTCCTGACCTTGCCCAATTTGTCTTTGCTTCCGCTGCTGGTTGAGCTGAGAGACCTTATTCTCTGCTCTTTTTGCTCTTCCACTTCAGACTTCAAGTGCTCAATATGGACGAGGTAGGCCTGCTCCTGGGCCTCTCGAGTGCTCAGTTTCAATTCCAATGCCTTCTTCTCCTTCTCTAGCAGGTAAAGCTGTGCCTTCAGCTCAGCCATCTCCTCCTGTTGAAGAAACATTATCAGCATGCTGCTTCATGGGACTACACACCTAAAAGAAGACGAGGTTAAACAAGGTTTTCATCCACTATACACAACTGGAGGTTGAAAAAATTGCACCCACTTATATTCTTCCATAAACATGATCCACAGAAGATGGACACTGGTACTTCACAGAAAGAAGCTCAATTCTGAGAGCTAGTTCTTGCGTGTAATTCTTCTGCCACTCTGATATTTACGACAGGACTGTCAATTGTAACACAATGACTGCTATGTGGAGACAGACCTCTGCTTTAACATCTGCTCTGACAGTGGCTGGGCAGAAGTGTAAGAACAAGACTAAGTGCAGTGACCCTCCTTTCAGCACTTGCTCCCAGCCTCCCACAAAAAGCAAGCTGATGGGTATCCTGAACCAGAAGGCTCTTTGTGTGTAACAACACTTCAGAAAAGTTTCTTCCGCGAAGTGTCTAGTTATTTTCTGGACACAGGAAAACCTAGCATCCACAAAACATTTAAAGAGAGAGTCCTAAAACATAATTTCCATTATATGTTTAAAAAAACACCATCAAACAAACAAAAGACTGCCAAAACAACAAAAAAACCCTACTCAACCCAAAATCACATTCTCACTGTTGAGCTGGCCATGTTGAGCTGGCCATGCCCTAGGTCACCTCATGGGTGAATACTGAGTTCATGCAGCCATCTTTTGTATTACAATTCAGTTCTAAACTTGCTCACTGTGTAAACATCTCTGAAAGGTGGAAGTTTCTTGTTGTGTGGCCAGCCTAGGAACAAATCACTTTTTTTAGTTATTTTTTTAAACAAAACCCCATATTCTAGTCACAGAAATATCAGAGGTACCTTACCTTATCCTTCAAAAATAATGCTCTTTGTATTATATCCATTATTAACAAAGATTATACAAACACAAACCTTGGCGCATATTTAGACTAACTTTTTCTGTAGAAGAGAATCTACGTTCCTACCAAAGATTTGCTGTCTGGGTTAAGCGTAAGCAGTGCACACAGGTGTAGCACAGCTACAACAAGCATATAGTAATCACAGGTAATCACTGGCTTATTCAGAATCACCAACCATGCAAAAATAAGATCTATATCCTAAAAACCTTCAGGCTTGGAAAGGTTTTTATGAGCTTTAAAATCATTCATTTATTGAACTACTTGTTTGTGAACTGAAGGTTAGAAGCACAATCAGTTTCATTCAGTGTGGTTTACAGAAATTTAGTTGTTAGGCAAACTTATCATTAATTTCCTTTGTCAACAGTAAAAATGTAAATAATACTGGTAAATAACGATGGGGAAATTTAGTTATAGGAGTTGAACTGGATTGTCTGGTATACTTAAGTGTATGCATTTAGCTTCTTAAGCCTCTATTTCTAAAGCCATTAATCTACTTAGCCTGCTTAGTGAAGGCTGACAAGTAATTTGAGCAGAGTATTTCGGCACTTCTGTGAATAAAAGATACTCTTGACAGAAGGCCATCTATGTGGGAGGGTCATAACAAGATCTTCCCAGGCTGGAAGTTGAAGCTAGGCAAGTTCGGCCTAGAAATAAGGGACATTTATTTTAAAAAAAAAAAAAAAGGTGAATTTAACCACTGCAACAATGAATTTGTGGAACTGATTTTCCCATCACTTGGAAGTTTTAACTTAAAGACTGTATGTTTCTTTGTACTATGTATCCTAGCCCAAAATAAATTTGAGGATCAATGGTTAACTCCTTTGTTTATGAAGACAGTTTAGACCATCATATGAATTCACAAGTTTGCATCCTGTCCCAGAAGACATATCATAGACTCCAAAAGCACTCCTCCATATGTTAGTTTTCTCATGTCAAGACAATGTGACTTTGAAGTAGAGAAGCAAAGACAAAGCAGGGGAAAAGTGGAAAAACTGTCAGCCAGTGTATTACAGAGGCTCCCAGGGAAGGAACAGGAAGGAATCGAAAGGCTGAAGTTAAAAATTAAAACTATAGTTGAGGATTCTGGTATGGACACATACAATCTGTAAGGCAAGGTGGCAACAGTCATGTTTCATGTGGGAAAATTTAAGTAGCTCAGGTTTACTTAGAGAGTTAACTAGTCTTTATACATGTAGTAATTTTTTCCATGAAAATATGTTTTCTACAGATAGCATCTAAATTTCATTTCAATGACAACGTCACCCCTTTTTTTTCTAATTACAGGATGCTGGTGAAACATTTTACAGTTTAACATACCTGCTTCTTCAGAGTGTGAAGGCCTAAAGCACAAGTGCATTTACAAAATGAAACCCTGAAGGAGGAGGCAGAGGTAGGAAGTGATCACTCTTCCAGTTGATTGCAGAAGACTTGTAAAACCCACACAAATTCACAAGCTTCAAGGACCAAATCTAGCTGTCATTTCAAGACTAATTCACTCAATATTGAGGAATATTTTGTACTTGCAGTCATACTGTAATTCTGAATTTGGGTGAAAGCTTGAATGAAAACTAAACACTACTGACACAATGTAATAAGAAACACCACAGCATCCTCAAAATTAAAATTTGTGTTGGATGTGGTCATGTCAGAAGAGTAAAACAGCAAGGAACTTTTATGTGGCAAAAAGTTCTAAAAGTCACAAAAAGGGACGCCAGAAGGACCACAGTACACAAGATGGAATATACCAGCCTTCAGAAGTAAAACAAGTATCAGAGCAGGTAAATGCTAGTTAACTGTATTTTACTATACACATCTATAAGAGCATGAAATGCTATAACGACGGTGGACAACAGGATTCTTAACATCTCCTGCAAAGAGACTGTAGTCTGAAAGCACATTATGAGCAACATTATCACCACCTGTACACAAAAGAGGAAAAATTATCAGTATAGCAAGTTGAGACTTCTTATCTAGATTAAGTCCTTTGAAATGCAAAAAGGCTGTAAACCAAGAATTATTTACACCCATCAGAAGTAATCTCCTTGTTAACTGGGGCATGACAACAACTGACCTCAAAGCAAGACCACTGAATGATGACAAACCACAGATGAGAATATATTTGGAAACACAGTTAATTATTGCTTGAAGCAAAGAATTGGATTTTACAGAAGTACTGGTAGACCACTACGTCTTACAGGCTGGATCAGTTAAAAAACAAAACAAAACAGGGCAACAGATAGACCATCCCCAAACCATCTTTTTATGGATAATTTTCATAAATAATGAAGGACTACTGGTGTAAAGGCATTTTCAGAACATTATCAGTGTAATGCATAGATGCAAGAAGTAATATGACTGATGTGGTGATCAGTGTTTACTGGGAGTCATAAATGAAAGGTGCCAAAAGATGCAGCAGAGATTCCAACACAGATACAAGTTTCAGGAAGACAGCAGCAGGTTGTAAGACCAAGCAATGCAGAAAATCCTTGAGCAGCTCAATCAACCTGTAACATCCTTGCTAAGAATGTGGAAGGGAGGGAACAAATTAAGAGCTACTGCATGATGAAGTCCTCTGCAGCACAGATGAGTCCACCAGCTTCAAGTTAAATAAAATACCATAAGGAAATTTAAGTTCTCCAGTTGTCTCAGAAGGCAGATGCATATGCTATTCTGTACGAGGTACACGTTCCAAATAACAGATACCAACAATACACTCAGAAAAGCAAGACATCCATGAGTCCCACCCACAAGTTCAGCTATGGTATAGCTTGCTGAATGTAAGAGCAAGGTGTAATGCAGACCTGAGCAACAACCATGGATGCTAATAAGGTAGCACATTTTCTTGGGACCAAAGCATGCGGAGTGTCACTATGCCTTTTGCAATGCTTTATGCATAGAAGAAAGGCAGGAATTTTCAATTTCTGTAGCAGGAGAGCACTTACCAACAAATCCATTCCAAGCTTTGACAAACTTGAGTAGTCACCACATCCCCTTTCAGAAACCTGGGGATTTCCTGCAGTTGTGAATTCCAGCGAAGTACAACAAATTATAAACAGTAACAGTACTGCCAGTTTCTCTGCACCAGAAAGGACTGAAGGTGACTTCAGCCACGTATGTAAAATGTGTGTCTATTCCAGAATGCACTGCACACAAACCAACCAAGAAGATTTCTTCTTCTAGGAACAATTCCTGCAGTGAAAACTCAATATGCTAGGTCCAGCCAAAAGTTATGAGTGGACACCAGATGTCAAAAACAAGTCAGACGATCATTTAGTGAACAAAAGGATTACCAGCACTCAAAACTGCCATAAATTATGACATGCAACTGTTGATGTTCCTGGCAGTGCAAAGATTAGTGCAAAGGCACTAATCACAAGGGATAGCTCTGCAGTTTGGCTTCACCAATCAATTTAAAGATAGAGGTAAATACAGTGTACAAGAGATTTCAGGGAAAATCTGGATGCAAAAGAGGAGAAGGAAGTGTGATATCTGAAATATACATCTAATTATCTACAAATGTCTTCCAGTACATTTTGCGTGCTTTAATTATGGGGACTATATTGCTGTTGGCCACAATATATTCAAACAACTAACATAACTTTAAATCTTCTGACTGGTAGCAGGCAATCTTTTTTTCTGAACTGTAAATATTGAATGCATTATTGCAAAATTGTATTTGTCATCGCAGAAAGGCAGCACCACTAAGAACATAATTATCAGTACTAACCTGCCAGTTAGCCAGCAGTAGCACATCTGAACAAAAATCTGTAGCTTTAGAAGCTTACAAAAGTATTAGGATTTGCTGTCCCATCATCTGACATATCTGCCATTAGTTGACTAAAACAGTACTTGCTAACATGCAGAAATTTAACTTACACAAACTGAATCAAACCCAGACAATTTCTAAATGCAGACATGTGCTTGTATTGCCTTTAGTATGTTCCTATGTTTTAGTTCACCTCTCTCAAAGTCAATACAGAAGCCAGATTTAAAATGATATAAGCTCTATACTTGGTCAATAAAGGCCGTTTTTTCTAGATCACATCTTTAGAACTGGACGTGCAAACCAGGCCTGAGGGATGAGAGTTTTCTCTGAAAACCTCTGTCACTGCATGTCATTATATACCGCAGTCTTTGCTTGGGCTCTGAACTGAGTTACAGACTGCAACACAGTGCCTAGAACAGCTCTGGACCTGTGACCGACTGCTGGAGAGCATTAGGGATGATAGCTTCTGACAGACCATTCCTCCTCCCACGGCACTATTAAAAGGAGGTGAATTTGTTCTGCTTCAGTCCACAAATATTCAAGATGTACATTTGCAAGCTTGTAAGTAAAGTAATGAACTGTCTCTTGGGAAGTGCTGTATCACGCTTTTGGTCACCCTCAAGCAACTCAGCTGCCATACCTCTCAGAGAGAGCATCTGGTTTGTCAAGGAGAGCATTCCAAGTTTAGAGCCACGGATGAAGTCCTCACCTAATTCAAAACACACATAGCTCGTCACTGTTAATGCACTGCCTTCTGTCACTTTCTGACTACCGGATTTTTATCCCTGATTATTTGTTTCAACAAAGTTACCCTTTATTACCCAGTGATCATTATCAAATGCTCCCGTGTGTGTGACTGAG
The DNA here is from genome assembly GCA_035590195.1 of Aviceda cuculoides. Taxonomy (NCBI): domain Eukaryota; kingdom Metazoa; phylum Chordata; class Aves; order Accipitriformes; family Accipitridae; genus Aviceda; species Aviceda cuculoides. The sequence goes on along the minus strand of JAVJGG010000074.1, from coordinate 22,194,458 downwards.
CATGTTTTGTAGCTCAGGGGCACTGTCAGCAGTGCAGTTAGCCTGTTGGATATTAAAAAAATACCTTCATTGCCATAAGTTCCTGCATCAAGACTGCATTTTCCAGGTCTAGCCTCTGGCTGTCTCCACGAGGTTTAACGTCATAACTAAGGGGATCAATGTGGATGCTTTCCAGCTCCAGCATTGTCAGTTTCACTGCCGCCCTGTCGTTTTTCAACTGCTGGATGTAATCCTTCAGCCGCTGCTCATCCTCCTTTGTAAATTCCGTATCACAACTGCTTGCAGTTGAGCTGGTAGTACTGGAAAGACAAAAGAACTGTATTAAAAAAATATTTGGAATGAAATCTCTATTTTTACATCAAACACTCTCCCTATACTTCATCAACACATCTGAGTCTTACTTAAAAGTTCATAGAAAGGACACACGCAGCATGGACTGGACATTGCAAAGTTCAGAAGATGCAAAAGGGTGTGACAAATGCAGAAAAGAAATTAATTCTCTAAGCTCCATGAGAAAATTGGATCATGTGACAACTTCTCTGCAAAGCCAGATACTCAGTGACATGTAACTGAATTACTTTTTCTGGAATGGTGTCTTCTGAAACAAGTCTTTTTTTTTTTTTTTTTAACAAAAAAAAAAAAGCTACTCAAGATTTTTTAGCAATACCCTAGCAGGGCATTTTCTAAGAAAAAAGAATCAGCCCAGACCTCATTTATTTCTGCTGACAGCAATACCAGTTATCATCTCAGATATTTTTAATGGACACTTGTAGGAAAAAACCTGAGCAAATTTCCACTGCCAGATGCCAGGAGGTAGCACCTTTCAATTCATGTTAAGGTGTATTCCTCAGTATACTGACATTCCTTCAGGACTGGAGGGGCTTAAAACCAACCCATAAGTTAGCAGGATTTTTAATAAAAAGTCATCATCAGACTTGGTGAAACTTCTCCTATCTTCAGGCATCAAGCAAATGACTGCCCATCAGTCTGCCCCACAAATGTTTACACAGAGATTGCAGAAAGGGAGAACTAATGCCTTAGAGCAAGGGTGGCTCAGCGCTGCCTAGCCACCTACACCCATGCCAGTGCTGCAGGGGGCCAAGACTGATACAGCCGCAGCATTCCAGGGCTGAACATAGTTGCAATAACACTAAAAGGAAAATAAAATGCCATGTTGTTTCTGTAACCTCACTCAAAGCTGCCTGCTGTCTCCTGAGGTCCTGTAATCAGCTGTCGGGTGAGGGATAAGTCATCCATTAACTGTGCTTGTCTGGAATGCTAGATGATCTCAGTTATCAGCAGGGGAATAAATCAGTTTCTGTATCAAATTGCACTGCTGTTCAACATTTTTGTAGGAAGAAAAAAAAACCCCACCCGCTACATGCTGTGAGAGTCAGGATGATGTCCTAAAATATATTATGCGTGTGAAAATGGGGAAGCCTACCAAGATAGGCTTGATTTTGCTCTTTTCTTGTGGTTCTACCTCAGCTAAAGCTACATTGATTTTTAAGTGCCTCAAATAATTGCAAATCTTCCCACAAATTCCAAGCACAGACTTGGAGGAGATGGAGAATTGGCAGGTCTACAAAGATTTCTCAAAATCCTTCCCTCTCATGAAGTATCACATTACAGTTCTTTACTACAGTTCTCTGTCAATTTCCCATTATTCCTTCTTCTTCTTAGGGATAATAGATGCCATATTTACCATAAGTGTAAACTGGTCTTTGCTTTTGTTTTCATCCATTTCCATCTGCAGTGAAGCTGAAAACACCCAGTACCTACACTACACAGAAACTCGGATTGAAACAAATTTTTGCTCATACTTAGTTCTTCGTTAGAGAATCCCGAAACACTTAATAAACTTTGCTTATACTGAGTCTAAAGATACCCCTCTGAAGTAGATATTGGTATAAAAATTATGGGGATAGACAATGTGAGAAATACTTAATTCTGTACTGAAGTCATGCTGCAAGTTTCCTCAGCACCCAAAGACAGCAAATGCACAGCTTTTCTGGATTAAATGTAAAACAGCTGTTGTTGGAGGAAGGACAGCTTTTAAAGCCTACACAGGCTTCAAATCTTGTGACACAAATGGCTCATCTCAGTTTTTGCTTGCAAAAGAAAGAAAACCTAACTCTCCAACTGGGAATGAAACCTGAGCAAAAATGCTGAAAGTCTATTGTTATGTTGTGTTGGATTTCATACTCACTGGATATTCACAGATATTTGCCCTTAAAGATCCACAGCTATGCACGTATATTTTAGGGGACAGCAGTCCAAACTAAGGAAGGCAGTCTGGGTTGTTGCCAGTGATACTCAGGCTGCTTTTACTTCAGTCCTGGCTGCCTGCCTGCCTGTCTGCAGCTGAGTTGGCTCCTCTGGTGAATTGCTAGCAAGCTGCTCCTCTTGGTTTTTGTTTTTGGGGTTTTTTTTGGGGGGGGGGGGGTGTTAAGAAAGCGAGAGGAGCTTAGCGGTGAAGCTGTCTCAGCCAGCAAACAAAGGGACAAGAATCTTCCCTCTCCACCCACATTTAGCAGCAAGCCCCCACCCAGAAGACTGGAGGCAGTATGGGTTGCAGAAGGGTGGCGTACAAAGCCCACTTTGCGCTGTTGTAAAATGAGGCTGCATGATGAGGGACGGAAACAACGATGCAGTATATCTGAACTCCCACAGCACAGATCTGCCAGGGTGTGTTCCCCCAAAAGCCCCACCATACAGCTCTCCACAGCCATAATGCTAGTCCACTACTGCTCTATTTAAGGGCCCACAGCTGGTGAGCATATGATCCTGAATTTCAGACATTGCTCTCCCTTCTAACAGCAATCAGGACAAAGGAAAACAGACTGACAGAATGCATATATGACATAACGCATCCTTCCAAGAAACGACACGAAACTGTTGCAAAATATGTGCAGTTTCTCATTTCTCAAGCATGCAGGCAAAGATAGAGAAAGGATCACAACTTCATCACACCTGGAGGGACTACAACATCAATCTGCTCATTCTCACTGCTGTTGTACTCAGAACAAGCAAAGAGAAATGTTCCTCCCACCCTCTTCATCCCTCAAGTCTTTTACAATAACGTCATGCTTGGATGATATAAATTAATTTTCATATACAGCCTGTGGAAAATATGCAGGTTGGTATAGTATAATGTACAGTTTTATTTGCTGCATGCATGTGTGTGTTTGCATGTACATATGTGTGTATAAAATGCAGTAAATGGATATAAATGAGGCTTCCAATGGTGCCTCTGTGTAACTTCTCTACACTACAAAACTCTGTCCATAAAACTCTGTATAAGCTTCAGTTCATCTGTTAAAAATCAAGTCAATAAATAAATCTGCAATTCAGCAAGCTGCAGATAATACAAAAGTTGACAGAACTAAAATAACGCTGTCAGAACAGAATTCACGAAAATTGCTTGAAAGTCTGCACGCAACCTTACACTTTAAAAAATGCATTTGATACACAGTATACACAGGCCAACCTCTTCTAGGTGAACGTTGTGGCTTGAGATCTGAAACAGCACAATGCTGAAAGACAGTAACTTCCTGAGAAACTGAAAAATACTCCAACCAGCCAAAAGATAAACAACAGTATATCTGGCTAAAATCAGAACCTTTGGTGAAACTACCCTGCTTCTTTCTGAGACTAGTTCAGTCCAGCAATGAAGTGTTACGCAGATAACATTAAGGTATCTGTTGGGATATTTCTAAATAACTTATTTTCAAGCTTTAGTCAAGATAATTGTCTGTCAGCAACTTATCTGAAATCTGAGGTGATTCTGATGAGAGATATAGTCCTACACTTGGCTGAGTTCAGATATTTCATGACACTGCGTAATACTGAAAAGAATTTCCTTTGCATGTAAGAGACCAGATCTTTCCCCCCATGAATCCAGATTTAAGATTGGGCTTACTACCACTGTAAGGAACAAAATCCACCATTTTCAGTCAGTGTTACAAATGGAGTACTTCTCTTTTGTTTCCTTCTTTTCCAGGTATATCAGTCAAACCTTGCTGGCAATTTATGTTCTATAGTTAGCTTCTGTCCATTAAAATAATTACGACTTCTAACTACACTGCAGACCTATTTCTATTTTCAAAAAATGAATTGGCAACATTATTGTGTTGCTGCCAGCCAAATGAGTTGCTGTTATTTTTATTCACTTCACCAGCAACAAGCTCTGCGATGCTCTTTCATTGCATTTAATTTCTTTTCATTTCAGTTGCTTCCTTTCACAGTCTTTAACCACTTGTCACTAGTGGCTCACCAAGCATTTATTCTCAGTAATGCGTTCAGTGATTTGACATTCAGAATCTCATTTGAAATGCCAAAGCTAAAGATGGGTCAACAATTCCATTATAAGTCCCTATTCTACAGGATTTCAAACAGCAGGGAGAATTACTCATTTGTCACAAGTTTCAGCAAAGGAGAGTTTTCATCATCCCACTACCTCTTTACTCAGTTGGTTTCAAAAGGAAAAGGTAGCAATATGCATCTGCAACTAAAAGCCTGCAACACTAGAGCAGCTATGGCAAAAGATCGATCTTGCAGATTCAGAGTATGCTTGAACCACATAATGTAAAAATGTTTTTTCGTTTCAGTGCAGTGGTCCCCAAATGGTTCACACAGCACTCACTAGTGATGTGGGCTTGTTCTACTCCCCAGTTTTATAGACTGCCAAGTTCTTCAAGACAAATAAAAAACATTAAGCCTGCAGGAACAGCTAGAAATCTGCAGTCTGCTTTCCTCTCTCTGCTTGGATTGCTATTGTAATGGAAAAGAAAAGGAAACGGAAACCATCAACATCAAAGAATAATAGAAGGCTGGAGGTCTGTGGCAATGGGACCTCCGTCTAGAGCAGCAGGGAGCCAAGTGACAAGCGAGCACGCATTAATGGGTTGAGAAAGCTAGCAACACAGGCAGCATAACTCCAAAAAGCAGGACTAGTGTACTGGAGAGAAACAAAACAGATCCAGAATGATAGAGAGAGAAGAGTTAAAGACAAAACCTTCAATTTTTTAAACCTGAAATAGAACATTTACTGATATAAGTATAGAAAAGTGTGTGCTCTTTGAACCAACACAGATTTTCCATCTACAGGCTGGCACAGTGTCATGTGTCTGTAAGCTGAAGAGGGGACGCCTCTATTTTGAGACAGGGTCCACAGGAAGTAGAAATCTGAAAACACCTCTACCACATACCACTTGAACAGAACAGAAGGAAAGAAGAGAAGATTCATATTTCGTGAAGAGGGTAAAGTTTCAGAAATATTTTCACTGATATGTATGTTTAGACAAAGACAAATTACACTGAGAGGGGGGGAGAGTGATGACAACGTGTAAGTGATGATCTGATCAGGATGCCCCTATGACATGTTCCTTACTTGCTGTGTGCCCTTCGGGTGAGTGAGAGAAGCTTTTCGCTCTAATGTTCCACATATATCAAAACAGATAATAATAGTTACCTTATTCAGTACAATATATTGCTTCATGCCAGAAAAAAATTATCCTGCAATGACAATGACTCAAGCTAAAACACCTCTCTTGCACACACAAACATTTACACTTGCCTTTTTTTACATTTCATGACACAGTTTCTACTGATGAAATTTGAAAACCTATGCCATTTTAATCATACTCTGCTGAAGCTTTATCTACTCAGCCAACACATTATGTGCACACATAGACACATTGCCAGCCGACCACCAAAACTTCACAGTAAACAATGAGCATGAGGATTGATTTTCCTCCCCAAACACACACACCTTACTCCCTTAACCTCCCCCTCAAATAACCAAATATGATTTTCAACAAAGCAAGGACTGTAGAGACTATATTCCTACCAAACACTTTCAATGAACGGCTAGGAGAACAAACACTAAAACAGAACCACTACCACCACCCCACCACCCCTCCCCTCCAATTTCCCCTGTCAAAACTGGAAAGTATTTAAATTGTTTTCAAGAAAAAAAAATTATGCCCATAACACATACCAGATATCTCAGAAAGAAGAAAAACACTGAGTTTGTTATGAACAACTGAAAATGACCCTTCCAAATAACAGAATGGAAAACAAGCTCAGCCTAGGTAGAGGTGTTGCTACATGTGGCCACTTACAACCTATTCACACGCAGGTGCAGATACGGCATAAGTGCATGCAGACTGAGGCAAGTCAAGTATTTGAAACAGCTTTGTATAATTTCTTTCCAAGATTAGTAAATATTTTTGGTACAATGAGCGATCAATGTGTTAACTAGCGCAGATGCTACCACATTAATTTTTGTATAAAGATACAGCTTTCTGGGACTGAAAGTGCACCATAAAAATTCTTTGAATAAAATGTTAAAATTTACCTCACATTTGGACCCTGTTCCCTCAGGTAACCTTTTTGCTCACTTTTTAGCTATTCCATGCTAGTCACATGGCAGGAAACAAGATCCTTTGGAGGAGGCATCAGCAAGAAGAGGAAATGATATAGTACTAAAATAAACTTCTAAAAGTGTCAAAAAATGACAGCATTTGAATAAAGAACTGGCTCAAAGACTGAATTAAAATGAAGTTTTAGAGTGAATCTGAGAAACCAAAATAACTTTTAAGAAGAAAAATGTTAATCTATATTTATCCGGGATGCTTGCCAAATTCGTATCCACACATGAGCACACACATTCACTGCACAGAGTACAATTACACTGCAGGCGGGCAACAATTCAAAATGAAGCTGCTAGCAGATATATTTGAACTGGAACACTTCTGCAATAATAGCTCATAGTTTCATTATTTTATAGGTCTTCAGAAAAAGTGCAATATCCAGCCTTTCCTGGAAGAATCCACTCTGTCTGTCATGACGTTCATTCGCCACTCCATGTGCAAAAAAATAGCACAGGAGGGAAGAAATTTGGAGAGAGGCAAAGGGGAATGAGAAGGGAGGGAAATGGTTTAAAATAAAATGTCTGGATTTGCAACATTTAGAAAAACAATTTTTGAAGACCCCAAAACACTGATGGAAGCATACTTCTGATCTCTGGTTATCTGTATGTCTGTGCTGCCTGCATACAATAGATATGAGTAAGAAGTACGTGATTTGAGTTCCAATAAAACAGCAAGAAAGTCACTGAAGTAAAACAAACATAATGGTTTTGCCCTTTATGAGGAAGATCAAAGTTCAGAGTCACCCATTTGCAACAAATTTATACAAAACCCTTCTTGGCTGGAGTTGCTCAAAGTCTAAAGACAATTAGACCACTGAGGCATGGTGACTTACAAATCAAAGCGAAGAAGCCAGTGGACTGAGGTGAGGGAGGTAGGTCAGCAAATACAATACAACATAACTTCTGGTCTGAAATCAAACCCTTGGGGATTAGAGGAGCAGAAGAGTTGCAGTTACCTTGTGTGGCTGTTGGATGACAGGCTTTCCCAAGGCTGCACACTACAGCCCGTGATTGCATAGGCTCCCCCGCAGCTCCCATCCAGTTTAATCAGCAAGGCTTTTGCTGCATTCTCAGCTGTCTTCCTGCAGTCATGAGCTCTCTTAAGCATCTGGGTGATGTTTTCATCACCTGTCTGGTCTCCTAGTTTTCAAGCAAACAATCTGTTTCAGAGCTTTGAGGCGGCTGATAGAAATTAAGGCAAGAGTAGACATGCTTCTATGCGCTCTCAGTTTATACCAAAATGATGACAATAAATTACCAAACTGTGACGTAAAAGCAACTTCACTTCTGTGTGAGCATCAGTGGTAACTGGGCTACTGGCCTCAATGCATCTCCCTCCCAGCTATAAGCTTCAGGTACTTGTTGCTCCAGTCTTAAGTGATGTGAAACATCTTCACTAGGTTGTCTGTTTGTAAGGGTGTATACATTGTGCATTAGGATCAGGTTAGGATGTTCAAATTAATAATACATTGGAAAAGCCTCAGCCTAAATTAGAACTCTTAGTCCAATCAGTCCAGTGCTGTTTCACGGTGCGGTCATTTCCAGTGCATTTTCTCACAAGCACCTTTATCTCAAGCCTAATGGTTTGCAGCCTTCTTACAGGTTACCCTTCCAGCTGGAAGAACTGCCTTACTGCTTAGATACAGCCTTTCAGAGTTTATAGTCATGCATACTAAACCAAAAGAAAACTACCACTCATGTTTATTAATTTGCTACAATCTCTAGTGGTTATGCAGCATCTATACAGCTTGTAAGCCATCCCTTCAGCAGAGGCAGGACAGAAACCACCACTGCCACTATTCTTACAGTCCTAACTCCAGATGGAGTCAAGTCATTAAAGTAAGACACATTAGTGGCTACACTGAAAGTCTCAACAAAGTGACAATATATTAATATTTTACCACACACAATGCAAAGATGTCAAGAGAGTATTAAAAAAACCAGTTTGCTCTATGTCAGATTTTAATTTCATCCTTATCTGAGTCAAAGACCAATTACCGACAGTTCACACTTGCTGAGTGAAGTGCATGCACTAGAAATAACATTAATGCAGAAAAAAGGAAGGGACAATGTTCTGTTACGAGCAGCTGGATATGCTCAGCTCTTAAGTGATGCAGAAGCAACTCCCATGAATTTTTCACTCACAGACATTGATATAAAACTTGACTGATCTTCAAACCAAAAATCTGCTATGCTATCTAGGTGTTTTAATCAAATTTCACGGTGAAGTAAAGGTACGTAAACCAAACACAACTTCCTCCAAGCCGTGTTATGTAATAGGAAATTGGCACTATTTCTACCACAGAGCTGTAACTGATAATACCATAATTAAGAGCTGTAGACAGACACCTATATAAAAACTAAACTACACTCTCTTCCATAAAATGCACGTGAGATGAAACCCTACTCAAACCTGAAGTATTTCTCCCTTCTAAGCTCTTTTTCTGCCACCTATGTGAACAGAAAATCCAAGACTAATTTAATTCACTTTTTCTGGCCACTGATCTCTGCCAGCAGGGAAAGCTCCCTAGCACATTGTGGAAAGGAATGACCAGAGTCTGGAAGAAAGGTGGATAAAAATCTCAGGCATCCACTCTAATGTTTAGCATATGGCGCACACTGCACAGGCCAAGACAGGTAGACAAGGGGCTGCTTCTAGCACTGGGAGAGATACAAAATAAGGGTCATGGTTAGCAGCACAGTGACTGTGGGCTGAGTGCATCTAGTCATCTGAAACGAGAATCTGACCATGTCAGTCTTGTGGCTCTAAAGCCAGATGGTTCCTCTGTCTCTAAAAGCTTTCCATTTACGTTTCAGAGATTCCTGAGAAGCTAGCACTATAATACTGTCCCAGCCAGGCAGTTACTACACCTTAGCACAGCATGAAGAGCTATTCTCTTCTCTCTTAAGGCTTCCTCTCTTTCTTCTTGAAGATTACTATGTCTACCTTCTCCTATCAGTAAAAGGGATGGGACTATAAAACGTAGGTTAACGTTTACTGTGTAAACACCTCTTTCTATCAGAAAAGTGCAGCTAGCAGCAACAGCAAGCTCCAAACACTTCTGAACTGTACCTACCATAGCAGCTCATTCATTACTTAGTGAGCAGCATATTAAAAAACAACACCTAGCCACAAAATTAACTATCCACAAAATATGAAAAACCGAGAACATGTAGGCTAATATCCCCGACAACACAGTAAAACAAGATAGAATCTTTTATAATTTCAGAGCAAAGGTAAAATGTGGGGTGAAAAACTAGAGCAAATTTTTTTTTTTTTGGTAACTACTCAACTCTACCTTTGTATTGTCTTAATCCCCGTTTTTCATAACACTACACTCAGTTTCTAGTGGGTCAATGTTGCTGGTTCAAACAAAACCCATACTTGCAGTTACCACAGCTGTATAGCCCTAAGCCACATATGCTCGTACTGTTCAGTAATTCCACTCTGTACAGTTGCATGGCTGTAGCAGCATCACCACTGCCAGAACAGGTATCCCCTTGTGATAGTACAGGTAGGCTAATTTAAATTGCTGGTGAATTTTATGATTTAATTCCTGTCTTTCTTTTCCTTTTCCCCTATTTTTCGGGTGCGTGAAATGGTTTAATTGGTTAAAACCCAGAAAAGACCAGAGAGCATTCTTAAGTGATGGGTCATGAGATGATTCACTGTTACGACTAACTCTAATGCTAACTGACATGCAAAAACCAATATTTAAATAAATAAAATAAATACATTTATTTTAAATAAAGTGATCCATTGACATCTTACCAACAGAACCAACACCTGCAGCTCTGAACTGCCCAAGAATGAGACTCTGCTCACTTTCTGCCAATGCCAAGAGCAGCTCGTATGCTTCTATGCACTGTTCACTGAAAGAGAAAACAAAATACAGAAAACAAAAATCACACAAAATATATCTGCAATTTAGAGGGGACAAATACCCGCAAAAGCACCAAGAAAAAGAGGTAGCTGATGAACTGCATGATTCCCTACTACTTGTCTAACAGTAGGGATATTAAATGGCGTTAACACACATAGCTTCTATCAGAAGCATTCAACAGTCTCTCCTTCCTTATGATGGTCCCGGGTTGCCCTCAACTAAGGTAACAAGTTAAAATAGAAGAGAATGACCTGATGTGATGCAAGCTCCAGAAGCGTGTTTGAAACAGTCAACAATATGAATGGTGGTCGACATGATCCCTTTGAGAAACTTTTTGCAGGCCTTCTTACTATACAAAATACAGTATTCAATACTCTACTGTATAACTATACTATACAAAGTATAGTAAGAGGAAAAAAAAAGAATACTACTTGTTGCTCTGTCCTGGCTCTAAGATTTTCCTCTTTACAACACAATGGCTTCTAAATACAGTTCTGAGTCACTCATTCCTGTTGCATTCTAATGTTTTTGAAAAAATATATATATTAATATACATATCTGCAATTTAAATTTTCTTGTAATCTGCTCAAGGCTGATAGTAACAGAATACATTCTTTAAAAGGCACACAACTTGTCTTAAGACCAGAATTGCCTGTTCCAAATTAGTTGCAGTTGAAGAAGTTAAATGACGCCATCTTTTTATGTACAGTTTAAAGCAAATTTAGATACTTGTAACCAGATACCAAGCAATTTATCCACAATTCCAACTGACATAACATAAAGTCACTCTGAATTATGTGAAGTACAACACTACCCTTTGGTCCACTGGTCTCGTGAAAGGTGTCAACGTAATACAGAGAACCTGTATCTTAAGACTGGATACAGCAGGGACAATTTGAATCTGCACACAACCCCTAATTCAATGTTAATTCAGTATTTAAAAATTAAAAGACAAATCTGTCTATTTCTATTAGATCGAGTTCACTACTGCTGGTGAGCTACAGTTGAAACACACTTGTATCAGTAACTTCAGTTCTGTAGTTTGTCAAGTAGTTTAACCAAAGGGGCATTTTTTCAGGGAGGAAACAAAAAAGAACAGTATTACTATGACACACCAACAATTTCCCTGTCAAAGACTTCTATCAAGACTTCCCCACTCCCTCTTTTTCTGGCTGAGACACCCTCTGCATAGGCACATACCTGTACTGCAATGCAAGCCTGAGGGCTGTGGCATTGGACTCATACTTCCCAACAAGCATGCTCATCCTCTCAGCATTGCTCTTGCACTCCTCCAGTGTTATTGTTAACAAGTCATTCTGGGATTTCAAGTGCTCAATACGGCTGTAGAAAAGAAAGGAATTTGCAACCTGCAAGCTTAGCTTGCAGACACTGTCCTGTAAACTCTACAACAACTGTAATTTAAAACAACAAATACCATTCGGTCTACACAGGTTTTTAATGAAGATGGCAAATCTGTGTCCCACATCAAGAACCAAGAGGATAGCAATTTCTCTTACAACAGCTTCTTTTTCTCCTCTCCTTCCCACAAAATGTAATCATAGCCCTGTGCAACAGCAGCAAGCAGGAAGCTGTACAGAGGTACACAAGATTAAGTAGGAGAGTTTCATATTAACCTTTTGCTTAGTTTTTCTGTCTCCATTGCTCTCTTCCTGCTGCCACACTTATGTCTTGTTTTAAGTGGCATACTCGTTAGTCCAATGTGTGGGTGTGTGTAGGGGTCATGCAGCTGCATAATGCTCCCTTTCTTTGGAACATCCAGAATAAGTGTTTCACTTGAAGTAATATTTTCACTGTGATTAGAGAGGTAAGTTCCAGAATACGAAGTTTCAATGAGGCAATGAAATCTCCAAAAGTTCTGGCAATAGCCAAACAGAAGGTCGTATCAGAAATGAATTGTAATATTCTGCTCAATGAAGTTGATTCTGAATCTGAAAATGACGCTTCAGAATATCAGTATTACTGTTTATTCTCACTGCTGATAACTGCACTACACACAAATGTACTATGCCTAATCTCCGGAGTTGGACGTACACTGAAAACAGGCGATTTATTTCAAAATTTGGACAGGTAGCTAATGAAGAAATCGGTGCCATCCAGACCTCACTGACTTCCTAACAAACAGAAGAAGAAGGGCTAGCATTTATTCAGCAATCAGAATAAAGGCCTGACTCTCCTAGCTGCTAGAACTCTCAGATGCTTCAACTTCTATAACTTCTTTGAAACCTCCTATAAGGATACATGTTCTCAAAGTGTAATTGTGCAGTGCACTGAAAAAAGAGAAAAAAAATAAAAAGGAAAAAAGAAAAGAAAGATTGTATTTTGCAGCACTACAAAAACATGAGCTACTAATAAAAGAGATGTTGTACTGATCAGACTAAACTTGAGATAGCCGTGGGGAAGAGGGAAGTTGGAAGGAAACATGCCGAGACACGATTCTCACGTTCCTGATCCACAGTTTTAATTTTATGTGCTGAGGAGGACGTGAAGCATTGGTTTTGATAGTGCTTATTGAAGGATAACACCAGCAATATTTTAAGTGCAACCAGAAAGCTGCAATCTTTCTTCTGCAGACATGTCTATTTACTGGTATATATGCTAAACCACCATACATTGATACATTCATTGATACAGTTAATGCTGTAATTTTGTTTCATCAGGACAAAACCAAGCAAGCTAATTCCAGAATGATGAAGAATAAGTTATGGGAATACGTATTTCTAGCAGTGATGTGTCTTACGAAAAAAGATGCTATGTCTACTTGGTCAGTCATAGAGAAGCACACTCTACAGTGCAAATTGTCACAGGTGAAGGTGCCATGCTGATCTAATAATGCACGACCAAACTGTCATACTAATGGAAAGAATCCTTAGCATACAATTCAATCTTCTCTTCATCAACTACATTCCATGTTTATCTGCAGCTGCCACAGTTGAGCTGGGACTGAACCAAGAAATGTTCAGAAAGGATAAACAAGTAGTAACTTGTAACAAAGCTAATAGCAGACAACACATTTGAGCATATCTAACTTTCAACCTTACCTATTTAATCTCTCTGTCTCCACTTCAAACTCTCGGATTTTACTTTCAGAGATAGCAGATCCATGTGAATAAAGAGTCTGGAAGATTTCCTGGATGTTTGAGCAGTCTTGGAGGGAATGTGCCAAATGTTCAGCCACAGTACTAGACACCTGCACAGGGCAGTTAATAGATCATTGTGAATAGATAACCACTGGATTCCTCCCACAGGCAGTCTGCACTGAAAGCTGCATTTGCTTGCATGCACTCACTTCAAGGCATTCATTATTCAGTTTTTTCTATGAATTTTATATTGAATAGAACATTTACAAGTTTCCACTTTAAGAAACAACTATTTTGATTTAAAATTCTACTAACCAAAAGGTGAAGTCCACTATTTCATCATACATTTAAAAAGCCTAATATGCAAGTTATTTACTTTCTTGAAAGCTTAGCAAAAGGTCAGAGCTAAGTTCTTCAGTGAAACAGGTATTAACACACAGTAACAACAGCATTACAGATTTACACTGGCATTACAAAGCAGAACCCAGTTTTCTGTTGATTGAAGTTGTGAAATGCAACTGAACAGTCTTTTCTTGAAGAACAGTAATTTGGAGGAATTGACTCCAAAATTACCCTCTTCAAGTCACTCAGTGATTTCTAGCCACCAGTTCTCAGATCTTAATACTGGGTGAAATATTCTCTGTTGAAATATTTTTCTCAAAATAACTTTTAAAGTATTTTCAGTTAGCTCACATATTAATTTGGTAAGAAAACAATGCTGTTTTTAATGGAACACAGGTCATCTTCAGAAGGTATCATGCACGCACATAATTACTAGTCCTTACCCCTATGCTGCTGATTTCTGATCCTAAGACAGGTCTATCAGATGATGAAGACTCTGATCTTGTCTTTGACAACTTCACTCTTTCAGCAATCTGCAAGTCAGAATGCTGCATAGGTTACACAGGAACCCACACTCCATAAAGATTACACAAAATGCATTTGTTCACTGACTACACTTGCAAACCCAAAGTAAACTACTGTAAAATTGAAACCTGTGCTCTGAGGGAATTAGAATCATTAGCGCTTAATTAACTAGGGCTTTTCTGCAGCTCAAGTTCATGGGCCTGCTTGGGACCCCAGAAAACCCTGGGGATTCTAGCTATCTCCCAGTTAATCACACACTTGCACAGCAGCTGTGCAAAATGAAGCCTGCTTCTCCCAGATAATGAGAAGTGTTACTGCAACGCACAATAGCTCACCTTGGCTATGGGAATGTCGTTGCTACTGCTGCTTGTGCTCAGCTCTCCCGTGCTGGGATTAATGGGTCGATTGGCAGAAGTGAGACGACTTGGGCTGGATGGGCCTGTTGCCTGCACACTTTGCAAACGTGTTTGCAGTTCCCGAACCTACAATAAAACATAACATTCTGGGTTTTCCACTTTTACGGTTTAATAGTTTGGAGATTTTCTCATTGTCTAGCCAAGCCTAATTGCTTCTGGCTTTAGCACAGAAGTTGTATTTTGTCCTGTGGTGGATGCAAAGTTTTCATGTGGGGAGCAGATGAATGGAGGTTGTCTTAAAATTCCATTGTTTTCAGTTTTTTGAACTATTTGCAATGTAGAAATATGTCATATGTCATACTGTAGAGTAATTACTCAAAGTTTCAGCTTGTTTTATATAATCCCTTCAGCACAGCTGCACTACATGTATAGAAATTATTCTCTCTGGGGTGAAGCTAATGCTCCAGCGTAAGATTACGATGCCTAAACAAATCAATTAAGATCCTGCTATTAATGGAAAGCTCCAGTGTCGAAAAAACTCTTGACATAAATGTATCATAGGATGACTTTGTCATATTTAAAGGTCAAAGAAATTCAACCGTTAATCATGCTTTCAAAACTACAGTTAAGTAAAGCTACCATACAGTGAGTAATGTACAGACAAGAAAATACCAGCAAAGTACCCAACTAAGAGTCTGCAGCAGCTCTCTGTAAACATACACTGCAAACACTGCGTGGTCCTCATAACACATCAGATACTTCTAGAACTGACGTCAAAGATTTTCAGGACTAAAGGGTAAAAAAAAAAAGTCTGCAGAAGCCAAACTAGCTGAGCTAAAGATTATAGTGTTTACCTTGGAATAATTCTTAACAAACAAAGCATAAATGGTCGTCTCAACACTGGAATTATGCCACAAGGTAAAGTGACAGAGTTCATTTTTCCCACAGAATCTCAAACAAAGAGTGTGAGATGAGAAAAGGGGGAGGAAACCATCTGAAGAGGAAATTTCCCAAAATATAGCGTTTACTTTAATACTCGAGTTTCTGCGCTGATTTTGTTGGAACAGTCTACCTACAAAACAGAAGTGGCGAAACTTTACCAGAAGTCCAGCCCATTTGATATTCCCCTGTAGCATGTAATGCAACTCTGATTCCTAATCTCTGAAACAAGGTGGGATTTTATAATAAATACATTTACACAAAGAACGGATTAAGCAAGCTGAAATCCCCTAGTCAAAAAATATGAAAGTTGCATTAAAGCCTAGGCTTTCTTCAGCTATAGGTTCACCAAGTGCATGGTCAGTGCTTTAGCAACCTCTGCTTGAAGAAGCAGCAGCCGGCATATTCTGTGCACAACACATACAGATGGCTTCAACCTACTTCACTGAGGAAAAAGCTCAAGATGGAACTCTCTCCAGTCACCAATGCAGTTATCTTATGCCTCTTATGATCCCCTACAGTCTGCTTCTGCTTCTCTGAAGAGCACCCCTGCCTCTCCCTCAGTTGTATGCAAACTGAAGGTCAGATTGCCTGAGGACTTACTGCCAAAGTAACAGAGTTTTTAGGTATGTGCAAATTACAAAAAAGAAAAAAATCCATTTTTTACATAACAGAGCAGAATAATTGCATATTACTAATAATAAGATGTAGGTGGCAACAATAAGAGCACATAAAGGCTAACTGCACTTAAAACTTTCCTGTTCAGTCGTGGAGGAGTGCTACACCTTAAACAAAATGAATCCAAACCACTCCATTGGTCTCTCTGTTAAAAAAAAGATAAAAGTACACAAAACCTCAAATCAAATCCCCAATGTTTAAAGTAACTTGCTGAAAAATGGATATGGGTGCTCGTCCCAGAATTATACCTCTTAACTGCAATTATATCGTGAAGTTAAGTGAACGGAGTGTATAAAGTGCACATTCGTAGCACATATCTTCTACATATTTTCAGTTGTGGCCTCCTTTGTTCATACAGACATACATAATTTCAACATGGGTACACCTGCACTAATGTGAACCTTAAGGACAGAAGTGCTCTACTGATGCAAACCAATCATTTCAGCCTGCTGATATGCATAAAACTGAAATAAACCATGTATGCATGTTTCTGCTTGCAGAAGTGGAATGTCCGTGCAGATAGGATTTGTACTGTGGGATTAACACTGTGGAGAAAAAAAAAACCCCAAAACTTCATTAAATCAAAATCATATTTACTACTATTTCTTTTAAAACCTGGGCTGTTTCAAACTAAATTCCCCAAGTACTTAAGTTACAGCATTGTTTAAAAGCAAACTGTACTGGGTTTGTGTGGCAAGGTTTTGGCGGGCAGGGGGTTACAGGGGTGGCTTCTGTGAGAAGCTGCTGGAAGCTTCCCCTGTGTCTGACAGAGCCAACACCAGCTGGCTCCAAGTCGGACACACCAATGGCCAAGACCGAGCCCACCAGTGACACTGGTAGCGCCTCTGGGATAACACATTTAAGAAGGAAAACAGTTGCTGCGGCACAGAAATGGCAGCGGGACAGAGGAGTGAGAACATGTAAGAGAATGAACCTTGCAGACCCCCAGGTCAGTGAAGAAGGAGGGGCAGGAGACGCTCCAGGCACTGGAGCAGAGATTCCCCTGCAGCCCGCGGGGAAGACCATGGTGAGGCAGGCTGTCCCCCTGCAGCCCAGGGAGGTCCACGGGGGAGCAGATCTCCACCTGCAGC
>JAVJGG010000074.1:22136050-22176677 GCA_035590195.1 Aviceda cuculoides | reverse complement strand
GTGTTCTGAGATTTGGTTTTATTTCTCATTACCCTACTCTGGTTGATTTGTAATAAATCAAGTTCATTTTCCCCAAGTTGAGTCTGTTTTGCCTGTGACGGTAATTGGTGAGTGATCTCTCCTGTCCTTATCTCGACCCATGAGCCCTTTGTTATCTTTTCACTCCCCTGTCCAGCTGAGTCAGGGGCGAGTGACAGAGTGGCTTTGGTGGGCACCTGGTGTCCAGTCAGGGTTAACCCACCACACAAAGAAACAGGAAAACACTAGGGATGTATTCCTCATAAAATCAAATCCCTGCCTCAACAGCTGACTTAAAAATTGCTAAAATACTCACCTATGCCCAGAACCCAGCCCTGCAAGATTTCAGCCCCAAAACAAGTAACATTCTAAATTTAAGGGCAATCAGGAAACAGAGTGTTAAAGTTGCTTAAAATTCTAAGCATTCATTGACTCCAAAGTTTAAAACCACCTTAGGTAAGGACAATATTATACAAAACTTTAAGGCAGATGGGTTTCCTTTAGTCTGTTTTATTACTGAGCAACGACTATTAGCCATGATCACAAAGCCAATTATTCTTAAGGATCTGTAAAACAATGTTAGCAACAGAAAGAAAAATGAACACAGCTAAGACTGTAGCCAGGCAAAGCTTTGCTCAGGAAGGCATTTATAAATGAAAACTTAAGAGTGCAGCACAGTTATCAACCTATGTGAGTCACTGCTTTAATACTGTATCATAGAAGCAACTACAACTTAAAGAAACTGCCTGCTTATTCATGCTTCCTGATGTATTTACTGATTCAGGCCTTCATTTGAGAAATTACATGCTGAATTAATTGCTATAAATAACTGCACTAACTTTAGCAAGGCTGAGTTCTGGATGGTAATTCTCAGCAGGATAACAGGGCAAGTTTGTCTGACCTGTAAAATCACCGATCTCACAATTCACAATCACACATTCACCAAGCCAGAATCTCATGAGTGGGTTGCCCACCCACCAGACTGCCCAGAGACAGCTTAGGTAACTATTTCTGGTCACCAAAACCTCCACCGTGAATAGAGCAGTATGTACCACCTCCTCAGAATGTACTTTTCCACACTAGTAGCAATTCTACAGGAAAAATAAAGGAAGACCAAAGAACAGGAATCAAGAAAAAAAAAAAAAAGAGTTCAGAAGAGCCAGTTTCTTCTCTGGATTGGTGAATGCATGAATTATGAAAAGACTAGTTTAAAAAGTATGATTAAAAATTATCTGACCACCCGTGCTCAATACTTCTACCAGTCTCAAGTGTCATTACCGATGTAATAGAAG
Organism: Aviceda cuculoides; assembly: GCA_035590195.1. Classification (NCBI taxonomy): domain Eukaryota; kingdom Metazoa; phylum Chordata; class Aves; order Accipitriformes; family Accipitridae; genus Aviceda; species Aviceda cuculoides. The sequence goes on along the minus strand of JAVJGG010000074.1, from coordinate 22,175,367 downwards.
TTATTCTGAAGGTTATGTTTATTAGTAGGAAGAAGGTAACTGCAGTACCGCACATGAGACACAATAAACACTTGGAAATGGGAGAGAGAGGAAGGGCAGATCTCACTGGAAATGGATGACAAAATTGGCAAAATCCGATGGGTGAAGACAAGTAAAGAAACAAAACCAAAAAAGTTCCACTGAAAGACAGAAAAGTGTGGATTTTTGAGATGAGGAGGAATGACAAGGAAGGATTTAAAGAAAGATTTCTTCAGCCCTTGCATTGTGCTAGTTTAAAGACACACATATCCAGAAGGATATAAAAATTGCCAAAGTTCTAGAACTCTAAATTGAGATAGAAAGTGGCTGACAGGCAGGTCTAATTATATGATCAGAAAAAAAAAAAGGAGACAAGAACAGAGGAAAAAGGAGAAATCCAGGGAAACATCTGTGAAATCCACAATGAAAAAAAGGAAAGAGCAAAGATCTTCTAAACAGCTGGAGGAAGTCCAAAGAATTACAGAAGTAAAGAAGTGCTGGAACCTTGGAAAGAGCAGGAGTGGGGCATTAAGTGAGACACAAGGCAACAGAGCCATTAGACTTCTGAGCAATGGATAGCCTAGACACCAAGACAAGTCAGGTGCAAACAGATGTTCTCAAGTTATTAATATAAACTTAAGTAGCTGGAAATTTTATTTATTAATATTTGATGTTCAGCAATATGAACCAGTTGTTTAGCTGTATTTCTGATTTTTTCCTTTGAATGCTGAGAATTGGAGTAGGAAATAGGGAAAAAAAAGCATAATTTCTTGTGGATACCTTAACTACATAAAAAGACAGCAAGGGTAGAACAGAAAAGGGGCTGACACACTACAATAATGTTAGATTTATAAAAGACTTCGTAAGCGATTAACAGGCATCATGGACATGTTGGCAGAAGTGCATAGTGGGTTACAGAAAATACTTTGGTGGAATATGCTCATTATCTATAATAATGAATCTAGGAAAGATGTTTTTGCTCTTCGTATTTTACACATGCATACTCACAACTACATGATTGGTTAACATATCCCAAATAAAAAACAACAGCTACAAACTGCATATTTTTGTCACTGATTTCCACATTCAAAGGACACCTACTGCTTTTGTTCCTAAACTAGTTTCAAATAAGGGGCATGCCTGTGATTGTTTTCCTTCTATCCTACTCGTGACCTGTTTCATCATGCAGTATCTTTGAACCCTTCAAGTAATAACAATTTTTTCCCCAGCATTTTAATACCACTTCAATTTTTTCTCTCTGTTATACAGAGGAGAAAGATGAAATATAACGAAGCACAGGAAGTGAATATACCTCTCCCACTTTCTAATTTATTCATACATACTGCAAATCTGTGGAGGAGAAGATGGAAAATGAAATACTGGTGTGACAATTCAAGCTGCTTTCAGCAGTGAGGGCCCTTCCCAGCCTAAAGCACCTCTAACCTTTCCATCAGGGCTAGTGGTGATTATTTTCAGCCAGATAATTTTCGGCCCCTCTTAAATCTCGAGCACTACAGCTAACAAGGTCTGATTTCCTATAGGTTGTCTGTTGCAGTTGACTGAGTATGGTGAAGAAGTCTTTCCTGGTATTTGTAAGGGACATCTCCTCCGTGACTTCTCTGGAGTTCTTATCAGTTCAAAGGAGGCATTTACAGAATCTCGAAGATGTCTACTTTCAAGAAATATGTAAGAACTTAACTGTCACTAGGAGCCCTACTCCTCCAGCAGATCTGAAAATCAGTCTGCAGTTTCAACAATTATTTTGAGGAACGGCGAAAGGGAACAACACACAGACACAACAAGCTATGGGAGAACAGGCACACTGCTAGGGTTTATACATACGGCTTTTTTAAGTAGCAGGAGAGACTACTGGGTGCTGGGGGATACAAATATGTCACCAAGCAAGCCCTCCTCTGCATTTGACACCTTTCAGACAAAACTCCCTCATGCAGTGCTCCATGAGGAAAGATCCGGGTGCCACACCTCTACAAAGGAAGCACAGCAACAAAACCCAAGGATGTGGCAGGACATGACATGGGAGGCGAAGGGCGGATTCCCTAAAAGCTCCGAGCACAACTTAAGTGTTCTGATCCAGGATAGCACACAGTGGCACAAACAAGGGCAGTAAGCCTATCTCAGGCTTTTTCTCATTTTATTTCAGATTAATCACTGAACCATCTGCATACAAGCTTGGAAACAGAAGCAAAGCTCTAGTTCGTTAACAGCTAAGTGGAGATGCTGCTGTATAAGCAAATGCCATGCAACTGAAGGAGGCAGAGGAATGGAAATAGCTTTTGGCTGCTACCTCAGGTTTCTGGTGCGCACCAAGAGACAAGAAGACAACAATTCAAGGGTCACGTTAAGCTGTGCAAGCTGGTAACAATCTCTAAATGTTCGTAATGCACCAGTGTTCTCTAGCAACCTGAACAATACCTTCTGATCCCAACACGAATGACGCCAAAACAAGGACAGCTGAGCAGTTCGTGCCAGCTTTGTGTCATCCGAGAACAGTGCCTGTGAGGCCAAGGATCTGACTCCTGCTGTGGTCTGGGTAGGTTTCAACTCCTCGCAAGAACAAGGCATTTTGGGAGAGCCCTCCTGCTAAAATGAAGTTTCTTGGAGTGGGGCAATCTGGGCAGCTGGAGGGATCACACATTAAAACGGCACTTTTCTACTCCTCTGCAGATTATGTTTTCATTAACATCTTTAGTCAAAGATAGCTAAAATTCTTGTTATGGTCAGTTTGGTGAATTCGGCAGAGTTTGGAGGAGATACAGAATAATCCTCACAACGAAGAGCACTTGATTAACTGAACAAGTTGACATCTGTTTTTTGCAGAGAATGGACTTAAGATACTGCCAGAGCTGGAACCACCTTTTCACTTTAGATGTAGTTCTTCAGAACAGACTCAGAGAAGCCTGAAGACTGCCCACACCTGCCATCGGGCAGACACACATGCCAACGGGCTGCTTTTGGGACTGTGCTGAAGCACTACTCATCTGGCAACTTTCATGGGCAGTAATTAAAAAACCCACAACTTTTACTTGGCAGTCAAGATGGAGTTCATATGCTGTAGCAGTGCTGCTCATCTGACTCCCCTGGTGGATACAAGAGATTTTGTGTAAGAACACAAATATTACTTTTTCTAGTACTATTTAAGTTTGTTACTACATACAGCAGTCATAAGTAGTGCTGACCTGACTACAACTGTATTCTCATGTAATAATAACATTAATCCCATGAACTGGTACAGAAGTTCCCCAGCATCTTATCTGTATTACTGGATTCAGGATTATGGTCAGCTATGTGTGAACAGTTTATAGGCCACTGACTGGCCCAGACTTAAAGAGATTTTGTTTTTAATATGGCAATATCATACAGAGGTAAAATAAACCTCTATGTTATGACATTAGCCACTACACTGCAGGCACCCTACAGAAATAAGCGATTACCTCGTTTACTAATGACCCGTGAGAAATAAATTCCATATGTATATTGTTTCTTAGCCACTGTTCTAGAAAGTGGCTCAATCTGTTAACTGAGCACAGTAAATACCTAATTAAATTAAATCTCCAACAAGCCTGAGAAAAATGTATTGAAAGCACTCTGCTTGATTACAGACATTGGTCTAAAGCAACAGACCTATTGATCTGGCCAACTTCAAGCTTATTCACTTTACCCAATTTAATTTGAGAAAAACAATAACTAAATTTTAGTTGGATCTCCCTTCCCACTCTCCAGGGAAATAATCTGAAGTGACTCTGAGTTCAGGTGGCACGCAGAAAATATTTAATAGGTCAAAGAAAACATTTATTTTGTTTCAACCATAGACATCATTACATTAAAAATGCAAATACAGTTTCTAGTACAACAGTTACATACTGTTGCTGACAGGGTCATAAGCCATGGACAAACTTCTCTGGTGGGAGCAATAAACCAGTTGTTCTGCAAGTTCAGGATGATATTAAAAACCATATTTCAATAAAGTGCTCTATAGTGCAAACTAAATGAAACAAACTGAAAAAAAAACCTGCCAGCTGTGCCTGAATACAGAGGCTGCTTGATTTTGTTATGCTCTGTGCCAATCCAACATTAACCCTTCATCTACTGAGCAAGACATCTAACCAATCTGTCCAAGAAGAATTTCCTTAATTAAAGAGGAATGAACATTTAAACTGGCTTGCTGTATATGAGACAGCTCAGTCTCTACAGAGCAATTCAAGACTTACCCTCTCCAGGGTCAGTGGTGTGAACATAATTCAGGTCAGTAACATCCCACTGCTGCTATCATCCAACAATTGCTCTAGCCACTTACACGAAACAAGTTGATGACCTAATTCTGTTTCCACCAGAGATGCTTCCATAACAAAGAGGCATCAGTAACACATGCGGCATCCCTGCCAGCAGTTCCAAGAGACAGGCCAGCAACTACTAGATCAGCATGATTAACACACTATCCTTTCAGTCCTAGGCCCTGCCTATACTAAGGAAATTGTGAAATACTCAATAACATAGCCAGTACTTGTGTGGCTCAACAAATGCTTGGTTCACTGGGGATTCCAATATAGATTGACCAAGTCAAGCAGTATCTGCATACACAGAACTAAACAGCATTTTCCCCATCATCTGATCCAACCCTCTGCTGTTGCTGGCAGCCAGGCAAAACATAACAATTTTGTGCAGAGATACTAAGGCTAGCTCTAGGATTAATGCAGCTGTATTAACTGGGCCAATTAAAAGTGCGCTTTTTTGCCTTCCTTTAGATACAATCCTAATGTAACGATCCTGGGTTTAATAGGTATCCCTGCATAGTCACACATTTCATTACACAAACATAACTTTAGTATTTTAAAGTTCCATTTTCAAAGTAGCCTATTAGTCAGTAGCCTTACTCCTTACTGTTTCTCCAGAAGCACAATCCTCTTGTCTGTTCGACACCTCACAGTCTGATTTCTGGCCTAATACAGCCACAAGTGGTTTACATTGATCTGTTCTTGCTCCAGTGTGGTCCCTAAGTTTGAACAGCCATTAGCTCCTATTCTTACTTGCTTTCTCCAGCGCTTGTGAAAAGAAATCAAATTCAGATTTCACTGATCCCTGGTGATCCCTCGTGATCACAAACACCAATTCTTTCCCATTTTCTGTTTTTTAACTGAGGAGCTCCTGGCTGCCAGCATAAACTCTTGTTAACAACCTTCTAAGCACCTTAACTTGCATTCCGTACCTCTCAAAATTTAAATCTTTTTCTATTAATTCTATCCTCAACCCCATCTATTTTTTTCTTGTTTGATATCCCAATATTGATCTGTATCACCTGTAGTGTCAATATCTGCATTTATGTAAGCAAATTTCACAAGCACATGCTTCTATTCTCTGCCCGCTTGCCACCCCCATCCCCCTGCCCCGATCCTGCAATAATTCACCAGGTGTATAAATGCTACTTCTGTAGCTCAAGGGGTACTTCTGCCTCTGCTTAAAAAGAAGTGTAATTATAAAACCAGTCCAAAAACTTCAGGACTGAAAACAAGTTACTCTTATGTTATATAATAAAACTAAATTTTACAAAGGAAAAGTTGAAATGGTCTTGTTTTACATCATAGCAGATTACTATTCGTCCCTCATCACACACACCTTTTTTTTGGTGTTAAGAGAGGATAGCGAGTTTTGCAAAGGTAATTTGTGGCTTGGTATCTGAAGATTGGAAGTCTCACACAATGCCCCTTCATGCTAAAATGATACACTCCCTACAAAACAATGTTGTTTTAGAAGACAGTATTTGCATAAAAGGTTGATCTGCTGCCAGTAGGTGAAGAGGAACACTTCCATAATTATACCAAGACACAGTTGTCTAAATTGTCACTCAAATTGAACAGAAACTTGAAACTGCCTGTTTTAAAAACAAAATTATTTCATATCTAGTCAAAACTGTGCAGATTTAAGAGGGACAAAGTCAACAAATTTTAAAAGTAACAGAGATTGAGGTCAAGTTCTCTTGGATCTTTCATCTTTTTCGTGAACAAATTTCCAGGCTTTTTTAGTTTGGATTCCATACAAAGCACAAGGCCTTTATCTGACCTTGCAGCACCATAAAACATAGACAGGGAAGCAGGACATGGCTTGGACTACTCATTATTCAGTTCTGAGAATTATTACCTGCTGACAGGAGTCCTGCACTTTTTCTTTCTCCTAATCACAAATCCAATTCCCATTAAAAACAAAGAAATATTTGTTGTTTACAGGAAGACTCAGTAAATGAACATCTGCTTTTTCTATAGACAAGTTACATATGCTTCCTTAGAGATGAGTATCAGGTTTTCTGTTAACACATGATTTCTGACATCGGGCTGTTGTACACCTTGGCTGTTCATCACACACGCTTTTGCCATTATGTTCAGCATTGTCCTAGTTCTGCAACTTGTATAGCTCAGCTTTAACAACAAAAAGCCCTACAGCCAGTACAGGAAGCAGGATTAAAGAGAAGCTTGTTCTGGTGACAAAATTATGCAGGCTAGGAGGAACAAGAAGCTTCATCTATGCAGCACCCTTACCCTTCTACGCAGCCTGTCCCTTTCTTCACGAATAGCATTCATGGTGGCCTTGGTCCTGTTCAGCTCCTCCTCTTTGCTACATAGCATGGCCGTGAGGCTCTCATTCTCTTCCCGCAAGCCAGCTAGCTCCTTTTCCCATCGAGATCTCTCTTCAGATAGATTTGGATAAAGGTCACGTCCCAGCACACCCTCAATCTCTTCCACGGTCTGCAAAAATACAGTCATCAAAAAACAGAAAGAGGCAGAGAAAGATGATTGCACAGGAGTAATGGTACATAGGACAGAAGTGTGTAACAGGCAACTATATACACTTGCATGTACACACCCAGCCCCACAACACAATCAGTTTGCTCTTTTGTTTGGTTAAGTAATGTCAAACAACATTATTGCTTATTTTGTTTGATAGTTTGACCATTTTCTTAAAATATTTCATACCAACCAACAGCAAAGCAGATGGATGTTTTATATGCAAATAAATATATGTCACCCATGAGTGACAGAAGTCCCAGTAGTTTCACCTCAGAACACTTTAAAACAAATTAATGACTCCTTGTCATGGGTGAGTATACTGTTTGTTGTTTCCCTGCCTGAGTAACAGGGCAGAAAAGTAGAAGTCTCTGAATGTGCATGGCATGGGGCTTTTTTTAGCTTTAGGCCAACGCTGCAAAAGGGCAAGGAAAAGAGTGGGACAGTAAAAAAACAGGACTCTTCTTTCCCATGTTCCTGAACATGTTTACCTTGAGGTGACAGAGAGATGAAAGAAATAGAACTGGCCTTGGCTAGGCTTACCTTATACCAGAAGACATTACAGCCTTTGTAGTGCCTAAAAAAGCTGGATTTCTCTGGGACATATAAAGCCATTCAGCATTTCCCACCCCATCCCCTTGCTCAGAACTGTGCCTTGTAGGCACCATTCAGCACAAAGGATATTCAGCAACTTCCACTGGGTGAAACTTAATACACACACACCCCACCAGCAAGGTAATGCCTGCCTAAAGTTACCTACCATCAGACTGGTCATTCAACATGTTGAAACACAGCATAATGCTCAATATGTCAGGGAGCTACGTGCAGTTCTGATTCTACTACATAGCGTTTGCTGTGCCTGTATTAATTTTTTTCACTTATGGAAGACCTTTGCAACACGCAAAACCCCTCCAAATGTTGCTTATAAGCTTTTGAATCTCTCTGAAGGCAGTCTGCATTAAAATGGTAGGAAGAAACATGGGAAAGAAGTGAATATATGATATAACTAGCAACCTAGAAAGTTTTGTTTCATTGGATAATCCAAGAACAAGTTATAGGTGAAGCCTATAGTTTTAAGTTTAATATGGAAGATAAATAACATGTACCAAAGTTAAAAATTATCTGCTTAGTTGTTTTATTGAAAAGGACTTATTTTTTATATATAACAAAAATTACTAACCGAAGTTTATCTCCTTAATTTGGGGGACACTAAAAGAACCAACCAGAGTACAGCTGGAAATGGCAAACCAAGTTGAAAAATATAACTCCACTTTTTTTACTGCAAGAAAACTTCCCGCTGTCTGACACTGATGTGTCAGTGAAATTTTATTATATGTCTATTATAATGGAAAGTTGGTTATTTACTATTATCAATTTGTTAATCTTAAAGAATAAAACTTGGCTACAGTAAGACTCCTTAGTGAGGAAGAAAAGACACTCATACAAAAGGAAAAAAACTATTTTTAACAACTAGTTTACGACACCTCTATGGAAGAAGCAGGGACAAAACTTTTGCAGTCAGGTTCAGTTTATCCTTTCAAATTGTATTTCACGTCTCTCTTACATAAAACTGCCATACATTTAGAGTCATAAATAGAAAACTCCATTGACACGGTATCTACACTATAATTCTGCTTACATATTTGGTAGTAAGCTTAAATTACTTTTCTAAATGAGCAATACCTTGCAACACCTCTGTAAGATGAAAGAAGCCGCAGCTCTCCCTTACATTAGTTTCACTTGGCCCTATAGGTCTCAAACTATGACAGGGTAAGTTATTTCAACACGACATGAGGATGAGTTCAAGTTCTGAATAAGCACAGGGCGGTTAATCTTACAACGTGAAGAAAAGCTCTATAATGGCAGGAGCATTCTCTCTTGATGATGCTAGCTTTATTTTAAATCGTCCCTCCTCACTGCTGTCTTCTTCCCTCCCTTCTTCCCTCAAACATCCTCACCTCTTTCACGCACCTCCCCTGCTGCTTCCTCACCCCTCTAGTGCCAAGTTCTGCTGCTACCTCCTTACTCCCCATACTCCTAGTGTTGCTATTTTTCCAACCCCTCCTTTTCCCAAGCCTCTTCTCCTCCTCAGAGCCTCCTGGAGCAACACTGAAAGAGGGAGGGCTGTCATGAGGAAGCAGCAGCAGTGGTTCAACACCAAGGAGGTATCTTCAGACAGAGAGGCTGCTGCTCTTTTTCCAGACTCCATTGCTACTGTTTGCCCACACGAGTGTGAAGTTCAGGCAGTGACAGCATCAGCATGGTCTGACAGTTGTACTAAGGGCTGCCCTACAGTCCTTAACAAAGCTGAGGGACCCTTCTGCTTGCTTGTATGCTCCTGCATTTTGATGTGATCAGTATCGTTTTGCTGACTGAACTATTACCACAATTCTCCGGTTTGACAAGCAACATGCTACCATCCTCCATGGTAAAGAAAACATAAATATTGTACATGGATATATCTACGTAAACTACCGGGTTGTTTGTTTTTCTTCAAAGCAGTATTACAGAGCAGTTTTAACTCGCATGCTGCTGTACAGCACATAAATTCAGGTATAATTTCACAGATTACAGGACTGAATTACAATCTAATGTTCCGAGCACAGGGCAGGATGTCCTATCATGGTAATTCCAGTCTTGTCTATGACAGTGCTGTCACTACTCTCTGCCTTAGCTTCCTTTCAGGAGGAGTTGTGTTACAGACGTAGTATTAGATGAAATCAGCAAGTGTCAGGTTTAAAAGAAGCAAAAAGCAGCACTTTTTCACGAGGCAAAACTCAACAGTAGAGTTTATTCCTAATAGAATTTATGGAGGCCAAAAATTTAGACAGTTAAAAACCACATTAGATACAAACATGGAAGAAAACTCCACCCATGACTATTAAACACAAAGACATCATCTCTGGCTCAAGAAGTTCCTAAAGCCACCTTGCTGGAAGCATCTTTGAAGGAGGGAGAAGAAGGACATACCATGCATGTCCTTTTTGATGTAGTCTTTCTGCTGGCATCTGCCACTAGACAGATGGGCTTTTGGTCCGACCCAGTGCAACTGCTCTCATGTTCTAAATGATTCATGTCTGGAAATATTTACATCTTTTTTTTAATCGGTAGAGTTTTAGTGGTAGGTATCTGTTACTGATAGTTATTTACTCTTCAAAATATACAAAGCATTAACCAGCCTACTGTACAGAAATTTTCTTAAACAAAGGATAGTTTTGTAACTGTTCAGTTATCAGACAATCTGGTAAATGTCATTTCAAGGTCTTTTCATTCTTTGTGGGACAGAAACAATTGAGCTAGCTAGGGTCACATGACTTGTATAAAAGAAGAAGAAGAAAAAAAAAAATTTACCAGCAACAGCATTAAAAGAAATCCAGTAAAATTTAACCATCAAAGCAGAAGGACTCAAAACATTTAAATGCATTAGTTCATCAGTGAAGAAAAAGCCAACAGTCAAAGCGAAAGACAGTCAGAATTTCAGACTTCTGTTCATGATTCCACCTGTTTTAAAATCTCTCAGTTCTCTGTCTGAGTAAGCAGGAAAGGAGAAATGACCTGCAGCCATCGGTGCAAATGTGGAGAGGGGCTCCACGTGTAGGTTTTGCTATATTAAACACATTGGTGACACGCTTCCCTAGCACATACTTGGAGCGTGTCAGAGATTCCTATCTTCCTGAAAGGTTAATAACCTTTGCATGCTATCACTCATCAAACACAAACAATCCCAGGCTCTACAGCACAGGCACCGGAGAAAAGCTTTCCCCAAAAATGGCTACACATGTAGAGATCACCTGAAAATAAAAGGCCTGCATTTTTGAACCAGGAAGAAGCTGCTGACAGTTACTTGTCATTATGAAGTTGGATCGTAGTTAATTTGAATCAACATTAATTAATGGGGTTAAAATAAAAAGCTTTAGAACTAAGCTTATGGCAGCTATTTTGACATTTTGTTGAATTCACCTCCTGCAGAAGTTTTCATCTCCTCTCACCTCACTTCGGAGACCTCTGTGGACCTCACACAGACCAATCTCTAGCTGTTTTCCAGGATCTACAATCTCTCTCTTGGTGAATACTGACTTTTGAGAACACTTAACCCTAAAACTCCAAATAATACCGGGTAACATTCAAAGTATTGATCCTAATCCTCCAACACACTTGAATAAACTGCTTTAAGACCGTTCCCAAGAAACTAGAAGTCAGTTTGTCTCTCTCTCAAATATATCCACATTCTTCCAACTACTACTCAACATTAATTTCTTTATAGGCCATTATATTCCTCAGGCACCACCAGGCACAGAGAGGACCATTCCCAGGAGTATGCCAAAGGGCTAAGCTGTCTAGAATGGTCACACACCTCCCCACTTCAAGAGCAAACTGTCAATATATTTGTTCTTATGTAAATGAGTCAGTGACACCTTTGCATGTGACACAAAAAACTTGTTCAGCTCTTTCCCTGCCTATAGTAAGATACTCTACGGTTCCGTCGCTTTCAGGATTTGAATTGCAATCCCTTCATTACATATGCTACCTGGCATCCCGCTTCTTGTTCTATTACACACACAATAAAACCAAGACATAAAAGTATCAGCTGAATTATCTGTTCCTGTGTCTGTCTTTTCTCATTAGAATTAATATGCCAGGTATGCTTTGTGTTAAATAGTAGCTTTGTATTTTAACACAGCAAAGGCACAACTTATGCATAATATATGGCATTTTATCTTCAAATTTCAGCGAGTATTACATATTATATCTTCTGTTACTGGTCAATGACTAGCTGTGTGACCTTGGGCAAGGGACAACTTGTTTGCTGGATAACCTTCAGAAAGTAAATTAACTGCTGAGTGTCCTCATTTCTCTTATCTCTGCAATGTGCATAAGACAAACACACTTCTGATTTGAGATCAAAAGTCTGTCAGTAAGTAGCTCCTCCTGTGCCTCGGAGAATTCAGTGTAAAACAGGTGTATTACTGCTTACCCAACACACCCTGTGAGCCAAGTTGATTCCTGTGAAGTACTCTGACACCTTTGGAAGTAAGGTGCTATTAGTACAGAATGCTATCAGGTGTCTCAGGCAATGTACATGCTGCATTTAGAGACCAATGTTACTGTTACCTTAATGGCTAAATCACAGTGTTCACTGGCGGTAGTGAGTTGTTCAATATGTCTATCCACTTCTGCTACCGATAAACTGCAGCTGCTTTTCTTCCTCCCGCAGACAACATTTTCCAGACCTGTCAGCACTCTTTGCAGTTCTGAATTCAAGTCACTACAGTTATCTAAAAGAAAGCAAAACAAAACAAAACAAAAATCGCAACAATTAGTGACTCAGTGAAAAAACTAACTCAGGAAGTGCCTGCTGCAGAACAGCTAGGACTGATACTGTTCAAGGAATGTCCTCGCAATCTGCCACTTTTTCCTCACCAACTGATAGGCTTAAATACCATAACCACATCAACTGAAATCACGAATTACCTCCCATCTGACAAATAACACTCCCCCTACTTATTTGAAGTGTTCATTCTTTCTTCAAAAAACTCTGTTTTCTGAAGGACAACACTTTAAGACACCGCATGCTCACACACTATGCTATTTCTTTTTTGTTATTCTTTTTGCCATTCAGCGCCTACTATTCTGATTTTATTACCCTCAGAGGGTTTTCTCTGTAAATTCAACATTTTTTCTGCCTGGTACATTCATAGACATTATGACTTGACATTTCTCAGAAGAATTTTTGTGGTTGTACTTAGGCACTGCTTGATTTAAAAAAACATGGTGTTTACAGAAACAATCCCTACTGACTATTTCGGCACCTATGTTTCATTTTTATAACTATTTCTTCTTCAAATGCAACCGCAGAATATAAAGGAATCATAAAAGCACACCTTGTTCTTTGCTATGTTCCATAGTACAAACATATTAGCACTATATACAACAACACTATTTTAATTATAAAATGCAGCAGGGAATCACTTTCTTTTCTGTCTTGAGGCAAAGCTCTTCTAGTGCCTTTGGGACCACCACAGCATCCTCCATTTCTGCAAAAACAAGCGGGTCTCAGTACCCTGCTAGCTCACTTCATAAATTATTTTCGTTTTTCTTAGGCTCACATCTGGCAACAGACAGTGGCAGTCCCTAAGGCAGAGACGTGGTAGAACTCACGCTTGTGCTGTCTCTTGGATGTGCTAGTTAGTATTTCTGGCTTACTAGCTAACAGTTTGCAGTAACTACCAATGGTACAGCACACACGTGGTGCACTATGATACAGCGGTGTGCTGGCCATTCCTATACCTTACTAAAAACAGTGGCAGGCATTGTTGCTGGAGGGTGTTTGTATGCTACTGCTGCAAGTGTTTCGCCATGGTCAGAATTCCTTAGTAGCCTCATGGCTATGATTCTTGTAGGGGACTAAAGCAGTGGGCATTGAACTGTGTCTGAAATTTAATCAACATGAGACACCAGATTACTGTAGACTGCCTTGAAATCTCTCTGTGCAAGAGAGGACTGAGAGCGGTTGGATGAAGGGATGAGATGATCAGAAAATAAAAAACTGTAAACTCATTACGACAAATCTAACTCCACAGCCTAAGGCACATAAACAAGAACCTGTTGCTGACCAAAAAGAAGAGTTTAAAATTGTGTCAGAATACTGCATGAAAAATGTGAATGGGCAGCACATACAAAACTTTACTCTTGAAGTCATATTCACTAGTTCTTGACTAGCAGCCACCCATCTGTTGTAATAATACCAAAAATCCTTTTATAATAACAACTCACTTACGACCAGCATATACCACACAGGACGCTTAACTGTAAAAACCTCTATTTTGTTTGCTGGAATTTGTTTGTTTTCATAACATCTTCTATAACAGACATTTTGTCTATTTAAACAATCTTCATGAGACCTTGTATGCTGAGTTTTGTTCCTACAATAACATTTTCCCCAGAAAATAAGGGTTTACAATAGCCCACAATACAATACCTAAGTGAGAACCCCACTTCTCACAGAAAACCAGTACAACCCAATCACAAGCTCTGCAAAATGTACTGAAGAGCATTCACAGTTTTAGCTCTTGGTGGTTTATATCCTGTAGTAATGGAGCAGCATATCCACATGCATTAGTGTATCATAATGTATTACTGTTTTTATTAAGACACTGATGCTTATTCCACTGGGGCAACAAGCAAGGTCATGCGTGAGGTTATTAGGTCATAATTTTTTATCCTTACATACCTGTATCTAGAAGGATAAAAAAAACCATATTTGTGTATATATACATGTGTGCATACACACACACACACACACACACACACATACACAAAAGGATTTATTTTCACAGGAATATGGAAACAAAACCCGAAAAGGACAGAGTTTATGTACAGAAGGAAAACATGGAAAAAAAGAGCAAGAATCTCTGGAGTTAAAATTCTTATTTTGTCCATTGCTATATTTCATTTTATTGCCATGTTTCCCACTGTTAGCAGAAACTTAAATGGGTAACTTGCTGTTAATATACACAAACCCTGCTTCAGCTCCACTCCATGAAGAACATAATCAGAGCCCCAGCCCCAAAATAAATGCTGAAAAGTAAATTAGTTTGAATTTTTTTGTCAAAAGAAAGGAAAGAAAAAGGAAAAGAAAATTAAAGGAAAAAGAAGTCCTCATGTTAGAATATGTTCAAGTAGGAACTTAACAATAAGCATTAACTTCTGACAGCAAAACCACTCATTTTTTAAGACTATAAAAACCTCTGCTTAAAATATCCTGACTCCATGCAATATTTTATTAAGAATACTTTGCATTCCATATGTTAGACACTTTGCAATTACATTATTATTAATATTATTCTACCAATGTTTCTAGAAATTAAAGACACTGAAATGCAAACGTGCTGTGGCAGGTCTTGCATTTATAAACAAATACAGCTCCAGAGCTGGTGTATTTGGTTGAATTTAAGAAATCATAAAGAAAATCTCTTTTATATAGTTGCTTACAATATCAACATGTTTTCTAAATTATTAAACTCCACTCGAGGGCAATGAATACTATGCCCAAAAGTCAGCCTGCTCTCAGGTCCATTCCTCTAAAAGGCACTGTATTGGAAAAAGTGGCAAAAAGTTCTCAATCACTAAGTGCACTTCTCCAAACAAGTGGAAAATATTTTAATACAGTTTCTTATGTATGGTAGCAAATATTGCATGTTGCACTATAACCATCAAAGCCTCATGTAGAGGTAACAGCTTACTATTTAAGGATCACAAGTTCTGCAACAGGGCTTAAGACTGCTATTTCAACGACTTCCTAAAACAGTGCTCGTATACAGTACCACCCACAGAAGCTCCCAGGCACCTAGTTTACCTTGGGAAGAAAATGGAGACCAACTATTTGGTTTTAAATATAAATTAAAAGAAACAGTATTCTGAACAGAATTCTGAAAATAAGTCATAGTGAGGATTACACCACACTTATGTTTATCTACAGCTATGGTCCTCAGCTACTGTGCCCAAACACTTAAAACATTATCATACTGAAGGCCTAGTATCTGCTCATGCTTATGTTGCAGATTTCATGGTGTAATTATTCCATACTTGGAGGTTCTTCAAATGATCAGTAACTGTGCTTGGATGACAAAATGGATGGAATTCTGAAGGAAAGATGCTTGCCCTCTTAGTTCTTAATCAGAAAAAACTAGTTACAGACTGTCTGGAGGTGCTCCCTACTTGCACTGTATTGGAACGTATTATGTCAGATTTATCCTTGTCTAAATCCATTTTGGTAAGCTATTCCATATTTTAAAAACGCTCTCAATTTTCAAAAAGTGCAGACATCCTTTATAGTTAGGCTGTAAAAGAACTGGACAGACAGTTCCATTCCCCATGATTTCTCACCCAACTTTTACTCTGTCTGCAATTCTTTTCTAGAGTTAGACTACTTTACAGGCACTTGTAAAGTATGTGAATAGCGTTTTTCCCCCCCTCTACTTTCCCAAAAGTCATGAGCTCTCCTAAACAATCATTCCATTTTAGATTCCATAGCTATTCTACATCAAGGCACAGAGATTACTTCACATCTAAGTTCATAGTCATGGGGAAGTTCAGCATTTGTTGTGATTAACACAGGCTAGATTTATTTATTTCCTCACCAAACATTTGGATTTGCATTTCAAAGGCTATGATGCCTTTCTGCTGTGAGAAGGCATCATGTCTACTAAGAAGCATAACTCACCCATGTCTGCAGTGACCATGGTGGACTGATTCTCTGGTATCGAAACAGAATTCTGGTCCATGCTGCGTGAGTCTTCGTTAACCTCATGCTGGCTGTGGCTGAGCTCTGACCGCAACTCTGAATACTCATCTTCCTCCCTGGGAGAGAGAGAGAGAGAGAGCAAAGGCAGAAATAAAATCCTCTGAGGAAATACATGTCTCTGTGACACTTACTTCAGACCTGTAAGCTGAGCCACCGGATACAATCCACACCAGTGTAAGTGTTCTGCCCCGCTGGCAGAGGAGGGTTTATACCCTTCACGGCGAAGCAACTGTGCTATGTCCGTAACACCCACTTGAAGCAGCCAGTACCTGGTTTCCACTTCTTTATTCCCAAGTTCATTGTTACTCCAGACCACTGTACAAGGAAACAACGGGTGGAACTGAGCGCAAGCAAGGATGTGTGTAAGAAGGACATACACGACTCTGCAGTAACCCTCCAACCGACAATTCTTAATCAGCACAAGTGGCTTTTTATCTCAAAGTGGATTAGCTACAACCGATTTTGGTCTCTTTCTCAGTTTCAGGGTGCCATTGGCTTGTGTGCAAAGCAAGCATGCACATGCACATACCTGCATATGTGTATCAAAATGTTCTTTGCGACAGGTAGGTTTTTCATCTTCTCAAAAGCATGAGAACAGATAAGTGAGTATGGCGCTGAACTGCTGGAGTTAGTGGAAAATGAAAAGCCTCAATTACCTAGGTTTTAACTTATTTGTCAGGCTGGTTCTACTAAAATAGTTGAGGACACAGAATACTTTAGATAAAGCTAAGGAGCTTAAAAAATTAGGGCTTTTCCCTCCTGTCTCCACACAAAGAGTTCAAAGCACTGGGAAAGAAGATAAGTAAATGAATAATAGCTTTGCCTAAGAGCATTTGTAAACATTTTCTCTTTTGATCCACTCGCTGATTTGACTCAGGATTTTTTTTTTTTACTTTCATAGTGACTGTTTTGACATTATGTATTTTACACAAGAGAAAAATGCCAGCTTATCCAGGTGCAGAGCCGCTCTGATAAGTAACCAAACAGCCATCATTTTGTTAATCAGAGATTATTTTGCTGCACATTCAGCAGAAAAGTGTGAGAATAGAACTGTCTGGATTTGGAAACAATAAGAAATAGCAAAGAGCTATCTGGGGATCTTCATCTGGGAGGGGCACCTGTAATGTTAAGTCTGCTGTGTGTATGCTACATGGTGATGAGTGTTCCTCGCAGAAATATTGCAGGGTTTAGCCTGGAGGTGTGTCTGGATTTGCCAGGCAAAATAGCAGAGAAGATGGCCCATACACACAGGGAACAATGACAGAAGTAAAGTCTGCTCCCAAAGTAGCAGAGGTGACGATTTATGAATCAGGCCAACTCAAAAAAGGAATTTCAGCTTGCTTGCTGAACAGGGTTTCCCAAGGTACTGAGATGTAATCTACAAGAACTATTATGCTCTTTTACCCCTTGCATTTGCTTCAGTGCAAAGAAAGTCTGACTTTATCAGAAGCACTTAGTGACTATTATTAAACAAAAATGCAGGTCAGCTGGTTAAAATTGAGATTTAGATCAAAGAAAGGTCTTTAAGGTACCATGCAATACATGTTTAAAAAAGTGTGAGAACTAAATCATGAACAGCAGGAATTAAAACAGTGTAGTGAAGACACATAAGCGTGAGTTAATGTTCCATGAACTCATTTATTATTAGCCACAGCACAAGCCAGTAGTAATTAGCTTTAGACAAAAACAATTACCAAGCACTCAAACAGTTGCATTTTTTGAACTGAAGGTAATTAATTTTTACATTGATGAAACAATTAGTCCTACATTTTTAAGATGTGAATTACCTCTACAAATGTACTAGAGGCTGTATTGATCATAAAACAATGCCACACACAATAATAATTTCTCACCATTTCTTTTTTGGCTCTTGTTGCATAGATTTTCTGTTTAAAATCCAACAAAGCTTCATCTAGCTAGCAGCAGTGCTGTTTTTTCAGTTTAAGCACCCTCAGTATCTTGGGGCAGTTGAAACGTGTCGTGCAGCAGGACTCACACCCTTCTGATGGCTCATGCCAGAAGTCAGTTTATGAATGAATTAATGCTTCTGAGATCAGAGAGATCAGAAATCCATTTCTAGTAAAGCGACAGCCAGGACAATTGGTCTCTCCACCACCAGCCTGATGGGGAGCAGACTGAGAGCTAAAAACACAAGGAGAAATTTGAGGGGAGCAGTGCACCACAAATATAAATTCTGCCTTTAAAACCGAAGCTGGCAGTAACAGAAGGTGATGTTTGAGACTCTCCCTTCCCCAAAACAGAAGAGTCCTCCAGTGGCACTGGAAATGCAAGGCACTCAACAACTGACGATGATTAGCCACCGAACTCCTGCCACACCACCCAAAAGGTGCAGGCATTAAAACTTCCTTGTTGCTGCCATCACCTAGGGCCTTGCTGGAGAAAGCATGTATTTGTTCTCCTATGGGTCCCTCCCCGCCCAATGGTTCCCAGTTGCTGGAACATCATGGTGAGTTGGAAGCAATTAAGATCAGATCAAGCTGTTCTAATCACAGAGCTGCCTGGGATCAACACCGGAGCAAAAAAGTGTGTTTTACAGCTATGTCTGCACTTATTGCTTTCCTCATGTTTGGGTGCAACCAAGAGGATCACAGCTGCTGCACAGACACTGAGAAAAACTTGATCAAGTAGTGAGCAAAAGGGCGTACTTTCAGCATCCTTTCACACCACTGACGAGTTCTGCCAGGATGCTGGCAAGGTGCACATCCTCTTCATGGCTGCGAACAGTGCCTAGTTTCACACTTCAGGTGCCAGCAGTTTTTCAACAATCATTTTACTTGAACAAGGATTTTTAAAGCATTCTAAGCCCCTCAGATAGAAAATACTACAGGTGTCACATGCACTGCAACCCAGAGATTGACTGCTCCCTGTGTATACACACTTAAGGTCCCTCTAAACTAGTTCACCTGTTAACAAATAATGACACACTTGAGACAACATGGAAATTAATCACTGAAGGCGGGTGGGGCTGGGCATTGTATGCTGAAGCC
This sequence comes from Aviceda cuculoides, assembly GCA_035590195.1. Lineage (NCBI taxonomy): Eukaryota > Metazoa > Chordata > Aves > Accipitriformes > Accipitridae > Aviceda > Aviceda cuculoides. The sequence continues at coordinate 22,156,243 of JAVJGG010000074.1, read as the reverse complement.
AATGCTATCACACCCACACCACCATTTGAATTGAATCCAAGTAGCTTCCACCCGGCAAATATTTAGAAGATAGAATCGGACCTCCAGGTCATTGTGAAAATATAAGTGCCATGTTTTGTTTCTCCTGATGCTGTAGTCTATTCACTCTTCTTCCGCGTTAACTCCCAATACAACCTACTTTCTGAATATATTTCAGAATAAAAGCTTTAAGTCTGAACAAATGGTTTTACAACAATGGGTTACAAGCTTCTTGACAACTGTTTCAAATAATCCTTAGCAGGCACCAATATTCAACAGAGTATATTTCTGTATGGTATTGTTAAAGTTGCCTACTATTTTCAGACATGCACAGATGTACCCAAACAGCCACTGGTTTAGAACTAAATCCAATTTGATCTCTTAGTTTTTCCTTTTGCTTAACCTCAATTTGACATCTAAGAAAGACTGTCAGTCACAGGCCAAAGCTGTTTCTGCGCAGCCAAGTTACAGATGATTTTGCCAGCCAAAGACATGATTAAGAAAAAGAGTTGAGTTTGAATGAATCTAAGGCAATATGAGTAACTTCTGAAGTCAGGAATATTCGCCTTTAACCTAGATGTGATTCCCTTTTAGTACACTACTGTGTAATCTGTAAATCCTTTCCGTGCTTCAGTTATCAGGTGTATCCTTTATGTCCAAGTATTTACAATATGACTCTACAACTGGGAAGATCCATTTGATTGGCTTTTCTGGCTTCTAAGTTGCACGCACTTGGGGAGAAAACTGGGGAGGCATATATCTTCTCAAAGGACAGAGAACCTTTGCAATGCAAAAAAATCTCTCTTCTACAAATTGAAACAGCAGAAGTAGGGGTAATGATGCCACCACCATCCATTCAACATGCCCAAGCTAGCATTGCTCAGTGAAAGCTGTTGACTCTGCAAGAAGCTGACAAAATGTGCTCTGCACAATCATCATAGGCTTGTCTGCCCAACAGTCTTGTAAAGTTTGATGAAAGCCTGTGACTTGACTTTTACAACAAATTTAAGCAAAATACTAGCCACCTCCTCCCACTCTCTCCCTAATAATGTAGACAAGAACAGTGAGACACTGTCACACAATTACACTTTTCCAAGAAAAAAATAAAGCCAAGGTTTATGTTTCCAGACTGCTCAAATAAAAAAAGCATCCTTATCCTAGTGGACCACTTCTTTACTGTTTTTTTTCTCCCAAATTGCTACCTTCTTCAGCTGGTAGTGGGTCACACAGAAAGAACTAGGTAAGCAAGAGGCTTGCCTCCTTGCACAGTATGAATATAGGCAGCTCTCTTTTTACCCTTAGTATCAAATCAGCTACATCTGTATTTCAGGGGTTTTTTTTGGTGAGGTTGGGCTTCCAAACCAGCTGGCCTGTCCAGAGCAGCAGCAGGGAGATGAGACAACTGCAGATGAATGTTGGCTTGCTCCCACAACCACAGTGACCTCATTTTCCTTAGGGAATGCTGGAAGAACGTAGCACAAGAGCAGCAGCTAACTTCATGTGGCCACACACATGGAACTTGTTGTACCCAAGAAATGGCTAGCAAACCTAGAACAACCCTGGAAACTTCTAAAAATACTCCTGTAAGATTACAGTTACTAAGATCAGCGTATCAGATACACCTGGGAAAAGGCACAGACATTGGCAAGTGACTTAAACTCTGTTCTAGAGCTGGCACTACTAAACCACATGAGCGAAAGTCATTACACTTCAAGCTGTGTAAAACTCCTGACACTGCAAGGACAAAAAAAAAAAATCAAAAAACAAAGAAAGAAAATTCTCAGAATGGAGAATATTAACTAGCTTATACAGCCTGCCAACACTCCTCAGACTGTTGCAATACCTTACTCAGATTTAACCGCTCTTTCTGCTTACTTTCTGCCTTGCTTTCTGAGGGTACTACTCACATTCAAACAAAGAGCTACAAATTTAAAGATAATACAGCTCAAGGAGGATAGTCAAATACCCTCCATGAAACTGCAGTTTCTTCTAATTGTTTCCAGAATATTTTTGGGTTTTGGAAGGAACCATGAAGCATGTCATAAAGCGGCAGTACATCCAGCTACATGTTAGTTTATTTTTACAGCCTAAAAATGATACATGACAATACTGAACAACCTCTGTGGCAGCACTGGGGAAACATTTATCTGTTCTGTAATTAATGTAAACTCAAGAAAACTGTTTCCATACAGACAGCCTAAATTTTGTGACAGCACAAGTAAAGCCTACACTCAGCATTACTTGCAGGTATCCAAGAGTCAAATCAAAACTAAAATCCCTCCTGTGTTCTAGTTTAAAGGAAAGCATAAATGCTGAGGCGCTAGTGGGGCCGTGCTCCCAGAATCCTTTCTTCACGGACTGTTTTGTTCCAGCTCCGGGGCTCGCAGTCCCCACAGCCAAGGGTGGAGTGCTGTGAGTCACACCTGTCCCAGCAAGGACCGCAGTCACACCGCCCTTGCTCCGTGGGATGCAACAGCTCCTCAAGAGTGACGCAAGTAGATCCCAGAGCGGATTTACAGAAAGTCACAGCAGGAAGTATCAGTTTTCCTTCTTCCAATTGTCTTTGCACACCCTGTGGCACCCCTCCAACCCTACCTCTGCTTGCCGTTTTTAGGAGGAATATTACTCCTCTGTTCCCCGGACACCAAATTATTGGCCTACCAAAGAAAACGAGCTATTCCGATCATTAAAGGAAATAAAAAAATCCACCAGCTTAATGAACATTTTTGTTCTAATAAAACCAGAACAAATAAAAGCAGAGGAGGCATCCTAGCTGTCTGAGCACAACAAGCTCTCAGGCAGCATGACCGAACAGGTGGGGCATGGCACTGGTGTGGCACGTGTTGCAGCAGTGTTGTTCTGATGCCTTCAGAAGCCTGCACCCCCCCAAAAGGGGCAGCCAAACTGCACTTTCCATGAGAAGCAGCATGCGCTTCCCATCAAGCTCGGTTCTCACGTCTCACTTCCCTGTGCACGCTACAGCTGACTGGTTTATGGACATGGTTGAACACTCACAGTATCCACCCGATCCCAGTATCTTGTAACTGAACACCATTTGGTGTTTAGCTTGCCACAGGGACTTCAAAAAAACAATTTTTATGGATTCTATGTAGTATTTTTCTTAAACGTCACAGAGTTCTTCTGCCATTCAAGAAAAAAAAAATCAATGCAGCTCTCAAGCTTCTCAGATTTTGCTTTTCAAATAATCTTTTCAATTGGTAGAGCTTTACCAGAGAGGAGGGTGGGATGGGCTGCCAGTATCATGCTGTAAAGAAAGGTGACTTGAAACAGGACTAATGGGAAGTTTGTCTGCAGAGGTATCAAGCATGAATGAACATGGCAGTCACAGGGATTTTTTCAGGTAAGTACTACCCATTTAGAAAATACTTGCCTGAAAAATCTCACCATGATCATCAGTAGTTATGATCATCTCAGAGATGGAAATATTTCGCTTCTTAAATAACATTAACATAATGTGGTTCTATCACTGCTTTTATAGTGGTATATATGTGTGAGGATACTTTCTCTTATTTACGGTACACCAAATCTTTTTCTTATTGTATATAAATACTTTCATGAAAGGTTAAGTAAGTAGTTGTAACAACATTGCCTGGTGCTAGGAGAAACATTTACAAGGGAGAACAAATGAAGCAGTTATCAAAAAAACTTGTAGCTAATAGGCAAGGAAAACTGAAAATGTGCTACACGGGCAGAGCATTGTGTCAACACTACCTATGAAAATGTGAAATCTAATTTGATGTCCTCTAGAAAATCCATAGATTCTAGTAGTTTAGTTGCATCCTCATAAGCTAAACTTTTAAGAGCTCCTCCTCATTCTAGTCCAACTGCCTCTAGGTTGAGAATGGGTAAAAGCAAGTGAGAAAAAATAGTGTTTTCCTGTAATCTAATGTGAAGTTTATTTTAAGACAGTAACAAGTAATGACCTAATGCAATCCCCCAAGCTTTGCTGCTCCAAGGACAGGCAACAGCATGATTTGTACCATTGTATTTTGTCACAAATACCAATACAAGTAGACGGAAAACCTACTGAAATCCACTTGAGCCATATTTCTCTCCGCAAGTGACTTGGCTTAGGTGATCTATACAATGCCACAAAATAAAGTTAAAAGCACAGGTGCAGACTGGATGGCTGCATCTTCCTTTATCCACCATTGCTATCACTTATCTGGTACCTTGGCATGTTTCTTAAGCTAAAGGAATATTTAGATGGCACAGTGCAGTTCTCTGCAGTGCTCATTAAGCTTTGCAAAGTGATTTTGCCATAGAGAATGCAGCACTTCTGAGCCTCGGGATGACGCTCTGCAGAACACATACCTTAACTATGGGCAGCTACACAACACCAGTCATAACAAGCCTAACTACCTCAAAGTCATCATCAAATTATATTTAAAGTATAAGTCACACCATGTTTTGCACCATTCTTACACTGGCCCAGAATATCAAGGAAGTTGCTGTACCTTATTGTTGTTCCCTGCAGTCGATCAATTTTCTTATTCAATTCGGCAATGATACTGTGTAGCTCTGTGATTCGTTCCTCATAGCGTAATGTTGTTCGCTCCTGCACATCTTCATGCTCTCTCATTAGGTGGGATTGTTCACACTGAAGCAGAGAAGCAAGGAACACAAAGGATCTTATGAATAACTGCATAGAGATCTGATACAAGGCAAAACTGCACACCGTTAATGGTTTTCTTACTCATCAAACCAATACTGCCTTAGCAAGAGAAAAGGACAGGTGCAAAATATTGACAGGTACACAAAGGTATGTAATGACAAGATTTTAGGAACCGAAAGACTATGCAGTGTACTTTTATTACTATTTTTTTCTAAAGGGCAGAATTTGCCCTTCTTCCTTGAACAAAAAAATGCCATTTGCAACTCAAAATAGCTATAAATGTCTCATCTTTGAATCCGTGAACTTAATGATGCATCATGAATCTTCAAGGATCTTCCCTACATGGCCTGAATTAGAACAAGTCCTAAGGCAGAAACCACATTATTATAAAGAAAAGTAACCACACTTTGAGGTTATGAGTTCTTCTCTAGTATAAGTATTTGGTTTTATTAGCCTTTAAAGGTAACATAGCATTTTTTTTATTATTTTAATCCTCTACAATAAAATGCTTATTATTTGAACAATTATAAGGCTACATGGCTGCTTGTTTTTTATACCCATCATGAAATCCTCCTTTATCTTTCCAACAGAATTTTAAATCCAGCCTTTCTGGCTTACTCTTCACACCAGCAAACACTCTTCTTCAATTACGGCAAACAATTACTATCTACTGCAATTACAACGCAACAGCATATGCTGATTGAAGTTATGCTTGGTAGTGCCTGGAAAGAGCAAGACTCCTAACTTTTTGCTTCTGGCCCCCTTCAGGAAACAGTCAAGCCTCCTTGCAACCACAGAATGGTATGTACTACGCTGTCAAGAAAAGAAAAGTTACAAGCCAACTGACAGTATAAAAATCACACTCATTAACTGAAGACCTGCAATGTAATGTCCTAGTAGCATTTCTAAAGGCTACAATTTATAGTATTGGATGAGGTCCTCCAACATTACTGTATCAAAACTTATTTTTACAAATCAAGTAAACACTCTATGCAGAGGTTACTCCCTCAACCCTTTGAATCATAAATATGAAAATTGTACCCAAACTACCGGGTATGCCAGCATTTTCATAGTTTGCCCTCATACTTTTTGGCCACTCACATTCACAGCTTAAGAACTTCATCTACATAAAAGGCTGCTTGAAAACTAGAACTTATGTTGAGTTTCAGTAACATTTTTATATTTTAAATAAAATTTATTTCAATATTTTTAAATTCCAGGAATTTGCACACTGAAAGGTAGCTCAGACATTAGAGCACCCTTCCACAGATTACAACACAATATTTTATTACTCCAGCTGGAGTCAAAAGCATTTTCACCTACACTAGGACAAACAGATCACAGCTTCACGCTGAAGAGGAGAGCAAAGGGTCACATTTTAGGAGACTGATAATGTTCACCTGGCTTTTAAGACTTCATGTTGGCAACTGACATGGTTATATAAATATATTATAATGATTTTTAATTGTAGGATCATTCCACAACTTATTTCTCATGTTTCTATATCTTAACATTGTATCTGGCTGAAGAACTACCATGGCTTTCAAAGTGCAGAATTAACACAGAGAAAATGTTTAACAAAAGCTTTAGAACACATTTAAGTGCAATAAAGTGTTGCTTATTCTGTCCTTCTAAACCTAAATTTCCTCCGACACACATCGATACCCACAAATACTACCTAAGCGTTATCCAGATCAATCAGTTACGTGCACTGTTTTTTTTCTTTTAAACCAAAAGATGTTTCAGATGGTGTGTGTAATAATAATTTTCAGACAATAAATAAAAACCCTACCACAACAATTTTTGTCTTTCTAAGCAGTGCACTGAAAAGCAGGATCTGTTTATCTTGAATGAAGATATATGGACTCTTGCTAATGGACCTCAGCCACATTACCAGTCTTGCTTTCTGTTTTCTCCAGACATTTCTCAGTCACCGTTTTTCAGGATAACCATAATTCAGTGACAGACATACTTTGTGAACAACCAGCAGTCTGGCAATATAAGACAACAGCTTCACATTTGGTTCTTTAAAAGGGCTCTTGGATTATCTTGGGCAAAAGTAACTGGAAAAAGGCAGAAAGGAAACCTTCGTGAAAGACAGGACATGATGCTAAGATGGACTGCTGTGCCTTGGAGGTGGGTACAGAGTTATGTCTCATACGTTGTAGTCAGCCATGACAAGTCTCAACTAAAAAAGAAAAAAGCATCCGAACAATAGAAACATAGTTCAGTATGAATCCCAAAATGCAGCAACGGAAAATTCTTCTGGTTGTACAGGATTGCTCCTTATTATGGGACATTCAACTCAAAAGGGAAAAGAAACAAATGCATTTTTTTGGTAGCCACTGCTAAAGTTTTTTTCCGGGACACTGAACCTGTTCATCATCCTCTTTAGTTAGTGTCCTTTGAGTCTCTGAACAATGATATGACACCAGTTCCTATTTATGTCCAAGGTGTACACATTCAGCTTTTGCAATTTATTTGCATGTCACTCACATAAACTTTTAAAGATAAATACGTTACACCCTTCTCCTTATTCCTCTTCCAGCCTCATACCTTAGTTCTGATCGAAACCATTAAGAGCTCTAATTCTCTGAGAAAGCAAACATAGGGGTAATCCATGGAGAGGATGCAAAAGATGAGCAATTGTTGAGGTTGGGGAAGAAGTTTCCAGCACAGTTCTCAGTGTAAGTGACCCTTAGCTGGTTTTTGATACCGACTAAAAAGGTTATTTCAATTACAGTATAAATTAACAATGCCTGGAAACACCTTTTTCTGACATCTTGATGCTGGGAAACAACCACAAGAGCAAGAAGAGTATGAGGGAGAAGGATGACAAGAGAAAAATATGTTAACCCAAGGATATTGTCTCAACACATGATTCTACTGCCTATTAATGTACACAGATTCCTAGCACAGTACATACTACCGGTGCAAACCTTTACGTTAAATTTGCAGTGTTCAGTCAGAGGACAAAGAAAGAACCACCAGCAGCAGGGCTTGCTAAGAGATCCCCCACTGCCTCAGGCCCTGTAGAGACAAACACTGGCAATGGCATTGTTCACCAAGAATACATGTCATCACCTGAATGAGCCATAATGATAAACCTGTCTAACAAGCTCACAGAAGCTGGAAATCTTTGCTCAACTAATACAGTATTTTAATTTAAGGGGAGTGGCAGGTTTTAAAGTGGCAATCCATTCACCTAATTTTAAGTATAAACACAAATCCATCGTGCCAAATCCCCAATCATGAAAACATGAACAGTCAGAATTAATTGTTTCGTTATATATTCTGTGTATACTTGATGTGGAAGAAGAATACAAGCACACAGGACTAATCCATGCGAAATAAGGACATCACGCAACAGAACGAGTAATTTCAACATACATCTGAACACCATGCATTTGTATTTCTAGTTACTTTGTTAAATGAGAAACTGAAGCCTTCCTGTAAAGTTCCCATGTTCTTATATGCCTACAGAGTGTTAGTTTTATTCTTATACTGAAATTCTGCTGTGCCCCCCTGAATTCTGAATAATTGAGAGGATGGTAAAGAATTATTACTGCAGTAATGGGACTTACTGCTGTGTCATACAGGATCCAGAATAATGCAGCAGTCTTTGTTACCCTGTGTCTAGAGCTATTGTAAAATTCAAAAATTACAAGGACTACCTTGTGAAAGGAGATGAAATGATAAGAAAGATGTAGTAAGTGAATTGTCTATTCTTGTTGTATTTGCTGAAACATTCAGCATATTAAATGCCATGTTCTATTACAAAACTGCAGAACTCAGTGTCACAGGATGTAAGAGATGCGAAGAATGTGGATGGATTAGGAAGCAGATTAGATAAATCCATGGAGGATAGGACCATGGAGGACTACTAAATGTGATGCAGCCTCCTGCTCATAGATGTTTGTGGAAAAGTGGGGGCTACGAAGGAGAACAACTCTCCATATGCGTTTCTTATGCTCTCCCTTCAGACATCCACTGTTTATCATTATCAAAGCCAAGATACTGTGCCAGACAGCACGACTAGAAATTGCTACTTTTCCCCTCATAACCACAGAAACATTTTTGGAAGAAGACATTAGTTGTGGTTGGCCAGTACTTTACAGTAAATTTCATTCAAGAGATCACTCCATTGCCAAATTGTACACCAATACTAACGTAGAGACAAGGAGACCTGCTGTCTTACTGAAATAATAGAAGGGTGTAGGTAAATGCTATAACAGGTCTCCACAGACTGCAGTTTTGGAAATGAGCATGATACAACAACCAGTAACCAATTACATCCTTTCACAAAATTTTGAGCACAGGCTATCCAACTATCCTTCTTCACCATTTGTCACCTATTACTTGAATTGTGGTTCCACATATCACCTCCGCTCTGCACATCACTAATCCTTTCTTCCAAAGTATCTCACATGCCTCAGGAAATGATAGGAAAGCTAATACCAAAAATGTGTTTTACGAGCTGTTTGTTCCAGAGAGCATTTACCGTGCCAGCTGAAATGAAACATGCAGTGCCTTTGTAAGTATAGTCCAGATGCAGAATAGAGATTTAATACTGACCCACTAGCATCTGAAATATGGTCATGTAGAACCTCAAACACCTCTCATTTAATTTATGCCTTCTGAACCTCTGATTCGCATTAGTGAGGAAGAAATGCATCAGAAAGAGGTTGTAGAGGAAAAAATTATATGATATGATACATGATATGAATTTGGATGAATCTCTGTGGAGTGGGAGAAAAAGTTCAAAAAATTATGTTAAGTGGAGTGTCTACTTGGAAGTGATGCAGTTAGAAAAAGAAGAAAAGATAAAGTGGTTTCACCAGAGTCTGTCTCAGCACTCAAACACAACCCACACATTGAATAGATGAGTTGTGCTCGTTTAATGGCTTATTCCTTAAGGAAGGTTGTATTTTATTTAGTACACACCCCAAAAATTTTCTATCTACTTAAGGGCTTTTAAAGAAAAAACAAAACTTGGAAAGAGCCAGAACATTAAAACTTCATAGAAACTGTTCATTCAAAAGGAATTTTTAAATCTCAAAGCTAGCTAGCACACTAGCTTTCAGACATTGTGATTTTATGTTATGCACAGCTTGGGTAGCCGTCATCACTACGTTTGTGTTCACAGGTACACAGCCCAAGATCACGTAAAAACCCTCAGCATTACAAACTGAGCACTACATACACATGCGTAATTGATATCCCATCAAAGAAAACACCAAACAATCTTGTGCTGACAGAGCACATATTAATTGGGATTAAGGACTGATCTTTAATCCCAGTCACCATCCATAGGGATTCATTACTGTATGGGAGCACCTACAAGGCACTCTTCATTGGCTGAGAGATGATACATGTATTTTTAAACAAAGATCTGGAAATAAAACTAAAACACTGACAAAAACCTGTGGTTAGCACAAGACCCTGCAGAGTTGTTAGTAACAACAAAGTCAGTGTAGTCATGCAGAATGACATGGATCATTTAGACACAGTGGATCCATCCGACTGTTTAATGATTGTCAAATGAAGCCTCATATCAAATTGTATGTCAGAAAGAGGACTCTATCTGAGTGCAGCAGAAATTAGAAAAGGCTCTCGGGATTACAGCTGATAAACAACGTTAACTCCCAGCATGGCTCTGGCTCACATATCGAGGGAAATAAAAACATAAAAGTGTTTTTTATTTCTGGATGTTGCATTGACGGTCTGCATTAAGAGTATCACTTACAAGCCCCCAAACCTTAAAGGTAGCTGAAAAAACATCAGGGAATGCAGACAAGGGCCAAAATATGGTTGGAGGACTGAAGGAAGAGCCTTAAAATCTAGACTGCTTAAACATTTCTACATTTGGCTTGAGATTAAGTAACACACAGTTACAAGACCCTACCAAAATGCACTGAATACTGAAGACTCTAAATTCACAAAATCACAGAATGGCTGAGGTTGACAGGGACCTCTGGAGGTCATTCATCCAACCTCTTACCCAACTCAAGGAGGGTCACCTAGAGCAGGTTGCCCGAGACCAGGTCCAGGTGGCTTGAGTACTTCCAAGGCTGGAGATTCCACAGGCTCTCTGAGCAACAAATAAGACGCTATACTTTACAGGACAAAATGCTTCGACTGTCTCTATAGAAGTATAAATGATTATATATCTTGAATTAGTTTTGAAATGTAAGTACTTATAAAAGGTATTGACCAGAATGACAGTACCTGAAACAAAGGTTTTGTTTATAGAAGAGAGAAATGTTAAGAACAATAGTTGTTTTCCCTGTTTGCATTTGCCTTTCTGTATACATCTTGAACTGAGAAGATTTTTTTTTTTTTAGAGCTGTGAAAGCATTAGAGTTCAGACCTCATTCTTATTTAATCCCTTGGCTTTTCACTGACTGTGTTTTGCACCACAGGTACATACAAACTGGCTTACTAGAAGCTAGACTGAGATCACAAATAATTTCTCACATACCACCAACCCACTGCCAATTGGCAATAGCTTTTGAACAGTGTTAATGTGTGCTGCGTTTGAATCTGACCCAGGAGTGGAAGGCTCTGCAATCAGTTACCTAATCGACTGAGAGTATGCTGCAATTTTTATATTCTAAAATATTCGTAAGCAGTTGCTGTTTATATTGGCTTCAAAACAAAACTAATCCTTTCTTGGTATTTTTTAGAAGAATGTCATCAGCACATAAAACTTAAAATCCACAGCATCTATGTTTCTTGCAGTCTTAAAATTCTTTTCACTTGTGACATTGTCCAGATATTTTATCCTCTCCCCACGCACCATATTCCTCTCTGAAGAACAAGGACAACAGAAAACCAAGGACCATCTTCAGAATCTTGAACTATTGCTCACCTGTGCCTTTGCCAATTTCTTTTCCAACAGGTCACGCTCCCTTTCTGTTTGTTGTAGACGTTTATTAAGCTCCACTATGTCTCCCTTTAATGAAGCCAGGGCTGCCAAATGAAGCTGGGAAACAAAAGGAAAGAAACAAATTAACCAACTCACAAGCCATGTAGGAGTAGCATTTGAAAGAAGATATAGGATTATACAGCACCTATGATATCTGTGGATTCCTGCAGTAGTTAACAGGAACTTCAGTGTAACAAGAATCTGAAAGAAATCCACATGCTAAATACCTTTTACAGGGAATTCTCCTATCCAGACAGCACATACATTCCTTCACCAGAAAACACATTATAAAGATAAATACAATGAAGTATAGTTCAGTTGGAAACACGTAGGTTAGTTCTAATGTTAGTTTAATAGGAAGCAGCTTGAGTCTGGAATAAAACCTTACATTCTATGTTGACTCAGATTTGTATTATAAAACAAGGCGTATCCATGTTTTGATGCCTTCAGGCATATATAGGTTATCGGTTTGGTGAAGGGAGTAACTCCATGCATAGGATTTAGTTTTATTTTGCAACTAAAGCTTACTCCACTTTGAGCTACTGCTCTGTACTTGTTGTTCTCCTCGGTCCCACGTCAGTGAGTTTCAACGATTCTCATCTACTGAAGCCAAACATGAAGAACCTGAACTGTTCTTCTTTCTCAGTAGATCCTTCTGATGGAAGACATGTTCTACATTTCTGATAGCATGTGGAAATACATACCAGTCTAGGATAACTAACATTATCCAAATTACGTTAGCTACACAACTTAGAAATCAAGAACAATTCCCAAAAGAATCCTGTACTTGTAACTCATTCACACTCTCTTCCTGTCCTTAAATATCCCATTCATCGTTACAGAGAAGGCATCAGCTAGAATTCAACACTCAGTATTGACAGCTACAACCAAAAAGGCCAGGAGTAAAACTCGCCACTAATACTGAAGTCTTTCTTTGTAGTAGTAAAGGAACAACTCCTAAGTTATACTGGGTGAGAAAACAAAAGTGACCTTTCACACTGGACCAAGTAACACAGCAAACAGTGCTCTGTGGCCAAGATTCAGACTGAAACACAAACCCTGTTTCTAGTCCTCTGGCCAGTTTCAGTCCTTCACACTCCAACATTTTATTGGGCAGGTCACTTTTAAGTTATTTTTCTTGTTCCATTTCCAGTCAATCTGCTAATGCATCCTATTTTGGTATCAGTTTTACCTTTACAGTACTAGAAGCCAGCAAAACCATAGGTGTTTCCATGTACTGACTTGTGAAAGTAGCTGTATGACAGGTATGGCAGCAGAGAGACTAGATCATTTGGCAACAGCTCCTTCACATACAGTATTCCCATTGTTACAGAAAAGGCTTCAAGACAGAAAACGTAATTTCATAAAGATTTTTAGATGTGAATTCTGCAGTTTTAAGTGCAGTGTAACTAGTTACACTAGAAGCTCTGGACATCCTCATCTGTGAGTTCAGTTGAAAGCATTTTTATTATGTCAGCTCCACAAACGTCTTACACACGTGCAGTTATTCATTTCAGTACAAATACACAAGTACACATTTTTATGTTGCAGCAGGCTTAAGATTCTCAAGGCAGCCTCATTTTTTCAAGTGGAAAAACAGTAATACAGGCCTGCTACAGGCATACGCTACACAGCTTCTTTCAAGTATGTATGCTGAAGTCTCTCAATAAACCAGAGACACCCTGAATATCTGTAAGTATTCTTGGCCTTCAGCTGAGGCCTTCCTTCCTACCACAGGAAACTATGCACTGGTTTTACAGTGTGGAGAAACAAGAACCAGCCTAATTATACCAATCTGTTCATAATTGACTTCCAATTTTCAGGAAAGCTGGTGAATTTATCTGTTTCTGTTATCTGGCCACTGTTTCACCTTACTCCCTTAACAGAGGGGAAGTGTTGCAATGAAGCTCACCAGTTTGTTCATGAGATATTGCATCCTTCACCACAGCTTTCAAATAATACAGAAAAAATGGCTGCAATTCTCTAAATTGAATAAAACAATGCTACATAGTCAAGTAAGTATCATTCCCTTTTGTACACGATAATTAAATGATCACCAGCTGTGGTTTTAATTAAATACCAGACCAATAATGTCCATACACATGGCGCTGTGATATAAAAGGATACTGTTAATCTAAAAATCTCAAAGAAAAACAACTTGTTCTCTGAACAGTGGAACTAATGAGGCACATCTTCTATGGGTTTGTCTTTGTCCTCTTCCCACACTGTAGTCAGCTCAGCTCTTCATGTCCCCTAGCACACCCCAAACTGGGTAAGAAACAGCATGAATTGTGTCTGTCTAGTTTTATAGCAACACTACTGCCTGGCCTGGCGGCTCTTGCAAAACAAGGGTATCCGATGTAGGCTCTCTCTTCTCCAAGTAACTAAAGGATTTCTTTACTAATTACAAGGGAAGTTTGTTGCATCTTCTACTATCCAAAATTATCCTTTCCTTCATAAAGTGGACCAGTCCAGTTTCCGAGTACTAATAAAGCAATGAAAAAAAAAAAAGTTACTGAAAGGGCAGACTAGACAACAGGAAGCTATCATACCCAGAGGAGGGCTGCTTGGGATGCTCTGGTTTCACACAGGCACCAGTGCACACGGCAGTAAGTCATACGCAAGTGGTGCCTCCAGCTACTGCTGCCATAAATAATAAGGTTAACTCAACTAGTGTATAGCTGTGTATTCCTGGCAGAGCCAAACTCTCCTCCCCGATTACTTAAAAAAGGTGTTAGAAAGTATTGCTGCATCTTCCCTTAAGGTGTGAGCGTTCCCACAGACCATGGTTCCCAGTGTGTTTGTACAGCACACAGCAAAGTGGGAACTGGAACATGGATCTTTGGATGCTGCTGTAACACAAAGAAGGAAACATCTGAGCAAAGAGCTACAGTCAACAAAAGAGTCACTCTGGGAAAAAAAAGCTCACATTTAGAATTCAAATTTAATAATTCAAACTATTGGAAGGTGGAAAGATTCCATTTAAAAAACTCAACCGGAAGGCAGCAGGTCAGTCATGACTGTAACTCTGCAGCATGGAATCACTATGGGATATGACAACTGAGAAAGAGAGAGGAGAATGGAGGTAGCCATATGGCATACTGCTTTTTTTCTCCCCTCAGCAAACAGTGACAGACAAGGCAGAGTTACTATCACTAACATTTGTAACAGACATTTATAGTTCAAGGTGGGCTGCCACTTAATGATACATCATTATGAAACAGGTCAAAAGTTTGTAAAAATTAACACAGACACCACAAAGATTTCTGTACAACATATTGGTCTGAACCTTTAAGCAACAGCTCCCACAGAGGACTATGTCATTCAGAGAAAACAGTTCATTAACAAAGTCTCTATTATTCATAAACATTATACTGATCCAATACAGCTACTGTTGAATTCCATCAGGAAAAAAACCCACTACATGATGCTAATCCACCCAACTGTCCAACAGGACAGGGAAGGTCAACACATGTGAGAGCAATGATTGAAAAAGGATCAGATAAGCCAACCAACTTGCTTCTCTACCATCATCCAAGGAAATAAGAATTCCTTCAGAAACAAAATTAGATGTATAGTATTAAGTATTAATAAAAAATGCATCACCTATCTTAACTTCGAAGCTACAATTTCTGTGAATTTTTCTGCAAGGACAACAGCAGGTTGTTTACTGAAACATATATACAGCACATTTTATACCCAATACTATCCTGCCATATTTTTTATATTAAATATATAATAACAGTTACTATATTATTTATTATTAATAATACAAAATAACAAACTGTGCATAGCATGCTATCTTTAAAATGCAAACCACTGTACAGCTAAGTTTTGAAAAATACAGTAATTGAAAAAAATAAGCACAAGCTTAGGAAAAGCAACCTCCTGACCTCTCTTCCAGCCTCCTTTATGACTGCAGTCTCTTCCCCATTATACCTGCTTCTACAGACATCTCATACAACACTGCAGACATGGTTTAATGATGTATATTTTGCACAGTGCTTTAAACACTGCTTTTGGTGCTGAGGTTTGTGAAATATTCTATGCAGGTACAATTAAAAACACTATTTGCTGGCAATTGGGTTTCTCACGAATTTTGTGGGGAAAAGAATACAAAAGTGGATGCGATAGTAGTATCAACTGAATGCCAAGGAAGCAGGGGACTACCAACAGGCCTGTAGTACATATTGCTGGAAGTGTTCTGAGGCCATGAATAAAACAAGAGAAAGATGCAAAGGGCAATGAAGGAGGGTGCTGAAAAAATGAGAGGTTAAGGCTAAGGTACTCCAAAGCAGTACAATTACTCTTATACTCAGCATTTTCCCCTGCCATTGCGAACTGTGATACTCACCACAAAGTTTGATCCACATTTTTCTTTCCCTCAGCCTGGAACCAGACTAATTAAACCATATTGCTGCAACCAGTTGTACTCACTGTGTATGTGTGCTATTTTCAACAGAAAAATCACAAAAAGGACCTAAGCACATCCTTCTCTATGAAAGTAAAGAGCTAATCTTATCTTTTTCCTCATTTCCTTCCTTCCTCAGCTACAGCACTGCTGCCCATCAGCTTGGGAACAGATGTTCAGAAACACAACCTCTGACATAACAAGGGATCCATAAAAGCATCAAGATCATCGTAAGGAGATACCAACCCACATAGCAATATGAAGCAGCCAAACACCAAAAGACCAATTTATTTGTTCTTGTGCATCCTCTATGACTGACCGATAAAGCTCTACCACGGAAGAAGGTGTCATGTCCCAGTTTCTCAGGACAACAACTCAGGTTTACTGATTCCCAGGTCAGGATTAAGATGAAACAACACCAGGGATCCTTTAAGTCACAAGATCCAATTTTTATTTGCTCACAACAAGAATTTGCATGCTCACCACAAGAACTGGTATGCTCGTATCAAAAATCGGCATGAAACCATGTCAGTAAACAATATAACGTGTGCTAACCACTCATCACCAAATGTGTACCATAGGCCTTGCTTATCTGGGAATCAGTTCTGTGAGGACAACAGGGAGATCCCTCCCGTTGAGTCAGGAGGTTCAGAGCGGCCCCCCTTGCGTTCTAGACTCCATCTCAGAGAGGAGCCCAGGGGCGGCTGGATCCGCTTTTAGTCCCAGACTTGGTCGGTGGTTTATGTCTAAAGGGATGAGGTGTAGGGATTATGGACAAGGAAAAGGGAGAGAGAGAGAGGGAGAGAAGAGGAAGATCTCTGGGTCCAGCATTGGCTAGTCAGCCGAGGGGTCTGGGTCCGGTTCTGGGGTCTTGCACACCCAGGGCTTCAATTTGTGTCCTTTTATCATCCTTGCGCCTCCTTTGGGAGGGCATTAGGCTAACTAGGTGTCACGAGCGGCTTGTGAGCCTTTGGGGAGCAGCTTCCCCTTCCCTGCATGGTGAGCTGCCCTGCTCAACCTACCCAAAGCGGCGTTCTCAGAAGAGGGATCTGGACACCCTCCGGCACGGCCTCCCCTCCTGTTGCTGAGGCCCGGTGCTGATCGGCTTCTTCTCACCTGTGGCTCCTTGCTAGGCTGAGTTAGTCCTCAAGCAGAACTTGCCCCACCACGGTGTTTGAGACATTAACGTTTTCAGTCTCTCACAAGGCCTGCTGAGAGAAGTTGGAGAGAAGCAGGGACTTAGCAAGGAGACTTTCAAGTTTGTCACAAAGTAGTCCTGTCACTCAATTAGAGATTCTCATCTTGTGACAGGAAAGAATTAAGATGCTGAAAAGGGAGACAACTGCAGTAATGGTGCTGCCTTTTAGGAAGATCATCTTGCATTTGTTTGACCTGAGGACAGGTCTTTAGGAGCAGAAGTCTCAGCTGAAAGGAAGAAGCAGGCTGTAGCAGTGAGCCATTCAGTTATAGCAGTTTGTAGTTTTGTAGCTCCAAAAAGGATCCCGCTGTGAATTACCTGCATGGTACCCATGCATCTGGCCAGGCTTGTAGGAATGCTGAGAAGCACCTGATGGTTGTGGCCTCTGTGTGTTGATTTTTGGCCCAAAGATGTAATTGTCATGACCATGATTAAAGTGATACATGCATTTTTAAGTGTTAAAATACATCTTTTATTTTCTTTAAGGAAATGAAATCCACAATGAGAAGTGAGGATCTGTAATACGTAAAAGATGTACTTACAGAAAATTACTATATTTATTGCATAGGCATGAAATGAATCTTTTGCCACTTACTTGCCATTCAGTATTATTGTGATCACACAGAAGGGCTGATTCATATGTCAGTGAAATTAGCAGTATATTTTTTAGGATATTTTAGGCAGATTTTCAGTAGGTTCTTTAGTTTAATTCTGGAATCTAACAAAAAGCCTGCAGCTATTGATATTTTATAACAGACTTTTGTATCTTAATACTAGAGATGCATTTCAGTTATGTTCCTATTTCCTCCGAATTTAGACGTGTTACAGGATTTGCTTTTAAGGATTTTTTTAACAGAGAGGGTGTTGTGTTAAAGCGTAACAAAGTTTGGCAGAAAACAGTGCCCCCTGCATTCAAGCTTGTCCTCAGATATCAGAGTACCTGGGGGTGGCTAGGTTTAAATTCTGAGTGATGTCCAATTCGACACTATAAGTCCGGTTCGTTCAATATGTTGAACTATCATGACGACAGATGCACCCATAGCGTACTGCACTCTCAGCTTAGCCGCATTCAACCCATGAGAATTACCAGACTTAGGGAGTTTGGTTGCATTAACAAACTGTCATGGCTAGTTTAATGAGCAGTGCAGTTTATTAAAGCAACAGTACAGGTTCTTTTGGATTGCCAGTGATGAATACACTGTCTGCAAAGCACACACAAATAATAATACAGTCGACTGTAAGCACACTGAATTATGGAAAAACTCTATAGAGATTTCTAAGTTTCCTGGGGAAGCACTTGTTATAACTGAGGGTTTGAATCTTACCCAACAGGCATCCCTATGGGGTGGACGAGAGGTTCAGCCCCTCAGCTGATCCCAGGAGTCAGCGATGTCCTCCCGACTTGTCTATGATAGTGTCTTCCTTAGCATTCCTCCTCTCTTAAGCCCTTTTATGTTTGCTTATTTTTTAGGTGGAGCTTGACTGACTCTAGTCATACATACCTTTATTATGATTGGTGTAAAATCTCCACGCTTTACTTTTAAAGGTATATGCTAGAGAAAATTCAGAGGAGTACATATCAATAAGTCACCTCCAGCAATCATTCCACAGAGGGTTCCAATATTTCTGTCAGCTAACAAAAAGAATACATCTTCCATAATTGTGGCCTGTACTTGTCAAGGCATTGCATCCCAATGAGAAAAGGGAAAAAGGAGAGTAATTTTCTCTTTGTGCTAACAAAGTACTAAACCAAATTTATGTATAATTACAGTTATCTTGACTACTTTTAAAATCTAGAGGATTTTTTTCTCAAAAAATCTCTTAAAAATATGTTGTAATAATGGAGGCACATAAGGCTAACAGAACAGAGAGTAACAAAGATTGTTTTATATCAAGCGATCAAAGTCTTCTGTGACTTTTCTCTAAAGGTCATGGCATTAAAAATCTGCTCTAATGAGTGCTTCTGGTTTAGTCTTGTCTTCATGGTATTTTTTCCATGACCAGGTTTAGAATAAAATTGGAAGATAACATTCTTAAAGCATGTAAGCATTAGCTACACTCAGACCTAGAGAAAAGTATATTTTATCAAGTATATGAATTCCATTTTAGCAAACAAAGTGTCATTTTTAAGAAAAATCCCTGTCCTAGAAATATTAAATGGGCACCTCAGCTGCATGTGCATTCCTGCTCTCCGTACATTCATATAAAAAATTAGAGAATGACATATGGCTATGTGGGGTGCAAATTAAGCAAAAGGAATTATCTCAAACAAAACTGAAACAGTAGGAAGTAGGAAAAAGAACTAAAATTTAAGAAGCAGGAGATGGCAGTAAGCCATTCTTAATAAAAAATTTAAAAAGTATGTTGTTAGGAGGAAGAAAAGTATTAAATGGAAGATTTCAGAGGAAGGGTTTTTTGACAAAAACTGATAAATAGGAGAATAAACTACTTCAATTAAAGCATCCTTCAGCAAAGGTTTTTTGGATTTACCAGATTTTATTGCTAACATTTTGTATATACATGTGAAAATCAAAGGATTGACTGTGTTCTGTAGTATTCTGGGTGTAAGTCATACCTTTATGTTGTAAAGCCCCACTTATAAAAACCAGGGCTTTGCACTGTGGCTTTTCAGTATCTTTATCAGATGTTAATGTAGCACAATAATAAAATTTTATAAGAATTGGGTAGGATTGCAGTAGTAAATTCCCTTTCTGCTGAAGTAACATCCTGATTTTTTTATAGATTCTGACTGCTTCACCAGATTTGGAATTCCAATGTTCTGTAATAGTTATTTTTTATAAACTTGTGAGTTACAAACTTCATGTAGACGTCTAATTATATTCTTCTTGTTGTTTTCACCAGTGCAGTCAGTGTGACTTTAATACAAATTATGTTTTGATTTTACAGTATTTTCATAGGATGTGGCTGTGTCCTGGTTTCAGCTGGGATAGAGTTAATTGTCTTCCTAGTAGCTGGTACTGTGCTGTGTTTTGAGTTCAGTA
>JAVJGG010000074.1:22098488-22135950 GCA_035590195.1 Aviceda cuculoides | reverse complement strand
CTGACTCATGCTGAGCCTGCTGTCAGCCAGCACCCCACATCCCTTTCCGCAGGCCTGCTCCACAGCCACTCCTCTCCCAAGTTATACTTGTGTCCGGCATTACTCCATCCCAGGTGCAGAATCTGACACTTGGACTCCTTGAATTTAATCCCATTAATCACTGCCCAATGCTCCAATCAATCTAGATCCCTCTGCAAGGCCATTTGTCCCTCGAGAGAGTCAACATCACCTCCCAGTTTGGTATCATCAGCGAACTTGCTAATGGTGCATTCAACTCCTTCATCCCAATCATTGATAAAAATATTGAGAGGTAAAATTAGATTCATAAATCTGTTCAGTCACTTTTGTACCCAGGTTATATTCGTCATCCTCCCATGTGTTCTTTTCATGGAGTCTGAGCCAAAACTTACACAAATTGTAATTTTTTTTCCTGTTCATGTCAAGTGAACTTCTGGATCAGGCTGTAGGAAAAGTACATGTTAGGGAAATATGAAAGAACTAAAATGTTAAGAAAATATAGAGAATACTTAACTTTTTCTTTCAAACCTCTACAGCCTTTGTCCAAAGGTTTATGTAAGCCAGTGTGAAGATCTTTTTGTCTCTCTCTTCCCCTCCTTCCCTCCTCCCATACTGCACTTACATAAAGCAATTGCAGTAGCATCTAAGCATGTTTGAAACCAGGTTTGATAAATCCCTTCTCTCCAAGATCTCTAGTGAGAAACTTTGTTTCCTTAAAGTAACATAACTTATTAAGCTTACTAGTTATTCAAGAAAGAGATCACAAAGTTTGTTTATGGTGTGAGTGGCTTTTTGGATCAAACACCAAGTATAAGCCATGCAAATTCATGTCAAAAGGTGAATGCTCTGTGCTCCCACTATTATGAACAACACTAAAAATTATCCATCTCCTATGTGAGAACAGTAAAATGTAAATAGTCCAAATAGTGGAAGGCAATTCAGTGTTTAATGTTCTATTTCAGTAACTTGCACAACATCGTTTCAACACTACAAGAGGTTATTTTTAAAACAACATGTCATCTATAAATTAGTTTTATTATGTAGGATTTATCTGAGATGGCCGCACCTATTAGCTCAGCAATACGTTATGAAAACCTTCTAAATCTTGCAGCTTTGTTTGATGTGTTCAAGACTCACGATTTGGGGGGGTTCTTCAGGGATATTTTGATACCTTCTCTTAAATTAAAGCTTTTCATGAAGTCATTATGTGCCCTTTAGAAGTCACTTTTCATCTGCATTACACATTTGTGCTTGTGGTGTCTAACTAAGCCTGATCTGTTTTCTGTGCAAATTGTGAGATGAATGTAAAATCAGAAAAGTGATGTAACCCATAGCTGAGATTATACTAATTTTCAACCAGTTTTTTCTCCTTCCATCAAAGTTTAGTACTACTTGGGTTTCATTTCACTGAATAGGCTTGGGGATGGGTTTGTTTGGGGTTTTTTTCTTTTAATCTGTTGGACCTCTGAAAATCACTATGAGTGATACTGCAGATAAAATTAATGGTATGACAGAAAGAAATCACCATAAAGCAAACTATGTTTGCAGTGAAAGAGAGAGAGACGCACAGAGGTCAATAATGGATTTATAAACCTTGCTATCCTTGCATTTTAAGCAGAGAGAATCTTCTTGAGTATTACAAGGTACCGATGAAAAGGTGAGCTAAAGAAGTGGAAGGGAATCACACACCAAGCAGACTGACTAGGTATCTTCATGGTGCAGAGAAGCAAAACCCCGGATAATTTGCAAAGACTATGTGTGTCAGCAAAGGGAATTTGTCTTAGTCTAATAGCTTGTCAGCCAGTTCCATCCATAGGGGTTATTCAAAACGACATTGTGGTGCTGCTGCCTCTGTGTTTCCCCAGCCACCCACTAAGAATTCTGCCTTCAAAAAAGAGTTGTCTTGCTGAGGAAGGCACATTAGCTCACCTTAACCAACCTATCTAGTCTTATTTCTGATTAAAACAGGATTTAATAACAATCAACCCATGCAAACGGTTGGTATATTCTGGCATATTCTGGTATATTTGTATAGGGCAACAATAACCTTCTGAAGGCTCATGAAGACAGTGTCCTAGCTGATGCCGACTGGTGGCTCAGCCATGCTCTGAAAGAAGCCAGTGGCCATCTGCTTACAGTGGTGTGTGCTGGCAGATCATGGTGCCAGTTATATGAGCAGAAGCAAGCCTGTCCTAGGCAAGACTATTGACCTCCTGAGAGGCATCTGAACTCTCGGAAGCAAGCCCTGCCTGCAAGGCCCAAGAGGCTGGCCTACAGGTAGTCTCCTGTGAGTCCTCTTCCCTAAACAACACAGTACAGTGATCCTGTCAGGGCAAACGCTTTGGTGTGCACACAAGCCCTGTCCCAGTCATTTTGCCAACTTGCCAGTGCTCCTCCACTCCCAAATGCAGTCCTTACACTCACACAGAGAGACACTCAGCCATTTTTCAGCTGCCCTCAGCAGCCCTAGCCTCCTAAATACACACTGGCTGCAGAGCCCCAAAGCTTATCTGCTGTGCCAGCTGCCCCTGTTAACTACATCTGAAGGCCCCATGGGGTATCCTCCTTTTCCACTACTTCATGCCTCTCTTCATTCCTGCTTTTTGCTACCTGAGGCACAAGAGGGATGAGTGCAGAGACCCAGCTGTCATTGAGGGCCATGGGTCTTGCGGTGCTGTCCACCTTATGTGGTGGTGTTCCACCTTGGTTCCACCTTATGTGGTGGCTGGATCATGGTTGGGGCTTGACTAAGTACAACCACTACGTAGCAGGTAAGACGTGGCAGCCTCTTGCAAGGGGGCTTAAGCCATGAGTTAGAAGTGCGACATGTCAGGGTTAGTGTTAGACTTACAAGCAAGAAAATTGGCTTAGATATTGGGGGACACTTAGACATTTAATTGTGGATCCCAACCAGTTGCAAACATCAAGTGCATTGCTGGGTGTGGGAAACGAGTCACAGACACTTATCTATAGGCTCTGAAGTGTAATTTAGGGAGGTGAGTTTGGTTCAAAGGTCCTGGTACAGTTAAAGCACTACCACCTCCATCCTCTACTTATTAAAGGATGTGATTATATTGCTACAGAATGTTAGCACCACTTGAGCCTCATCCTGTGAAGAATAGACTGTGCTGATGTAGCTGCAGCTTTTCTGGGAGTTGCACCTGTATAATTGCAAAAGTTCCCTGCCTGCCACTGCAACGTTTTAGACTACTGCTTAAACATCAGTACGGCACTGAATTACAGAAGCAGCATGGTCATGAGGTCCCCAAGCTGTTCCCTTTGCCCCAGAACAGGATCACAGAGAGCTATCATTCAAGATGTGTTTCTTAAGACCTCAGTGGTGGCAGAGGTGCTGCTGTCCTCCGCAGGCAGCCTTCTCTGACCTCCCACACCCGGCAGCTTCTGCAAGGGCTCCTGAAGTCTGACCCTGAGCTCTCTCTCCTACAACTGCAGCCCAGTGCTTCTCCTGCTGCCCATGGACAATGTGCAGGCAGAGCTCGTCACATTTCAGCTACTTTTCACAGAAGGCAGTTCTCATGTGCCACCTTCCTCTGTGCAAGATGGGACAACCTTCCCTCATGAGTGCTTCTTTTTGACTCCTTTGATCACTCCACATAGAGTTTTGTTTCCTAGACATCTAATAAGTTTTATTATTCCTCTCTGGTTGGGTCCTGGATTTTTTTCTTAAGAATTTGGAACAATTTTAAGTATAATTCCAAGTGGCATATGTTATACAATAAAAAAGCATAATACAAGTTTATACAGAATAAATGTGGCACAGTTGGTAAGAAATTTGAAATTCTACTCATTTGGCTGATATCCTTGCCATCTGCTAATGTTAATCATCAGCTTTTACCCATAAACAATCTTTAGATGTATTGATGAGGAGCTGACAACAAACACACTTGCCAATCTCATGGTGTGTCACACAGGCAATATGAAGTTTGGTTTTGGCATCATAACATAGCTGTGTGGTTATTTTGGGAAAGCTTTTGTAATTGTTTTGAATTGAAATATCATGGATATTGAGCCAGAGCTTCAGAAGACCTTTTTTGTTTTACTCTAACATTTCAACCATTCCTAATTTTCTCTGTTTGCTCACATCACTTTCTGTGATTTGGAAAGAACTGAAAGGGAAAAAAAAGTCACAAAAAAACCCCCATCCCAAACTGTGTAGCTGTCACACCACAATTTCTCAGGACAATGACTCAGGTTTACTGATTCCCAGGTCAGGATTAAGGTGAAACAACACCAGGGATCCTTTAAGTCACAAGATCAAATTTTTATTTGCTCACAACAAGAATTTGCATGCTCACCACAAGAATTGGTATGCTCGTAACAAAAATCGGCATGAAACCATGTCAGTAAACGATGTAACGAGTGCTAACCACGCATCACCAAATGTGTACTACAGGCCTTGCTTATCTGGGAATCAGTTCTGTGAGGACAACAGGGAGATCCCTCCTGTTGAGTCAGGAGGTTCAGAGCGGCCCCCCTTGCATTCTAGACTCCGTCTCAGAGAGGAGCCCAGGGGCGGCTGGATCCGCTTCTAGTCCCAGACTTGGTCGGCGGTTTATGTCTAAAGGGATGAGGTGTAGGGATTATGGACAAGGAAAAGGGAGAGAGAGAGGGGGAGAGAAGAGGAAGATCTCGCTGGTCCTGGGTCCAGTGTTGGTGCAGCCAGCCGAGGGGTCCGGGTCCGGTTCTGGGGGGCTTGCACACCTGGGGCTTCAGTTTGTGTCCTCTTATCATCCTTGCGCCTCCTTCGGGCAGGCATTAGGCTAACTAGGTGTCACAAGTGGCTTGTGAGCCTTTGGGGAGCAGCTTCCCCTTCCCTGCACGGTGAGCTGCCCTGCTCAACCTACCCAAAGCGGCGTTCTCAGAAGAGGGATCTGGACACCCTCCGGCACAGCCTCCCCTCCTGTTGCTGAGGCCCGGTGCTGATCGGCTTCTCACCTGTGGCTCCTTGCTAGGCTGAGTTAGTCCTCAAGCAGAACTTGCCCCACCACGGTGTTTGAGACATTAACGCTTTCAGTCTCTCAAAGAAGGCTCAGAGGAGGTGGGCAAGAGCTATGTGCCCATGAAGTTCAGGGAATAATGCAGGGTTTTGCTGATCACAGCTGTTACAAAGAAGCCGACGTGATCTCAACACCAAGGGGACTTGAGGGTGCTCTTCTTTTTAGATAAACAGCTACCAACAGCTGAGCGTATCAGCTGGTGGTGGAAAGGTTTCTCCCGATGTTCATTGAAAGAGTGTGAATGTCTCCCTGCGTTAACCAGGCCAACATGGGGCAGCTGTGTACGTGGCTCAGCTCAACATAGCGTATAAAAACCAGAAAACTAGCAAAAGAATTTCAAAGGCAGCAATGGGCTTGAGCTGGCTTCAACCCATGGATGCCTTCCTAGGGAGACTGGGGACACCTAGCAGTGTGACAGTGAGCGTATTACAGACACCAGTAATGGGAATCACATTGGCATCATGATTGAACTGAGTATTGCAATGCTACATTCTCCTACGTGTAACTCACATTTATATTGTGTTTTCAGTGTCTTTTGTATCACTCTGCTAAATCAGAAATCCCATGTAACATCAACTATCTTCAAATAAGAAAATCTGATGTTAAACATGACACCCCACACATGTGGAATATCTAAAGGAACCTGGTCAAAGAGTACAGGGCTCCGACATCCTCTCCTCTCTTTTTTTTCCCATTTGCATTTTGCATGGTTTAGTGCAAATAGCCCACAGCACAGACATTTTCTGTGTATTGCTACTCTTATTTTTATGACAGGCAGTATACACAAAAACACCTGATCAAATATTCAGAACACTGCCTCACCTCTGAAAACCTCCCCATCTTTTTTGTTATCAAATGACACTGGACACCACAATGGATTTGAAAACCCAAGCTGCTTTGTAAGATGAAAGATGGGAAGTGTAGAGGATAGCATGGAAAATAGTCAGAGTCCCAACTAAAACTGCAGAAATGGCAAAACAACAACCAATGCCTATACACGGTATTTTCTGACACCCTTCTCCTTCACGGGAAAGAGGGAAATATGACTAAAACCTGCAATTGCTGTCAAGGAAGTAAGAAGGATGGTAATGGAAGTTCATAATGAAAAACACACTTTAAGACACAGAACAAAAAAAACCTTGCCTGAATTTTGACTTCAGAAATCTCAGGGCTGTGATGGTGCTGAGCATTGCTAACTTTCATTAATGGCAGTAAAGAACAGTATCAGGGTTTGCCCAGGAAAAGCTTAGACAAGGCTGGCACTCATCTGCTGAGGTGAATGAGAACCTGTCATGCTAACACATGGCACATATACTTAAGATGTGTAATAAAGGTACAAGAGGAAAAACTTACACTGAACAAAAAATGTGTAAGACATTATGGCATCAATTCACATGACCAGGAAATATCTTAAGATTTTCAAAACAAAAGAAAATCTATGCAAAGCTCAAAAAATTTTTTAAGACAGTAGTTAAAGTTATGAAACTTGTGTTACAGACATTTGCTGTACATAAAAACAGAAATGAATTGTCAATTTTACATTTTATCAAGAGCACAGATCAGCACTACTTGCTAATAATATGCTCGCTTAAAGTGATCGTTACCTAAGTATGTAGCTGCTCTCAACCACTTTTCTTCTCAGTCCTGCACAATTTTCATGCCACCTTTTCCTGGACATGCTTCATTTTTATGGTTCACAACAAAAGGTGCATTTCTATGGTTCAAGTGATGAAATAAATGCAATCAAAGTAAATTTCTATGGATGTACTGGCAAGATGGGGTGGAAAAACTTAAAAGAACAACCATCTCCCAGAAGCAGTGACAGGACAGCTCAATATGACCTAGACAATTTCAGTTGTATGATCTCTAGAGCAGAGCCCTGAAATACCACTGTCAACATCCCTTTAAGTAATTACCTAAGGCAAAGTCAAAATATCTAAAAAAGTGGTACCAGTGAATTGCTGGATGTGCCTACAAACATGCCCTGAAACTGTATGTTTGAAACAAATGTGCTAATAAAAAGCCTACAAATTTTTGGAGTGACATACAAAATGGACATTTTGTGACTGTGCTGCTGAAGGAATTATTGTCATATTAGACATTAGACAGTTAGTTCATATTCTTGTGCAATACTAAACACATAACGTGCCAACACAAGCCAGGATGGAGCCATCCAAATTCTAGAAAAACAAAGACGAAGTGTTTGTAAGACATACTTTGTTTTAATTTGAAAAATCCGCAGAAGATGTGTTCAATCTGTTTCTATTACTTATAAACAATTTCAACTAACAAGTTTTTTTTTAACTGGAAATTAACATTTGCAGGCACTTGTGAATATTTCAAACCATTTCTTAAAACAAAAAAAAAATTCCCACCTTAATCACAGTAAAAAGTATTTGATAAAGAAAATATACTACAAGATGGTTCAAAAAATTTCATAGAACAGGTACTCTAATGTTATTCCAGTGAGTAGGATCAGTTTTAGAACATATTTTTGTCTGGTTTTGTTTTTTTCTTAAAAAAAAAAGGATGTAATCATGGAAAAGATCTTCCTTTGAAAAATTAACCTGACAGTTGACACTTGATGAATGGAGCATGGTGCTAATTTGTACTTCGGAGTGTGCCTGAGGGCTAGACTAACAGCTCTACTTCTATTACAACAGGTTTTTACACCTTCATGGAAAAGAAAATTTTAGGTGACATGAAAAGCAAAGACTAAAAACAAGACCTAAAAGTAACCAAAAGAGACAAACTTCTGAATCTGGAGATTGCACAAAACAGCTGCACTTCGCAAAATTCACTCTGTTGGGATTCTTAAGAAACTTAAATGTCCCATTGCAGGGCAACCCACACGTCCACACTGATAGCCTCTTACGTGGCTTTTGCACCATGTATGAAGGCTCAGCCTTCCTTTTGCCCTCCAAAGGAGGAACCTGTTGCCACTTCCACTCCCAGTGATGGACAAAAGCAGCAGTAATGCAGGGGATGGAAATGGGGTGGTGGAGAGACTGAGCTTAGGACAAAATACTGTCTTCATTTCAATTCAGTCTCAACACATTGTCTGCAACCACAGCTTTTCTTGAAGTAAAAATAAAAAATTTGATATCAGTAAACCATTACGAGCTAGGGAGGGCTTGGTATGCCCGTACTAACCAGAATTTGATCCCACTTCAGTGAACTGACTTAGCGTTGCTATCCTCCTTACAATTACTCTCAATACAATTTAAGTAAGGCAAATTGTCTCTTTTTTTATTACTGAATTGATGGAAAGAGGAAATAGACCTGCTTTTTTTCTATCTCTGCTTCTGCCCAACACAACTGAAGAAAATGAACCAAGAAGGGAGAAAAACAGTGAGGTTCAGTGCAGGTCCTTATCTCTTATAAATCTCAGGATGCAAAACCACTTTTCTCTCTTCCTTTCCAGTTTGCAACAACTGCCACGGAGGTGACGGGCATATCATTCTCCCCTCAGGAAAGAAAGGAGCGGAAAATTAATCCCAAGAATGCACCTCACTCAGTTCTCTGCATTTAGCATTAAGGTGACCCACATTCTAGTGCTCGATACAACAAAGACACAGACTGGGTGTAAGCTCATGCACATTGACTTTGTTTTCAACAGCCCCACCATTCTTTACATCACCTTAACTTGCTCCTTCAACTTCAGTCTCTTCTGACTGAAACCTAGATCTTTCAAAACAGAGATCACCATTCAAGAGCCACTCGAAAATTAGATACTACTTACTATGCTAATTTAATAATCATTTTAAAAAGCATCCCATGGTTCTTTTGCTCTTTTTAAAACTTCTCTACCAGAAAATTATTTCTGATTTCCAAAGATAAGACTGTGGACTACCAACAAAGCTGTATTTACAGTGATACAAGGACCTTTGTCTCCAGCATGACCCACATGATCTGCTATCATTGTGAAATTAGAGAAACAGAATTTGTATTGCCAGGTCAAGTCAGTGATTCACCATGTCCAGCACTCTGTTTCCACCATAAGCCAAAATCTGATGCTTCAGCAAGGACAAAAAACCCCAAAACAAAATAAAAAAACCCCAAACCCAAACCCATCAGCTAACCCCCCTAGAATGTACTTGTCCAATTGTTTGAAATTCATAGAAAGCAAACATCTTCTCAGCTTTTCTTAGTCAGCTCATGCCCTAAAGTGCTTTATTAGAACGTCCATTATGTAGCTTCCAAAACTACAGCTCTAAAATAATTTTTAAAAGCGGCTGAACAATTTTAGAGCCCCCAGTTGTGGCAGAAAAATTCCCTGGATGAGCACATGCTTGCTTAACTTAATACATTCAGTTCAGTTCTTAATTACTTCATTGTTCCAAGGTTAGCTGCATCTCTTCATATTCCTTCATATTCCCCTCCCTGCTTCTTTAATCTCAGGCCACCAGCCAGCGCCTCCTCACAGGGCTTCTGATGGCCGCTCCTCCCAGCACTCCCTGCACCCGTAGCTGCACCCACCACTTACGTGTTCTCCAAGGTGAGTGGAGAGCCGGCGGAGAACACATTGAGGTTCCCAGCGACCTCCCGGCTTACAAGAAAGTAGTGTTTTTCAAAATGTTTTTAGAAAGATAACATACTGTGAACAACACTCAAGTTGTGCACGGCCTGCCAAGTGTTACCCCACCTTCACACTCCTGGCTGTAAATCTCAGACCTGTCCGTGCTACGTTCCTGGGTCAGCATCTCACTATTGCGGGTCAATGCATAGCACAAGCGACTGTCCCCTAGGTCAGACCTGCCGTTTTAGGCAGATCTCAGTTCTTTTTGCCTAGCAACCTTTACCAGCCAACCAGTTCAAAACTGGATGTGCAGTTTCCCCAAGGGGAATTAACTTCTTCAAACTTAATACAAATCCCTAGGCAAGAAAATTACCTATGCTACTATTATACATCTTCAGTTCCAGAAGCAGGAAGCTTCCACATTTCCCTTTTGCAACATGCCATAAACCTTTGTAAAAGTTATCTTTGGGTATTTCATTCATAAGCAAGATCCAGTGCATTTTGGCACTTACAGACTTCTCAAGTCCTGCCTCTTTCATTGCCTCCTCTTTCTGACACTACCTCATCAATGCACCAGGGAAAAGCTGAATGATTTTACTGAAAGCTTTGCAAATGGATGGCAAACTGCAGGATGCTTTGCATTACCTCCTGTTGAGTTTTCCCACTGCACTGGATGTTATTACTGAAACTGTAATTTTAAGAAATTGAATAGAAAACAATCACTGTTGCAAAATGCAGCCCTGATAAAGCTCTGGGGTGAATCAGCTTCAAAAATGAGTATGTTACAAAGAAAATGTTCAAAAAGGGAGTTACTACAACACTGTTAGAGGAGTTTGTTTGCAACAGGAAAAGCTAAAAAAGCATCTGCTTAGCTGGGCTTTAGTATATCAGTAACTAGTATTTGGTTTTTTATATTTAGATAAACAATTAAGCTAAAATCTTGATGAAAGCATGTTAAATAAAGAAAAACCTCAAGCACAATTTCTACGTTCTACCCCAACAAACTCCCTTCCTTCTAAAAACAGTCCATAGGTCTATCCAAATAAGTTCTTCCTCTCTATGGTGTAACTCATTTGAAATAAATCTCATATTGAAGAATTCCACTTAAAACTTCTACCTCTTTCTTGAAAAACATTAAAAAAAAAATTTGCATTAGTGAAAACCACTAGTTTTTTATTTGTGAGATCAAAGCATGAGTCTGAGGACTGAGAAACTGAAAATGCCCTCCACCACCCTGCCATACTCCAATTGGTACCAGTTGTTTGCATGTTGATATCTGGTGCTAACCATCAGAAAATCTTAAGCAAGATTTCTGCATGATGCCTAAAACGCCTTCCTGATGTCAACTACCTTCATAAGGAAGCAGAGAGTGCAGAGATACACCATTCATGAACCAGACTTTTTGAAAGAAATTCAATTGCATGAATTAATTTTTCTTTTCAAGTCATTATATGACTTATATTTTAAGCAATGGAACTGCCAGTGCACAAACAACTGAAACGGTCAAAACAAACATTGTTAAATATTTATTATCAATTGCATTCACACAGGTAAGTCTGCACAGCTGGCACACTTCAATCTGTTTACTGAATAGGGATTTATGTAGATAGGTTTTTTAGTATTTCAGAAACACCTGGACATATTATTCCACTCAGGAGAACTATCTTCTTTTGTTGTGCACTGGACTAATAATCCAACACGGTATCTTTGTCCACAGCGTCAGGCACGGCATTTTGTTCAAGTGACTTCATACTTTTCAGCCATTTATTTAGCAAGCTTCTCCAAATACAAAAGCAAGCAGCTGTAAAATCTGCAGAGAATCAAGTGTCTGTAGCATGACAAAATCATACTAGAACATTTGAGTCAACTGGTGATAGCAATTTGTAAAGATAGCATCAAAAGTAATTCAAGAGTACAAGTAGCCAATAATTACAAACATGAAGCTATTCGAACTGTCATCCATGAATGTAACGGTTAGCATTTCAGCCCAGTTCACAGCTCAGTCTGCACAACTCATGGGTGGGAAAAGGTGTGTTGTAAATCCTAGTACAAGATTAAATCTGTTTCTCATAACCTCTCCTCCCACAATGAGCTCATTTTTGTTCTTTTGTATCATAAGTTCAGATGCAGGGACTTGACAGATGAGCTTTAGTTCTTCTTCAAGTAAGGATGCTTCTATTTCCTTTTTCAATTGACATTAAAAAAATTCCCTTGTTCATCAGGAAAAAGTGCCTAACCATTTTCTTAAATGTCAAAAATTTCTGCAAATGGAAAAGCCATTTTCTAGCCAGACTACTATGTACTTTGGTTAAGACTACTCATTTTATATGACCTTTTCCCTGCAATTTCTCTGAAAAAGAATAAAAGTTAAGATTTAAATGTTTTAGAGTGTCTACTGGAAAAACTAATCTTCACTGGTATATACATGCACTCAAAATTTAATTGCACTTAATGAAATTACAGATGCTGATAATTAGCAAAGCTGAAAGCTTCAGTCAAACAAAAATTAAAAATAGCAATTGCTCTAACATTTTGAGATTAATTTACATAGTATTTCCACCATTACATGCCTGCCTCTACCAAGCCAAGGCAGGTTCATTCCTTATCTTGGACTCTGAATGCCAAAATCTACCCCATATTTCACCCATGCAATCCTATTAAATAAACAGGAGTCACATTGATATTTATGAGTCCAGAGCACAGTTCTATGGAAAGTGCACATCCCATGAGATTGTCATTCTCTCCTTGAGTGTAATTTTCTTTGCTTTAAATCATCAAATAATAAACAAAAAAACATTACTAATTCTCTAAGGAAGTCAGCACAGCACAGGAAGTTACTTCTAACACATTTAATAAAATACATTTTTTATGTTTAAATCATACAAATGCATACCCACATATGCACATATATAAAAGAAAATCAGGGGTCATGACAAGACAAAATTTATAATTTAAAGGCTTTGTACATGTCACACATCTCATTTAACACTTCAAAATGTCTGCATCCTCCTTTTGACCACTTTCACTAACACGCACAAAAAAAGACTCGCTGTGAACATGGCTCAAAAAGAGCTTTCAAGCAGTAACTGGCACAGCTATAAATCTACATAAGGTTCAGGAAATAAATCTTGTGCTCTCTGCTGCCCATATAGGAACATTAATCTTAAGAGAAACACAATACAGTCCCTCCTTATCTGTTTAAAGTAGGGCAAAGATTTTACTCATGTTAATTGTCCTGACAGAAGAGGATCAACACTGCATTAATCCATTTAACACATGGCTTATTTTTCACCTCTGCACATTACATAGGCTCAAACGCCTGCCGATACCAAAGCCAAAGCTATTCCGCATTAACTCCTCATAGAGCATGTTCCTCACTCATATAGCACTCTTGTTTGTATCTTTATACAGCATGTGGCATATTACTCACATAATTTGGTAGAATGAAAGTGGAAGTTACTTTTGTCATATTCCATGCCTTTACCATTTATGTAACATGATACTTCACAATTCAGGTGAAGTTACACTGTTGCATTATTATATTTTTAATTTACATTCTCAAAATGGTTTCTATGGGCTCTATAATCTTCACATATTAAAAAGTATTATTTTTAATATAATTTTAATAATGAAACAGTAATCACTCCAATCTAACCGAAAAAAAATCAGTGAAAAAAAAGCCAGGATCGTATTTTTTCCGCCTTAAAGCAAGTTTCCTCATTCAAAGAGCATACTTAAGAAGCGCTGTATCAGGCCAGACCACAGGCTGACAGTCCAGCATCCTTCCTCTGAGAGTAGTGAATCACAGAAGTTGAAGAAAAAGCATTAAGAACTGGGTACACATTTGTAATGCTTCCCTGGTATTGCTTTGTATGTTCTGCACATCAAGAATAACTTTCGTCCCTTTTGATCTTCTTCATATCATGAATTTATAATGCTCTCTCAAAATGTATACCCTTTTTTATCCCTTATCACCTGAGGCTGACATGCCCTAATCTATTTAACAGAAGGTGCTCTGACACTTTTGATCCTCCCTTTTGCCGTTCTTCGGAGCACTCTGGTTTTACAGCTCTGGTGCTCAACATATTATAGCCCTGTGGGACAGTGCTTGGCCACACAGCTGACAAGGCTAACCATTTTTTGCTGTCAGCAACCTAAATCTATGCATATATTACATCACTGGCCTCTGCTATATTAACATTTGAGTCAATCAAGCCTGTATATAAGCAATCTTTGTGTTCTCAAGCCTATCTCTGGGGTATATTCCATGGTTCTTTGTGCTGAGAAGTTCGAAGTTGGTTTCCCCCCCTGCTCCTCAGCTAACTGTATCAGCTGCAGGAAAAAAATGTTTGTCTTCAGGAAAAAGCAGTGGGAAAGGCACTAGCAGTTTCCTTTTTATGAAGTGGGTAGGCTCCAGCTTAAGCTAAAGTATTTCTGGGGCTTTAATGAGCATCCTCAGGCACAGAAGCAAGCATCAGTTCAAAATGCGGACACAGGCATCTGCTGCGAGGTTTTGTGTGTGAACAGTGGTAACAACTACTGGTATGGAAGCAGGAACATAAGACATGTCTACGCACATGACAGTTGTAGAAAGAGCAAAAAGCCAACTTTCAGGTGACAACATCATGGTATGTATTAAGAGATGACAATTACCTGAATTACTCATATCCTACAGAGCTGTGGATAACTTGACTTGTGTTGCCAACACTAGTGAACCAAACTCCTATTTTCATTCATATTTCGACAAATGCCATCGGAAGTATGCAGTTCTGGTGAATCACCACCACATACATCCAGCATCCATCCTGAGCAACATTCCCCCACTTTCTAACAGAGCCAGCTAGCTTGGCTAACCTTGCCATTAACACAGTGTGCTGTTTTAATACCGAGGCTACACCTCCACTATACCATGCTGACTTAATTGTAAGCCTTGACATTCACACAGGGTGGTCAAGGGCATGCAAGCGGCTGCATCCCCTCCTCTGGTCTGCAATTCCAGCCTCAACTCTCCCTTCCTTCCCTCCTGCCTGTTATAATTTCTTCTCTCTCAGGGATCCAGGCCTAGGACACTTTTCTGTGTCCTTTCTTTTCTGGATTATTATCTTCCCTATGTACCACTCTTCTGTTCGCTCTCTTCACCAAAGCTGCCAGGCTCACCACAGCATAGCCTGTGCAGCCTAGAGCCTGCAGTACAGCAGCTGTTTGCCATCAGCCCTGTGGTCTCTCTGAGGACAGAATTAGCCCCGCATTAACCCTCTCCCCCCTGCTGTTATGCACCGATGCAGCTATTTACCTAATTGCATTGAGCAATTAACATTGTCTGTTTGCAGGCACCATTTTTGCCTATTTCAGCTGCAATGCTGAGTATGCAGCAGAAGCAGCACTCTCAGCTGCCACAGATATCTACACCCCAGAGAGCATAAAACCTCAAAGCCTCTTTCTAGAAATTCCAAGTCAATAAACAGGTATTTTAAAAGAGACTTTGTGACAAGGATCAGATTTACAACAGCAAGGGCCAAGTCTAAAATGTGTTATTGCTGGAAAAGAGCAGCACCATTAAAAAGTAACCTGTCATTTCGTTTTTTTTTTCCTAACCTGCTCAAAATCGTGCAACACTTCATAATTTAACTTAGCTGAAATGCACCTAACTGCTAAATCACATGCAAGAGTATTTTGGAATATGTATTGAAAAACAAACTTTAAAAACCCTGCTGAGATATATCTGCTCTCTAAAAAAAAGTGATAGTCATAGAAAACTAACATTAATTAAGCTGCCATTAATTCTTCACAAGG
This sequence comes from Aviceda cuculoides, assembly GCA_035590195.1. Taxonomy (NCBI): domain Eukaryota; kingdom Metazoa; phylum Chordata; class Aves; order Accipitriformes; family Accipitridae; genus Aviceda; species Aviceda cuculoides. The sequence continues at coordinate 22,120,602 of JAVJGG010000074.1, read as the reverse complement.
ATATTCTTACTCTGCAATAAGAAGGTGCTTGTTCCTCCTCCTCCCAACCCCATCCCTCCATCTTTCTTGGTCCACATCCAAGTAACATGAAAGCATTTTGTCTGTTCAAAGAACCTACACAAGAAGGCTGGCTACCTTCCATACACAGCTACGCTCAGGCATCTCATCTGATTCCTAGAAGTGGAATTTGCCATTAGATGGACCCAGACTGAATTTTACACAAAACCATTATTAAAAAATAGCCAAGCTTGAAACAAGTTGCACAGCTCTTACAGAAGTACCAGTTGCAAAGCTGGAAGTGACTACCCAGGTGGAGGAGCAACCACTCAGTGCCTACAAACAGAACCCTGATGAGCCAAATATGTACGTCCCTCCTCCCATTCTCCCTGCACTCCTGGGAACAATCACAGGATAGCATTCTGTGCTTGGCACAAGGCTTGCTGTCCTAGGAACAGATTTTCACCATCACTGTTTTACTCTTCCTCTAATCCCACCAGAGGCCCTACTATTTCCATGTTGAAGGAAATCTCACTGTGGAACCTGGTACTCACAGAGCAAACTCTTGGCATCACAGAACTGACTCTGAAACGTATGTTTAACTGTTTATTCAAGTGAACCTAAGACTGCATTTGGGACCCTTTCTTCTAGCCATGCAGATGTTGAAATTTCTGAGGGGGTTAAGACTGGGGAACAAACTAAAAAGCAAGCCAACAGTTTCCTTCTGAATGAAGAATCCTTACCTTGTGATCTCATCTTAATGCTCCGGACACAGTTCAATTTCAGTCACTGAGCATATCTCAAAGCACTTGGCAAAGCACTCTTGCAGTCTCAACAACTGGAAGGTAAAAGAGCTACAGGTGCCACCATGAATTTGCTCTTAATTGAGCCACGTAACGGCATACCTTCCTGACAACTTAGTTGCTCTAATGTCACTGTAAGGCAATCTAATCAGCAGCAATCCAAACGTCCACTGCAACAAAGAGGAAAAAACAAAAATTGGATTTGACCCAGAAAAAGAGCGAAAGTAGTTTTCTTCTCTTCTCCTGTTCTAAGGTTCCAGAACCAGACAACGTATTTGAAAGTCTGTGCCTCTCTAAATAAAGACCGACTGATAAGACAGTGTATGTTACTAGAGCAAAAAGTTGTCAACCTCTGTTAGGACACACTTTTGAAAGAACTATTTCTAAGGCCTGGATTGAGACAGAAAGCTTATAAAAAACTTATTCCACCAAACTTCCATAGTGGAGATAAAATAAGCCTCAGTCCTAGTGTTCCCTTCCTACTTCAAAGAAATTGTAATCACAAAAGTGTAATTGCATGTACGGTGTCATTAACTGTCAAGGATATGTAAATTTTAGTGCTATTTTTCGTGTTCCTAACATAGCATATATCTATATCTAGTCAAATTTAAGTGCAGGTATTTCTTGAAGGAAGGGAGGTGAGGGGCTGGAAGGGAATAAATATTTCCTCAGATTGTGTCCACCAACTACATGAGATTCTCAAATTTATCTTCTCAAATACCTTCAGTAGAGTATTTCTGTAAATGTAATTTGTAGTGCTCTTTAATCCTGTTACTGAGATTTCCCATTTGCCCAGTCTTAACAGCAGAGAACCAGAGAAATTTATAATCTGCCTCTCTGAGCTCTGATCATGCACAGTTCATACACACTCAAAACCTCCACTGAAGCTCCATTTACATACATATTATAAGACTGGAACAGTCCCCCTGCACCAGCAGAACATTACACAGTCTCCCCAAGGTGCTGTGGGTCAAAACTGAATTCGTATTAACCTGGTTAAAACTTTTTGCTGAGGTCAGCTCCACTGCCTGGCAAAAGCATGAGATTCAAGAGTAAGTCTACAAGAGTGCAACATGTGGGATACTACAGCAGCCCTTATCTCCCCAGTCTTTCCCCCTTTTCCACATTTGGCTAAGAATAAATGCCAGTTTGGGCTGCTGTTAGAAAACAGAACAGAAATGCTTAGGCACTGTGACTAGCAGAGGTTTTTCTGAGACACAGTGGTCCAAACTCTCCAGTGGTGACAGACGGTTCGTAACACCTATTTCATGGCCCTCCTTGCAGGCAGAAGCAGCTGGCTGTGTAATTCAGTGCTGCCCACCAGCCACAGTCAGGAATTGTCAGTTCTGCCTTCTCTTCCTTTTCGTACAGGGACGCAGCAACAGCAACTCGTACCTTCCTTCTCAGGCTGTGTACAAGCACCTAGGGAGACATTCAGCTGTAGGGCTTACACATGCTTCCCCTGTAGTAACCCTGCCTTTTCCCAAAAGCTGTGATGGCAGACTGTGTGGACTTGGTCTGTAAACAGTGCTGTGTAAATTAGACCACCCTGCTCTGAATTAATATACAGGAGTTTTCTGAGATTTAAGTTAGCTGCTTTTCTTGAGTAAGGACATTAAGGACTTTTCTGTTCTAATTAATAGCAAATGTTCCACTACATTACAAAATCAGAAAAGAAGACAAAGATCTGGAAAAGAATTCAAGGACAGTATAAACCAGATGGCTTTAGGCAAGAACGTTACATTTAAACATAAACATCTTTCTGCTCAAGTCATGCACATTTTTGCAGTGTTACTGACTTAACAATTCCAGCGTTATCCTATATCCCAGAACTATATACTGCAGGAGATACAAATGCAGCACAATCAGCCAAGGGAAAACTAGGTTTTGTTGTACACCCTCAGCTATGTAACTATCAATGGACAGATTTGGACTGCCAACAAAAATTATGGAAATCCTGAGACTCAACCACTCCGTCTGCTCCACCGACTCCTCAGCCACAGGCAGAATGTACGCAGATGGGTATGGCCCAGCCCTCTGAAATCCCAGCAGGCCTTACACACTGTAGCTTAATTTCTATTCAAGCTGATTTTGTGATTTCTAATCCTTACACGTGGGATGGAGCCGTTTCCCCCACCGGTCTGAATCATCCACTTTAAAACTATTACATCCTCTTCCTCCACACTCCCCACAGACCATGGGAAGACTGGAGACTCTTCTACGCCCAAGTGTGACAGAACTACACTATGATCTTCCAAACAATTTAAAAAAATTATTACATGGGCAGAGATTTAAGAAGAAGTTCTCAACAGCCCTTCCCTTAAGTCTTCCAGCTAGGTAAAACCAAAATAGCATTGTGGAATTTAACTGATACAGTTTACATGTTACACTAAAAAAACCCAAAGACAAATCAAACAACACCCCCCCACCCCCCACCCCCCCAAAACAACAACAACAAAAAAACCCAGATAATTTCAGATTCTTGCGGTCCAAGTCATTTAGGTTGACCTTCCAAATAACATGAACAATAGCATTACATCCAGGAACTCCTGTATCACATTTAAAGACAGAGCTGGGAGACTCATTGTGGTCAACTCTTCTGAATTAAAGCCTGCAAACACCACACGCTACTGGTTAAGGATCCCTGGGATTTCTTAAGCTGAGTCAGAAAGTAAAATGAACAATACTTAAAAATCTTTGAGTGAGAAGTACCATATAAACACTTTACAGAAGAGGGTAATGGTATTTCTCTCCACAGACAAGAATAAATGAGATTGCTTTTCTTTTGCAAACGTTATACAGGGAATGGCAGACCTGGCACCGGAAGCCAGGTGTTTCATTTCCCAGACCAGTGCTCTAATCATTCAACCATCCTGGCCCCCAATGAATTTTATAAATATATTTTGGCAGGCACAACATAGTGTTAACACTGCTTACTATCCTATTCTACTCTGCATGAATTATACAATACAGTGCTCATATAACAATGGTTAGTTCTTAGAAACTAATAAAACTCTAAAGTCAATACTCTCTTCTTTAAAAATGAAAAGTGAGGTGACATTGCCAGGTTTTTGGTGGCAAAGAATGGATTCTTTAGATTAGGACAATGGGAATTAGCAAGCTTGTTTTGAAATAGTAATTGAGAAGAGACATTTCATTCACATAAAACCACAACTGCACCAGTGATAGTTAAGACTTTTTTGGAAACTGTGTAGTAGGTATTAAAGTCAAGATATTTCAATCTGTCTCTGCTGAACAGAGAAACAAGAAAAGTGTACGCTTCCCCCCTGTACCAGAAACAAACAAAAAAGACTTTATAGATCATCATTCTATACCTTAAAATATTTTAATGCAGCAGCTATAATACAGAGGAGAAAGTAAACTAAAAAGGACCAAAGATATACAGAAGCTACACTGAGCACTAGTGTCCAGAACAGAGTATGTAAAAGGAGCTGTACACCATTTATAGTTAAGAAAACAGGACCTCAGATGGGGATTGAAATAATAGATACAGCTTATGTTAGTTCCAACTCGTTCCCATTTTATGGAAGCCCTGCAGTTGTTTGAGAATGCCCTGTTTTCTTTTATAAATTAATCATAGCAATGTGCTCTGTTGTTACTTCCATGATGTCTGACAGGACCAACTGACAAACAGAGTCCTTACCCTCATTTTACAAGATGACCAAATTAGTTGTTTACAAAGGACCTATCAGTAGATAAAAATACATCCGTCAGTGTACATAAGACGTATGTTTGGAAATTCAACCTGGATTTTAAAAGACCTATGAAACTAGAGCAAATGCAACATATTTACTGTTATTTAAACAGGGAAGCAAAACCTGAGACATGAACAGTCTGAAAGATCAGCAGTGGTGTAAGGCTGATGAACGGTACAGAACTGTAGAATGATTCACGTTGGATGGTAAGTCTCTAGCCCAACCTCCTGCTCACAGCAGAGTCAAGGTGGCTCAGGACTTTTTGTACAATTGGGTCTTGAAAAACTCCATGGATGGAGACTGCACAGCCTCTCTGAGTGACCAGTTCCTCTGCTTGACTGTCCTCACAGGGAAAAATGTTTTCCCATATATTCAGTTAACTCTCATTTCAATTTATGCATATTGTCTAGGTACCCTCCCACTGTGCACCTCAGCAAGAGCCTGACTCCCTCTCCATGATAACCACCCTGCAGGTCCAGGGGACTTCTGTTAGATCACCCTGAAGCCATCCTTCCTTCAGACTGAACAAGCCCAAATCCCCCAGCCTCTCCGCCCACAGCAAGTGCTCCAGCCCCTGACCATCTTCCCAGCCTTCCTTGGGAGGCACTCATTTTTACAGTACTGGCAGGCCCCACGCTGGATGCATACCCATAATGGACACAGAAAATAATGGATCTAGAGTACAAGGCACAATGGATTTAAAAACACAATGGCTTTTATTTGTTAGCTAAACAGCTTCACCAATAATGCCCAGCTGCTAAGAGGTAAAAAAAATTTGCAAGTTAATAACGAAAAACTCTTCCCAAGCACCCTTATAGAAATGCAATAAGGCTACCACAGGAAGTGGCTTCACTTCCATTCTGCCACAGCTACTTTATTAAAAAACAAAACAAGACAACCCAGTCAAGCACCCAATGAAAAAAGCCCTAGATGATGTAAACACAGAATACATTCAATTTAAGTAGAAACTGCAAGCGTCTCAGGAACACTTCATTTCAGATTTAATTAACTTATACTTGGACATAAACAATGCCACAATACAGTAAACAAACAAGGTACTAAGCTGTGCAGTGGTATTAACTGGTGAGTCCCACCTTACCCAACTTCTTCAATACCTCTAAAAGGGAACTAAAAATGAACTAATGACATCTGCAAATGTGAGTACACAGGGTGGTGCTGGAAACATCAGTGAAGATGAGAAACGATACAAAAGACCCACAAAGATGGTTTGGAAATTAAAGTGAATTTGGAAGAAGGCCAGATAGTATAAGACGAGGGAATATTACACTAAGAGTGAGTTAACAGCTAGAAGGGCCCTGAGGGGGGGGAAATGAAGCAGCAGGAGAACAAACTGTGTCTTTATGGAAGGGGTCTTGTCAGGGAGTCAGGAAGATGACAGCTTTTGCTTGTGCTGCTCAGGTAAGAAGCCATCTGGAATAATACACTCAGTCCCGAGAAACTGAACACCAAGCACAGACTGAGGTACTGAGGGAAATTCAGAAAAAAAGCCAACAATGAGAATCATAAAGCCACTGACCTGATTGCTTTGTGTGTCCATCTACCTACTCTCAGCTGCCATCTTTATCACAACAGATCCACACCTGCACGAGGCACATGAAGTTGAGATGCATAATCGGGGTAAATGGCAAGGAGCATGAGCAGCTAATTACAGGGTATGGACCCAATGAGGAAAAGCATTTTGGCCCCTGAGAATTTAGATACGGAAGAATAAGAAAGGGATGTATATCATTATTTTTTTCTGACTATATGATTTTGTTCAATTCCAACAATATCCCAAGAGACATTTTGAGTTTCCATTATTTACAACCTGTTGAAGAGTCGGAAAAGGTTCTAAAATACTACACAGTAGTAGTAGACAAAGATACACACAAGGTACACTGAGTACTAGTGTTAGGAACAGAATAAAGAGAAATCTTGCATTTAGTCCTCTTAATCTCTTGTCTTTAGAACATAAAAATGTATGTGAAAGGAAAAAAAAGGAAAAAAAGCCCAAGAAGAAATGAAAGTATAGAATTATTCTTACTCTAAATGTCTTAAAAAAATATAACTTACCTTTAGAGCAAAGAAAACTTACCAGCACAACTAGAGTTATACCAACAGATTGTTACTACTGTATTCTTACCTCCTGTGCATAAGCTAATAGCTTCTCTTAAAATGTGTGTCTGGTAGGAATAAAAGAATTGTGCCTGAATTCCTTTGAAGAGTCATATTTGTCATAAACGAGCAACACTGTGGGAAAGCATGTAAACCCATTAACTGGATATCCCAGTATAGTTTTGATTGGCATTTCTAATCTTGCTTTGTGTCGGTGTTATTTCTGGCTTGCCACAGAAGACACGCTCAGAATGCCTGCCTTTCTGATTCTCCCCCTCACGCTGCTGCAGGACAGCAAGCGAGTGACCGTCCGGGGACTTGGCTGCCAGAGAGCAGTGCCTCTACAGCACTGAGCAACCCAGCGTGTTCCCAGCTGGGAGAATCTGTACCATTTGCAGCACCTTGATCCTCTCCTTTCTTCCAAAAACACCCCAAAGACTAACTTCATTTCAGGACGTGACTACAAGAAGAACAAAGAGGGCAAATGAGTAACTAGAAGCAGGAAGTAACTAAGTCTAGCAATGGTTTTTTTTTAAATCTACCTAAATTTAAGAACCAAAAAGATGCGCTAATCCAGCCTGCTAAAATGAACTTTCCAAAATCTAAGCGAGATGTTACATAACTCACTGAAACACAGAAAAAAATACTCTGTGCCAGAGGAGGAGACTTAACAATTGCCTAAAAATAGCTTTTTAAAACTGAGGGAGTTCACTTCCAAATGAGAGATTCTGACTTTGCTGCTTTCATGCTGGCTGTAATCCAACCCAGCAAGAAAGAGGTTTGCCTCTGCAGGTCTGACTAATGCAGAACTTATGTCAGAGAGAAGCAACTTGGAAAACAGTCAAATACCAATCTGTTCCTTATTCTATAATGGCCAGAAAATGACTTACGGGTATAGCATATAGGGGTCATGCGCTGTAGCTTTTCAGAACTTGTCTGAAATGAGTTTTAGCACATCCAAGCAGTTCCTTCTGTTGGAGTGAAAACTGACAAAAGGCCATGGCCATAAAACTTCCTCCAGATTCTTTACAATTAAACCTCTGGTTTTTTTATGGAAGCTCTAATGTAAGAAAAAACTGGACAAAAACGATAGCAAAGCTAACTGTCAAATCACAGAGCAAGCCAAGCAAACTCTGCTTAGGAAGCAAGCCCATGAGATTCTGTGACCACAAACCTTGGTTCTTAGCCAAGAGCATGGAACTAGCCTGCAACAGTGGAACGAATTACCAGCATAAAGATCAAGCGGGCAAATGCTGTCTGCGTTGTCAGAGCATGGCATCCCTTTCTCCTCCTGAAAGGCTCCTCCAGAACAGAACAAGACTCTCTCAGCTGAGCTACTTCAAGGAAACACTTTTTTTCTCAGTCTTCATGACCATCCTTCAGGAGCTGCTAGGAAAATCAATGGGCCGCAGCTCAGGCCGAGTCCCTTGTCACCACCGTCTCTTCAATGTGCATCTGCACCTTCACATACTCCCACAGATCTACGGTGCTACTCCCCACCTGCACTGTGTTTGGAGTCAGTCACACACCCTGCTGCCTACTTGTGCCTTCTGTCCACACCACCAACAAGGAATGTATCAACGACCTCTCTCTTTGCCTGATCTCCATCTCCCCCGAACTGGCAACGCTAGCACCATCCTTTTGGCAACACTCATTGGCAAGACAGAAGGGCTAACTCTGCTTGCTTCACACTGAGATTCCTCCCGAAGCTCGTCATTTCCTGCTCTCCTAGTGCCTTTCTCTGTCATTAAAGACCTGCTTTGTGCTTTGGTTATCTTGACTGTTCCCGTAATTCCCCCAGCATACTTAAAGCGGTAGGGAAAAATGCTGCTGTCTTCCCATCCCAGCCTGTACCACCTCTCAAAACATCTCCGCTGCCTCTGTGGTGAATTTTTGACCCTGTCTTCACACAGATGTTTTATTCAGGTGTTTATAGAGTTCCATGGGGGAAGGCTCACTTTTGCCTGTTTTTTTAATTACTGAAGCCATCCCCTAGAAGAGGAAAAAAAGCTGTCCGGTAAGCAGGACTGTGACAGATTCCCTGGAACTGAAATCTGAAAATTAATAGTGTAAAAATAAATGCGATGTGCCCAAATTCTGAAAAGCGGAATGGTGACCCTAGTGAGAAATAAGCAAGTCTGCTACCTGGGCTGTGATCTCTCACTCTTGGCCTTTATGCTTATGCTTCCCGGAGCATCCCGTCCATAGGGAGGCGAAATCTATCCCCTCTCTGAGTGACAGACGGTGTGAACAACTGGGTTGGGGGAGTTAATAAAAGACAGTCAGAGCATGTGAGCAAGCAAGAGCGTCAAGACGTGCACGCCTGCCTCTCCAGGCATGGACCAGTGTCCCACTGACAGCTGTAAAGCACGCCATGAGTTCACACAAGGAAGAGGAAGAATGTACAAGAGGAAGGTCTGTGGACACAGTGGAACATTAGACCGCACGCACCAGCTCTCATTGTTCACTCTGCTATAATGTTACACAATGACAAAGGGATGGGAAGGGAGGTCTCTAACAACAACAATAATGTGTGTATTTTGGCTGGAAATAGAGGATTTACCACACTGGATCAGAAAAGCAACCTATCTGAGGTCGTGTCTTTAGCACCGATTAAAATCCTGCATTTCGGAGGAAACAAGGACCATAAAATTTACGTAGTTAATGAAATACTCTGCATGGAAGACTAAAACTATTCCTTATTCCCTACCGTATTTGGGCTGAGGTAATCTGTGCCACATCATCTTCCAACACTGAGCAAGATCAGACAATGTACTGGTAAAAACAAAACCATCAGTGTCCTGTCTATGCAACAGCTGCCTTGTGATAGCAATGAAGGAAGTGAATAATGCGTTTGAACTTCTGTCACAATAATAAGTGGCAAACGGTGAATGTGACTTCTTTAAGTACAGAGCTGTGAAAGGCACTGTATCCATCATATCTCCCATTCTTACTCAAAGTTTGGAAAGACCCTCCTTTAACAGGAGGAAAAGGAACATAGCAAAAAGATGGGTGGTGGCTTCTTCTCTAGATGTAAGGTTTTGGTGTATAGCGATTCATACAGGATGGATACAGTGTTAATCTAATGTAAACCAGCCCAAGCACCTCCAAAAGGAAGTGGAAAAAAGAAAATAAGCAAACAAGGTCAGACACTTTGAAAGGCCTACACCAACAAAATAGTAAGCTAGGGACAAAACAAAGCAAAAACTGCTTGCAATGTTACTTGGACGATGACAAAGAAACATACAGTGAAAGGGAAGGCTGCTGTAGATCCTTCTTACTGTAACTGCTAAAAAGCCTTCAAACCTGAGAACCGGGCTGAAAAAAAAAAATCTGTTTGTTTTTTTTTTTTAAAGCATAGATATCTTCGGAAGATTCTTTGGATTTCCCAAGAGCATGTTTTAGCACACAGCTCCCTCCCAACTTCCTCAACAACAGGAAAGTAGCTAAGCCACAGGGAAGTAAATGGAGAAGAGGATCCTGTACTATAAATCCTTTCTGCCTTGTCTCAGCCTCCCAAAGCAAGTAAGAACTATTTAACAAAGCAGAGGTAGTGCTTGCAGCACTCTTCAGAAGCACTGGCCAACTCAAAGTGAAAACTGAGGTTTAGAAGCAGTCCTGGATGTAGCACAGGCAAGTTCATTACGCTTAACATACAGACACAGGGAAAGAGTGGAAGGGACTTCCCTTTTCTACCTTCTTTATTGTGGACTTGGTAGCAAGAACTTTTCCTGTTTGAGCAAATCGTGTACAATTTCTCCCCTTCCTACACCTGCTCCAGTTCTCATGGGCTCTGTGGCTGTCACAACAGCACTAAATTTGAGAGGGTTCCAGGAATCTTCGCCATTGCCCGTTGGGCCCTTTCTCATAAGGTGGAAATAAAGCAAATACATTATGGGCTGCTGGGGCTTACCTGTACTAGCATGCACAAGAGCTGACTGGTGAGGTTTGTTTTGTTTTCTAGTAAAAGAATGTAATGCATGCAAAGATGTGGAAGTGGGTTAAGGCTGTAACAATAGCTGTTATACAATGATTGAGATTAAAGGGAAATGCTTATTGAAAAATAAATTCTATGGTTTTTATCAGAAAACTTTATTACCGTTATCTGTTGCAACAGACCATTTTGTGTAGGCCCTGCTACACACAAGAAAATACCTATGTAGTCTGGTCCAAAAGAATTTATGCTCTGGATAAGAATGTGCAGAAATTAAATTTCCCTCAAATGCAGTCTATTTGGATGTGTGGTCTAAATGCTAATGATTATTGTAATTAAGTATTATCTCATCATTTTTATTTGTCTCTAGCTCTTCTGTACTGCCAGGTAGGTTCACATCAAAACACCACTTACAGCCAACCTGTGTTTGGCATTACAGTAAATGTATTGACATGAATGAAAAGGCCTGATAACTGAAAACAGGTTTATTCTTGCAGGTGACCTCTGCCATGTTTCCAGCTGGCAATGCAAGTACAATGCTGATCGAAATATAATGGTATAAATTCTTTATACTCAGGTGGAATTTGGTTAAAGGCCATTTTAAAACACTGCCAACACCATATTCACTGCAATCGGTACACAAGTGCAAGCAGACTTTGTTAAATAATTACTTTAGAAAAAAGACATTTTTAGTTAAGGAGTTCAGGATGCTGTATTTATTTCCGCTACATAACTGCTGCAAGTATTTTGTGAACATTTTATGTAAAATAAGCTTGTTAATTGTTTCTCTTGTGTTAGTTGTGGGGATGGAGGTGATTAAAAGCTATGGAGAAGCTTTCACATGAAAGGAAAGAACACATTTACTATGACATGAGGTTTTATTTGGTTTGTTTTTTGAGAACACAAAGATTCCCTGTAACTCTCTAGGTTCTTCACTGATTTAAGCTTCCTTGTGAGTCAAAATCCCTTCTCATTTTTTAAGTTTCAACGGTCAGCTCAGTCATGTAATTCATCCCACCTGTACACCCAATATGGGACCTCCTTCCGTTCTTTTGCTGGAGCTCCCATTCCCAATATCTCACACATCTGGTATCTTTATATCCAGGCTGCTTAATTACCACCCAGAGCCACCCGCACCTCCTCTCCCTGTAACCTACCTCCACCTCCGACATACACGGCTGCAACCTCAGCGCGGAACTCAGGCAGGGAGTTTGTAGGACTGCTCCCGGTCCTTTCTGAGGTGCTCGGTCAGCTAACTACTCACTCCCCTGTTCACATAATCACACTTACAGCGCAGAAAAAGATGAGCATCGTGTTTTAAGTTGCACGCAGAGGTTAAACGGGCAGCATGGGTACACTTACTATCCGCAGCCCAACGCTTTTACGTCCAAACTCAGATTCAGAAAAAGTTCTGTCCACACAGGCTGGCACCTGCCCGAGGCCCCCCCAGTCACCTGCCCCGTTCTAAACCAGGGGGCAAACAGCTTCAGCTGCAGAAAACTGGGGGGCAGCCGTAAAACCCGCACCCACTCACCCACCTTCCCTCTGGCTGCCTCCTACCCGGCTCTCTCATCCTCAGCGTTGCGGCGAACACAGGCGGCCGGAGCACACGGCGGCTGACGGCCCACAGACAAGCCGCCCGGCCCCCCCGGCCCCGGCCCCGGCCCCGGCCCCCTCCCCTCCCTCCCTGCCCCAACTCCCCGCCGCCACAAAGGGAAACCGGCAGCTCAGGAAGCGCGCGCCGTGATGTCACCGCAGCCCGACGTTTCAGCTAAATAAAGTGGGGGGGCAGAGCCGTGGAAATAGAGATGCCTTAGCATTCTGCCCTTGTGCCCACGGAGCCGCAACAAGACACAACGACTGCTCCGTCCTAGCTTTTAGAGGAAAAATAAATCTATAGTAAACTCACCTAGAACACACCGTTCGCTGGGGTTTGGTCGGTTTTTGTTGGTTTTTTTTTTCTTTTCTTTACCGCGAGTTGTATTTCTGGCAGCGGGTCTCCTCCTGTCCCCTGCACGAACCGAAGGTGACTGACCGAAGCCGGAGGGAGGCAGGCAGGCAGCACCACCCCCCCGAGCCCTGACTGCCGTGCACAGCTCTCCCTCCCTCCCCCCCCCCCCAATCCTCTCCAGACAAAACCCCATGCACAGCTAGTTGTTGTTTCAGCAGCTGTGTGCTTCCTCTGGAAAGCCTTTCTTGTTCATGTGTGCGTGCACGTATGTATATACATATTCGGGAGAGGAAGGGGCAAGAGCAAAATGCCCTGGCAGAGAGGAGTGGCCGGCCCAGCAGCAACTACTCCTTCAAGTACACCCTGAGTAAGTGCCATGCTCCCCGAACGGCAGGAGAGTTGCCTTCTTCAAACAGGAGGAAAACCTCCTCCCACTCTGCCCCCTCCTTCAGCTACCAACCTCTGGCTATCCCGTATCCCCAGCATGGACCAGCATGAACACCCATCAATCAACACATGTCTCACCAAAGACCTGCAAGCACGTAAAGCCCAACCCCAGAGAGGCACTTCGCATAATCTGGCTGGTTTGGCCGTTCTTTTCCCTCAGTACCTTCCGGTGTGGCCTTCTGTATTCTGCAGATACTTATTTCTGCTTCATTTACAATTTGTACAGAAAGTCACAAAATGCAGCAGAATACTGATTATTTGTGAGAATTTCTGTTTTCCTGTTTCTTTATGAAAGCTCCTTATCCACATGAACAGGAAACCTTGTGGTAATCGGCCTCCTCCCTTTTGTTAAGAACACTGATGCTGACTGCCTGGGAAGCAAAAACAAATCCATCCTGAGTTCAAAGGCATTTCTGCGTTCCAGTTGTTCCTCTGAGAATGCTATGTTACGGAGCAGCCAGGTTTTTTTCCAATAGCAAAGCAGCAAACTGCACTTTAAAAAAACCCCACATACACAACAAAGCTTCTCACATCTGCTTCTGAAGAACAATGCCCTTACCTTAATGAACTGCTTACTTGTCCCATTAGCAGTGAACAGAGCACCTTACATCTAACAAACTCTGCAATTTTTTAATCAGTGCAGCTTAGTGAAGCACTAGCTTCCTTCCCACCCTCAGTCTCTGCAGCACAGCAAAGCATCTCAGCTTCAGCCTTCTCTCTGAGTCAATCCCCCTGCTCTCAGTCGGTATATGATGAACATGTGACAGCAGGACTTCTCCATCGAGACTCATCTCATATCAATAAGAGCTTTCAGGATGACCCAAACCACAGATTACTTCACGTATAAATGGTACTTTGCGGACCTTATCTGGAGGCTGGAGAGTGTTCCCCTTGCATATCACATTTCCAGCTTAGCAGCTGATTTATTTGCAGGTGGTCGCATCTGTAGTAAATTTCCGAGTAACAAACCTACAATAATAAACATGCATATACAACAACAGAGGACAAAACACTCTACAGTTCAACATAAGATTAGAAATCATAGGTCAGAAACAAGAGGAGAAAGAGAAACTTACTATTTTACTCTAAAGACACGCATATTCATCTGTTTTTGCAGTGCTAAATACCACTTTGACAAAACACTACTACATTATTTAATAAGCCAAATTAAAACACACAATTTTTCCATATAAGGGCATCCAGAAAGTACTGTAAGAAGTGTAAAAGCACACAGGAAGATACTTTCCTTTTCTATCAAGTGTTTTGAGTTCTTAAGCCCAAATATATAATTGTCATCATCATTAATGAAAAAATAAGAAATCAGGAAAACATGGCATATACAAGATGATCCTAAAGCTCAGCAGAAGACAAATAAAACATATATATCATTGCCAACACTCAGCTTACAAATGTCGCCACACTAAAATTCCTTCCAAATAAAGTTCTGGGTTGCAGATCCTAACAACACAGCCAACTTCAGTACATTGCAATGTAGATTGTCATATCACTATCCACATATGATCCTTTGCATTTGAAAATGCACGTGATTTGTCACTGCTGCTTGCAAGCTTTTTCTAGAGAGGCAACTAACTAGTGGTCAGACTGGTATTTTTGTCTCTTTCCCTATGGTTTAGTACAAAAACATCACAAAGTGCTTTCTTACGGAAGGAAGCCACTCGAAAATAGAGTTGGTAATTTGCAAGAGAATGCCCATCTCTTGCACAAATAATCACCAAAAAAATCTGCATTAATTGGCACTACGTGACTGGATAATAAATTTCATTACAAGTTTGGTTTGAATATGAATGACAATTTTCAGTTCTGAGCTATTTTACTGAAAACTGAATTCCCTACATACATACACTTGCATATATGAAGTTAAACGCTGGAATATGTGAATACTTTTGTACAGATACATACTCCGTTTTATAATCAGTAATTTGGAAATTTGATGAACATCCTGAAAAAATTAAATTTTGTTCATTACTTCAAGATTAGCACCATATTTAAACAAAACTGAATTATTTGACAATACTTCCATAAATAATGGCTGTTAGCTGTATTGAGTGACATGGAGCTTCCTTGGACAGACTGTTTTCAGAGCTCCTAACCTCATCTACCAGGTGAATGGCACTGGTAGTCATTCTACGTTTATCTCTCCGAGTCATTGTCTCCATATTACATTCCACAACAGTCTTGCCTTGCAAGCTTTTTCCATTACATGATTTAAAAAAAAACCAAAAACCAGCCCATGTTATCCACGTAGTCCTGCTGTTCTACTATGCTGGTATTAAGTGCTCAGGTATCTCCAGTCTATTCTCCATAATTTCTCTATAATTGCTCTGTTCCAAAGCTGCTTCAGACTCTGTCCCTGCCCCAAGTGCCATACCACCATTGAGCTGTGCATTCGTGATGCATGCCAACTTGTGCTTCCAATTCCCTTCATCATAACTGATACCAGCATGCCTCTGCAACCTGGAGGAGCTCTTCTGGATTCACCATCAAACTGTGATATTTTAAAAGATGGAATAGATGATGCGCAACTTCTAAGGATGTATTTGCTTCATGCACTTGTGTGACCAAAAGCTTCCTTCCATTTTTTTTTCCCCTTTTGTGCTATAAAAAAATAATAGAAAACCCAACTGAAATCAGCTGGATAAAGTTGCTTAAACTGCTTCCTAGTTACTAAAGTGAAAAACTCTCTGATATCCTCATTTAAATGTATCCTCAAAGACACAAGGTTCTCTGACCAGCATGCAGACATCATCCAAGCCCTTTAATAAAACTGTTTTGAAAGAATCTTCAGACCAGCAGTAGGTGCTTCTGACAATGGTTTATGCCACCAGGAACAACCAATTCTCATACTATCAAAAGGAACTTCTGAAGGAAAATGGTAAAAACTTCACACTTATAGTACAATGAAATGGCCAAAGCCAGTAAGTGCACAGGCGTGTGGGTTATGGCAGACCAGCCTCTGAAGCACTCGTATTTGGAAAATACTTGACATGAGACACAGACAGGTGTCCTGCCAACCAGTAATGATAACCCTAAAAGCTCTAAGTGGCTATAACCACCTCCTCACTTACCCAAAATATATCTGTTTACAGCTAACAAATAAGTAAAACAGTAATACCAGAGTAATCTGTGGGCACCTTGCAGAAATGGTAAGCTCAAAAACAGCCTCCCTAGCAAATCATCTTTTTTACTTTCACCTTTTAAACCTCCTTCCTGTTCTTCTAAAAGCAAACTGGACTTTAAAAAGATTTTGTAATCCTTACTTTTTAAATCTGTATTTTTGTTTCAGAGAAACTAAATCAATATCCAGCCAAACCACACCAAATACCCGGCCAAACCATATAAACAAAACCAGCAAGGGGTGTCAGAGAAAAATAAAATAAAAGCAGCAGTTCTATACATAAATTTCCTTTGGATAGGTTGCAACATATTCCTCAGACAATAATCAGAAAGATGTGCTGTTGTACCAAAAGCTGGTGTTATGCCCAGTGCTCCCGAATTACATTAGAACAGTTAGCAGCTTCATCTGACCTATTTATGTTTCCTCTTTTAATGGGCATAGCTGATTCAAGAGAAGAGCTATGCAGACCATCTGTTGGAAAGACATTTAAAAAATGTTTGGAACATATAAAAGATAACAGTGAGTGCAGTATTTGTTCATTCTTCCATTAAAAATAAGACTTCTCACTAATTTTTTAGTGAACTTTGTTGAGTAAAATTTATATATCGTCTCAAATGCAGTATCTGTCTGACTGACAGACTCATCATCCTATCCCAGACCCTGCAAAGAAAGGAGGGAAATCTACAGTTACCAGCAAACTAATTAATATTACATGACAATCTCTCTACCCATAGCAACTCTACCATTTGAATTGCTCCAGATAAAACTAAGTATTCTAACAGACAGATAAATTGGGTCAGGGCAGTTAAGTGCATAGAGTGGTGCTGATAGAAACATTATTAAAAAGGAAGCACTGCTCTGACTTGCATCCCAGTCTTGTCCTTCTTTGAAAATCATGACTTACTTCCCTTGCCTTCTTCAGAAAGCAGTGTGCCTGGCAAAACAATTATTTCTGGGAAGCAATGAACTCAGGGAGAGGAGAACTTTGTATCTCACAAACAGGACAGACAGCACTGCAGTAACATCAACCAGTTCAATACGACCAACAGATTTCAATCTGCAGAACTAAAAATTAATTTATCTTTATGTAAGCTAAAAAAACCAACCAACCTCCCCCCAACTTTTTCAACAATTAGTTTCTTCTTTTGTATTTTTATATATGTACATTTATGTAACAGCATTTACATATCTCATGCATACAAACTCTGTCTCAAAACCTAGCCTTTTATCTCTCAGTAATTCTCATGCAAAGAGGGTTAAACTTTTGCTACCCAGGCCTTCAGATTTGCCCTAAGATTGCATGCACAGGTAAATTCATGCCTGTAACCAGCACTTGTGAAAATAAAGGGAGAGGTGAAGATTTACCAGAACACGTAAAGGGCTGCTTACACATATCTGAACTGCAAAAAGGCTTTATTTTCAAGAATACCAAATACATCTAGTTGAATCAATCTTTTGGCCAAGCCTGACCTGTACTTTGAAATCCCAATGCTGGAAACAGACTAAATGTTCATTTGAATGCAGCCAACATCATACGAAAGGCTGTCAAGCAACAGCAGTTTACTGCAAGCTGACCCATCTACTTTGTCCGTAACTCTGCACTAAGAACATAATAATATATAATAACATGTTATATAATATACATAATATATAACAACATACAGAATAATAACGTAACTCCGCATAACACACAATGCTGCATTGTGTGTTTTATTATTCCTGTTTCTAAACCTGAGTGAAGTGCTGCCTCAGTTTAAAACAGGTTCTATCGATTTAGCTGAAGTTAGCCAAGAATACCTGAATTTCTAATTCAAAACTCCATAATTTTCAATTTCCCTCTCTCCCCCTGAATTAACTCCACGTCACACAAGTATATAATTTTTAAAGTTCCATTTTGCTTACCACATTGACCTATGGGAAAGCTCTTCATGCCCTGGAAAACCGGCAGCGCTATTACAGTGTGAGCCACATACGGATGCAAGCTGATTTGGGCGTGTCAGTGATAAACAAGTATGGACAGTGATCGCATGGAACAACTGGTTGCATTACAGTCACAGAATTTAAAACCAGAAGAAACAGTGATGATCTAATCTGACCTCCTGCATAACACAGGCTGTACAACCCCACCTAGCAATTACCTGCCTCTGTGACAAGTTAGATATGGTAACGCACCAACACTGGTTTTGCCAGATCCATTTTGAAACATTCACCTACAATGCTAATTTGAAGCATGCTGTGTCAGGCAGGTTCCGCACCTCCCAAACACACTTCCCAGAAGACGGAGGGGGTGTCCTCAGCTGGATCCAGAGATACTGCCCTACGTTACCACCCCACAGCTGTGCTGACAGAGCAGTCCTTCGCTAACTCGCCCAATGCAGCCGAATTAGCTCACCCTCCAGAAGAGCAGTCATCTGTCTAGTGTCTCATGGGGTACATGCACTGGATGCAACACCCAGGCATTAGCACCAACAGCTGCAACTGCCAAGCCAGCAGCTGTCCAGACAGCAGGTAAAGCCAAATGCACTGTTTTAGCTCAAGGACTTGCACCCCACCTTAGGGTGAACACCTGGAGATGTTCCAAGGCAGATCTCTTGCATGACTTCAGTGGGCTTCCACAAGCCTTGTGAGAGCAAAGTATCCCACAGCTGTAACACCTAAATGAAACAACTTGAGAAAAACATTTATTTGACTTCTAATTGGTTTTGGCATTGTCAAATAAATTGTTCAGACACACTAGCGGACACCCACTCTTTCAATACAAACATTTTAGTAAGATTTATATTGCAGGAATGTTTTGTAAGTGCAAAGACATTCTTGTGTCACAGAGACAAAACCAAATAGATTGACAAGATAAAATTATTTCAGGTTTTCATAGTCTTCATTAAGTTAGGTTTTGTACATACCTGATCTCTTATATGATTATTTCAACCAATTTGTTTGACGGCCTGAGCCCATATACAGAAATATATTTAAAATTGAGTTTTAAACTCTTGCTTTCTTTAGATAGAGGATTTTCCAGTGAATCAATTTAGTTGTTGTATTTTACAAACCTACAAGATTTCAAAAGCTTTTCTTAAAAAAAAAAAAAAGCAATACATTCCTTATACACATGGGCATTCAATTGCTGAGAAAACTCTCCCACAAAAACATTTGCCTTCTGACTGCAACCTACACGTTTTCTCTGCTCAGGATTCACTCCTCAGGAGCGATAAGGAAGATAACCAAAGTGGTCTACCTCAGAAATCTATCTTGAACTTAACTCTCTCTCCTGGGCTTTCAAGTGCAGTAGTGATCAGCAGATCAAGCATTAGACAGAAAGGTTTTGCGTACTGTATCCATCTGCCTAGTCACTTTACACAATAAAAACTGTTTGGAAGAGCTGCAGCATTACAACTTGCTTGGACTACAACAACTGAAGCACGATTAGAGTTAGAAAACCCACAGTGTTGTAACTGCACCTTTCAACTCTGTGCATCTTCTCCTGCCTCCTCAGGTAACAACAGCTTAACTGTACTGTTAAAGAAAAGGGTTTTTTCCGATTGTTTTTTCTTCTGTTGCTATATGAACTAGTGAGTTAGCTAGTATATTCAATTCTGCTTCATTTATCACTAACAAAACCGCCAATCAAGTTCTAAAAGGGGAATTATTTCCACAAGATACAGAACAAAACCACCATCTGCCTTTTACATTCCATGTTTTCTTTTTTGAGTTACACATATGGTCTAGATGTTTAATACCAATGCAAAGATAAAATCCTTAACAAAATACAAGGGCAGGGCTTTTCGGTTTTACTGATGTGTAGGTATTTTTGGGGGCAGCTTCCAATCTGACACCCATCATACTGAGGGACAGAGTATTCTGTATTCTGGAGACACTTCTGCCTAATCCCTGTTCAACATCGGACTCAGTCCACTATAACTTTTTGAAGAACATTTTCAGCATTTATCAGAGACACGGTCAGCTTGTACGTGTATAATAATTACAAGTGTATAAACTAAAGACAACTGCTGTGTTTGTTCTTTCCCAAATACAGTAATCCTTTAGGGAAAACACTGTCAGCATAAAATATTTTATGCATTAATACTCTTTTCATGCTTTTAATTTTTATATAAAAATACAGAGACAGAGAGCGTGAGAGCACGTAATCCTTCAGCAAACAGAGATGTGGTTTTATGGGCCAACAGGCAATATGGCTTGAGGGAGAAGTTTCCAGGAGAATGCTCTGATCACAGGTCACTGATTTAGTTGTAAAAAGTTACCCAAGTATTCTTCCAGCTTCTCATTTTTTAAATCCTATTAAGTTATACTGACTCCATAGTTCCATGATATCACACTGTCTTCCACATTTCAGATGAGGAAATAGTTTTAAATAGATGCACAGTTGAAAAAGCAAGGTTGTGTGGATGTCAGTATCACCATCTTAACCAGAAAAAAGATGTGTTTTACTGTTCAGAAAACTTGGCATATAACAACTCTCACATTGAAGTTTTTATTTATCACTGGATAAACCAGGTAAAGTGGATTATAGCAGATGATTGCAGGGGTTTAGCTCAGCTGTTGTGAAAACAACCTTGTGTCCTCTCCATTAGGAATTCATAATGAAATACAAAAACATTTTTTGTTGTAACAAAAACTGCAGCTGTATCCTTTCCAAACTGTGAAAGGAGGGCAGGAGGCATGGCCAATGGCACTGACTCACGCTGCCAGGAAGAGTTAGTGCAGCTGAAGCAGTTCTTCCCTCTAGCTGACCTCTCCGATTACCTCCAGAATAGATACTTCTTCCTGAGCCATTGCAGCTCACAGCCATCGCCACCAAGTATGAACCATTCCCAGCTTCTGGCTGCATCACTGTGTAACAATGCAAACGATGCGGCTGAGAAGCCCAGTTGACATCCATCTGAGCCAGACCTCTTACAGACAACGGCAACCTCAGAAAGGCAGTAACAGCAGCTGGACAATCTCAGCCCAAGAGCATGACTGAGAGCTCAAAATAATTTCTTTAAAAAATGCTTTTGACTTTCCCCCAAGGGGTTTTCATACTCTGTGTGCAGATATAGATCCACTATATGCATATATATTAAGAGCAGATCACTTGGCCCACTCGGGTGTGAGATAAAATAGTAATGAAGTAAATTTTACACTTGCATTTTTCAGTATCAGATGTGATGCTTACACTCCTACAGTTACTGAAAAGTGCTATCCTCATAGCTTCTGTACCTTTTTCAGATAGTTATACTTCTGTTGTGTAAGCATCACAGAGGTAACGGATTCTAGGCTAAATTTAATCCTAAATCAAAACCATTAATGTGCCACCCAAAACTATTATTGCAAAATATTTACCTGTTACAAATAGCCCCATTTTAAAGTCAATTTCTCAGTGGTGTCACAAAATTATTCCCTTTTACACTGTTACATGAGTACAATTACTGTTACAGAGGGATCTCCCCACCAATTTTCTTCTTATGTTCTCTCAAAACTTTCCCAGAATTATTTCAGTACTTCCATCCATGTAAAACAGATTTGTCTGCACATCCACTAAACAGTTAGACACACCCTGGCTCCTGAACACATTTCCTCCAATTAGCAGTCATATTAATGTTACTACAGAATATTTTAATAAACAAGTATTTACAGAATCATGTCCCCCTCCTATCACTATCCTTCATCTAAACAACCTGTTGTGATAACCCTTCCTCAGCTCAACAGGGGAGAGAAAATATAACAAAAAGCTTGTGGGTCAGGATAAGGACAGGCAGAGATCACTCAACAATTACCATCACAGGAAAAACAGACATGACTTGGGGAAAATTAATTTCTTGCCAATCAAAGTCAGAGTAGGATAATAAGAAAAAAAAAAAAATCTAAAAACCACCTTCCTCCCTCTTCCCAGCTCAACCCCACTCCTGGTTTTCTCTGCCTCCTCCCCGCAGTGGCACAGGGGGACGGGAAGGGGGGTTACGGTCAGTTCATCACATGTTGTCTCTGCTGCTCCTTCCTCCTCAGGGGCACGACTGA